>CM046874.1:492698832-493898832 GCA_025667525.1 Glebionis coronaria
CAGGGACAATGCTAGAAGACAAAATTCCCGTCTCTAGGCCAAATGATGATATACCGGTGACACAAGAACAACCTTTAACACCATCTGAAGATCAACACAACTCTGATATGGAAGTTGAAGACTTAAATGTGCCAGAACTAACGTTTACTGAATCTCTTATCATTGATGACACGGTACAGGAGCAACTCTGGCTTACAAATGCAGCACCACAGCATCCTTTCGACACAGCAACTGAAATGGAGCTGACTCAATTACTAAACAATCCTATCGATTTCTCAGCCTTTCTAAGGTATTCTCAAGGGAAACCGACAATGACCCCGGATCTAATCAAAATGGCAGCCGCAAATGTGGACTTCTTTGATACTTTGAAGATCACCCATAATGAAGCAGAATATCACTTAAATAAGCTTACCAAGGCAATGAGAGCGACGACTACGAGAATTTAGACTCCTGTGTTACGACCTCTTACACCCACGATCATCGCCGGTTCTGCAATGATCCCAATAGAGCACTTTGTTTCTCACGATCTCGAGTACCTTGTAAAAGGCGCAAAGAAATATGCCATGTCACTTACTATGCTCAAGGCTGTTAATCTGGAGAACGTTCCATGGATCGAAGATAAAGTACCTAATGTCCTATGGAGAAAGAAACTGCTCAAGTTTTATGATACTTTTGCTTCACTTGGCATCTCTCACTGGACTACAAAGAAAAGGTTAGCTTACAATCATTTCCATCATCCAAAGAGAGGTTCTTCTATTGTCTCAACTCATAGAATCAAAAGCATCCAAGGAGCAACCAATCAGACTGTCTTAGGTTATGATTACTTGAATGTAATCGTGTTCAAACGTACTAACGAGAAAGAATACCGAATTGACGAAAGTGATCTCGAGTACCTTCAACTTGAAGACATCGAAGATCTTCTGTTGTTATTGGCTCATGAAAAAGTCGACCATCTACAACCTGAGATTGTCATTGCTTTGAGCTCCAATCTTCGTCAATATGCAAGAAAAATTGTCATCCAAAACCGGGTGGAATATTTTCAACTTGGAGTAGAGAGCTATCAGAAACAGCTAAACTTGCAACGTCCCCATACAACTCCGCTCAGTAATTTTCACAAGAACAAGAAGCCGTACATGGGGACCACAATACCGGAAGCAGGGATATTTTATCCAAATGAGACCAGAGTCATGTAGTTTATGCGATTCTCCGAACTGCACAAATTCAGCGATGGTACGCTCAAGCATGTTCGAGATGATCTGACGGTTCTCAATGCCGACCTACCACTTCCAGCAGTCAAGTACACCTGGACAAGCCAGTGCAAAAAGGGAGAAAAGTACGCGATCAAGAAGATCGATGAACTTCTAAGGAAGCGCCGGTTGCTACGAACTGTGGAACGATTCGTAGGTGGATGGCCATATGGAGCTCACCATAGGTTCACGGAACGAGCCATTTAATTATGGTTAGTCTCATAACAGGTCAACTCTATATGTCTATTATTGTGAATATGTTAATTTTTTGTACAATCACCTTTTGTGGCATGTTGTAGTGTAAAAGTATGATATTTTTCAAGAATTTCTCTCGAGATTCTAAATCTTTCAAAAATATCATACTCGAGCACTACAACTTACCCTCATTAACTTGAGGGGGAGCATTAATATGTTCTTTGGCCATCATCTAATTTCATTTTTATTACCTAAAGACCGGTTAATCCATTAATATCCAAAATATTGATAGTTAACATTTTGGAAAGGGGAGAAAATGGGATTAAGGAGATGATAACTAGGTTTTACCTAGTTAAAAATTAAAGATTAAGTTCGTGTTCTCGGAATCTTAACGAATTGATCTAGGCTCCTACGTGTGACGTAGTTGATCTTTGGTGAAAAAGAATATTTTTGGGTGATTTTAAATTTAAATGCAAAGACTTAAAAGTAAAAGTGCTCTTTAAGTAAATCTAAGTCTAATTAAAGTAAAGTGCAAGTATTTAAAAACGTGACTAAAATTAAAGGGCACTAAAGTAAAATGACGTAAACTTAAATCTATCTAAGGCAAACTTAAAGTGCGACTAAAACTAAGGCAAATAATCTAAAAGTGCAATTAAATAAAAAGGCAAGAAAAAAAAGCTTGAAAGTAAAAATCAAAGACAAAAGCTAATAAGAACCTGAATACAGCTCATTCGGAATAAACCTTCGTTTGGAACAATCACTCGTCCTAAATGTCACCTTTGGTTGAAATGATTCTTCTTCACTTGGAATATTACCAAAATCCTTGATCCGGAACAAATTGGTCTGAATATGTCACTTATCCAAAACAATGCTTCGTTCGGAACTTGCTGATTCGGAACTTGTAAATTCTTCCTTGATTCGGAAGTTTCTGGTCACCCCTTGATTCGGAAGTTTCCGAATGAAGCTCCTTGATTCGGAAGATTTCCCTTGATCCGGAACTTATGGAAGTTCCGAATGAACAACCTTGACTCGGAAGTTTCTGACTTCCGAATGAACAGCCTTTATTCGGAACTTTGGTCCTTGATTCGGAACTTTAAGTTGATTCGGAACTTTTGAAAAGTTCCGGATGAAACCCTTGGTTCGGAACTTTGGAGTTCCGAATGAGTATGTTTGGTTCGGAAGTTTTGGATTTCCGGATGAAGAGTCTTGGTTCGGAAGTTTTGAGTTCCGGATGAAGCCTTGGTTCGGAAGTTTAAGACTTCCGAATGAACAAGTTTGGTCCGGAAGTTTGGACTTCCGAATGAACACTTCAGTCCTTTCCTTGGCTCGGAACTCTTCCTGGAAAGATCAGAAACAAGGCAAACACTTCCCGAAGAACAAGGAGAACAGTAGCAGCAGATAAAATAACAAAATAACCAAAATCAAACACACGGATAATAATAAACAGTAACGAATCTATGAATAAACATCAACAAACAATTAAAAACATGAAATCAAACAACTTTAACCACAATAATTAAAAACCATTAAGATCAAAATAAAAGCATAAACATGAACATAACATAAACACATGAATCAAAGAATAAGAAAGGTAGATAAGAGATTGACAAGATAAAATAAAGCTTTGACAAGAATTAAAATGGAAACTTACTTGGAATTAAATGGTAATAAAGGTGCATAACATGAATTAAAATTGACAAGTAATGTAAATGACAAGTATTTAAATGGTGGAAGACTAATTGTCACCTTAGCCAACAACAAAGAAAAGTAATCAAGCCTAATCTATTTATAGGGGAGGATTAGGAAGCTTCCTCCCCTCTTTCCTTTTCTCTTAATTGCATAATTAAGTCCCTCCTTCTTTAATCTTCATTTAATTGCGTACTTAGTCCTTTTCTTCTAATCTTCTTTAATCTTGGACTTAAGGGACTTTTTGACTTCGGGATTTCTTTTGAACTCGTCTTTAAATTCTTCAATAAAGTAGACATGAATTCTTCGGCTTTTGATAAACTTCCGTCTTTTGACTTTTTCTTCGATAAATCTTCAGAATTGGTCGTGGACTTCCGTTCTTTTTGCACTCTTGACTTCTTGACTTCGTCTTTCATCCTTTTCTTCAATAAAAGTCCGTAAATGCCCGTGATTGTCCGTGTTTTCTCCACTTTTCAACTTTTCATCCTAAATCACAACAAAAACACAAACCACGCATAATTCCGACATAAAAGACATAAAATACACGTTTTGGTCCGGTTATTATTGTAATTAAGTGGTAGAAAAGATGGGTGTTTACACACCTATCAAATCCCCTACACTTGACCATTGCAATGTCCTCATGCAATGCATTAGTTACAAAGCAAGATTACACTTTTCATCATAATCAATCACGTTGGCCTTTATTAAAGAGATTAAAAATATTCAAAGTAAAGAAATAAAAAGCATACCTTGGGTTTTGAAAATGTTATGAATAATCATCATCCTCAAGTTTTCACTTTCTCCAAACCAAGCTTAAAAACGAGATCATTGTTATTATAAGTTAGTAGACTATCACGAACTCATGTGGGCCAATTACTCACTTAGACTCCCTTATTCCTAGGGGTATCTCTTATATTTTATTATTTGTCTTGAATGATCACGAAGATGCATTGTTTGACTTATTTCGATTATTATTTAGTCTGAAAATAAAGTGCACGATATAATCAATAGTTAGCTAAAGGACCAAATCTTTTAAAACTGCTTCTCGGGATATCAAAAAGTTCATATCTTGGCATAACTTGGTTCGCGATTTGAGACCTTTCTCGGGCCGATATTTGGCAGCGACTTCATACTTCAAATCTTGAGAGACGTTCATGAAATAATGGTCTTCTCTTCATAATTGGAATTTCTTCACTTGAAGTTTTGAGAGATTCATACTTGGACCACGACTTCTTCATTTTTCTCCAATCTTTATTTTGGACTTTGATATACAACGATCCGCCTCCTTTTATGACTTGGATCTATTTATCCTCATACCTTGTTAGGGTCTTTTCGGATACACTTCTCCATGATTTTGGGGAGTTTTGCTTTACGTCGTGTGTCTCGATCCTTCATATTGATTTTCGATAAATGATTCTTCACATCACTTTGGATCTTTAGCAACAAAACATAGCCCTCATGCCTTGTTAGGGCCTTTTCGGACTCGCCAATCTTCGCGCCCCGCTTCATAAGTTATGCCTTGGCTATGAACTCTCGTCATTACCGAGCAACTTTTAAACGATCTGGGGCTAGAAGCTAAGTAACTTTTCAAATCGTACAACCTTATTTATTAGCAAATAAATTATTTAGCAAGCGATGGGAGAATAGGCTCATAATTAACTCACATAAATTCATGAAAGAATACCGAACTTATAAATTGCTCTATCATCTCTCGTTCTCCACAGTTTAAAATCTCAAGTAATGAGACTCGTGGATACTTAGCCTATTAAATCAAAGTTTTGGGTTTTTGAGTCGCCTATAGGATCTTGCAAATTCTTAGACTTTTTCAAGTTTAGAAATCGCATTTTAAAGTTCCCTTGATAAACGACTCTCTAGGATCAATTATAGGAACTTGCGAAAAGTTCTTGTTCTTAACCCGTGAGAGTTAAGACTTTCGCGTTTTATAGCTCCGTATATAAAAGCCTAGCAAAACTTGACTTAAACACGTTAAGGATACTAGCTAGAGTAAACTCGGATTGAGTCAAAAGATTCACAACGTTTGAAAATTAAAACCACTTATTAAACATTTATTCTAGCAGAGAAAGAAAATAACTATACAAAGATAACAACTAATAGGCCAAAATAGATCAAAAATTTTGAATAATGTCGAAAAATTGATTTTCCGGTTAAAATGAGGACAAAAACAAGGAAAAGACCACTTAACTTCGATAGAAGTCCCCCCTACACTTGAGATAAACATTGTCCTCAATGTTTAAGCCTGTGGGAGTACACTCCCCTACACTTAGGACATTGTGTACTTTGTTTAAATCTTGCTAAGGAAAAGACAACTAAAGAGATTCCTATTTTAATATTGAGAAAATATAAAATAGTGAATCAAAAAGAGTTTAGGATAGAACCGGGAAGAAATAGAACACGGAATCACGGGTCGTCAAGAATCATCAAGAGTGGATCATTGAAGCTCGAATCCCTGATTAAGAAGTGAGGAGAGGAAATAGCAATCCAAAGGGTCTCCCCTACACTTATGGTGAAGAAAGCGAAAGGATAGATGCATGGGTTGCCTCCCAAGAAGCGCTTGATTTTTGTTAACCGAGTCGTGAGCCTGACTCGACCTTGATCATCAACGGAAGTAGCATGAAACATATCCACCAGGATCAAAGACATAGTTTTCATCCATCAATAAGCAAGAGCTTAAGGCGAACAAGGCATGCCAAAAGAGGAGTGGCAAGGTTCCCTTAAGCAGTGATGGAGCACAGTAGAAGCAAGTATGGTGTGGTGCAAGCATGGCTTCAATGGTTCCAAAGATTTTTCCTTTTATTTCATCAGGTGGATACTGAGATGGCTTAAAGACTTCAATACCAGGGTCGAACACCTTTTCCTTTAAGGGAAAATAGCACTCAGGCTCAGCCGAGTGTGAAGAAGATCCGCAAAGAAGCACAACCTCGTCCTCAGAAGTGGGACAAAGAGGTGTCAAATCATACGTGCAACGGATTTCGTTGTCGACCGGTTTTTTCTCCTTTGACAAAATTTTCTTCAAATCCAAAGTAGGATCAAGGCGATAATCTTCAAAGTCAAAAGGAGGAGCATCACTCTCATGAGGGAAGTATGTGTTGAGAAATTCAGAGAAATCTTCCTCAAATGAATAATCGTCCAAAGTAGGATCGAGTGATGGTGGAGGATCTTCATCATGTGAAGAATCGCTCGATAGAGTATCAGCCTCATCAAAATCATCGAAAGTGGGCAGCTCGGGATACTCAGAAGTACAATCAAAATCATCCGAATCTGAGCTAGAATCATCATCATCATAAGCATCGAAGACCGGTGGAGAATCAAAAATGGGAGAAGCGTCCAAAATAGGAAGAGAATCATCCACATCATTTTGAAAAAGTGGATTATCGATGCAAGAGTCGAATAGAGGATTGTCGTAGACGGTAAAGTCATCGAGCACATTTATCATATTCACTGATTCTCGGCCTCCAAAGGATTTGTTTGTAGGCGTTCCCATTTTGAAATTTTGTGAGGCATTCCCGACTCTTAAGATTAACTCACCTTCGGCCACATCTACTAAAGCACGTCCGGATCTCAAAAATGGCCGACCAAGTATTAAAGGAATACGAGGGTCCATTTCATAATCAACTACGACAAAATCGACCGGGAAAGTAAATGCGCCAACTTGAATGAATACGTCTTCAGCTATACCAACGGGGTAAGCGAGAGTGCGATTAGCAAGTTCGAGAGTCATCTTTGTTGGAATGAGATCGAGTAATGATAGTGTTTTCCAAACACTCAAAGGCATAAGATTTATACTAGCCCCGAGATCAGCAAGGGCAGTAAATTCTTCAGTTTTGTTGAACACGCAAGGCAACACAAAACGACCGGGATCCCCTAGTTTTTCCGGAAGTTCTTTAAGAATAACTGCAGAGCAGTTTTCATTTAAGCGTGTGTTGGTGAGTTCAATCAGCTTCTCCTTTTTGTTAAGCAAGTCCTTAAATGCTTTGGCAAAGTTGGGCATGTGGACAAGTGCTTCAAGAAAACTAATGCTGAATCCCATTTGAGAAATCATACTGATATATTTTGTTATTTGAGAGTCATTCTTGGTTAGCTCGTTGGTCTTGCCTATGCGAGAAGGGTATGGGATTCTAGGTTGATAAGGGTTAGGGGAAGGTGTAGTTGGTGAAGGTTGTGATGTTGAAGGGTCCTTCCGAGATACATCGTCATGACGAGGCGGAGACGGTAATGGTGCACTACTACTAGGTGTAGGTGGAGTAGGGATACATGGTGGTGGAGGAGGTGTGGATGATGGTGGTGGAATAGGTGGATCGATAATGGTAAGTCCACTACGCGTAGTTATAGCACTCACATTAGCTCGCGGATTGGGGACGGTGTTTGAAGGTAGAGAACCCGAAGAAGAAGAAGGTTGAGCTTCGGGCAAGAAACTAGCCAACAGATTCTTTAATTCAGTTGTTTGAGTGATGAAGGAAGATTGAAGATTTTCACGAACCTCGGTTCTGATGTCATTACCTTGCTTCAAGATATCTCCTTTCAAATTGATTATTTGGCTCTGTAGATTCTTGATTTGCTCACCTTGAGTTCTCATGATGGTGTCAACATCGGGATTAATGGGTGGGTGTTGTTGGGTGGGTGGTTGATAAGGGTTAGAAGCACGAGGTGGGATTTGGTTGCTTCTATTGTAGTTGTTGGCGGGGTTTTGGTTTTGAGGAGAAAAACCGGGTGAAAGGTAATTGTTTGAACGGTAGCTCAGCAGGTTTCTATCCCCTTGTTGTCTAGCTTGATAATTTTCCGGTGAATAATTACCGTAAGCAGCATACACATTTTCCGGATTTCCTTGTGTCGAAGGACAATCGGTGTATGAGTGAGGACCGCCACATGTTTCACAAGGATTAGCGACTGCTTTAACTTGTTGTTGTTGTTGGTTTGAAGCGAGAAGCGTAATACTCTTACTCATTTCAGCCATCATGCGGGTGAGTTCGGTCATCTCAGGGTTTGCTGAGGTAGAAGAAACATTGACTCTCGTGTTGTTTCTAGAAGAAGCAGAGGAATCCAAGTTCTTATGATGAGTAGTCATGTTTTCAATTAACTCTCTACACTCCTCGGGTCTCCTTTTCATGAATGTGCCACCGGCGGCTGCATTAATCGTATCACGATCTCGAAAAGTCAATCCGTTGTATAAAGTATCGATCAAGGTGACCGGAAGCATGTTGTGGTTTGGACAACGGTCGATCAAGACATTATATCTCTCCCAAGCGTCAA
Source organism: Glebionis coronaria (assembly GCA_025667525.1). Taxonomy (NCBI): domain Eukaryota; kingdom Viridiplantae; phylum Streptophyta; class Magnoliopsida; order Asterales; family Asteraceae; genus Glebionis; species Glebionis coronaria. The sequence goes on from CM046874.1 coordinate 492,707,229, forward strand.
AAATAGATTCATCAGGGTCTTGCATGAAACCGCTGATCTGATTGCGAAGACTTGTGACCATGGATGGTAGAAAGTAGCGCGATAGAAAGCGTTGAGTCATGTCATCCCAAGTGTGAATAGAATTCTTCGGGAGACGATCAAACCATTTCTCGGCATGATGTGATAAAGTATGTGGAAAGAGTTGTAGGCGGAGTACATCCATTGTGGCACCAGGCAACTTCATGCTTTGGGTGATTGTAATGAACTTGTCGAGGTGTTTGTTGGCATCATCATCAGGCAATCCTCTAAATGGGTTTGTTTGTACTTGCTGAATCATGTGGTGCTTCAACGAAAACTCAGGAGCGTTGATTTGCATCGGCGCAATCGGTCCTCCTCGTCCAAACATTGTTGGTTGACAAAGTTCCTCCATGGTCCGAAGATCGGGCTGTGGAAGAGCATTGTTGTTATTATTAAGGTGCGGTAGTTGATTATTGTTGTTAACACCTGCCATATCTAAATCTTCTTGAGGCTCGGGCTCTTGATAGTTAGAAGATCTAGTACGCATACACCTGAAAATGCAAAAGAAAAAGAAACCAAACGCAAAGGCAATATATATACACAATAAAGATAAAATCTTTTTGGATTTTTGAAATTTTTAATTTTTATAGTTTTTGAATTTTTTATGCAAAAAATAACGTTCACAAGTGAACGGATCCCAAAAAGCAACGTGTCTAGCACAGAAAACTGTTGATCTTAACGAAAAGAGCCGGCAGCGGCGCCATTTGATAACTAGGTTTTACCTAGTTAAAAATTAAAGATTAAGTTCGTGTTCTCGGAATCTTAACGAATTGATCTAGGCTCCTATGTGTGACGTAGTTGATCTTTGGTGAAAAAGAATATTTTTGGGTGATTTTAAATTTAAATGCAAAGACTTAAAAGTAAAAGTGCTCTTTAAGTAAATCTAAGTCTAATTAAAGTAAAGTGCAAGTATTTAAAAACGTGACTAAAATTAAAGGGCACTAAAGTAAAATGACGTAAACTTAAATCTATCTAAGGCAAACTTAAAGTGCGACTAAAACTAAGGCAAATAATCTAAAAGTGCAATTAAATAAAAAGGCAAGAAAAATAAAGCTTGAAAGTAAAAATCAAAGACAAAAGCTAATAAGAACCTGAATACAGCTCATTCGGAATAAACCTTCGTTTGGAACAATCACTCGTCCTAAATGTCACCTTTGGTTGAAATGATTCTTCTTCACTTGGAATATTACCAAAATCCTTGATCCGGAACAAATTGGTCTGAATATGTCACTTATCCAAAACAATGCTTCGTTCGGAACTTGCTGATTCGGAACTTGTAAATTCTTCCTTGATTCGGAAGTTTCTGGTCACCCCTTGATTCGGAAGTTTCCGAATGAAGCTCCTTGATTCGGAAGATTACCCTTGATCCGGAACTTATGGAAGTTCCGAATGAACAACCTTGACTCGGAAGTTTCTGACTTCCGAATGAACAGCCTTTATTCGGAACTTTGGTCCTTGATTCGGAACTTTAAGTTGATTCGGAACTTTTGAAAAGTTCCGGATGAAACCCTTGGTTCGGAACTTTGGAGTTCCGAATGAGTATGTTTGGTTCGGAAGTTTTGGACTTCCGGATGAAGAGTCTTGGTTCGGAAGTTTTGAGTTCCGGATGAAGCCTTGGTTCGGAAGTTTAAGACTTCCGAATGAACAAGTTTGGTCCGAAAGTTTGGACTTCCGAATGAACACTTCAGTCCTTTCCTTGGCTCGGAACTCTTCCTGGAAAGATCAGAAACAAGGCAAACACTTCCCGAAGAACAAGGAGAACAGTAGCAGCAGATAAAATAACAAAATAACCAAAATCAAACACACGGATAATAATAAACAGTAACGAATCTATGAATAAACATCAACAAACAATTAAAAACATGAAATCAAACAACTTTAACCACAATAATTAAAAACCATTAAGATCAAAATAAAAGCATAAACATGAACATAACATAAACACATGAATCAAAGAATAAGAAAGGTAGATAAGAGATTGACAAGATAAAATAAAGCTTTGACAAGAATTAAAATGGAAACTTACTTGGAATTAAATGGTAATAAAGGTGCATAACATGAATTAAAATTGACAAGTAATGTAAATGACAAGTATTTAAATGGTGGAAGACTAATTGTCACCTTAGCCAACAACAAAGAAAAGTAATCAAGCCTAATCTATTTATAGGGGAGGATTAGGAAGCTTCCTCCCCTCTTTCTTTTTCTCTTAATTGCATAATTAAGTCCCTCCTTCTTTAATCTTCATTTAATTGCGTACTTAGTCCTTTTCTTCTAATCTTCTTTAATCTTGGACTTAAGGGACTTTTTGACTTCGGGATTTCTTTTGAACTAGTCTTTAAATTCTTCAATAAGGTAGACTTGAATTCTTCGGCTTTTGATAAACTTCCGTCTTTTGACTTTTTCTTCGATAAATCTTCAGAATTGGTCGTGGACTTCCGTTCTTTTTGCACTCTTGACTTCTTGACTTCGTCTTTCATCCTTTTCTTCAATAAAAGTCCGTAAATGCCCGTGATTGTCCGTGTTTTCTCCACTTTTCACCTTTTCATCCTAAATCACAACAAAAACACAAACCACGCATAATTCCGACATAAAAGACATAAAATACACGTTTTGGTCCGGTTATTATTGTAATTAAGTGGTAGAAAAGATGGGTGTTTACACACCTATCAAATCCCCTACACTTGACCATTGCAATGTCCTCATGCAATGCATTAGTTACAAAGCAAGATTACACTTTTCATCATAATCAATCACGTTGGCCTTTATTAAAGAGATTAAAAATATTCAAAGTAAATAAATCAAAAGCATACCTTGGGTTTTGAAAATGTTATGAATAATCATCATCCTCAAGTTTTCACTTTCTCCAAACCAAGCTTAAAAACGAGATCATTGTTATTATAAGTTAGTAGACTATCACGAACTCATGTGGGCCAATTACTCACTTAGACTCCCTTATTCCTAGGGGTATCTCTTATATTTTATTATTTGTCTTGAATGATCACGAAGATGCATTGTTTGACTTATTTCGATTATTATTTAGTCTGAAAATAAAGTGCACGATTTAATCAATAGTTAGCTAAAGGACCAAGTCTTTTAAAACTGCTTCTCGGGATATCAAAAAGTTCATATCTTGGCATAACTTGGTTCGCGATTTGAGACCTTTCTCGGGCCGATATTTGGCAGCGACTTCATACTTCAAATCTTGAGAGACGTTCATGAAATAATGGTCTTCTCTTCATAATTGGAATTTCTTCACTTGAAATTTTGAGAGATTCATACTTGGACCACGACTTCTTCATTTTTCTCCAATCTTTATTTTGGACTTTGATATACAACGATCCGCCTCCTTTTATGACTTGGATCTATTTATCCCCATACCTTGTTAGGGTCTTTTCGGATACACTTCTCCATGACTTTTGGGGAGTTTTGCTTTACGTCGTGTGTCTCGATCCTTCATATTGATTTTCGATAAATGATTCTTCACATCACTTTGGATCTTTAGCAACAAAACATAGCCCTCATGCCTTGTTAGGGCCTTTTCGGACTCGCCAATCTTCGCGCCCCGCTTCATAAGTTATGCCTTGGCTATGAACTCTCGTCATTACCGAGCAACTTTTAAACGATCTGGGGCTAGAAGCTAAGTAACTTTTCAAATCGTACAACCTTATTTATTAGCAAATAAATTATTTAGCAAGCGATGGGAGAATAGGCTCATAATTAACTCACATAAATTCATGAAAGAATACCGAACTTATAATTTGCTCTATCATCTCTCGTTCTCCACAGTTTAAAATCTCAAGTAATGAGACTCGTGGATACTTAGCCTATTAAATCAAAGTTTTGGGTTTTCGAGTCGCCTATAGGATCTTGCAACTTCTTAGACTTTTTGAAGTTTAGAAATCGCATTTTAAAGTTCCCTTGATAAACGACTCTCTAGGATCAATTATAGGAACTTGCGAAAAGTTCTTGTTCTTAACCCGTGAGAGTTAAGACTTTCGCGTTTTATAGCTCCCTATATAAAAGCCTAGCAAAACTTGACTTAAACACGTTAAGGATACTAGCTAGAGTAAACTCGGATTGAGTCAAAAGATTCACAACGTTTGAAAATTAAAACCACTTATTAAACATTTATTCTAGCAGAGAAAGAAAATAACTATACAAAGATAACAACTAATAGGCCAAAATAGATCAAAAATTTTGAATAATGTCGAAAAATTGATTTTCCGGTTAAAATGAGGACAAAAACAAGGAAAAGACCACTTAACTTCGATAGAAGTCCCCCCTACACTTGAGATAAACATTGTCCTCAATGTTTAAGCCTGTGGGAGTAAACTCCCCTACACTTAGGACATTGTGTACTTTGTTTAAATCTTGCTAAGGAAAAGATAACTAAAGAGATTCCTATTTTAATATTGAGAAAATATAAAATAGTGAATCGAAAAGAGTTTAGGATAGAACCGGGAAGAAATAGAACACGGAATCACGGGTCGTCAAGAATCATCATGAGTGGATCATTGAAGCTCGAATCCCTGATTAAGAAGTGAGGAGAGGAAATAGCAATCCAAAGGGTCTCCCCTACACTTATGGTGAAGAAAGCGAAAGGATAGATGCATGGGTTGCCTCCCAAGAAGCGCTTGATTTTTGTTAACCGAGTCGTGAGCCTGACTCGACCTTGATCATCAACGGAAGTAGCATGAAACATATCCACCAGGATCAAAGACATAGTTTTCATCCATCAATAAGCAAGAGCTTAAGGCGAACAAGGCAAGCCAAAAGAGGAGTGGCAAGGTTCCCTTAAGCAGTGATGGAGCACAGTAGAAGCAAGTATGGTGTGGTGCAAGCATGGCTTCAATGGTTCCAAAGATTTTTCCTTTTATTTCATCAGGTGGATACTGAGATGGCTTAAAGACTTCAATACCAGGGTCGAACACCTTTTCCTTTAAGGGAAAATAGCACTCAGGCTCAGCCGAGTGTGAAGAAGATCCGCAAAGAAGCACAACCTCATCCTCAGAAGTGGGACAAAGAGGTGTCAAATCATACGTGCAACGGATTTTGTTGTCGACCGGTTTTTTCTCCTTTGACAAAATTTTCTTCAAATCCAAAGTAGGATCAATGCGATAATCTTCAAAGTCAAAAGGAGGAGCATCACTCTCATGAGGGAAGTATGTGTTGAGAAATTCAGAGAAATCTTCCTCAAATGAATAATCGTCCAAAGTAGGATCGAGTGATGGTGGAGGATCTTCATCATGTGAAGAATCGCTCGATAGAGTATCAGCCTCATCAAAATCATCGAAAGTGGGCAGCTCGGGATACTCAGAAGTACAATCAAAATCATCCGAATCTGAGCTAGAATCATCATCATCATAAGCATCGAAGACCGGTGGAGAATCAAAAATGGGAGAAGCGTCCAAAGTAGGGAGAGAATCATCCACATCATTTTGAAAAAGTGGATTATCGATGCAAGAGTCGAATAGAGGATTGTCGTAGACGGTAAAGTCATCGAGCACATTTATCATATTCACTGATTCTCGGCCTCCAAAGGATTTGTTTGTAGGCGTTCCCATTTTGAAATTTTGTGAGGCATTCCCGACTCTTAAGATTAACTCACCTTCGGCCACATCTACTAAAGCACGTCCGGATCTCAAAAATGGCCGACCAAGTATTAAAGGAATACGAGGGTCCATTTCATAATCAACTACGACAAAATCGACCGGGAAAGTAAATGCGCCAACTTGAATGAATACGTCTTCAGCTATACCAACGGGGTAAGCGAGAGTGCGATTAGCAAGTTCGAGAGTCATCTTTGTTGGAATGAGATCGGGTAATGATAGTGTTTTCCAAACACTCAAAGGCATAAGATTTATACTAGCCCCGAGATCAGCAAGGGCAGTCAATTCTTCAGTTTTGTTGAACACGCAAGGCAACACAAAACGACCGGGATCCCCTAGTTTTTCCGGAAGTTCTTTAAGAATAACTGCAGAGCAGTTTTCATTTAAGCGTGTGTTGGTGAGTTCAATCAGCTTCTCCTTTTTGTTAAGCAAGTCCTTAAATGCTTTGGCAAATTTGGGCATGTGGACAAGTGCTTCAAGAAAACTAATGCTGAATCCCATTTGAGAAATCATACTGATATATTTTGTTATTTGAGAGTCATTCTTGGTTAGCTCGTTGGTCTTGCCTATGCGAGAAGGGTATGGGATTCTAGGTTGATAAGGGTTAGGGGAAGGTGTAGTTTGTGAAGGTTGTGATGTTGAAGGGTCCTTCCGAGATACATCGTCATGACGAGGCGGAGACGGTAATGGTGCACTACTACTAGGTGTAGGTGGAGTAGGGATACATGGTGGTGGAGGAGGTGTGGATGATGGTGGTGGAATAGGTGGATCGATAATGGTAAGTCCACTACGCGTAGTTATAGCACTCACATTAGCTCGCGGATTGGGGACGGTGTTTGAAGGTAGAGAACCCGAAGAAGAAGAAGGTTGAGCTTCGGGCAAGAAACTAGCCAACATATTCTTTAGTTCAGTTGTTTGAGTGATGAAGGAAGATTGAAGATTTTCACGAACCTCGGTTCTGATGTCATTACCTTGCTTCAAGATATCTCCTTTCAAATTGATTATTTGGCTCTGTAGATTCTTGATTTGCTCACCTTGAGTTCTCATGATGGTGTCAACATCGGGATTAATGGGTGGGTGTTGTTGGGTGGGTGGTTGATAAGGGTTAGAAGCACGAGGTGGGATTTGGTTGCTTCTATTGTAGTTGTTGGCGGGGTTTTGGTTTTGAGGAGAAAAACCGGGTGAAAGGTAATTGTTTGAACGGTAGCTCAGCAGGTTTCTATCCCCTTGTTGTCTAGCTTGATAATTTTCCGGTGAATAATTACCGTAAGCAGCATATACATTTTCCGGATTTCCTTGTGTCGAAGGACAATCGGTGTATGAGTGAGGACCGCCACATGTTTCACAAGGATTAGCGACTGCTTTAACTTGTTGTTGTTGTTGGTTTGAAGCGAGAAGCGTAATACTCTTACTCATTTCAGCCATCATGCGGGTGAGTTCGGTCATCTCAGGGTTTGCTGAGGTAGAAGAAACATTGACTCTCGTGTTGTTTCTAGAAGAAGCAGAGGAATCCCAGTTCTTATGATGAGTAGTCATGTTTTCAATTAACTCTCTACACTCCTCGGGTCTCCTTTTCATGAATGTGCCACCGGCGGCTGCATTAATCGTATCACGATCTCGAAAAGTCAATCCGTTGTATAAAGTATCGATCAAGGTGACCGGAAGCATGTTGTGGTTTGGACAACGGTCGATCAAGACATTATATCTCTCCCAAGCGTCAAAAAGAGATTCATCAGGGTCTTGCATGAAACCGCTGATCTGATTGCGAAGACTTGTGACCATGGATGGTGGAAAGTAGCGCGATAGAAAGCGTTGAGTCATGTCATCCCAAGTGTGAATAGAATTCTTCGGGAGATGATCAAACCATTTATCGGCATGATGTGATAAAGTATGTGGAAAGAGTTGTAGGCGGAGTACATCCATTGTGGCACCAGGCAACTTCATGCTTTGGGTGATTGTAATGAACTTGTCGAGGTGTTTGTTGGCATCATCATCAGGCAATCCTCTAAATGGGTTTGTTTGTACTTGCTGAATCATGTGGTGCTTCAACGAAAACTCAGGAGCGTTGATTTGCATCGGCGCAATCGGTCCTCCTCGTCCAAACATTGTTGGTTGACAAAGTTCCTCCATGGTCCGAAGATCGGGCTGTGGAAGAGCATTGTTGTTATTATTAAGGTACGGTAGTTGATTATTGTTGTTAACACCTGCCATATCTAAATCTTCTTGAGGCTCGGGCTCTTGATAGTTAGAAGATCTAGTACGCATACACCTGAAAATGCAAAAGAAAAAGAAACCAAACGCAAAGGCAATATATATACACAATAAAGATAAAATCTTTTTGGATTTTTGAAATTTTTAATTTTTATAGTTTTTGAATTTTTTATGCAAAAAATAACGTTCACAAGTGAACGGATCCCAAAAAGCAACGTGTCTAGCACAGAAAACTGTTGATCTTAACGAAAAGAGCCGGCAGCGGCGCCATTTGATAACTAGGTTTTACCTAGTTAAAAATTAAAGATTAAGTTCGTGTTCTCGGAATCTTAACGAATTGATCTAGGCTCCTATGTGTGACGTAGTTGATCTTTGGTGAAAAAGAATATTTTTGGGTGATTTTAATTTAAATGCAAAGACTTAAAAGTAAAAGTGCTCTTTAAGTAAATCTAAGTCTAATTAAAGTAAAGTGCAAGTATTTAAAAACGTGACTAAAATTAAAGGGCACTAAAGTAAAATGACGTAAACTTAAATCTATCTAAGGCAAACTTAAAGTGCGACTAAAACTAAGGCAAATAATCTAAAAGTGTAATTAAATAAAAAGGCAAGAAAAATAAAGCTTGAAAGTAAAAATCAAAGACAAAAGCTAATAAGAACCTGAATACAGCTCATTCGGAATAAACCTTCGTTTGGAACAATCACTCGTCCTAAATGTCACCTTTGGTTGAAATGATTCTTCTTCACTTGGAATATTACCAAAATCCTTGATCCGGAACAAATTGGTCTGAATATGTCACTTATCCAAAACAATGCTTCGTTCGGAACTTGCTGATTCGGAACTTGTAAATTCTTCCTTGATTCGGAAGTTTCTGGTCACCCCTTGATTCGGAAGTTTCCGAATGAAGCTCGTTGATTCGGAAGATTACCCTTGATCCGGAACTTATGGAAGTTCCGAATGAACAACCTTGACTCGGAAGTTTCTGACTTCCGAATGAACAGCCTTTATTCGGAACTTTGGTCCTTGATTCGGAACTTTAAGTTGATTCGGAACTTTTGAAAAGTTCCGGATGAAACCCTTGGTTCGGAACTTTGGAGTTCCGAATGAGTATGTTTGGTTCGGAAGTTTTGGACTTTCGGATGAAGAGTCTTGGTTCGGAAGTTTTGAGTTCCGGATGAAGCCTTGGTTCGGAAGTTTAAGACTTCCGAATGAACAAGTTTGGTCCGAAAGTTTGGACTTCCGAATGAACACTTCAGTCCTTTCCTTGGCTCGGAACTCTTCCTGGAAAGATCAGAAACAAGGCAAACACTTCCCGAAGAACAAGGAGAACAGTAGCAGCAGATAAAATAACAAAATAACCAAAATCAAACACACGGATAATAATAAACAGTAACGAATCTATGAATAAACATCAACAAACAATTAAAAACATGAAATCAAACAACTTTAACCACAATAATTAAAAACCATTAAGATCAAAATAAAAGCATAAACATGAACATAACATAAACACATGAATCAAAGAATAAGAAAGGTAGATAAGAGATTGACAAGATAAAATAAAGCTTTGACAAGAATTAAAATGGAAACTTACTTGGAATTAAATGGTAATAAAGGTGCATAACATGAATTAAAATTGACAAGTAATGTAAATGACAAGTATTTAAATGGTGGAAGACTAATTGTCACCTTAGCCAACAACAAAGAAAAGTAATCAAGCCTAATCTATTTATAGGGGAGGATTAGGAAGCTTCCTCCCCTCTTTCCTTTTCTCTTAATTGCATAATTAAGTCCCTCCTTCTTTAATCTTCATTTAATTGCGTACTTAGTCCTTTTCTTCTAATCTTCTTTAATCTTGGACTTAAGGGACTTTTTGACTTCGGGATTTCTTTTGAACTCGTCTTTAAATTCTTCAATAAAGTAGACTTGAATTCTTCGGCTTTTGATAAACTTCCGTCTTTTGACTTTTTCTTCGATAAATCTTCAGAACTGGTCGTGGACTTCCGTTCTTTTTGCACTCTTGACTTCTTGACTTCGTCTTTCATCCTTTTCTTCAATAAAAGTCCGTAAATGCCCGTGATTGTCCGTGTTTTCTCCACTTTTCACCTTTTCATCCTAAATCACAACAAAAACACAAACCACGCATAATTCCGACATAAAAGACATAAAATACACGTTTTGGTCCGGTTATTATTGTAATTAAGTGGTAGAAAAGATGGGTGTTTACACACCTATCAGGAGACTTAATAATATTTGGCTAAACAATGAAAAAGGCTTAAAAGATAAACCAACTTAATATGTGTAATGCACATGTTAAGGGGGAGCGTTTTTGATGATCAAAACACTTAAGGCACAAAAACTTTGATTACAATATCACAAGTGCTTTAAGTGATTTTTTCAAGGATTTTTTTTTCATGGTGACAATACTTACCCAAAACAAGCTTAATTCACGACGGATGTGGTGACAAAAGGGTGGTAGGTATAGGTATTAGTCCAATGATTCATCAGAACCGATGGAATCTTCCCAAGGACAATTCCCTAGATAGAATTAGAAGTCCTAGGAAAGATGGAGAAAGATTGTGAACGTAGCTGAATGCCGACCAAGTACTTAAGCTAGCACTGGAACAATCACAACAAGGTGCTAGTTATGACGTATTGGTAAGCATTGAAGGGATTGAAGAATTAAAAAGAATTGTAAAGATAAAGGGTGTAAAGAAAGAAGCCCTCCTTACAACCTTAGGCAGAAACCGGGTCAATACTTATGCTATTGAGATCATTTTTTAATGATTCTCGATATTGAAGATATACATCATGGTGTAAAACCCGTAAAAATAAGGTCATAATTTAATTCTATTTTTCAATAATTTTGTAGTATTTTATAACGTTAAATACTATTAAGCTTAACGGTTTAAGTTGAAATCGATATTAAATATTATATTTTAATATTTTGACGAGTAACGAGGACTACTAGTGATCGCGATACCGACGGATGCCAAAATTTTTATATTTTATTATCGATCGTTTCGATAATTAATACTTTCGACGATATCATTTTAATTACGTATCGAGTCGTTATATTATTATTTTTCGTGTGCGTTTAAACTTTTAAAAAGTATTTTTACGAAACTCGAGTTCCGTAAATATTTCCAAAATATACTTTTAGTCATTTCCCGCAACTTAAGTTATTATTTACATTTATGGCTCAAAAGAATGCATTTTGTCAAAATTAACCCAAAACATGGACTATAATAAAATTTCCACTAACTATTTTACACATACAATATTTTTTAAAATAAAAATTCAACCACCTCACCCCTCTCTCTCTTTTTAGCCTTGAACCACAAGAACACCATCACCAAAAGCTTCAAATTTCTTGATTTCTAGTTTGATCAATCCAAATCTAATCAAGGTCTACCTCCTAATTTTTCAAGGTGATTCTAATGGTACCATTTTTATCAACATGCAATCATATTATTTTTTCAAGAAAAGTTGGTGATGTTTGATCCAAATTTGTTGTATGCATGTGTTAGAGATGATGATCAAATGATGTTTATGTAATGTTTTTGTTAAAAAGTTGAATTTTAATTTTTGGGTTTTTGATTTTATGATGATACAAGTGTTAGGATTAATATAGGATGATATTAGGGGTGTAGGATGATGAGGAAAATTGTTAGAATTGATCAAAAACATGATTTTGTGGGAGATTTTGAAAGGTGATTTTGGGCAGTAGGTTTGAGGCTGTTTTCGGGGGTCTTACTGTTTGATAATCACTTAACTAATGGGATAGGGTTGTAGAGAATTTCGTTAGCTTCGACTTGATATAAAGTAGGCCTTCCAACTCCAAACGAGGTGGAAGATACACTAGTTTGGTTTTTCGTGTACCGGGAGACGAGTGTCGACACAATCCGAAAATTGTTGTCCATATTTGGATCGAATCTCGGGGACTATAAAATGAGTTTCAAAATGATTCAAGGGCTGTTCTCAGGCTCCAAGTTTAGTATTTTGAGTCTATTTTTAGAATCAAGTGACGGTTTTACAAATGGAGTTGTTTAGAATGGTCAAAATGGTTTCGTAAGTTAAGGTCGCTAAACTGTCCGGATTTTATGATTCAAAGATGAGTCGGGCAGGGAACTTTAAAAGTAAAATCTTTTAATGGGCTTTTGAGAGGACTTTCTATATATAGTAAGTAAGTTCTCTGAGTAGTATTATAAAAATTTGATATGTTAAATATGGGAAAACGGCTTGGACATTCGGTATGTTCCGACAGATTTTTATTAAAGGCATATAATAATAAAATGAATATATAGGAGAGTATAATAGAACCACTTGCATCGTTTTCTCTCGAGTTGTCGTGATTTTATACTTGAGTTTGATTTTATTAAGTATCGTTTATTTCTCGAGTCTATTATTAATGTACGCACCTTATTTGCTAGGTTGCGGTTGTCGTGTTTTTCGGGCATCTACTATCGTCGGCGATCGTCTTCAACTACTATAAGTACTAAGGTGAGTCTATAGCCTCGCTTTATACTAGTTATTAAATGATTTTAAACCCGCGAGGGGGAATACATGTTTTTATAAAATTAGAGCACAAGATTTTTATGGTATGCTTTGTCCCTCTATGAATGGACCCGTGGTTGCCTTTAAATTGCATTAAGTGATTGCCTTTGTTAAAGCCTCAATTATGGACCGTTAACTAGCTTATGATGGGCTAGCCGCTAGTACAATTAATAGATCTATGGGGGAAGCCGCCCCGGTTCAGTTTGTGTGGACTTGTCATAGAAGCTTAGGCCCGACCTCCACACTGTTTGGACATATTGTATTGAGAAGTCAGGTATACGGCAATGTACCAAAAATCTAGAGGTAACCGACAATTAATAAATCTCTCGTCTTATTAGACTGATATGGGAGTGTTTAAGGGCTCGGTTCCATGAGCTTATTGCAATTTATGCTATATACAATTATTATTGTTGATGCAAATTATTATTTGATGCTTATAAGCATGCCACAAACTTATAATCTTTGCTTGTGTTCAAATTGATTACATAAACCTATAGATTCACTCGGCATTTTTGCTGATATTTTACTCACATGTATTTTAGGTAATCAAGAAGTGGAAGCTTGGAGGTCACGAGAATGAAGTTGTGCACTGCTATGTTGTTTAAACTCTTTGATTTATTTATCGTTTCATTTTTAAAACAAACTAATATGTTGTTTTAACTTATCTTTTGGTAACGAATACTTGGGACTACGCTACTCTGACAAATGTTTTAGGAACGATAAATCTAAAACGTCTCTTTTCGAGTCATTCTTTATAAATTATGTGTTGTTGTATCATTGTTTAGCACCCAAAGATGTATTCCGCTGTGTGTAAATTTGGGGGTGTTAAAGATTGGTACCAGAGCCATGAGTTATAGAGAACTAGGTCTTTTTCTAAAAACCTAAACTATAACTGTCGGTTTTATTTTTCAAAGAGTCGGTGCACATGATTTCGCGTGACTTCAGGTTCAAGCTACTTCTGGGATTACAACTTTAGTATACATTATTATGTATGCCTTATTGCTAAGTATTTCTAAGTAAATACTATAATCCTTTATCGATATATATTTATGTCGTTAAAAATTTCGATAAAAGTTTATCATTTATTAATGATTAACTTAAATAAATACAATGAATTTTCAAGATCTTTCTGTATTTATTTTTGAACTATTTAAATTGCTTTTATTGCAAAATTTTTATATTATGACCTTACATACCTTCATCTGCGCGCGTTACTTTTATTGCTTAACCCTTTGAGATATCTATATAGATATCCAAATCGCTTTCCGGCTGTTTGTGCTTGGACGTCTTGAAACGTAGTCTCTAGACCATTGTGTAGCTCAATGTGTCCTTGGAATAGACTAACCGCTATTTATTGACATTTATATGTATCAAACTCCGAAGTGTATTGTTCACTTATATCTCGGTAACGTCATCGTCATTTTATAAATCATCGTCTAGATTATGGCGCTAGATTGGGATACGATTTTACTTTTATAAAATTGTATCATTTGTTTTTCATTAACCTTCTTGCTCCCGGAACGCAACTCGTTAATGTTCCATTCTTTTCTTGTTATGTTTTGTGTTTTTGGACAATCGTGGCACCAAGGAGATTTGCCTACTTTGCACTTTGAAATCTAAATTACGAACGTCTTTCACCGTTTTGCTTCATAAATTTCGTGTTGAATACCTTGAAGCATATTGTGTCATTAATTATGCTATATTTTATTTGATGCTCATTACGAGATTTATTTTTTTTCGTTGTTGTAAAATCCACAAGACATGTGTGTATATATGTATATATTTTGGGCCGTTAAGAAGTGTCGAAAAATACACTTTATGCAGAAACTGTAGGGGCAGTATAAACAGGTCAAAACTTAAAAGCAAAACCTGCACAGAACTTGCAGGGGTATTTTGGTCATTTTACATTGGTTTTCAGGTCTCGGGTAAAACTAGAAAGTCGTCTGAAACGTCGTTTTGCATCAAAATGCTTTAGACTCCGAGTCTTGGAAATGTCGTTTATCGGGTCAATTAATCGGCTCATATTTAAAAGTCAAATCTGATAGAAAATTCGAAACATGGGTTTTAAATGTTTCTAAGCTGTTTTGAGTTTATTTGAGATCGTAAAATTTTAACAAATATTATTTTACAACTAACGAATACTAGTTGCATGTGAAAATGTTTAAAAAAATAGAAACATTACAGGATTAGCAATTACCGGATTAATGGTGTAATTTGAAAACGAATAACATACTTTCTTAAAAGCATGTTGTGTCGAGTATCTTACAAAGAATACACATGTGGATTGTTTTATTCTTTTCATATATATATGACTCATTTGTCATTCGATGTTATTTTATTTTCGTTTTCTTCTAACCTTCCACTGATTTGAGTTGAGTTTTGAAGTTTTGCCTTCACATTCTTCGTTGACATTCTTATCGCGTATCTCATGACGTTTTCGTCTAAACCTTATAACCATTTGAAAACTTAACAACTTGTAACCATTTCATTGGTTGTTTTATGAGCTACTATTTGCCACTTTTTGCAAATCTTTGACTACTATATACGTTGTCATAGTGTCATATTATAAATAAATCTGATATTGTTTTACGATTATTTTCACCAATTATTTTTACTTTGGTCTTATAAAATACTTTTCGTAAGATTAAAAGTTGCTTATTAAGTATCTCACAAATTACTTGTATCCTATAAATTTATAAACTATTTTTAAATTCCATTTTACAAATGGCATGGTTTATATATAAACATAAGAAACGTAATACTTTTCGACGAAACGGAGCACTGCATTGCTAGCCCTAAATTATACATGGCCTGATCACCTATGTCTAATTTAGAAGGAGCCATGCTAGGCTGAATAGTAGTCAACTTAAAAATATTGATAATAAAGAACTTTTTACTTGTATTTATGATAAAGATAAATAAAATGAAATAAAGTGAAAAGAAGTTTTGAAAACCTTTATATTTTATGCAAGTAGCGCAATTTCTATGCATCCGCATACGTTTTCTTACCTTTTCTTAAACGAATTACGCGCTTACGAATACGTTTTTACTCGACGATCGCTTTTTCACTTGTTACTTCATTTTGTCTTATAACTGATTTCTTTTGACCGTTCGTCTAATTACTGACTGTTGATAAATGACTTGAAAGTCTCGATGTTTTATCCTTCCTTCTCGTCCAATGTTCTTTATGCGATTTTATAGATCTTTGGAATGTCTCCGCACGTGAATAATGAATTATCATTAGAGTGATTTCCGTATATCCGGGATGACGTCCGTCACTCTCGTTTGTCTCGAAATCCACTCTTGTGAACCGTGCTTTGACTTCTCTCTTTAAACACTAACATCGTTCATTTGACTTGTTTTAATTACAAGTGATTATTAGGAATTTTCTTTGATTAATTTTTTTGTATGGATTTTACTTCTGATCGTGTATCGACTACCGCTAAGTTAACGAGCTGATGTTGGTGAACCACCGACCGCACTAACAAAATTGACAACTTGTTCAATCTATTATTTCTTATCGTCTTACCATCAACGCCTTTATTTTATTATTATTCTCTTTAAGAATTAATACGACATTTTCTTCGTCCTCTTTTGTACCGTTGATTTCGTATTAACTGTTGACCATTATTTTCATTTGTATCCGTTTGTTATCTTGTCACATTTTGAAACCTGAATATATCCCATGTTTATTTTGAAATAATAAACACCTTTATGAATTTCTACAACGTAATATAATTTTTTATATGGAACTTTTATACATTTTTCCAATGATTTTCAGTTATCGAAATAACTATCACAAGTAAATGTCAAATTTATACATCATATTTTGTATAACTAAAACTAATGTTTAAAATAAAATTTTTTTCTACTTTTTCAACTAATTGACATATCATACTTTACTATAAATGTAATGAAATTATCAGTTTAATTTATATTCCTAATAATGATTTAATTTAGAAATTATATTTTCTAATTGTAACCATCAATACGAGTTTAATTAATAAATTCATGTCAATCTTTCAAAGTTTCTTAAGACAACCAAAATAAATTATGAAGCTATTTTACTTCTATTTTTGATGTATCATCTTTATCAAGAAAGTACCTCAACTGAGTTTTAAGGTAATACCAAATCCGGGACGGATAATTGTGACAAATGTTACTTTATTGTTAATATTTAATTCATTCTTCGCTCTCATTTTTCTAGTATTGTGATTTATTATGTTTTACGGTTACGTGAGTCGAGATCCCTCGTCGATCGTCAACCTTAAATCATTTTACCACATCTAGTCCGTTTATGCGTTTATTAAATTTATTTTTATCTCGTTCTATTCCTCGTATTGAATATCATTATTTTATTTTGAGTTTAAAATGAATCTCGGGAAGCAGTGTATAAGAAGAAACGATAAGTATCACCAGGATCTATGTCTGTACTCGTGGAATGATTGAGGACCGAATTTCTTAATGAATGGAGATAATAAATTCGTTACGACCTCGAGGAGTATGTTGAAGCCGACACCGCAAGTGGAAAGACGCTTGAGATCAAGTGGTTATTATCAAGGGTTCGTTCAAGGTTTTCTCGATGATTAACGGTGGAGATCTATATTCGATGTTTATGTTCGACCTTTTATTTTATGTACTTATATGGTGTGTGATCTAGTCAAATGATCGTATGTTGTGAGAACTTGAGACGGCATCATCCGATGACGTCCGATCATGTAGAACACATATTATGTAATATCTTTTTGACTTTCAACGACGATGTTTATTGAGACTTTAATGCGCATTGGCGAAAGTGAGGCGAGTTGAGCGCCGGGACGTCGCTCCCTTAAGGTGGTGAGGATGTAAAACCCGTAAAAATAAGGTCATAATTTATTTCTATTTTTCAATAATTTTGTAGTATTTTATAACGTTAAATACTATTAAGCTTAACGGTTTAAGTTGAAATCGATATTAAATATTATATTTTAATATTTTGACGAGTAACGAGGACTACTAGTGATCGCGATACCGACAGATGCCAAAAATTTTATATTTTATTATCGATCGTTTCGATAATTAATACTTTCGACGATATCGTTTTAATTACGTATCGAGTCGTTATATTATTATTTTTCGTGTGCGTTTAAACTTTTAAAAAGTATTTTTACGAAACTCGAGTTCCGTAAATATTTCCAAAATATACTTTTAGTCATTTCCCGCAACTTAAGTTATTATTTACATTTATGGCTCAAAAGAATGCATTTTGTCAAAATTAACCCAAAACATGGACTATAATAAAATTTCCACTAACTATTTTACACATACAATATTTTTTAAAATAAAAATTCAACCACCTCACCCCTCTCTCTCTTTTTAGCCTTGAACCACAAGAACACCATCACCAAAAGCTTCAAATTTCTTGATTTCTAGTTTGATCAATCCAAATCTAATCAAGGTCCACCTCCTAATTTTTCAAGGTGATTCTAATGGTACCATTTTTATCAACATGCAATCATATTATTTTTTCAAGAAAAGTTGGTGATGTTTGATCCAAATTTGTTGTATGCATGTGTTAGAGATGATGATCAAATGATGTTTATGTAATGTTTTTGTTAAAAAGTTGAATTTTAATTTTTGGGTTTTTGATTTTATGATGATACAAGTGTTAGGATTAATATAGGATGATATTAGGGGTGTAGGATGATGAGGAAAATTGTTAGAATTGATCAAAAACATGATTTTGTGGGAGATTTTGAAAGGTGATTTTGGGCAGTAGGTTTGAGGCTGTTTTCGGGGGTCTTACTGTTTGATAATCACTTAACTAATAGGATAGGGTTGTAGAGAATTTCGTTAGCTTCGACTTGATATAAAGTAGGCCTTCCAACTCCAAACGAGGTGGAAGATACACTAGTTTGGTTTTTCGTGTACCGGGAGACGAGTGTCGACACAACCCGAAAATTGTTGTCGATATTTGGATCGAATCTCGGGGACGATAAAATGAGTTTCAAAATGATTTAAGGGCTGTTGTCAAGCTCCAAGTTTAGTATTTTGAGTCTATTTTTAGAATCAAGTGACGGTTTTACAAATGGAGTTGTTTAGAATGGTCAAAATGGTTTCGTAAGTCAAGGTCGCTAAACTGTCCGGATTTTATGATTCAAAGATGAGTCGGGCAGGGAACTTTAAAAGTAAAATCTTTTAATGGGCTTTTGAGAGGACTTTCTATATATAGTAAGTAAGTTCTCTGAGTAGTATCATAAAAATTTGATATGTTAAATATGGGAAAACGGCTTGGACATTCGGTATGTTCCAGCAGATTTTTATTAAAGGCATATAATAATAAAATGAATATATAGGAGAGTATAATAGAACCACTTGCATCGTTTTCTATCGAGTTGTCGTGATTTTATACTTGAGTTTGATTTTATTAAGTATCGTTTATTTCTCGAGTCTATTATTAATGTACGCACCTTATTTGCTAGGTTGCGGTTGTCGTGTTTTCGGGCATCTACTATCGTCGGCGATCGTCTTCAACTACTATAAGTACTAAGGTGAGTCTATAGCCTCGCTTTATACTAGTTATTAAATGATTTTAAACCCGCGAGGGGGAATACATGTTTTTATAAACTTAGAACACAAGATTTTTATGGTATGCTTTGTCCCTCTATGAATGGACCCGTGGTTGCCTTTAAATTGCATTAAGTGATTGCCTTTGTTAAAGCCTCAATTATGGACCGTTAACTAGCTTATGATGTTGGGAATAAATTAAGGCCAGATCACTTGAACGCTGACAAGAACAACTCAAGCGTTGACAAGAACAAAGTGAGCGCTGACAGCACAAGCGTTGACAAGTTAAAGTCAAGCGTTGACAGATTGAAGACAAGCACTGATGGATGATGTGAGCTACACGTTTATTATGTTCTAGAATACTTCTAGTAAGGATAGAAACGACAATGTATTTTTTATGTTTATCTTTACCTAGAATAGTTGATACGTAGCTTGTTGTACAAGGCTTCTTAGTCTATAAAAGAAGGCCTTTAGGTTAATGTTTAGAATCAAGTTTTATATAAGTTTTCATTCGTAAACATCTTTCATTGTAAGCAAGTTCGACATTCATAATCAAAGTGAAAGTTTTGTTTACATCTTGTGTTCTTGTTTAAGTATTAAATTCCGCATAATACTTAGATTCACAAAGCATATAACAAAGGTTTCTCTACGTGTTATACTTGATCTAATCTCGTATACACAAAGCTAATCGATCTAAGTTTGGGATCAACAAGTGGTATCAGAGCTTGTTGAGGAACTTTTGATCTTTGAAGAACACCAGAACGATATACGAACACCAAAACCCTAATTTTCTCAAAACCCTAAAAACATCATGTCTGAAGCGATAAATTCCTCCTCCTCATCCTTACCAAACATCAAGATTCCCATGCTTGATGCAACCAACTTTGACTTATGGAGGTTCAACTTTGAACAATATCTGGGGATCTTTGACTACACACTCTGGGACATTATTGAATATGGAAACTCATTCAATAAGGCTCAAAAGATTCAGGATGCCATTATGGCAAGATCAGCTGTTGAAGGATGTCCTGATGAAGATAAGAAAGAAAAACCTTGAGATGGTAGAGCTGTAAGTGCTGAAGATATTGCAAAGAAAAGGGCTGACATGAAAGCCCTAAATATTTTGAAAGTCTCTTTGGGATAAGAAATTCAGCACAAATATAGAAGCTATGAATCTGCTAAGGATCTTTGGGAAGCAATTGAAGTTGCATATGGTGGTAATGCAGAAACTAAGGAAGAAAAGAAAAAGCAACTTCTGCATGATTATGCTGTCTTCAAAGCTCAGCCCAATGAGAAACTGAGCAGTGTGAGAAGCAGATTGCTTGACATCACAAGCAAGTTGTCCTTCATGGGGACACAAGTTGGTGATATTGACACCAATGCTACTTTTCTGAAAAGTCTTGGTGAGACATGGAAGATTGAGGCAAGATCTATTCTTGCCAATAATACTTACAAGAGCTCTTCGTTTGATGACATCTAAAACAAACTAAGATTGTTGGAAGATGAAACTCTTTCAGCACATGGAAGCAAAGCTAGCACCAGCAACATGGCCTTCTTCTCTCATAGAGAAGGTCAATTTAATCAGAAGGACTCTTTTATGCATCCAGTTACTGGATCATCATTTGTCAGCGTTGGAACAAGTCCTGTCAACGTCTCCTTTTCAGACGCTGACACATTCATGAATGACTCCCCAAGAGTTAAACCTGCTGGTTTGGATTTGGATACTGTTTGTGCTTACATTGCTTCTTTGCCCAATGGTTCAGTGATTACATATGAGGACCTTGAGCAGATAAGTGATGAACACTTGGAAGAGATGGACATCAAGTGGAACATGGATCTTGCTAGTATAAGAGCAAATAGGTGGAATAGAAGGTTCAAGAAGAAGATGACCTTCAATGCTAAAGACACTGCTGGATTTGATAAATCCAAAGTTGAGTGCTACAACTATCATCGCATGGGGCACTTCATGAGGGAATGCAGATCTCCTAGAAGATCTGATGCTGGTAAACCCTCAAGTCAGGTTGTTAAAGCTCAAGACTCCAAAGCCATGGTTGCAGTTCAAGGAATTGATGGTACTGGATGGGATTGGAGCTATCTGGCTAAGGATGCTGAAGAGGACAAAGCTTTGATTGCTGATATTGAAGAAGAAGAGCATGTTGAATATGCTCTCATGGCACACTCCTCCTCTTCATCTGATAATGAGGTATATGATGATGCTTTCTGTAGCAAAGGTTGTAGGTTAAACACTGACAGACTTAACAAAGAGGTGTTAAAACTAAAAGAGGATATGAGCACTGAAAGGTGTAAATTATCCAATTACCAACTAGCTCTTACTGAAACTGAGAAAACCGTTTCTGAATACAAGAAAATGGAATTTGATTTAAAAGATAAGATAAATATCTTAAAACATGAGCTAGAGGGTAGTATGGATATTAGAAATATCATGTCAAAGGTCAATAAAGACCTACAGGCTAAGTTAGATGAGGCCATTAAGAATAAAGATAATGTTGACCTCAAGATTCAAAGATTTGATAGAGCCACCCAAGCCCTAAGAGACTGTGTAGCTAAACAAAGAGATCCTAAGGATATGACTTGGCTTGGGATGAATGAGAATGATTACTCTCTGGTTCCACCACCAGCTGGTGATTTCTATGGTGTCCTTTGAAAGGATTTATCTTGGACTGGTATACCAGAATGCCAAGAAGAGGAATTCATTCCTCCACCAAGAGTTGTCACCCCAGTAGATGAGTATCAACAAAAACTGACTGACCTAAATGAGTGGAAGAAAGCTAACCCTACTTTATTTGTTAAGGGAGGTTTGCTATGTGAAAGTCCCAATGAATCTCCACCCATTAAGGTTACTCACCCAGTTACTGGTGAAGCTGTTGACCTAGGCTCCAACACTGTTAGAAGACCTACCATTAAATATGCAGAGATGTATAGGAATAATAGGTCACACAAGAACCAAGTTAACAATCATGGAATAGGTTTCTTTGCTTCTAGACCTAAGAATGTGTCTAAGAAAGCCTGTTATACTTGTGGTAGCTTTTCACATTTGGCATACAAGTGTGTCAACGCTCCCAAAGCCAGCGCTGATAGGAACAATTTCAGCGCTGATAGGAAGAAAGTCAACGTTGTTAGGAAGTCAAACGTTGTCAGACCCAGACCTTGTGTGCAGCAAAGTCCACAAGTGATTAGACCAGCCCCATTCTTTTCTAGAAGGTCTAACACTCATGGACAAAGACCTTTTCAAAAGACAAATACCTGGTCAAATAGGCAATGGGTTCCTGTAGCAAACCCTAGGTTCAACGCTGACAAGGGTAATTTCAGCGTTGACAGGACAAAATCCAACGCTGACAGAAACGTGTACAGACCTAAGTATTTGCAGCCACAAGGTAAGGGGTCTAAAGCTTCTTCAAGCTTAACATGGAGACCCAAGAAAGATCAAAACCCTAATAATAATGGAATTTCAATGACTTGCAACAGGTTTAATTACATTTCAAAAGTCATTACAAAACCA
Source organism: Glebionis coronaria (assembly GCA_025667525.1). Taxonomy (NCBI): domain Eukaryota; kingdom Viridiplantae; phylum Streptophyta; class Magnoliopsida; order Asterales; family Asteraceae; genus Glebionis; species Glebionis coronaria. The sequence continues at coordinate 492,729,727 of CM046874.1, forward strand.
ATTGGGGTTAACTGGGTTTTTCATCCTAAAAGGGATGAAAATAGGGTTGTTATGAGAACTAAGTCTGTTCTTATTGAACAACCTGATGAATCCAAGTCTTCTGAGACTTGGGTTCCCAAAGAAAACTAATTTGTTTTCTTTATGTGCAGGGCATTCAAAAGCAGATCAATGATTATGGATATTGGGATAGTGGATGCTCAAGGCACATGACAGGAAAGGAAGACTATCTGACGAACTTCACTCCTATTCAAGATGGTGATAAGGTATACTTTGGAGGTGGATATGGCACCATTATAGGCAAAGGAACCCTTCTCACCAATAATCTACATTTTGAAAACGTCTTCCTGGTAAAAAGAACCGGATTATAATCTGTTTAGTGTATCACAAGTGTGTGATAACAAAAATAAGGTTCTTTTCACTGATACTGAGTGTTTGGTGTTAAGCAAGGATTTTAAGATCCCTGATGAGAAGTACATTGAGTATAGAACACCTAGGCATAAGGACATATATAATGTGAATTTAAATGGAATTAAAGTGAATGCAAATATGTCTTGTTTTTATGCTAAGGCCTCAGTAGATGAAAGTAATTTGTGGCACAGGAGACTAGGGCACATAAATTTTAAAAATATAAATAGACTTGTGAGGCTTGGTTTAGTTGATGGTTTGCTTGAGAAGGCCTTCCACAATGACCACTCTTGTGTTGCATGTCTTAAAGGCAAGCAGCACAAGGTCTCATTCAAGTCCAAGCAGGTGCATACTAGTTCCAGACCTCTTCATATGCTTCACATGGACCTATTTGGTCCAACTAATATAGAAAGTTTGAATGGAAAGTCATATTGTTTTGTTGTCACTGATGACTTTTCTAGGTTTACTTGGACATTCTTTCTAGCTATGAAGAGTGACACAGCTGATGTTCTTATTGAATTTATCACTCAAATTGAGAAAAGGTCTGGCTATGAGGTTAAGATGCTTAGGAGTGATAATGGTGGAGAATTTAGGAACAAGAAGCTAGATGATTTTTGTACCAGGAAGGGAATTACTAGGCAATTTAGTATTGCTAGAACCCCACAACAAAATGGGGTTGCTGAAAGGAAAAATAGAACCCTAATTGAAGCAGCCAGAACAATGTTGGCTGATGCTCACTTTCCTATAGCCTTTTGGGCTGAGGCTGTTAATACAGCATGCTATGTGCAAAATAGAGCATTGGTTAACAAAATTCAGAACAAGACACCTTATGAGTTACTTTGGGGAAGAAAACCTAATATTGGTTTTCTTAGACCTTTTGGATGTCATGTAGTAGTCTTAGACACTAGTGATGCCTTAGGGAAATTTAGTGCAAAAGGTGATGAAGGTTACTTCATGGGGTATTCAGTGCAGAGCAAGGGTTATAGGGTTTATCTTAAGGAGGACAAACGTATTGTTGAGAGAGTACATGTTAGGTTCTTAGAGAATAAACCTAGTGATCCTGAAAGTGGTCCTAATTGGTTGTTTGATTTGGAACCCTTATCTAGAACTTTAAATTATATGCCTGTCACTAATCCAGACATTGTGAAGGTAACTTCAAATGTTGTGGAAGAACAAATTGTTAATATTTCAGGTACACAGGTTGATGAAAGGGTTGGATCACAAGCAGAAAAGGCATCTCCTACATTTGAATATGTCACAATTCCCATTTGGACTGATGCTTTTGCTGCTGCTGCTGCTGCTGGACAAGAAAATGGTGGTTTCCAAATACCACCAGATACAAACATGCATGGTTCTTCAGGCGCTGACAAAGGAAAATCCAGCGCTGACAAGACCAATTCAGACGTTGACAACAACATTTCAGGCGTTGTCAGCCCTGACGCTGACAACCAAGATTCAAACGTTGACAACACTTATGGGCATCTTTTCTCTTCCAGTTTTGAACAAGGTGGACCTTCCAATGTCCATGAAGAGATTCCTGCTGCTCCAAGAGAGTCTGATGAAGAAGATATTGGCAACATGGAGCGTGAAGTTGAGGACACCAGACTCTTTGAAGGAGGAGTTCTCACTTCCACAATGAAGAATCACCCCCCATCTCAGATCATTGGTGATGTTATGACTCCAGTTCAGACAAGAAGATCCCATCAAAGTCTTGGTGGATTTATTGCCAATATACACAAGAAGGTTGATACCCCTCTTGTACAAGCATGTTTGTTTGCATGTTTTCTGTCACAAGAAGAACCCAAGAAGATATTTGATGCTCTCAAAGAACCAAGTTGGGTGGAAGCAATGCAGGATGAGCTTCACCAATTTGCTATTCAGGATGTTTGGGAGCTGGTTGATTGTCCTAGATATGTCAAACCTATAGGGACAAGATGGGTTCTCAGGAACAAAAGAGATGAAAGAGGTATTGTGGTCAGAAACAAGGCAAGGTTAGTGGCTCAAGGTTATACACAAGAGGAGGGGATAGATTATGAAGAAGTCTTTGCACCAGTTGCAAGGATTGAAGCTATTAGGATTTTTCTAGCCTATGCATCTTGCATGGGCTTCACAGTCTATCAAATGGATGTGAAGAGTGCATTCTTGTATGGCACCATTGTTGAGGAAGTTTATGTCATGCAACCTCCTGGTTTTGAGGATCCTGAGCATCCAGATAAAGTGTATAGAGTCAAAAAGGCTATGTATGGCCTTCATCAAGCCCCTAGAGCATGGTATGGTACTTTGTCTACATACTTGGTGGACAATGGATTCAAGAGGGGCACCATAGATCAGACACTATTTACCAAGAAGAAAGGCAAAGATGTGTTGCTTGTGCAGGTCTATGTTGATGATATCATTTTTGGGTCTACTGATCCAAAGATGAGTGAGGATTTCTCCAAGCTTATGACAGACAAATTCAAGATGAGTGCTATGGGGGAGATGAACTTCTTTCTTGGTTTACAAGTTCAGCAGAAAGAAGATGGAATCTTCATCTCCCAGGATAAATATGTTGCTGAAATCTTGAAGAAGTTTGGCTTTTCTCCACATGAAAAGAGGGCTTCTACTCCTATGGATAGAGAACACCCTTGGGGAAAGATTGGAGATGGGAAAGATGTTGATGTCAGGCATTATAGATCCATGATTGGATCCTTGATGTATCTTACTGCTTCCAGACCTGATATCATGTTTGCTGTGTGTGCATGTGCACGCCATCAAGTGACTCCCAAAGAATGTCACCTTTATGCTGTGAAGAGGATCTTTAGGTACCTAAGATGTTTCCCTAATCTTGGTTTGTGGTACCCAAAGGATTCACCATTGGAGCTGATTGCATATTCAGATAGTGATTATGGAGGTGACAAGTTTGATAGGAAATCCACAACTGGTGGATGTCAATTTCTTGGGAGCAGATTAATATCTTGGCAATGCAAGAAACAAACAGTGGTGGCTAACTCTACAACTGAAGCAGAATATGTGGCTGCAGCAGCATGTTGTGGTCAAGTGTTGTGGATTCAGAACCAGCTGTTGGATTATGGGTATAATTTCATGCATACTAAGATATTTGTTGACAATAATAGCACTTTATGCATCATTAAGAATCCTGTACATCATTCTAAAACTAAACACATAGAAATTAGACACCATTTTATAAGAGATTGCTTTGAGAAAGGTTTAATACAACCAGATAGGTTTGACACTGAGGAAAATGTGTCAGATTTATTAACTAAACCTTTTGATACTGGAAGATTTCAATACTTGGTAACAAGTATTGGAATGGTTAATCTCACTTAATATGTGTTTTGGATTCTTTTTGTAAAAGTATGTACAGGATGATGCATTACTATTATTAGTCTTATTGATGATTTAGATTTTCCACTATATTTTTCTAACACTGACAAAGGTTGTTTGAACACTGATAAGTGTTTTTACAACGTTGTCAGCAATATAATTATCTAACGGTGACAAAGCTTCCTTCAACGCTGTTATGTGTTATCGGGGCGTTGTCAGCAACAATGTTAGTTTTGTGGTTTTTAATCTAAATGTGCAGATGGTGTTAGCAGTATACCATTGGATACAGAGTTGCTTATGGATCAAAGGAGAAGCATTTGGACAAGTTTTTATTTATGGATGATGGTTGGAATGTTTCATTCCTATCTTGACATAAATTTTTTATGTTCATGCATGTTTTTAGCAAACTCTTTGTATCTTTGTTTAAGGGGAGGTTTTAGGAACCTTTAGGACTTTTGGGTATCCATATGATACTCTTATCACAATTCTAGATTGTGTCCACAGGTGAGTATGGGTTAGTTTTACTAAACCATGAGGCACTGTAGCATGCATAGTATATCAACTTTGCATGCTGCCAAGACATTTTTGGCCTAGAATTGGTTGTGGTCTGATGGGAGACTTGGGAATCATTTTGATATGGGATTTACCTGGGAGTAACAAGGATTTTATAAGGTAACTTGGTTGTTAAGAATTTTGGTTAGCAAGGGACACTAGAGGACTGTTATGTCTATCTTGCTTATGCAAGTGTGCATAACTGGACAGTGCTTGCCGCCCTATAATAATTATCAGCTTTTGGTTATTTTCTCTAGGATAAATTACTTGTTAAGGTCATTTTTCACTTTTTAAAACAATTTTATTTTTGGACGCTGACAAGATTTTTCCAAGCGTTGTTGTGACCAAATTGGACGCTGACATGGCTTTAGGCGAACGTTGACAAGATTATAGCCGTTGGGCGTTGATGGGTTATATTTGACCGTTGACACTCAATGGGACCTACCCAGTTGTTACTTTTTGACATATTTTCCAGCCGTAATTTTAGGAGTTGTTACTTTCATTAAATGCATGAGATAACTTATAACTTTTTCAATATTTTCATGATTAGTTTTTGAAAATCTTTGCCTATTTTTGGGCCAATCACATGCATTATTTATCTCCTATAAATTTGGCTCCTATTTTAAAACAGGGTATCTATAATTCTTGTCTAACACTTTTCTCTTATCAACCTTCATCTTCTACACTTCCAATTAACAGCTTTCATCAATGGCACCAAGATTTAACTCAGTAGAATTGGATTTGGGGTTCAAGTCTCAACACAACATGATTGCTTATCTTGTTGCTGATAATACTTTGTTCCCTCAATATACACAAATGGTGGCGTATTTGAACGCATCCCCATTAAGGTATGCTCTTTCTCATGCACCACTCATTCCAGTCACACACATTAAACAGTTTTGGAACACTGTTAGTTCCTCAACAGTTAATGGAGTGACCACATTAACTTCTATTGTTCATGGGAGGTCTTGGGTGGTTACTGAGGCCTTGGTACGCCAGGCCTTGCATCTTGATGATGCTGATGGTGTAACCATTCTTCCCATATCTGAAATAGAACAAGGGCTTAGGGCTTTGGGATACCCTATTCCTGATGAAGGTACTCTTAATAAGTACCATAAGCAGGAATTTCCCCCAGCCTGGAAGTACCTCATTCACATTCTCCTTCAATGTTTAAGTCCCAAATGTACTGCACATAATGAGATTAACAGATCTATTGCTAGTGCTATTGTGTGCATTGCAACAGGGCAAAAATATAACTATTCTAAAATGATTTTTGAAGGGATGTGTAAAAACAAGGGGACAAAAATGACTTTGGCTTATCCCCGTTTTCTGCAAATGATTTTTGATGATCAAAGATATTGTTCAAGGGATCACAATGATTTTTATAAAATCCCTGAACAAAAGAAAGCTATTTTTACCAAGATGGATTCACCACCTCATAGAGACTTACCTTTAACCCCAGCCATGCTTGCTGTTATTGCAGCAGCACAACCCCAACCAGACCCCCAACCTCATATTGACCCTCACCCACAACTTGAACCTATTCCTGAACCTTTACCCTCACCTGAACCAATGCACCTTGACCAAGAACCCTTTGACGCTGACACATCTAATGTGGGCGTTGATGTGCCTATTTCCAACACTGACACCCAACCATCACAATCCCAAACACCCCTTAACCAACCTCTACCCATTCTTCCACGCCATCTTCCACACCACCTGAATATAGGTTGATCAAACGCCAAAGGACTGCTGGAGAGTTCTCCTCTGGTGGTCCTAGCCATGAAGCAGAGAGAACCACCACCACAAGTGTGGCTGGTGACCTGGATGAGGCTGGGACTATTGGTTCTGGCTTAGAAGCTGGCCAAGGCAGTCCCACCATAATTAAGTCCTCATTCATGCCCAATGAACCTGACATGGGAGGTTAAATCCCCATTTCAGAAGAGGGCAGACTGGAACCAATGACCATTTTAGAATTGACGGCAGTCTGCATTAGCTTGAAAAAGCAAAATGCAGACTTAGTACAAATTGTCAGCAAACAAGGCCGTCTGACTTTACCACAAAAAGAGGTTTCTTCAGTCTTCCCAGATTCTCGGCGCCAATATTTTCTTTCATCAATCCCTTCTCTTGTGCTTTCAATATCATTCTGGTCAAATCAACACCCTCAATCATCACTAATGCTCTGACTCTCAAAGGTTTCTCTCTATCCTTCCTACTAAGTGCATCCGCTACATCGTTCGCCTTGCCAGGATGGTAGGGAATCTCGCAGTCATAGTCACTCAGTAGCTCCACCCATCGTCTTTGTCTCATATTCAACTCCTTCTGGTCTAATATGTGCTGCAAACTCTTGTGGTCAGTGAATACAACACACTTAGTCCCATACAAGTAGTGTCTCCACAACTTCAGCGCAAAAACTACAGCTCCCAGTTCCAAATCGTGTTAGTGTAGTTTTCCTCGTGCTTCCTCAATTGCCTCGATGCGTAAGCGATCACCTTCTCACGTTGCATAAAAACAGATCCATAACCCTTATGAGACGCGTCACAATAAAGCATGAAGTCTTCGATTCCTTCTGGCAATGACAAAATCGGAGCAGAACACAGTTTGTCCTTAAGTGTTTTAAAAGCGATTTCTTCATCACTTCCCCATTCAAACACCCGATTCTTCTCGGTAAGATTGGTCAACGGCTTTGCAATCAACGAAAACCCTTCGATGGATCTCCGATAATAACCAGCTAAACCAAGAAATTTTCGAACTTCTGTCGGCGTTGTCGGTGCCGACCATTCTTTAATTGCCTCCACCTTGGCAGGATCTACACGAAATCCTTTGTTGTCAATCACATGCCCAAGAAATTGTACAGGTTCCAACCAAAATTCACACTTGGAGAACTTTGCGTACAGCTTCTCTTTCTTCAACAGCTCCAATATCGTCCTCAAGTGCTTCTCATGTTCTTCTTTGCTCTTGGAGTAAATAAGAATATCATCAATGAATACAATGACAAACTTATCCAAATACGGCTTGCACACCCAATTCATAAGATCCATGAACACTGTAGGCGCATTCGTTAATCCAAAAGGCATCACTTGGAATTCAAAATATCCATATCGCGTACGAAAAGCTGTTATAGGAATATCCTCCTCTCTAACTCGCAGTTGATGATACCCTGATCTCAAGTCGATCTTCGTGTACACACAGGATCCTTGCAACTGATCAAATAAATCTTCAATCCTCGGCAATGGATATCGATTCTTAACCGCCAATTTGTTAAGCTCTCGATAGTCGATACACATTCTAAACGATCCGTCCTTCTTCTTTACAAATAACACAGGCGCTCCCCATGGCGATGAACTCGGTCTAATAAACCCCTTATCCATCAATTCTTTCAATTGATCAGATAACTCATTCAGTTCTGACGGTGCCAATCGATAAGGTGCACGGGCAACCGGTGCAGCTCCTGGCATCAAATCTATCTGAATTCCACTTCACGAGAGGGCGGTAAACCCGGCAACTCATCAGGAAAAACTTCCGGATACTCTCGAATCATAGGCACCTCTTCCAACTTTGTCTCTACATCACAATCACTAGAAATCTGCGCCAGAAATACATCGCATCCTTCTTCCATATACCTCATCATCTTCAAGCAAGATATTACTCTCAGACGAGAAGTACATTCATTACCCTTCACAGTCAATACCCTATTTCTTAACGGGATTTGGACCAACCTTTCTCCACAAACAATCACCACACAATGCGCCATTAACCAATCCATCCCAATAATCACGTCAAAAGATCATAGCTTTATAGGCATTAAGTCAATATTGAAGGCATAATTCCCTAACTTCAAGGAACACCCTCTTAGTATAGAATTAGTACTAACAATCTTTCCATCGGGCTAATTCCACATTATAGTTAGTTTTTAGCATCATCGGTTCTCTATTGATATGGCGACTAAATTTTACGTCTACAAAGCTTTTGTCGGATCCAGAATCAAATAATACACTAGCATAACGAGCGTCAAGTAAAAACGTACCGGTCACCACATTCGGACCTTGAGGTTTGTCAGCGGTACCCACTCTGTATACGGCAGCAGCAACATTTCCACCCTGTCTATTCCCAGCTTTCGGACAGTTTCCTTGTTTGTGCCCCTTTTCTCCACAACCAAAACAGACCATTACTCTAGTGGCATTCGCCCCTGTAGCCACACCTCTAGATCGACATTCTGCAGCTGTGTGGTCAGCCTTCCCACACTTGCCACATGCAGGAGGACAATTCCCAATGTGGTACAAATTACAACGGCCACACTGAGGATTGACCTTGATTCCTCTAGGGGTAGTAGCGGCTCTCATCCCATCGTTCCTCCTTTGGTTAAACAGTTGGTTACGATTCGGTCCTTGATTGTTGTTGCGATGACCCCCACGATTCTGTCCTTGTGGTTGACTCACCTGAGCAGCTTCCCATTTCCTTTTGTTTCCCTCAACAATATAGTCTTTCTTGTCTTGCAACTTAACATCCATCAGTGCATGAGCCATCTGAACGGCTTCATCAAATTATCCGGGCTTTGACAAAGTAGTCTCACCCTTAATGTTGCTCGACAGACCCTTGATATATTGTTTCATCTTCTTGCGATCGTCTGCGAAAGCATCAGGACACAGCAGGCTTAACTCATTAAACCTTCTTGTACAAGCAGTGATGTCATTATTCTTCAACGACAAGTGTCTCAAATCGTCCTCTAACTGACCCAAATCTTCCTCGGGGCAAAACTTCTTGGTCAAAAGTGCCTTGGTTGCAGCCCAAGTTCTTCCATTTGCTACTACCAATCCGACAGTAGCCACCTGGTTGTTCCACCAGCTTAAAGCATCATCCAAGAAAGTAGCAGCTGAAAATTTAACTTTGTTTGCCTCAGAGCACTCACTGATTTCGAAAGTGCTCTCAATCTTTTCCACCCATCTACAAAGTTCCAAAGCTCTACCGGTACCACGGAACTGTGTGGGACCACATTTCACGAAACCGGCGTATGAACATTCCCTTGGGGCTGGTTGCCTCTCCACATTTCCACCTTGACCCTGGTCTCTGTTCGCACGATCTGCCTCAAGAGCATTGGTGATTGCCTCTTGAATCATGTTGTTTACTCGAGCGGTTGTCAACTTTGGAGGCATGGTGAAGTCTTAGTTACACATCTCTGCAATGATAGGGAAATAGAAAACAAGGTAAGTATACATATCAAGATTAAGCAGGATTTCTCTTTCAGGACATAATATAAGTACAACAACACACCAACAAGGTTACTAATATTCATCAATCACATCACAAAAGATCAAATTTAAGACTTGTCATAGATTATGAAAGGTAAACATGGATTGCATTGACAGATCAACCAAAATCTATGACAAGTAATGCCACTACAACCATACACCAACAAACTTAAAGTTATCAAGTTTTCATCAAAATGTCATCATACGGGAGTCTAAATAAGTTAAATTACAACGACCAAAAGATAAAATGAAATATGAGTAACTAGCCAGATGGTGATCCACATGACTTCTTGGATGATGGTTCTTCCTCGTCTTCGTCTGGCTCTTCCTCACTATCTTCTTCCTCATCCATCTTTCTCTTCCCTTTATCGCTCGGCTCACATTCTGCCACCCTCTCCCTTCTAGAAGTAGACCCAAACTCTGGTGCTACCTGATTCCCAAAAGCAACACACTCACCCCTGGCGGGTGGTTGAACCATGAAGTCATTGGCCTCAAGCTTAGAGTCATCCACGAATCTCCAGTCTTGCGGTAGGGATGGTCTTACACGGTGCTCCCAACTCTGCATCCTGACTAACTTAGCCTGGTCTTCCTTAACCCGCTCTAGACTTGCACTCAAGTTTGCTATCATGGATCTTAAGCTATCAATATCATTCTTAGTCGATGCTCCATTGTACTCAGCCCTTGCGGTCCTTGTCAATAACTTTTGATATGCTCTTTCGTTCTCATCAAACCTCTTAATCACTCTTGTCTCTACCACGTAACATTCTTACATTAGCCTATCAATCCTTCTCAAACGGTTTTCAGATTCCATATAGTTCCTTGGCCTTGGAAAGTAAACATTCGCAATATTTTCATGAAGAGATGCGAGCTAGCTGCAGCACTGGACTCCGCACAAAACTCATCACTTACCCGAGCAAACCCCAACACAGTCCTCAGATAAGCCTTATAAGTAGTCATTGGGGGACAAATAAATAATCAAAATGCTTATTTCAATCACTCTAACATATAGAAAATTCGAATTTTTAAATCTTTAGCCATTTTCAAGGATTTTAAAATTAACACATCTCATAGCAGAATAAAATAATGTTCCATCAACATTTAATAATTGATTTCAATCGTTAGAATTTCTCACTTAAATTGTATATTTTGATTTTATACCAATTAATTCAGTATAACAAGTGACGAGTTCCAGTTTATACCAATGCATTCGTAAATATAACTTGACCTTATGTCTAAAATAAAACAAATTTTACAAAGTCTCTAGCTCCAAAATACGTGGCCAATTTTTCTACTCATGTTCTATATTACAAAATATGTCAAAATTTTGCTACATTGACCCAAAAATTAATCCGTACCAAGCCCAAAGCTACATATACTCGATAGTCATATCGTAAATTTTGCCAATAACTCCTTTTTCAAATTAAATTAAACAAATTCTTGACAAATCCATCACAAGCTTCTAGTATCAAATTATAAATATACGAAAACAAGGATTTTACGAGTAATATAAATTACTTACTATGATTTACCAACCAAGTTGAAGGAAGAAAAAAAAAATAAATAATAATTTCACTTTATTCTTGTTATGGGTACATGTTTAGGATGATGTTTATGTGATTTTAAAATTTATTAAACATGTGAAATGGTTTATTTATGAAATGGGTTTTGATGAAGTTTGTTCATACAAGTGATTAGGTGATATAGGTTTGGTTTAGGATGTTTGTTTGATGTTATAATAGGTCTAGGAGGTGATGAAATTGATTGGAAAAATGATTTGGTATGATTTTTAAAGTGTCATTTTCAAACATAATGTTAAGGCTATTTTTCGTGGTTTTAACTTTTAGTCCAGGTTTTGATTAGTGGATATAATTGTAATGTTCGTCGAGACGCTCGTTTCGGTATAAGGTAGAGCTTTTAACTCCAAACGAGTCAAAAGTTATGATATTTTGAATTTTTCGTGTACCGGGAGATGAAAGTCGACTCAATCCGATATTGTGTTTGATTTTAGGTCAAATCTCGGGGACTATAAGTTGAGTTTTAAAAACAATTAGAGGCTGTTCTCAGGCTATAAACTTATCATTTTGAGTCTTTTTTCATAATCAAGAGTCGAATTTGTAAACAGGAATGCTTAAGAAGGTCAAAATAGTTTTACAACGTGAAGGTACAAAACTGTCCAAAATTTTGAGTTTAGCAATGTGACAAGCAGTAGGTCTTAGAAGTGAGAACTTCTTATGAAATTTAATATGGGCTATCTACAGGTTGTAAGTGAATTTTACAAATTTTCTCATAATTTTTGGTGATGTCTAAGTATAGGAAAATAGCCCGTACATTTGGTATGTACCGGCAGAATTGTAAAATGAGCAATAGTTTTACTAAAGTATAAAAATTCAAGTGTCTAGTAAATATCAATTGTTTGGATTTTTGGCGTGAGTTTATGTGAACTTTGAGTGTTCTTAATTATGTATATACAGTACTTTAAGGTACTTTAAGGTGTTGATTCATTTCGCGTTCATTTGTTAGGTGTTGTATTAGATTTCCCGGGGCATCCACATCGTCGGTGATCGACTTCGTTTACGTCGTAGTTACTAATACTTCCACTACTACCTAAGGTGAGTCTATAGACTCTCTTTTTACTTATTTCAAATGTTTTTACCCGCGAGGGGGATACATGCTATTTAAATGAAAATGAGCATAAGTCATGAATGATTGTTGGACCCGAATGTTGCCTTGAATTGTGTTGAGTACCTAGTTGCAAAAGTCCCTAAATTCGTGAACTATTAACTATTGTCTTGCCTGTTGGGAATAAAATGTAGCCAGTACACTTGGACGCTGACAAGAGTAATTGGGACGTTGATAGGAAGAAAACAAGCGTTGACAGAGTAAGCGTTGATAGGATGAAGTCAAGCACTGATAGAAGACTTAGTCTACACGTATTATGTTTCTAGTTTGTTTCTAGTAAAGATATGATCAACAATGTATTTTCTATGTTTATCTTTACCTATAATAGCTGATACATAGACTCTTGTACAAGGCTTCTTAGTCTATAAAAGGAAACATTTAGGTTTTGTTTCAATATCAGTTTTCATACGTTTAACACTTTCATTGTACACAAGTTTGTTCTAATCAATCAAGTGAAAGTTTGTTTTACATTGTTTGTGTGTTCTTGTTTGAGTATTAATTTCACATAATACTTAAATCGTTTTATACACAAAAAAGTTTCTCTACGTGTTTAACTTGATTTAATCTCGTTTACACAAGCTAAATCAATCTAGGTTTGGGATCAACAAGTGGTATCAGAGCTTGTTGAGAAACTTTGGTCTAAAGAACACAAGAACCCTAAATCGCCAAAAACCCTAATTTTCACAAAACCCTAAAAACATCATGTCTACCCCAGAAGTAAACTTCTCCTCCTCCTCAACCTCCAACATCAAGATTCCCATGCTAGACCCAGACAATTTTGAGCTATGGGAGTTTAACTTTGAACAGTATCTACAAATCCATGACTACACCCTATGGGAAATTATTGAATATGGAAACACATTCAATAAAGCTCAAAAGATTGCAGCTGCCATCTTACAAAGAAAAAATGTTCAAGGCTCTACTAAAGAAGATCGAAGAGAAAAACCTGAAGATGGTAGAGCTGTCTCAACTGAGGACATAGCAAAGAGAAGGTGTGACATGAAAACCCTAAGCATTCTAAAACTCTCTTTGGGACAAGAAAATCAGCACAAATATAGAAGCTATGAGTCTGCAAAAGATCTTTGGGCAGCTCTTGAAGTTGCTTATGGTGGTAATGCTGATACTGTACAAGAGAAAAAGAAGCAACTCTTGCATGAGTATGCTGTCTTTAAAGCTCAACCCAGTGAGAAGCTAAGTAGTGTGAGAAGCAGACTTCTTGACATTACAAGCAAGCTATCCTTTATGGGAACAGTGCTTGGTGATGTTGATATTATCACCACTTTTCTTAAAAGTCTTGGTGATGCATGGAAGATTGAAGCAAGATCTATAATTGCTAATAACACTCACAAAAGTTCTACTTTTGATGATGTTTACAATAAACTAAGGCTGGTAGAGAATGAAACTCTTTTGGATCATGGAAGCAAGTCTACCAATGGAAACATGGCCTTCTTTTCACATAGTAAAGGTCAAATTGATAAAAAGGAGTCATACATGCACCCCGTTACTGGATCAACTTGTGTCAACGCTGATCAAATCCTATCAACACCTCATATTAAGACGCTGACACATACAAAGTTGGCTCACCAAGAGTTAAGCCTGCTGGTATTTATCTAGATACTGTGTGTGCATACATTGCTTCATTGCCCAATGGTTCAGTGATTACATATGAGGACCTTGAGCAAATTAGTGATGAACATTTGGAGGAGATGGACATAAAATGGAATATGGCTCTTGCAAGTATAAGATCAAACAGATGGAGTAGAAGATTCAAGAATAAGATGACTTTTAATGCTAAAGACACTGCTGGATTTGATAAATCCAAGGTTGAGTGTTACAGTTGTAATCGTATGGGACACTTTATGAGAGAATGTAGATCTCTAAAAAGATCGATGCTGGAAAACCCTCAAGCCAAATCATTAAGGCTCAGGATTCCAAAGCCATGGTTGCAATGCAAGAAATTGATGGTGTTGGATGAGATTGGAGCTACTTGGCTAAGGATGAGGAAGAGAACAAAGCTTTAGTTGCAGAAAAGGAAGTAGAAGAGCATGTTCACTATGCTCTCATGGCACACTCCTCATCTTCATCAAACAATGAGGTATATGATGATGCATTTTGTAGTAAGGGTTGTCGTATAAACACTAAAAAACTTAACAAAAAAGTTTTAAAATTGACAACAGATGTGGTTAATGAAAGATGCAAGTTGTCTAACTATCAACTTGCTCTTACTCAAACTGAAAAGACTGTAACTGAGTATAAGAAAATGGAGCTTGACCTAAAAGGTCAAATCAATATTTTAAAACATGATTTAAATTCTAGTATTGATATTAGAAACATCATGGAGAGAGTCAATGCTAAATTACAGGCTAAGTTAGATGAGGCTATCAAAAATAAGGATAATGTAGATCTAAAATTCAGAGATTTGATAAAGCCTCACAAACCATAGAAAAATGAGTTAGTGAACAAAGGAATTCTAGGGATATGACTGGGATTGGGATGAAATAGTATGCTTGTGTTCCACCACCTGCTGGAAACTTCTACGATGCCCAAAGAAAGGACTTATCTTGGACTGGTTTACCAGAACTCCAAGAAGAGGAATTTATTCCTCCACCAATAGTTCTTACCCCAGTATAGGAATATAGGCAAAAGTTGACTGATTTGGACCAATGGAAGAAAGCTAACCCTACCTTGTTTGTTAAGGGTGGCATGCTTAGTGATAGCCCAAATGAGTCTACACCCATCAAAGTGACAAACCCAACCACTGGCAAGACTGTTGACCTTGGCTTAAACGTTGATAGAAAACCTAGTATTAAATATGCAGAAATGTATAGAAAACCTAGGTTACCAAAAAGCCAAATTAGTGATAATGGAACAGGTTTCTTTTCTTCTAGACCTAGAGTTATGTCTAGAAAAGCCTGTTATACTTGTGGAAGTTTTTCACACTTAGCCTATAAGTGTGTCAATGCATCAAAGGTCAACGCTGACAAAAAGTCAAACACTGTCAAACCCAAACTTTTGTCCACCAAAGTCCAAAAGTTGTTAGACCAGCCCCATTCTTTACTAAAGGGTCTAATACTTATGGACAAAGACCTTTTCAGAAGACCAATACATGGTCTACTAGACAACGGGTTCCTGTAGCAAACCCTAGGTTCAACGCTGATAAAGGTAATTTCAGCGTTGACAAGACCAAATCAAACGCTGACAGAAACGTTGCCAGACCAAATACTAGAAAATATTTGCAACTAAAGGGAAAGGGATCTAAAGCTTCTTCTAGCTTAACATGGAGACCTAAGCAAGATCAAAACCCTAATTCAGATGGGATTTCTATGACCTGTAACAGATTTCATTATATTTCAAAGTTCATAACAAAACTAATTGTGGTTAACTGTGTGTTTAATCCAAAAAGAGATGAACAAGGGGTTGTCATAAGGACTAAGTCTGTTCTTGTTGAACAACCAAATGAATCCAAGTCTGCTCAGGCTTGGGTTCCCAAAGAAAACTAATTTGTTTTCTTTATGTGCAGGGTATTCAAAAGCAGGTTAATGATTATGGCTATTGGGATAGTGGATGCTCTAGGCACATGACTGGGAAGGAAGATTATCTCACAAACTTCACTACCATTAAGGAAGGTGACAAAGTTTACTTTGGAGGTGGATATGGAACTATCACAGGCAAAGGAACTCTTCTCACCAACAATTTTCATTTTGAAAACGTGTTTCTGGTAAAAGAACTTGACTATAATCTGTTTAGTGTATCACAAGTTTGTGATAACAAAAATAAGGTTCTTTTTACTGATACTGAATGCTTGGTGTTGAGCAAAGATTTTAGAATACCAGATGAGAAATTCATTGATTATAGAACACCTATGCATAAGGACATTTATAATGTGAATCTTAATGGAATTAGGATGAATAATAATCTGCCATGTTTATATGCTAAGGCTTCAGTTGATGAGAGTAATCTTTGGCACAGGAGATTAGGGCAAATTAATTTTAAAAATATAAACAGACTTGTGAGACATGGTTTGGTTGATGGTTTGCCTAAAAAGGCTTTCCACAATGACCACTCTTGTGTTGCATGCCTCAAAGGCAAACAACACAAGGTGTTTAAGTCTAAACAGGTGCACTCTAGTTCTAAACCACTTCACTTGCTACATATGGACTTGTTTGGTACAACTAATATAGAAAGCTTAAATGGTAAATCTTATTGTTTTGTCATCACTGATGATTTTTCTAGGTTTACTTGGACTTTCTTTTTAGCTTTGAAAAGTGACACTGCTGATACTTTGATTAACTTTATTACCCAAATTGAAAAGAAGTCTGGTAATGAGGTTAAGATACTTACAAGTGATAATGGTGGTGAGTTTAGAAATAAGTTGTTGGATGATTTTTGTGCCAAGAAAGGGATTATTAGACAATTTAGTGTAGCTAGAACCCCACAGGAAAATGGGGTAGCTGAGAGAAAGAATAGAACCCTCATTGAAGCAGCAAGGACTATGTTGGATGATGCTCACTTTCCTATTGCTTTTTGGGCTGAGGCTGTGAATACAGCTTGTTATGTTCAGAATAGGGCATTAGTCAACAAGATTCATAACAAAACACCTTATGAGTTACTTTGGGGAAGGAAACCTAATATTGGTTTTCTTAAACCTTTTGGATGTCATGTAGTTGTGTTGGATACTAGTGATGCCTTAGGTAAATTTAGTGCTAAAGGTGATGAAGGCTACTTCATGGGTTATTCAGTGCAGAGTAGAGGATATAGAGTTTACCTTAAGAAAGAAAAACGTATACTTGAAAAGGTACATGTTAGGTTTTTAGAAAGTAAACCTAGTGATCCTGAAAGTGGTCCAAATTGGTTCTTTAACTTGGAACCTCTATCTAGGACTTTGAATTATATGCCTGTTACTAATCCAAACATTGTGAAGGTAACTTCAAATGTTGTGGAAGAACTAGTTGTTGATGTTTCAGGTACACAGGTTAATGAAGAGGTTGGATCACAAGCAGACAAATCATCACCCATACTTGAGTATGTTACTATTCCTATATGGACAGATGCATTTGATGCTGCTGCTGCTGGAAAGGATAAAGGTGGTCCCCAAGTATCACCAGTTGACAACATGCATGATCTTTCAGACGCTTACAAAGGAAAATCTGGCGCTGACAAGACAAATTCAGGCGTTGATGGCTCAAACGTTGCCAGCCATGTTTCAGGCGTTGACAGCTCTTTTGACCATATTTTCTCTTCCAATAATTTTGAACAAGGTGAACCTTCAAATAGAAAAGGAGAGGTTCATTCAGATGTTGATGGAAGAGAGTCTGAAGAGGATATTGGTAACATGGAAGATGAGATTGAGGACAACACACTTATTGAGGGAGGAGTGCTTACTTCTACAATAAAAAATCACCCTTCTTCTCTAATTATTGGTGATGTGATGTCTCCTGTTCAAACTAGAAGATCTCATCAGAATCTTGGTGGATTTATTGCCAATATTCACAAGAAGGTTGATACCCCTCTTGTTCAAGCATGTTTGTTCGCCTATTTTCTGTCACAACAGGAACCCAAGAAGATTTTTGATGCTCTCAAAGAACCAAGTTGGGTGGAAGCAATGCAAGATGAGCTTCACCAATTTGCTATCCAGGATGTTTGGGAGTTGGTTGATTGTACCAGACATGTCAGACCTATTGGGACAAGATGGGTTCTTAGAAACAAAAAGGATGAACGAGGCATTGTGGTCAGAAACAAGGCACGTTTAGTCGCTCAAGGATATACACAAGAGGAAGGGATAGACTATGAGGAGGTCATTGTACCAGTTGCAAGGATTGAGGCTATAAGGATTTTTCTAGCCTATGCTTCCTGCATGGGCTTTACAGTCTATCAAACGGATGTGAAGAGTGCTTTTCTTTATGGCACAATTGCAGAGGAGGTTTAAGTAATGTAGCCTCCTGGTTTTGAAGATTAAGAACATCCAGACAAGGTGTATAGAGTCAAGAAATCTATGTATGGACTTCATCAAGCCCCAAGAGCATGGTATGGCACATTGTCCACCTATCTGGTGGAAAATGGATTCAAAAGGGGCACCATAGACCAGACCTTATTTACAAAGAAGACTGGTAAGGATTTCTTACTTGTCCAGGCTTATGTGGATGATATCATCTTTGGATCTTCAAGTCCAAAGATGAGTGAAGACTTTTCCAAGCTTATGACAGACAAGTTCAAGATGAGTGTAATGTGGGAGATGAACTTCTTTCTAGGGTTACAAGTTTAGCAGAAAGAAGATGGTATCTTCATCTCTCAAGATAAATATGTAGCAGAAATCTTGAAGAAGTTTGGCTTTTCTCCACATGAGAAAATGGCTAGCACTCCTATGGATAGAGAACACCCTTGGGGAAAAGTTGGAGATGGAAAAGAAGTGGATGTCAGGCACTATAGATCAATGATTGGTTCATTGATGTATCTCACAGCTTCAAGACCTGACATTATGTTTGCTATGTGTGCATGTGCACGCCATCAAGTGACTCCCAAAGAGTGTCATCTTCATGTTGTCAAGAGGATCTTTAGATACCTTAGATTTTATCCAAACTTGGGATTATGGTATCCAAAAGATTCACCATTGGAGCTTATTGCATATTCAGACAGTGATTATGGTGGTGAAAAATTTGATAGAAAATCCACAACTGGTGGATGTCAGTTTCTTGGGAGTAGATTGATATCTTGGCAATGCAAGAAACAAACAGTGGTGGCCAATTCTACAACTGAAGGAGAGTATGTTGCAGCAGCTGCTTATTGTGGACAATTCTTATGGATTCAGAACCAGCTGTTGGATTATGGGTATAATTTCATGCATACCAAGATTTTTGTAGACAATAAAAGCACTTTATGCATTATTAAAAATCCTGTACATCACTCTAAAACAAAACACACAGAAATTAGACATCATTTTAAAAGAGATTGTTTTGAAAAGGGTTTAGTACAACCAGATAGGGTTGACACAGAAGAAAATGTGTCTGATTTGTTAACTAAACCTTTTGATACTGGAAGATTTCAATACTTGGTAACAAGTATTGGAATGATCAATCTCACTTAATATGTGTTTTGGGAACTTATTGCAAAAGTATGTACAGGATATGCATTGTTATTGGTCTTTTTGTGAAGTTAGATTTTCCACTTTATTTGTCTAACGCTGACAAAGGTTATCTTAACGCTGATAAGTGTTATCGTGACGTTGTCAGCATCATGTTAGTTTTGTGGTTTTTGATCTAAGTGTGCAGGTGTTGTTAGCATTGTACCATTGGATACAGAGTTGCTTCTAGATCCTTGGAGAATCATTGGAGCATGTTTCAATTTATGGATGATGGTTGGAATATTTATATTCCTAGCTTGACATAAATTTTTTATTTACATGCATATTATTTGGCAACTTATGTATCACAGTTTAAGGGGAGGTTTTAGGAACCTTTTAGGACTTTTTGAGTATTATTATAATACTCTTATCACAATTCTAGATTGTGTCCACTGGTGAGTATGAGTTAGTATTCTATCCCATGAGGCATTGTAGCATGCAAAGTTGAAATACTATGCATGCTGCCAAGACCTTTTTGGCCTAGAATTGGATGTGGTCTGTTGGGAGACTTGGGTATGATTTATTTTTGGCTTACCTGGGAGTTACAATGGATTTTATGAGATAACTTAACTGTTAAGAATTTTGGTTAGCAAGGGACACTAGAGGACTGTTATGTCTATCTTGTATAAGCAAGTGTGCATAATTGGACAGTGCTTGCCGCCCTATAGTAATTTTCAGTTTATAGGTTATCTTCACTAGGATAAATTACTTTGTTAAGGTCCTTTTTCATTTTTATTATTTTTATTTTTGGACGTTGACAGATATATTTTCAAGCGTTGTTGTGACCAATTTAGACGTTGACATGGCTTTTACCAACGTTGACAAGAATATAGTCGTTGGGCGTTGATGGGTTATTTTTGACCGTTGACACTCATTGGGTCCTACCGAGTTGTTATTTTTGACAAAAATTGGGGCCGTAATTTTGGGAGTTGATAACTTTTAATTAATGCACAAGATAACTTATTTTCTTTTCAATATTTTCATCATTATATTTTGAAAATACTTGCCTCATTTTTGACCAATCACATGTGCCTATCACTCCTATATATTTGGCTCCTACTTTTTAAACAGGGTACTCTCATATTCTTGTCTAACAACCTTTCTCCTATAATTCATCTTTCACAAACAGCTTTCTACATCAATGGCGCCTAAGTTTAAACCAAGTGACTTGGTGTTGGGATTCAGAAGTCAGCATAATATGATTGCTTATTTGGAGGCTGATGATGCTCTGTTTCCTCAATACACCCAGATGGTGGCGTATTTCAATGCATATCCATTACGGTATGCTCTTTCTCATGCTCCTCTCATCCCTGTCACTCATATTAAACAGTTTTGGAACACTGTTAGTTCCTCAACACTTAATAATGTGACTACATTAACAGCTATTGTTCATGGGCGTTCTTGGGTGGTTACTGAAACCTTGGTTCGCCAGGCTTTGCATCTTAATGATGCAGATGGTATAACCACTCTACCCATTAATGAAATCGAACAAGGACTTCAAGCTTTGGGGTATCCTTTCCCTGAAGAGGGTATTTTAAATAAATATCATAAACAAGAATTTCCCCCAGCTTGGAAGTACTTAATATATGTCATCCTTCAATGTTTAAGTCCCAAATGTACTGCACATAATGAAATTAACAGATCAATTGCTAGTGCAATTGTGTGTATTACAAATGGGCAAAAGTATAATTTTTCTAAACTAATTTTTGATGACATGTGTAAAAACAAGGGTAATAAGATGACTTTGGCTTACCCAAGATTTTTACAAATGATTTTTGATGAGCAAAGGTACTACACAAGGGATCATGGTGATTTTTATGTGATCCCTGTGCAAAAGAAAGCTATTTTTAGTAAGATGAACTCACCCCCTCACAGAGACTTACCCCTTACCCAAGCTATGCTTGCTGTTATTGCAGCAGCACAACCTCAACCTGACCTACAACCACAACTTGACCCAATACCAGACCCCTTACCTTCACCTCAACACATGGAACTTGACCGAGAATCCTTCAATGCTGACACGTTAAATGTTGGCGGTGACACTACTAATCCAAACGTTGACACCTTTCCATCACAGACCCAAACACCCCTTAACCTTCAAACTACCACCCAATCCACATCATCTTCTACACCCCCTGAATATAGGTTGATAAAACGCCCAAGGACTACTGGAATGTTCTCCTCTAGTGGTCCTAGCTATGTTGCAGAGAGAACCACCACCACAAGTGTGGTTGGTGCTATGGATGAGGCTGGGACTATTGGTACTCGCTTAGATGCAGGCCAAGACAGTCCTAACATCTTTAAGACCTCATCCATGCCCCATGACTCTACTTTGGGAGGTCAAATACCCATTCTAGAGGAGGGAAGATTGGAACCATACACAATGTTGGAATTGACGGCTGTCTGCATTAGCTTGCAAAAGCAAAATGCAGACTTAGTACAAACAGTAAGTACACAAGGCCTTGAACTCAAGCAATTGAGGAAGAGGATTTTTCTTTTGGAGGATGCTAACAATAGGCGTGGTATGGAGGATTCTTCCAAAGGGGAGGATGAGCAGATACATGTGAGTGACAAAGGCTCACATGATGGAGAATCTTTGGGTGTGGCTGAAGCTCTTACTGAATTGAAGAAGCAACCAGGTTTTGATGTATCTTTGGTTACTCCTACAAACTTGAACTTGTCCTTTACAGCAATGATGGAGCAGTTCACAAGAGGCGCTGAGAAGAGTAAGGTGAGCGTTGACAAGCAGATTTTGGACGCTGACACACCAAGCGCTGACAAGAGTAAGTTGGGCGCTGACACACAGGATTTGAACGTTGACAGACCTGCAGATATGGTTGATGTATTCCAGTCATCAGCTATCATCAAGGAAGTGTCTTCACAGGTACCATCATTATCTTTACCCATCATTGATCCATTAGATAAGGGTAAAGGAATCATGGTATAAACAGAAGTTCCAAAGGATGCAACACAAGTAGAGTTTGATTCAAAGTTGGTTGCACAACTTATAGAACAAGAAAAGAAGAAGAATGGTGAGTCACCATTTGTAGTTACTTCTGAGGAACAAGAAGGAAGTGATGATGAAAGTTCAGATTCAAGTGTTATGATAATTGAACAACCAGAAAGACTTGAATATGGTGATGAGTTGGCAAGGGAGAAACTTAGAGAGTTAAAGTTGCAGGTAGATTATGATATGCCAGAAGTTCCTCAGATGTACCATGCTTGGGAAGATAAGGTTATGGAGAATCCAGATATGACAATTTCAGATCAAATTTGGGGATTAGAGATTCTTCTAAGAGTTCAAAGAGATTGCAAGGTAATGATGAAGCATAAGGCTAGCAATGTTTTCTCACTGCTGAAGAGAGATAGAAGGGAGCTTTACTACATGTTGCTTAGATATCATCAAACAGGATGGACCTTTTAGAAATTACAGGGATTATCCTTTGAAGAATTGGAGTATAAGGCTTATCCTATTTGGGCAACAATGCAAGAAATGAACACTATCAGACTTCTCTCAGATGAAAGGAGAGAAGAACTTGTAGAAGAGATGGAGATTCAAAAGGCTATGATTGTTCCAAGGCCTTTGAAGAAGGGAGCTCCACTTGAGTTCCCTAAAGATTTGGATAAATTGAGTCCCAGTGAAGCTGTTATTAGAAGGAGCATTAAGCTCTCACCCATGAAAGCTTCAAATATGGTACAAGTGTTACCTCTTGATGCCAGAAACCCTATCATTAGCTATGAAGAAGATGCAAGTGGGTTTTGGATGATTGGCAGGTATGGGAAAGAGGTACACACATTTACTACTCTTATGTCTCTCTTTGCAAGTATGGATAGGGAAGACTTGGCAGACCTTTGGAGGTTATTGATGGCCAAGTATGAAACTGAAGCACCTACTTCAGTCAATGGAATAAAGCTTTGGTCAACATTCAAGAGAATGTGTGCACCAAAAGAAGAAGATCCTGTTTGGAAGGATCTTGAGGATGATATCAGTGGACTTCAATGGCGTTTGTATTCAGCTTCTGGTGTGTATTATTTGAGTTCTACAAAGTTTGCTGAGTATCTTCTTGTAGATGCTGAGTATCCCATGTCCAAAGAAGTTTTGGAAAAGATGAAGACAACACAGCTGGAGATTGACTATTCAAGTGACGTGGCTAAAGATTTGATTAGGCATGTTTATTACCAATATGATAAAATTTGTAAGAATCCTCCTAGTTCTTAGTTTTTATTCAGAAACATGATTACTAGAGTAGATATCAAGTTTAGGGGAGGATTGTTGGGAATAAAATGTAGCCAGTACACTTGGACGCTGACAAGAGTAATCGGGACGTTGATAGGAAGAAAACAAGCGTTGACAGAGTAAGCGTTGATAGGATGAAGTCAAACACTGATAGAAGACTTAGTCTACACGTATTATGTTTCTAGTTTGTTTCTAGTAAAGATATGATCAACAATGTATTTTCTATGTTTATCTTTATCTATAATAGCTGATACGTAGACTCTTGTACAAGGCTTCTTAGTCAATAAAAGGAGACCTTTAGGTTTTGTTTCAATATCAGTTTTCATACGTTTAACACTTTCATTGTACAAAAGTTTGCTCTAATCAATCAAGTGAATGTTTGTTTTACATTATTTGTGTGTTCTTGTTTGAGTATTAATTCCGCATAATACTTTAATTGTTTTATACACAACAAAGTTTCTCTACGTGTTTAACTTGATTTAATCTCGTTTACACAAGCTAAATCAATCTAAGTTTGGGATCAACATTGCCCTTATGTGGGTTGGAGATAGCCGCTTATACAAATGATAGTACTATGCGATTGACGACCCTATCCGAGACGAGAGCTAGTACGTTGAGTACCCTCTGCGGACGGATAAATTGTGATAATAAATAAGGAATAATTGCAACTAATGCCTTTAGTAGGGGCCATGGTTTCACTTAAATCATGTCGGTCTATGTACGCTCTAACACATCAATTAAACATGCAAATGGTCAAATTAAATCAAAACATGTTTTTAAAAATCTTTGATTCTTGAAAAATTTAAGTTAGTGCATGTTGTTATGGATTGCACAAAAACACTTACAAGGGATATTTAGGAAGTGTCCTAAACATGGATTGTTCAAAATCAAAAAGGAAAAAAAAAATTATGGTGGTGGTGGGTTGGAGGCCGACGGCCAAAGAGAGAGGAGAAGGAGAGAAAAATATTTTTTGAAATGTTTTTGTTGTGTGTTTTTCCTTCCTTCCATTTTGTAAAATTTTGAGGGGTCTCTTTTGCCATCTTGATTTTCTTTTGGACTCATTTTTAAACGACAAATTTAGTAGCGGGAATCGACTTACTAGTTGGTTTTGAAAATTTACGGGAGTCGGGGGTCGCCCCGAACACTTGAAAATACTTTTAAAGTAATTTAAACGCACCTGGGATATCATAAAACGCACCCGGCTCGACTTAACACGAACTAAAAATAAAATTCTATAAAAAATCTAATATTGACAAGGCGACAATAAAACATAAAAACTGGGCATCCGTCGGGATCGTAGTCGTCGTCGGCTTTCTTAAATCGTCAATCGTCAAGATTACGACCTTAAACGTTGGTTTCAACTTAAATCGTCAAATATATAATAAATTAAATTTCTTAAAAAATTCAAAAATATTCGTAATTTAGGGTAAAATAAATGACCTCGGGTTCTGGGTATCACATCCACCCCTCCTTAAAGAGAGCGACGTCCCGGCGCTCGCCTCTTCTTATACTCACATTTTGAGCCGCTAGAACATATGAGGATATCTCTCCTTGAAGAAGTCCTCACGTTCCCAGGTGTATTCCGGTCCATGTCTAGAATTCCATCGTACCTTTACAATGGGAATTCTACTGTGCTTCAATCTCTTAACCTCTCGGTCCATAATCTCCACTGGTTCCTCCTCATAATGCATTTTATCGTCAAGTTCAATCTCGTCCAAAGGAATCACCAATTCCTTATCCACCAAACATTTCTTCAAATTCGATACGTGAAACGTGTTGTGAATAGCACTAAGCTCATTCAACAATTCTAACTTATAAGCTACAGGTCCAATTCGTCTAACAATCTTGAATGGTCCAATATACCTTGAACTCAGCTTTCCTCTCTTTCCAAAACGTATCACACCCTCCCATGGTGACACCTTAAGCATGACCATGTCTCCGACCTCAAATTCTAACGGTTTTCTCCTATTATCGCCGTAACTCTTTTGTCGGCTTCTCGCAACTAGTAAACGGTTCTTAATTTGCACAATCTTCTCTGTAGTCTCTGAAATCATTTCGGGACGTAAGTAGGGATATTTTCAAAACTAATGATTTTACCAATTATAATAACCGAGTCACTGAATCCACTAATGTAGTAACTTTCTTGAGATGGTAACCTTCCAGAAATAAAAACTTTGTAAAGTTGAAAATAAGGGATATGAAGTTTTAAACGGTGTACCATAAATTAAAAATGTGCAAATGTTCGCTTTTACAATGTACAAGGTAACATTAATTAGAATACGCAAGTGGATTACCCAACAAACGCATACTTGTATTATTTTCTTAAGACGTAATATTTTGAGTCACGATGGTTCGATCATACAACATCAGTTCTTCGATTTTGCGAGCCTATATCTAAACTTAGGTAGTCCTATGATTTTTTGTTTTAATATTTTCCATGGTACGAGACCATTATTTATTTTTGAATTGCTACTTCGTTATAATGAGGGTATGTCACCGGGTGTATGTTTGTCCTCTTCATGGACCCCGTAACTTTTATCCTTTCGGTTATTGGAACCTAAAATTTAGTGGAATGTGTGTGTAACTCGAGACGATGTAAATTAATTTAGGAACACACTACTAAAATATTGGAGCATGGGAAATGTTTTTCCTTGGTGATTTCAGGCCCAAACCCCACGACTCACATGGGGGTTTTGGTGTTCATGGGTTTTTGATCTATTAAGCTTATGGTATGGTTCCATTATGTTGTTAATATTATTTAATTAATTAGTTTGAGTGCTTGCTTTAACTTTTGATTTTTGGGTTTTCATGAAATTTGTTCATACAAGTGATTAGGTGATATAGGATTGGTTTAGGATGTTTAGTAGGTGATGTTAGGAGTATAGAGGTTGATGAAATGGGTCAAAAAGGTGATTTGATATGGTTTTGTAAAGTCCATTTTAGGTCAGAAACTTTAGGGGTATGTTTCGTTGGTTTAAGTCCGAGCTAAGGTTGAGAAGATAGGATATTGTTGTAGAGCTTCTTTCTAGCTTCATTTTGGTATAAGATAGAGCTTTTAACTCCAAACGAGTCAAAAGTTATGATACTTTGAAGTTTTCGTGTACCGAGAGATGAAAGTCGACATAATCCGAAATTATTTTCGATTTTAGGTCAAATCTCGGGGACTATAAGCTGAGTTTTAAAAACAATTAGAGGCTGTTCTCAGGCTATAAACTTAGCAATTTGAGTCTATTTTCATAATCAAGAGTCGAATTTGTAAATGGTATTGAGTAAGAAGGTCAAAATGGTTTTACAATGCGAAGGTACAAAACTGTTCGGAATTTGGAGTTTAGTAATGTGACATGGGGAAAAATTGCACATTTTTCAACTCATTTCAGCTGAATCTTAAAACAACCATTGCATCATGATGAGATGGTATTTATACATGATCTCATCGTTCTTTTTGGGCATTAAATGCATTAAAATGTCATAAATTACCATATATATGCTTGTATTTGTTTACTTGTGTGTTTTAGGTATGGATATCGTGAAAAAGACAAAAGATCACAAGAAACAAAGAAAAACGGACACGAGAAACGAGGCCGTACAAAGAACCGGGCCGTAGTTCATGATTTATCCAAGATTAATCCTTGAAGACTTAAAGATGTACAAGATTGATCCTCAAATTATGAAGAAATGACACTTAAAACCCTTGTATATTCATAATTACAAGTTTGGTCCCTTAAGTTTGTCAAAATTACAAAAATGGTCCTTCAACTTTGAAGAATTGGCAAGATTAGTCCCTCATCAATTCTAATTTGTCAAATATGGTCCCTCATGAAGTCAAAGATACTATGACGAACTTTGAAGATCAAGAATGTCCAAAATCAGTCCCTCAAAAATGGAAAAATGGCAAAAACAACCCTTGAAACACTTTTGCCAAAGTTTTGGGGCAAAAGTGTGAAATTCAGAACTTCAAATACAAAGGGAATACGTTTTGGTGGCTGAAAAACTTGATTTAACCATTTCACCAAAACACAAGGGCCAAAGATGTGCAAATGAAACATTCAAAAAAGAAATGCGCCAAACAACTTTCCACTCCTACAAAAACGGATCAAAAGGTGTTACTGTTCACCTTTCACCCCCAGTTACTATCTCACTTAAACCAATGGGTAAATCCCAATTACCCATACCCACGTGTGATTCACACATGCAAAAACCCATCCCACACACAAAACCCTCATCTCCACTCACCAAAGGGCCCCACCCATTCACATGTCAACCAATCAACATCAAACTTAGCCTCCAAGGAATGCTAGGTGTCAAAATCAACAGCCCACACTCCTTTCTTGGTTACAAAGCTAAAATGAACGATTTGGATGAATTTGGACAGCTTAAACAACAAATGCGTCTAGAAGATTCAAGGGCATTTTAGGGACTTCATACCTAGGGTTTTCTCATTGTAATCTCAGCCTTTGTGGCCTATATAAGGACTCCTCAACTTGTGAGAGAGCCATGTTCCAGTTTTACCTTTTAAACATTGTAATTCCTTTTTAAAATTTATAAAAGTTGGTATTTTGAGAAAATTGTAATTGCTTTTTATGTTTTTGAAAGTTGGTGTTGTTTAAGGGTAATTCTAAGTTCCATTTGATGTGATAAGTGTGCTTGAATCATTTGGTTCAAGGACGTTTATGTTTGGTAAGGTTTTCAAGTTTGAAAAAGCTTGAAAAGAGGTTTTTGATTTTGCTATTTTTGTTGTACTAATCCTTAACCAAAAGCTATAAGCTCTTACAAGCTTGTTGACACCAAGCTTGTGAAGGGATTGGAGCCTTTGGTTGGGCTGTTTGTTCATTATGTTGAAGAAATCAAGCCCTTGAGTGTCTGCTTTAAAACATCAACCAAGGCAGTCATCCATTTTTCTTATTGAAGTACCTTGGTCTTGTTCTAGTTGTTGAACAAGGTCCAAGGAGCATTGTTGGTCCTCATAGGATGTTGTGGAGGACAGGTATAAGCTCTTGTTAAGATTCCTCTAAAAATAACATGATATTGTCTGTTTTATGATTTGGTATGTGATTTGGTGATTTTGTGCTTATGCTTTGTGTTTTATGGTTGAAATTTGTTAGTTGTCACCTGGTGTAGCTATTTGATCTATAAAATCAGTAGGTTGGTTGAAGGATTAAGAATTTTGTTTGAAAAGTGCTTAATAAAGGATTGTTTGGGATTACTGGTTCATAAGGCCTTATGGCCTTGTGCCCTTGGTTCTTAGGGTTTGGGAAGTCTAAACAAGTCATAATATACAAGTTTTAGTCATTGGTTAAGTTTCTGAAAGTTTGGAAAAGGGATTTCAAGTTTTGCAAAAATCTGATAAAAAGTGTTTTGGAATTGGTCAAACACATCAGTTCCAATAACTTCTTTGTTAGTTGGATCTAAGGGCTGAAATCAGGTTTGGGAATAGTTTAGGTGATAAGCTATCTATTGGTTATCTGGTTGTTGAAATTGGTGGCTTATTGAGTGTGTTATAGCTTATCAAAGTTGGCTGAAGTGGTTATTTGCATCAGCAAAGTGACCACCTCATTTTGTGCTTGAAATTGTTATCCTAGTGTATGCCTTGTGATTTTGCTGCTTGGAACTTGTTTATGTGCTGCTTGTGAGTGGATTTTGCTATTTGGTGTGTCTTGTATCTGGCTTATAAGCTAACTGGCTTATTAAGCCCTTATTGCCAAAATCTGTCATCAAAAGGTCAACTGACCTCTTGATTCACAAGGCCTCCTCCTTGAGTCCTTCACAAAAATTGCTTATAACAAGCCCATATACCATCCCTGATCACTTGGTGAACTTTGGAGTACTTTGACTTTTGTCAAATAAGCACAAATTGGCTTATTTATTAGAACTGCTTATTGGTACATGCAACAACTTAGCTTTTGTAATAGAAATCATTTTTCTTAGCTTAATAACAAGTCTGGAAGGTTACAAGTCTTTTGGTTAAGCTTTTGCTAGGAAACTAGCTTATTTGGCTTTTTCAGCCAACTTATTGGTTCTTACAGCTTATTCTACTTGGCTTTTTGTGATTTTCTTGATTGATTATTCTTAGTTAAGCTATTTGTGAGCTTTTGCAACAAACCAGAGTTTCTGAAACGCCCTAGAACTCTAGCCCGACTATTTTGTCATTTTGTGGAATTGTTCTTTGCTTATTTCTGGCTTATTGAGTGAGCTTTTTCAAAATTTCTTTTTACAGATCTCTTTAGTATCCCAAAATAAGGTTGTGTGTTTAAGCAGAGCTTATGGCACTGGCTTATTGCTTAATGGGCTTATTGGCCCAATAAGAATAAGCTGTTTGTTATTTAAGCTGTGATAAGCTCATATTCAGCTTTTGGGCCTTCAGACTTTTGTGCTTAGAATTAAATTTTGAGTCAGATATGGTTTTTCCAAATCATTTGGGCTTATTTTGACTTTTTGGGCTAAAAAGCCAATTAAGGTTGACTGAATTTGCTTTTGGCCCATTTGAGGGCCCAATAGGGGTATTTTTGGTCATTTCACTTTCATTTTCTGATTATTTAGGTCAAAATAAACTAGTTTGCAAGTTTTTAGAATTTTTTATAATTTTTGGATTTATAATATTATTTTAATATTATTTTATTATTATTTTTCAAATTTTACATTTTTGCACTTTTTATATTTTTCTTAGCTTAAATACATTAAAATGGGATTTTTGCAACACTTAGATTAATTTTATCATCTTTAGAATAATTTTTATAATTATTTTAAGTTTAAATAGTTTTTAAATCATTTTAAATAGTTTTTATTAGTTTAAAAATTTATAATACTAGTTTTTAATCTTTTTAGGTCATTTTAGAGGTTTTCCAATTGAAAAAATCTTTATTTGGGCTTTTTGATAATTAATTTGATTTTTAGGGCTTTAATTAGCATTTAAAAATTAATATTTAAGTAATTAAAAGGTTTCAAAAAGTTTTTATCATTGGTAAACTCTTAGTTTATTTAATTTGATTTTTGGTAAATTTTTGGGAATTTTTAGAATTAAGTTTTATTTTTGTACTTTTACGGTTTTACGTTAAGTCATCGTAGTAATTAATTTCACGTCTTCGTCATTTTCTTTTCTCATCCCCTTCTTTCAAATATTAATCTCAAACCAATTACGAATTACTCACACACATATACCTCCTTAGGAAACGAACTTGAAATTTCATTAGGGTCATTTGTACACGGTTTTCTTAAACCGTCGTATTTAATACTTTCCCTATTTACCTCATTTTCCTAAATGTGTGGTAAAACACTACAATCATTTTGGCGCCGCTGCCGGGGAGGTGTGTCGTGATTAATTTGTCTTGTTGTTTTTAATATTAACCATAAATAGTATTTGTATTAGTAGAAATCTACTAATACGTATTATCGGTTTTTTTTGTTTTTCTTGTGAAATTAATATTACTATATTGTATTAAGTATCACAATCAATACAAAATATCTCCAAAAGTGTTAAAACACAACCTTAATTGGGATTTGATCTCCTAGTTATTGTATTCGAATCTCAAACAAAAGAAAAAGGCAAAAATAGATAAATACTTTCGTGAAGCTCGATTTTGAAAAATACGAACTATAAGGTGGGTATAAGGCGGGTATTATAAAATATACCCTAAGGAAAAAGGCTCTTAAGTGCTTCACGCTGCCTCATTTCCCCGCTTGCTTGTGAGTATTTTGAGATTGAAGGCTAATCGAGGGTTTTGCCGCCCAAAGTATTATTACGTATAATATATTTGCTTGGTTTTCTTTGTGATTAAACCCTCTTGAACAATTTGGTTTTCACCAAAGTTCTAAAGTCATTCGAAGGGGTTCACTCCACGTGATCGTTTTCATTCTTTTGAGGCTTTTTTAATCAAGAGTTTGATTCGAGAAGAGATTTGGTAGATTGTTGTCTACGAAGATACACCAAAATCCAAAAAAAATATTAAAAACAATCAAAAACACAAAAAAATTGAAAATTCACAAAACACCCAAAAAGAATCTTCTTTGCTCACCTCCCATTCTTCGTGAAGTTTATGATCACTCGTAATCAAGCAAAACGAGCTCGTAAACGTCTTCAAAAGCAAGCAAATCAAGAGACGTTGATTGAAGAACAAACTCCAATTGTTGAACCTATTGTAGAACAAGAAGTCGTCATGGCTAATCGTACTATGATGGAGTTGCTTCAAGCACCCACCGAGGGTTTTGGAGAGGCCATTGTGATTCCCTCTATCCTTGCGGAGAATTTCGAGATTAAGACGGGTTTTAATGTCGATGTTGCAAGCTAATAAGTTTAGAGGTCATCAGAAAGACAACCCGCACTATCACATAAGGAATTTTAATCGTCTCACTGCTACTAGAAAGTTTAAGGATGTTCCACATGACGCCATTAAGATGATGTTGTTTCCATACTTGTTAGATGGACCCGCTAAAATTTGGCTTGAGAAAGAACCGCCAAATTCAATTTTGACATGGGGTTATCTCGTTTCTAAGTTTGTGAACAAATTTTTCCCACCATCTAAAACAACACATTTGAAAATTGAGATTTCAAGATTTGTACAACGAAATAATGAAAGTTTTTCAATGGCATGGGAACGATTTAAGGAAATGTTACATGAATGTCCACACCATGAATTTTCGGAATTGCATCAAGTTGATAATTTTTATAATGGGCTTAATGATCATGAACGAGATTACTTGAATGCCGCCGCGGGTGGTAATTTTTTGTGCAAAACGACCGATGAAGCTTTAAAGATTATCGAGAATAGATCTAAGGTTTATAGCCCTCGTAACACACCGAGTGTTGCCAATATGGGTTCGTCATCTTCGTCATCGTCTCGTAGCATTAATGCCTTACATGATGAAGCTAATGAGGAAAATCGGTTTTTCGATATATTTGCTAATCTTATGACTCATTGGAAAGCACAAGAGGCTTTGAACTCCGCTTCGGTTAAAGCGGTTGATAAGAAGTTGTTTGTCTTATGGTGGAGCTCATGATCTTTCCGAGTGTATTACCGCAGGTGGTAACACTTCGAGTGCTTATGTAGCAACGGGAACTTATAACCAAAACAGCCAAGGTTCCCGCCCAAATCAAGCTCCACCAAATCAAAATTATAATAACTATCGAAACAACAATCAAGGTGGTAATTATCAAGGAAATTCACGTAACTACAACAAAGGGAATTATCAAAGTGGGAATGGACAAGTCACTAATCAAAACCAAAACCGTGATTTTCAAAATACTACACAAGGTTTTCAAAATGCTCAAACTAAAAATCTTCAAGGAGAATTTTTGGATTATGCTAAAGCAAATGATAAATTTGATAACATGCAACGTGAGATGATTGGCTTAAGATCCGAATTGAAAAACGAGCTTAAGAACGAACTTGCTAATGAACTTAAAACGCATGCTAATAAAATGGAGGGAAATGTCCAACGTCTTCAACAAAATCAACAAAAGATGGAACAAGGACAACATGAGATTAAGCAAGAATTGTTAAAAGCGGATTTAAGGCAATCAAAATTTGAGGACCGAATGGCAAAAATGTTTGAAGCAATCATGTGTAAACCCTCTTCCTCGGGTGGTCTTCCTAGTGATACCATTGCAAACCCGAAGGGAGCAATGAAGGTTATTACTACACGAAGTGGTAAAACTTTCAAGGAACCAATCTCTCGTCCAAGTACTTCTACGGAGAAGGAAATCGAGAAAGAGCCCGAGGTGATGGTCGAAAAGGAGCATATTACAAGCCCACGAAGTACCGCTCATACCACACCTACGGTTGAACCAATACCAATCATGGAACCCGAGATTCCAAGGTCGTTGCCTAATGTCCAACCCACACCACCCTTACCTTACCCCTCGAGACAAAACAAAGAGAAATTGCAAGAACGTAACAAACAACAAATCGAGCTTTTTATAAAAATGTTTCAACAAGGGCATTTTAATGTGAGTTTAGCCGACGCGTTGTTATACATGCCTCGTTTCGCTTCCACTTTTAAAAGTATGATGAGCGATAAGGAAAAGCTTTCAAAGCTTGCTAATTGTTCTTCGGTTTATCTTAACCGCATACCGGAAAAAGTTGGTGACCCCGGAAAGTTTCTCATTCCTTGTGACATACAAGATATGAAAGAATGCCTCGCCTTGGCCGATCTTGGTGCAAGCATGAATTTGATGCCATTTTCCATTTGGAAATCGCTTTCGCTTCCGGCTAATACAAAGTTTTAGGCCATGTATAAAATATTTATCGTCCGATCTCTTCGAATTGATTACCGGCTAAGAGTGTGACTCAATTATCTTTTGGAAAACAAGAGGATGTGTTTGTTTGATTATCTAAATTTTAAAACTAAAAGCAAGTAAGAAAATTGTCGTAGAGTAAAATGGAAACTTAAAAATTAAACTACAAATAAAAGTGGGAAATTCTTTGGAAATTAAACGTAAATGATTGAAAACTTGAAACTTGTTTAAGATAAACTAAGACAAAAGGTGGGAAAGATTAAATTTGAAATCTAAGAAAACAAATCAAAGCCTGAGTCCGATCGTGATGCGATCGCACTCCATCGCAACCACTCCATCGCATCTCACCATCGCAATGATCCATCGCAATGATCCATCGCAATCTGATCGCAATGTTCCATCGCAACCAATGATCGCAATGTGGATCGTAGTCTTGATCGTAACAAAAGGGATCGCAATCAATGCGATCACAAATAGGAATCGTGACAACCCATCGCACCCACAGATCGTAGTTATAGATCGTGGCGTGTGATCGTAACAGGGAAGGAACAACAGATCGTAATCAATGCGATCGTATTCAAGAGGAGAAGTCAGATAGCAATCTAGTGATCGTAATGAAACAAAACCCTTATAAGATGGAAAAGGTGTCCAAAAAGCAACAAAGCTTAAACGAATAAAACGTAGAAGCAGTTAACATGATAAGCACTTATCAACTTACCCAAAACTTGTTAAGCACAAATTAGAAAGCTTTTTTGAATCGAAACAAGTAAACTTCAATAACACAAACTTTAAATCAATAACTTTTTTTTAAAGGAAGTCTAAGATTAAACAAGCTAAACTTACGAATAAGCAAATAAGCACAAGGAGCTTATTACTTATTCCGTATGAAAGCTTATAAGCACAAAAAGATGAACTTTTGAATACTAAAACATCAAATTCCAAAACGAATGAAGAACTTATTCGAATCAAAATAGAAGTTTCGGATCAAGGATTACATGAAACCAAGAAATGAAGAAAAAGATTAAAGAACTTAAAACTTAATTTGAACTTTCACAAAGCATAAACTTGAAAGATTAAAAGAAAGGAAAGATGAAAAACTTAGTGAGAGAAAGTTTAGAACTTTCTCTATCTAAAAACTAGAAAGAAAAAAATAGAAAAACTAAATTCGCTAACCACCCTCCTAATGTGATTAGGAGGGTATTTATAGGCTAAGTGGGAAGTGCATGTGTGGTATTCTTCCTTCTTTCTTTTCTTCTCGACTCGATTTAAATCTTTGTCTTTTCTCGACGTCGTCTCGAGATTTGAACTTGTCTTGATAATTTTCTTCTTTAATTTAGACTTAAGTTCTTCGACTTCCTTAAACTTCTGTCTTTAGACTTTTTCTTCGATAAATCTTCAGAATAGGTCTTGGACATCCGTTCTTTAAGCACTCTTGATCTCTTGACTTCGTCTTTTCTTGTTTTCTTCGATAAAAGTCCGTGAAAGCCCGTGTTTTCTTCCTTTTTCATCTTTTGGTCCTAAAACACAATAAAAACACAAACCACGCATAATTCAAACTTTTACGACATAAACTACATGTTTTGGTCTTGTTATTATTGGAAATAAGTGGTAAAAGAATTAGTGTTTTCACACTTATTAAATCCCCTACACTTGACCATTGCAATGCCCTCATGCAATGCATTAATTTCAAAGCACGGTTTACATTTTTCATCATAGATAACCACCTTGGCCTTATTAAATACTAAACACTAAGAAAACTTTAAAGAACAAAACAAGTAGAGAAATGGAAGACTTACATTGGGTTTTTGGTTGTCATGAATGTTCATCATTCTCAAGTTTCACGTTCCCCATACCAAGCTTAAAAACGAGATCATTGTTTTTATAAGTTAGCAAACTAACACGAATTCATGTGGGCAATTATTTACTTAGACTCCCTTATTCCTAGGTGTATCTCTTATATTTTATTTTTGTCTTGAATGATCACGAGGATGCATTGTTTGACTTATTTTGATAGTTATTTAGGCCGAAAATAAAGTGGACGATTTAATCAATAGTTAGCTAAAGGACAAAATCTTTTAAAACTGCTTCTCGGGACCTCATAAAGTTCATATCTTGGGATAACTCGCTTCACGATTTGAGACCTTTCTCGGACCGATATTTGGCAGCAACTTCATACTTCGAATCTTTGAGAGACGTTCTTGAAATTATGGTCTTCTCTTCATAATAGGAATTTCTTCACTTGAAGTTTTGAGAGATTCTTCATCTTTGGACCACGACTTCTTCATTTTTCTCCAATCTTTATTTTGGACTTTGATATACAACGATCTGCCTCCTTTTAGGACTTTGATCTATTTATCCTCATACCTTGTTAGGGCCTTTTTGGATATACTTCTCCATGATCTTTTGGGGAGTTTTTGCTTTTCGTCGTGTGTCTCGATCCTTCATATTGATTTTCGATAAATGATTCTTCACATCACTTTTGGATCTTTAGCAACACAATGTAGCCCTCATGCCTTGTTAGGGCCTTTTCGGACTCGCCAGTCTTCGCATCCCGCTTCAATAAGTTATGCCTTGGCTATGAACTCTAATTAATACCGAGCAACTTTTAAACGATCTTGGGCTAGAAGCTAAGTAACTTTTCAAATCGTACAACCTTATTTATTGCAGATGAATTTATTAGCAAGCGATGGGAGAATAGGCTTAAAATCAACTCACATAAATTCACGAAAGAATACCAAACTTATAATTGACTCTATCATCTCTCGTCCTCCACAGTTTAAAATCTCAAGGAATGAGACTCGTGGATGCTTAGCCTATTAAATCAAAGTTTTGGGTTTTCGAGTCATCTATAGGATCTTGCAAATTCTTAGACTTTTTCAAGTTCCCTTGATAAACAACTCTCTAGGATCAATTATAGGAACTTGCGAAAAGTTCTTGTTCTTAACCTGTGAGAGTTAAGACTTTCGCGTTTTAAAGCTCCCTGTTGGGAATAAAATATGGGTCAGTTCACTAGACGCTGATAAGAAGAATGTCAACGCTGATAAGAAGACATTGGACGCTGACAGCCAAGCGTTGACATTGAAGAAGTCAACGCTGACAGCCTTGAAGATTGACACTGATGGAATATCTTCATACGAATCTTTTTGTTTATTTGTTTCTTTATTTATGTATGGTAAAGATAAGTACGACATTGTATTTTCTATTATTATCTTTACCTAGAATAGTTGATTCGTAGCTTATTGTACAAGACTTCTTGTTCTATAAAAGAAGATCTTTTAGGTTAAAGTTAAATATAAGTTTTCATAAGTTTTCGATTGTTAAAAACTCTTTCATTGTAATCAAGTACGATCATTCTAATACAAGTGAAAGTTTGTTTAACATCTTTGTGTTTTAGATCGAGTGTTAATTCCGCATAACACTTTGTTACTTTATTCATAAGCAAAGGTTTCTCTACGTGTAGTACTTGATCTAATCTCGTATACACAAAGCTTAATCGATCTAAGTTTGGGATCAACAAGTGGTATCAGAGCTTGTTGAGAAACTTTTGATCTTTAAGTAACGCAAGAACCCTAAAACACCAAAAACCCTAAAAACCATAAAATTCTCAAAACCCTAAAAACACCATGTCTGGCACAGATCAACCTGCTGCGTTGCTACAAAACAACTCCTCAAATCCTAGTATCAAAATTCCCATGTTTGATGCCAGGAACTTTGAGCTTTGGAAGTCAAATTTTGAGCAATATATAGCTATTCATGACTACACTCTTTGGGAGATTGTCGAATATGGGAACACATTCGACAAAGCAGCAAAGATTGCTGCTGCAATTGCTACAAGGACAGCTGTTCCTAATTGTCCTGAAGCTGATAAGAAGGAAAAGCCTGGAGATGGGAGAGCTGTAGCTGTTGAAGATATAGCCAAGAAGAGGGTGGACATGAAAATCTTGAACATCATGAAACACGCCCTAGGTCATGAGAATCAGCACAAGTACAAACGCTTTGAGTCTGCAAAAGAGCTTTGGGAAGCTCTTGAAGTAGCACATGGTGGCAATGCTGACACAAAAGAAGAAAAGAAGAAGCAACTCTTGCATGAGTATGCTGTCTTTAAAGCTCAACCCAATGAAAATCTCAGCAGTGTGAGAAGTAGACTTCTTGGCATCACAAGTCAACTTTCCTTCATGGGAACACAGATTGATGACCCTGAATTGAATGCTACTTTTCTCAAAAGCCTTGGTGATGTATGGAAGATTGAGACAAGATCCATTCTTGTCAATAATACCCACAAGACCTCCAGGTTTGATGACATCTTCAACAAACTAAGACTGTTGGAGAATGAATGGCAATTGGATAGTGATAATAAATCTTCCAGTAGTAACATGGCCTTCT
Organism: Glebionis coronaria; assembly: GCA_025667525.1. Taxonomy (NCBI): domain Eukaryota; kingdom Viridiplantae; phylum Streptophyta; class Magnoliopsida; order Asterales; family Asteraceae; genus Glebionis; species Glebionis coronaria. The sequence goes on from CM046874.1 coordinate 492,767,901, forward strand.
TCTCACAAAGTGAAGGCCAATTTGATTCCATGAACTTCTATGGACATCCAGCCACTGGATCTCAAGGTGTCAGCGCTGGATGTCAATCTGTCAGTGCTGGATCATATCCTGTCAACGCTTTATACTCAAGCGCTGACACACACAACTTTGGCGCTGATAGACTTAAACCTGCTGGTTTAGATCTAGATACTGTGTGTGCATTCATTGCTTCTTTGCCCAGTGATTCAAGGATTACATATGAAGATCTTGAGCAGATATGTGATGAACAATTGGAAGAGATGGACATCAAGTGGACTATGGCTCTTGTAAGCTTAAGAGCAAACAGGTTTAATAAAAGGTTCAAGAAGAAGATGACCTTTAATGCTAAGGATGTTGCTGGCTTTGACAAGTCCAAGGTTGAGTGCTACAACTGTCATAGGATGGGGCACTTCATGAGGGAATGTAGATCTCCAAGAAGATCTGATGCTGGTAAGCCCTCAAGCCAAATGGTTAAGAGCCAAGATCCCAAGGCCATGGTTGCTGTTCATCAAATTGATGGCGTTGGAGAATGGGACTGGAGCTGGATGGCCAAGAATGAGGAAGAGGATAGAGCTTTGGTTGCTGAAGTTATAGAAGAGCATGTTGAATATGCTCTCATGGCACACTCCTCCTCTTTATCAGATAATGAGGTATATGATGATGCTTTCTATTCTAAGGGTTGTCGTTTAAATACTGAAAAACTAAATCAAGAGATAGTAAAATTATTAGATGAGGCAAGTACTGAAAGATGCAAAGTATCTAATTATCAAATTGCTCTTACCCAAACAGAAAAGACAGTAGCTGAGTATAAGAAAATGGAGTTTGATTTAAAGGATCAAATAAATATCTTAAAACATGAGTTACATCAGAGTAAAGATGTTCAAGATATAGTAAATAGGGTTAATCTTGATTTGATAGCTCAGTTAGAGGAGGCTAACAAAAATAAAGATAATGTGAGTCTTAAAATCCAGAGATTTGATAAGGCCACACAATCCCTAGGAGAGTGTGTTAGTAAACAAAGAGACTCTAAGGATATGAGTGGGATTGGGATGAATAATTATACTGGTGTTCCACCACCAGCTGGGGATTTCTATGGTGTCCAATCAAAGGATTTATCTTGGACTGGCTTGCCAGAATGCCAAGAGGAGGAATTCATTCCTCCACCTAGAGTGACTTCCCCAGTTGAGGAATACAAGCAAAAACTGACTGACCTAGATGAGTGGAAGAAAGCTAACCACACCTTGTTTGTTAAGGGAGGGTTGTTGTGTGAAAGTCCAAATGAGCCCACACCAAACATGATACCAATTGTGGAGTCTAATGATCCTAAACCTATTAAGATCACAAACCCTACCACTGGCAAAGCTGTTGACCTTGGCCCACAAACTGTTAGAAAACCTAGTGTTAAGTATGCAGAGATGAATAGGAATACTAGGTCACCAAAAAGCCAAGTTAGTAATCATGGAACAGGCTTCTTTGCTTCTAGACCTAAGACTATGTCTAGAAAAGCTTGTTACACATGTGGTAGCTTCTCACATTTGGCATACAAATGTGTAAACGCTTCCAATGTCAACGCTGATAGGAACCATTTCAGCGCTGACAAAAGTCAACATAGGTCAAACACTGTCAGACCCAATACCTTTGTGAACAAAAGTTCACAAGTTGTTAGACCACCCCCATTCTTTTCTAGAGGGTCTAACACACAAGGCCTAAGACCTTTTCAAAAGTCAAACACTTGGTCCAATAGGCAATGGGTTCCTGTAGCAAACCCTAGGTTCAACGCTGATAAAGGCAATCGGGGTGCTGACAAGAACAATTTAAGCGCTGACAGACACACTGCCAAACCTAGGTATTTGCAACCACAGGGAAATAGGTCTAAAGCTTCTACTAGCTTAACTTGGAGACCAAAACAAGACCAAAACTCTAATTTTACTGGTGTTTCTATGACATGCAACAGGTTTCATTATATTTCAAAGGCATTGTCAACACCAATTGGGGTTAACTGGGAATTTCATTCTAAAAGGGATGAAAATGGGGTTGTTATGAGAACCAAGTCTGTTCTTGTTGAACAACCAGATGAATCCAAGTCTTCCAAGGCTTGGGTTCCCAAAGAAAACTAATGTGTTTTCTTTATGTGCAGGGCATTCAGAAGAAGATCAATGATTATGGATATTGGGATAGTGGATGCTCAAGGCACATGACAGGGAAGGAAGACTATCTGACTAATTTCTCTCCTATTCAAGATGGTGATAAGGTATACTTTGGAGGGGGCTACGGTACCATCACTGGAAAAGGAACCCTTGTCACCAACAATCTACGATTTGAGAATGTCTTCCTGGTAAAAGAACTGGATTATAATTTGTTTAGTGTATCACAAGTGTGTGATAACAAAAATAAGGTTCTTTTCACAGATACTGAGTGCTTGGTGTTAAGCAAAGATTATAAGCTCCCTGAGGAAAAATACATAGATTTTAGAACACCAAGGCATAAAGACATATATAATGTGAATCTTAATGGAATTAAGATAAATAATAAAATGTCATGTCTGTATGCTAAAGCCTCAGTAGATGAAAGTAATCTTTGGCACAGGAGATTAGGGCACATAAACTTTAAGAATATTAATAGACTTGTGAGGCTTGGTTTAGTTGATGGTTTGCTTGAAAAGGCTTTCCACAATGACCACACTTGTGTTGCATGTCTTAAGGGCAAGCAGCACAAGGTCTCATTCAGGTCTAAACAGGTGCACTCTAGTTCTAAACCACTTCACTTATTGCATATGGACCTCTTTGGTCCAACTAATATAGAAAGTTTGAAGGGTAAATCATATTGTTTTGTTATCACTGATGATTATTCCAGGTTTACATGGACTTTCTTTTTAGCCAAGAAAAGTGAAACTGCCCAAAGTCTAATTAATTTCATTACCCAAATTGAAAAGAAAAATGGTAATGAGGTCAAAATTATTAGAAGTGACAATGGGGGTGAGTTTAGAAATCAGTTGTTAGATGATTTTTGTGCCAAGAAAGGGATTACTAGGCAGTTTAGCATAGCTAGAACCCCACAGCAAAATGGGGTTGCTGAAAGGAAGAATAGAACCCTAATTGAAGCAGCCAGAACCATGTTGGCTGATGCCCACTTTCCTATAGCCTTTTGGGCTGAAGCTGTTAACACAGCTTGTTATGTTCAAAATAGGGCATTGGTCAACAAAATACATAATAAGACACCTTATGAGTTACTTTGGGGAAGGAAGCCAAATATTGGCTTTCTCAAGCCTTTTGGATGTCATGTAGTTGTTTTAGAAACTAGTGAGGCCCTAGGTAAATTTGACTCAAAAGGTGATAAAGGCTACTTCATGGGTTATTCAGTGCAGAGCAAAGGATATAGGGTTTACATTAAAAAGGAAAAACGTATACTTGAAAAGGTACATGTTAGGTTTTTAGAGAGTAAACCTAGTGATCCTGAAAGTGGTCCAAATTGGTTGTTTGACTTAGAACCTTTATCTAGAGCTTTAAATTATATGCCTGTTACCGATCCAGACATTGTGAAGGTAACTTCAAGTGTTTTGGAAAAGAGAATTGGTAATGTTTCAGGTATACAGGTTGCTAAGGAGGATGGACCACCAGCAGTCAAATCATCTCCCACACAAGAATATGTTACACTTCCTATATGGACAGATGAGTATTATGCTGCTGCTGCTGCTGCTAGAAAAGATAATGGTGGTTTTCAAATACCACCAAATACAAACATGAATACTTCTTCAGGCGCTGACAAAGGGAAATCAAGCGCTGACAAGACCAATTCAGACGCTGATGGCTTAGACGCTGACAACAACAGTTCAAGCGTTGTTAGCCCAAGCGCTGACAAACAAGGATCAGACTTTCGTGACACCTTTACACAGCTTTTCTCTTCCCATTTTGAACAAGGTGGACCTTCCAATGTCAATGAAGAGTTTCATGTTGATCAAAGAGAGTCTGATGAAGAAGATATTGGCAACATGGAGCGTGAAGTTGAGGACACCAGACTTTTCGAAGGAGGAGTTCTTACTTCCACAGCAAAGGATCACCCCACATCTCAGATTATTGGTGATGTTATGGCTCCAGTTCAGACAAGAAGATCCCATCAAAGTCTTGGTGGATTTATTGCCAATATACACAAGAAGGTTGATACCCCTCTTGTACAAGCATGTTTGTTTGCCTGTTTTCTGTCACAGGAAGAACCCAAGAAAATTTTTGATGCTCTCAAAGAACCTAGTTGGGTGGAAGCAATGCAGGATGAGCTTCACCAATTTGCTATACAAGATGTTTGGGAGCTGGTTGATTGTCCTAGATATGTGAGACCAATTGGGACAAGATGGGTTCTAAGGAACAAGAAGGATGAAAGGGGTATTGTGGTCAGAAACAAGGCACGTTTGGTAGCTCAGGGATATACACAAGAGGAAGGTATAGATTATGAAGAAGTTTTTGCTCCAGTAGCAAGAATTGAAGCTATAAGAATTTTTCTAGCTTATGCCTCTTGCATGAACTTCACTGTTTATCAAATGGATGTGAAGAGTGCTTTCCTCTATGGGACAATTGTTGAGGAAGTATATGTCATGCAACCTCCTGGATTTGAAGATCCTGAGAATCCAGACAAGGTTTATAGAGTGAAGAAAGCTATGTATGGACTTCATCAAGCCCCTAGAGCATGGTATGGTACCTTGTCTACATATTTAGTGGACAATGGATTCAAGAGGGGCACCATAGATCAGACACAATTTACAAAGAAGAAAGGAAAACATGTGTTGCTTGTGCAGGTCTATGTTGATGACATCATTTTTGGGTCTACTGATCCAAAAATGAGTGAGGACTTTTCCAAGCTCATGACAGATAAATTCAAGATGAGTGCAATGGGTGAGATGAACTTCTTTCTAGGTTTACAAGTTCAGCATAAAGAAGATGGTATCTTCATCTCCCAAGACAAGTATGTAGCTGAAATCTTGAAGAAATATGGTTTTTCTCCACATGAAAAGGATGCTTCCACTCCTATGGATAGGGAACACCCCTGGGGAAAGATTGGAGCTGGAAAGGATGTGGATGTTAGGCACTATAGATCAATGATTGGTTCATTGATGTATCTTACAGCCTCAAGACCTGACATCATGTTTGCTGTGTGTGCATGTGCACGCCATCAAGTGACTCCCAAAGAATGTCACCTGTTTGCTGTGAAAAGAATTTTTAGGTACCTAAGATGTTATCCAGATCTTGGCTTGTGGTACCCAAAAGATTCTCCATTGGATCTTATTGCATATTCAGACAGTGACTATGGTGGTGACAAGTTTGATAGGAAATCCACAACTGGTGGATGCCAATTTCTTGGGAGTAGATTGATATCTTGGCAATGCAAGAAACAAACAGTGGTGGCAAACTCTACAACTGAAGCAGAATATGTGGCTGCAGCTGCTTGTTGTGGACAAGTCTTATGGATTCAGAACCAGCTGTTGGATTATGGGTATAATTTTATGCATACCAAGATTTTTGTAGACAATAACAGTACTTTATGCATTATTAAAAATCTTGTACATCATTCTAAAACCAAACACATAGAAATTAGACATCATTTTATAAGAGATTGCTTTGAGAAAGGTTTAATACAACCAGATAGGGTAGCCACAGAAGATAATGTGGCTGATTTATTAACTAAACCTTTTGATGTTGGAAGATTTCAATATTTGGTAACAAATATTGGAATGGTTAATCTCACTTAATATGTGTTTTGGAACCTTTTTGTAAAAGTATGTACAGGATAATGCATTGTTATTGGTCTTTTGTGATGATTTAGATTTTTCCACTTTATTTTTCTAACACTGACAAAGGTAAATGTAACGCTGTCAAGTGTTATTTTGCCGTTGTTAGAGATATTATTGTCTAACGCTGACAAGAGTTCCTTCAACGCTGATAAGTGTTGTCGGGACGCTGTCAGCAACAAATGTTAGTTTTGTGGTTTTCATCTAAATGTGTAGGTAGGTGGTAGCTTTATGCCATTGGATACAGAGTTGCTTATGGATCTTTGAAGAGCTATTTGGACATGTTTTTGTTTATGGATGATGGTTGGAATATTTATATTCCTATCTTGACATAAATTTTTAATGTTCATATATATTTTGAGAACTCATGTATCATCGTTTAAGGGGAGGTTTAAGGAACCTTTAGGACTCTTGGGTATTCTTAGAATACTCTCATCACAATTCTAGATTGTGTCCACAGGTGAGTATGGGTTAGTTTTACTAAACCATGAGGCACTGTAGCATGCAAAGTTGATAAACTATGCATGCTGCCAAGACATTTTTGGCCTAGAATTGGTTGTGGTCTGATGGGAGACTTGGGAATAGTTTTGTTATGGGTTTACCTGGGAGTTACAAAGAATTTTATGAAATAACTTTGTTGGTAAGTATTTTGGTTAGCAAGGGACTCTAGAGGACATTTGTGTCTATCTTGCTTAAGCAAGTGTGCATAAATGGACAGTGCTTGCCGCCCAGTACTTATTATCAACTTGTAAGATATTTCCCTTAGGATAAATTACTTTGTTAAGGTCTTTTTCTTTTTAAATTTTTATTTTTAGGCGCTGACAAGTTTTTCTCCAAACGCTGTTACGTCCAATCGTGACGCTGACAAGGCTTTAGGCAAACGCTGACAAGAAAATATAGCCGTTGGGCGCTGATGGGCTATTTTTGACCGTTGACACCTAGTGGGCCCTACCCAGTTGTTATTTTTGACTAATCTTTGGCCGTAATTTTGGGGAGAAGTTACTTTTAATTAATGCATGAGATAAGTTATATTTGATTCAATATTTTCATCATTATTCTTTGAATATAACTGCCTCATTTTTGACCAATCAAAATCATGCATCTCTCCTATAAATTTGGCTAATCTTTTTATTCTGGGTATTCATATTTTCTTGTCTAACATTTTCTCCTAGATTTTTCCATATCACATAACCTAAACAGCTTTCACCATGGCACCCAAATTCAACTCAAAGAATTTAACATTGGAGTTCAAGAGCCAACATAATATGGTAGCTTACTTGATTGTTGATCATGATTTGTTCCCTCAGTATTCACAGATGGTGGCATTTTTAAATGCATCCTCATTAAGGTATGCACTTTCTCATACACCATTAGTCCCTGTCGCACACATTAGACAGTTTTGGAACACTGCTAGTTCCACAACAACTAATGGAGTGACCACATTAACATCTACTGTTCATGGAAGAACATGGGTGGTCACTGAAGCCTTGGTTCGCCAAGCTTTGCGTCTTGATGACGCTGATGGTGTGACTACTCTTGCTATTGCAACAATAGAACAAGGTCTTAGGGAATTGGGTTATCCTATTCCTGCTGATGTCACTTTAAATAAATATCATAAGCAGGAATTTCCCTCTGACTGGAAATATTTGATACATGTCCTTTTACAATGCTTAAGTCCAAAATGTACCTCTTTTAATGAAATAAACAGGTCAATTGCAAGTGCTTTGGTTTGTATAACACGTGGGCTTAAGTATAATTTTTCAAAAATGATTTTTGAAGGGATGTGTAAAAATAAGGGAAGTAAAATGACTTTGGCTTACCCTAGATTTTTGCAAATGGTCTTTGATTTACAAGAATATTGTTCTAGGGATCATGACACTTTTTATGAGATCCCTAAACAACAGAAAACCATTTTTGCTAAAATGAGCTCCACAAACAGATCCATACCTCTTACCCAACCCATGCTTAAAGTAATTCAGGCTGCTCAACCACAACCACAACCAGAACCTGAACCCCAACTTGAGCCTATCCATGAACCTTTACCTTCACCAGACCACATGGACATTGACCAACCCAACGCTGACACTCAAAATGTTGGCGCTGACACAGCCAATCCCGACGCTGATACCATCCCTGCACAATCCCAAACACCCCTTAACCAACCCACACCCATACAATCTACTTCATCTTCCACCCCATTACAATCTAGGTTGACTAAACGCCAAAGGGTTACTGGAGTGTTCTCCTCTAGTGATCCTAGCCTTGTAGCAGAGAGAACCACCTCCACAAGTGTGGCTGGTGACATGGGTGAGGCTGGGGCTATTGACACAGGCTTAGATGCTGGTCAAGACAGTCCCAACATCATTAAGACCTCATCCATGCCCTATGATTCTATTTTGGGAGGTCAAATCCCCATTCTAGCTGAGGGCAGATTGGAACCTATGACTTTAATTGAATTGACGGCTGCTGTCATTAGCTTGCAAAAGCAAAATGTCAGCCTTGTACAAACTGTCAACAACCAGGGCCGTGAACTCCAAGTATTGAGGGAGCGGGTAACTGTTTTGGAGAATCCAAGTAGCAGGAGTCTAATGGAGGAATCTTCCAAAGGGGAGGATGAAGAGGATGAAGAGGATGAGCTGATTCATACAGCTAGTGAGAAGAGTTCAAAGAAGAGTTCACAATTTAGTGAATCTTTACAGGTTGCTGAAGCTCTCACCAATTTGAAGAAGCACCCAGTTATTGATACATCCAAGGTGACACCATTAAACTTGGAAGGATCTTTCAAAGAAACATTGGGCGCTGATACAGGTTTGAACGCTGACACATCCAGCGCTGACAAAGGTAATCGTGGCGTTGATAGAGGTAACTTGAACGCTGATAGAGTTGTAGGTGGTGTTGATGTATTCCAGCCATCAACAATCATCAAAGATGTGTCCATACAGGTTTCTTCTTCTACTTTGCCTATTATTGATCCAAAAGACAAAGGTAAAGGAAAGTTGGTTGAAGAAGATGTTCCAAAGAAAGATGCAGCACAAATTGCATTTGATGAACAGTTGGCTGCACAACTTTTGGAAAGAGACTTGAAGAGGAGTGGTAGATCACCATTTGTAGTTTCTGAGAGTGAGGAAGAAAGTGGTGATGGAAAAGAAGATGATAGCTCAGATTCAAGTATTCAAATTATTGAAGATCCAGAAAGACTTGAATATGGGGATGAGCTAGCAAAGGAAAGGTTGAATGATTTGAAGAATCAGATTGATTGGGACCTTCCTGAAATCACCAGAATGTACCATGCTCGGGAAGACAAGGTTATGGACAACCCAGGGATGAGTTTGTCAGATCAAATTTGGGGGTTGGAAGTTCTTCTCAGGGTACAAGATGACATAAAGGTGATTTTGAAGTATAATGCACAGGAGGTCAAGACTTGGCTCAAAAGAGATAGAAGGCAGTTGTATTACAAGTTGCTTAGATGTCATCAGCCTAATTGGACATCAAAGAAGTTGCTGGCTTTATCTTTTGAGGAGCTAGAGTATAGGGCACATCCTATTTGGAGGAGTGTGCAAGAAAATAATGTCTACCAGTTTCTTTCAGAAGAAAGGAAACAAGAGCTTGCTGAGGAAATGCAGATTCAAAAGGAAATGAGGAGTGCTCAAAGACCAATAAAGAAAGGAGATCCTTTTCAGTTTCCCAAAGATATGGATGTGTATTTTCCAACTGAAGGAGTTATAAGGAAGCATCTCAAGCTTTCTCCATTGGAAGCTTCAGATTTGGTTAATGTAGTACCTCTAGATGACAGAAATCCAATCATCAGTTTTGATGAAGATGAGTGTGGATTTTGGAAGATTGGCAGGTTTGGAAAAGAGGTACATACTTTCACTTCAGTTATTTCTATATTTGCAAGCTTAGACAGAGAAGACTTGGTGCATCTATGGAGATTAATAGAGGCCAAGTATACAGCTGAAGCACCTACTTCAGCAAATGGAATAAGACTTTGGAACACATTTTTGACTTTGTGTGGTCCAAGAGAAGCAGATCCTACCATATGGAAGGATCTTGAAGATGATCTCAGTAATCTTCATTGGAGGCTTTATTCTACTTGTGATGTATTTCATTTGAGCTCTACAAAGTTTTCAGAGTATTTACTTGTGGATGCTGACTATTTCTTATCCAAGGAAGTGTTGGAGAAGATGCTAGAGACACCCTTGGAGATTGATTATACTAGTGATGTGGCCAAGGACTTGATTAGATATGTTTATCACCAACATAAGAAGTTTTTGCAAGATTCCTCCTAAGCCTTAAGTATTTATTTAGAAACTTGATCATTGGAATGGATATCAAGTTTAGGGGAGGATTGTTGGGAATAAAATATGGGTCAGTTCACTAGACGCTGATAAGAAGAATGTCAACGCTGATAAGAAGACATTGGACGCTGACAGCCAAGCGTTGACATTGAAGAAGTCAACGCTGACAGCCTTGAAGATTGACACTGATGGAATATCTTCATACGAATCTTTTTGTTTATTTGTTTCTTTATTTATGTATGGTAAAGATAAGTACGACATTGTATTTTCTATTATTATCTTTACCTAGAATAGTTGATTCGTAGCTTATTATACAAGACTTCTTGTTCTATAAAAGAAGATCTTTTAGGTTAAAGTTAAATATAAGTTTTCATAAGTTTTCGATTGTTAAAAACTCTTTCATTGTAATCAAGTACGATCATTCTAATACAAGTGAAAGTTTGTTTAACATCTTTGTGTTTTAGATCGAGTGTTAATTCCGCATAACACTTTGTTACTTTATTCATAAGCAAAGGTTTCTCTACGTGTAGTACTTGATCTAATCTCGTATACACAAAGCTTAATCGATCTAAGTTTGGGATCAACACTCCCTATATAAAAGCCTAGCAAAACTTGATTTAAACACGTTAAGGATACTAGCTAGAGTAAACTTAGATAAGTAAACTCAAGTTGAGTCAAAATATTCACGACTTTGAAAAATTTAAAACCACTTTATTGAAAATTTATTCTAGCAAAGAAAGTAAATAACGATAGCAAAGGAAAACTACAAGGCCAAAATAGATTAAAAATTTTGAAAAACGTCGAAAAATCAATTTTCCGGTTAAAATGAGGGCAAATTCATGGAAAAGACCACTTACTTCGATAGAAGTCCCCCTACACTTGATATAAACATTGTCCTCAATGTTTTAACATGTGGGAATAAATTCCCCTACACTTAAGACATTGTTCACTTTGTTTAAGTCTTGCTAAGGAAAGGACAACTAAAATGATTTCAATGTGAACATATAAAATATGAAATATTGAATCACGACAGTTTAGGATAGAACCAGGAAGACGGGTACACGGGATCACAGTTCGTCAAAAGTCATCGAGGTGCTCTTTGAAGTTTGAATCCCTACACAAAATAAGAAACAAGACAACCAACACATACGGGGCTCCCCCCTACACTTATTATGAAAGCGGTAAAGGATAGATCACGGGTTGCCTCCCGAGAAGCGCTTGTTTTTGATAACCGAGTCACGAGCCTGATTCGACCCAAAACTAGTCCATGGGAAACGTGGTGAGGGATGGGATCATCTCATGAGAGATGTCCTCACCAAAGTACAGCTTCAAACGCTGGCCATTCACCTAAAAATTAGGCCCATTTGGCTGAGAAAGCTCAATGGTGCCATATGGAAAGACTTTGGTGATGGTGAATGGACCAGACCAGCGGCTCTTCAACTTGCCCGAGAAGATATTCAACCGAGAGTTAAATAGTAAGACTTGATCACCAACGTGGAACTCTCGGTTCTTAATGCTTGCATCATGGATGATCTTGGTCTTCTCATTGTAGATCAATGAGTTTTCGTAAGCTTCATTCCTCAGTACATATAGCTCGTTGAGTTGAATCTTGCGAAGATCACCGGCTTTGTTGATGTCGAAGTTAGCCCACTTCAAGGCCCAGTATGCCTTATGTTCCAGCTCGATGGGGAGGTGGCATGCTTTCCCGTAAACAAGACGATAAGGTGTACAACCAATCGGCGTCTTATAAGCGGTACGAAAAGCCCATAGAGCATCATCTAACATATCGACCCACGCGGCACGATGCTCTCCCACAGTACGTTCCAGAATTCGCTTCAATCCACGGTTGGAAATCTCGGCTTGCCCTTTGGTTTGGGGATGATAGGCGGAGGAAAGACGGTGATTGACACCATACTTAGCCATGACTCTAGCAAACTGATCATTGCAAAAATGACTCCCGCGGTCACTGATTATAGCACGAGGAACACCGAATCGAGCAAACAGCTGCTTCAAAAAGTTCACAACCACCCTCGCATCGTTCGTTGGGAGAGCCTTAGCTTCAACCCATTTAGAAACGTAGTCAACGGCTACAAGGATGTACTTGTTCCCTTTGGATGATGGAAATGGCCCCATAAAGTCGATGCCCCATACATCAAAAATTTCACATTCTTGTATGAAATGTTGAGGCATCTCATCTTTATGTGTGATCTTGCCTTCTCGTTGGCAAGCATCACAATGCTTAACCATTTTGTGAGCGTCACGATAAATGGTGGGCCAATAGAATCCAGAGTCAAACACTTTCTTAGCGGTGTAGTTGGGACCAAAGTGACCACCGGTGGGTCCTTTATGCCAAGCATCAAGGATTTGTAAAGCTGTCGGCCCATCAACACATCGATGAATGATCAGATCAGCACATTGTTTGAAGAGATAAGGGTCATCCCAGAAGTAAGTCTTAACATCTTTAAAGAACTTCTACTTTTGTTGGGATGTTAACCCTTTGATGAGAATACCACCCGCTAAGTAGTTTGCAATGTCCGCAAACCACGGGGTGTCATCAAGATTGGAGTGAATAGACATTAAGGCCTCAAGGGGAAAAGAGTCATTAATCTCTTGGTTCGGATGATCCCCTTGATACGGATCCTCAAGTCTACTAAGATGATCCGCTGCTAGGTTTTCGGCTCCCTTTTTGTCACGAATTTCAATGTTGAATTCTTGAAGGTGCAAAACCCAACGAAGAAGTCTTGGCTTATAATCTTGCTTAGTTAACAAGTACTTCAACGCGGAATGGTCGGTATAGACAATTGTGGTGGAAAGGACAAGATAGGGGCAGAACTTCTCAAAAGCATACACTACAGCTAAAAGCTCTTTTTCGGTAGTGGTATAATGCAGTTGAGCCCCCGTCATTGTCTTGCTAGCATAATAGATTGGTTGGAAGTGTTTGTTCACTCTTTGGCCCAAAACCGCTCCAATAGCAAAGTCGCTAGCATCGTACATCAATTCAAAAGGTAGCTCCCAATTAGAGTTGACTAAGACCGGTGCCTTAGTTAGCTTATCCTTGAAAAGATTGAAGGCTTCAATACACTCTTTGGAAAATATAAAAGGAGTATCTATTTCAAAGAGGCGGGTCATCGAGCGAGCGATTTTAGAGAAGTCTTGAATAAATCGACGATAGATGCCCGCATGACCAAGAAAACTTCTCACACCCTTCACGGTTGAAGGTGGAGGTAATTTGGCTATGACATCCACTTTAGCATGGTCCACTTCAAGACCGGCTTTAGAGATTTTATGTCCCAGCACAATGCCTTCTTGTACCATGAAATGGCATTTTTCCCAATTCAGAACAAGGCGAGTGTCTTCACACCGCTTAAGCATGCGTTCCAAATTGGCAAGGAAAGTAGAGAAGGAATCACCATAGACCGAGAAATCATCCATGAAGACTTCCATGGTTTCTTCAACCATGTCATGGAAAATAGCCATCATACACCTTTGAAAAGTCCCAAGAGAATTGCATAAGCCAAAAGTAATTCTTTTGTAAGCAAATGTGCCGTAGGGACAAGTGAATGTGGTTTTTTCTTCGTCTTGAGGATCGATGGGTATTTGAAAATACCCAGAGAAACCGTCTAAGAAGAAGTAATAATCATTACCCGCTAGACGTTCAAGCATTTGGTCCATGAACGGAAGGGCAAAATGATCCTTTCTTGTAGCATCATTGAGTTTGTGATAGTCTATACAAACTCTCCACCCTGTAACGAGACGAGTAGGAATCAACTCGTTGTTTTCGTTGGGAACAACTGTGATTCCGCCTTTCTTAGGCACACAATGGACCGGACTAACCCATGGGGAATCCGAGATAGGATAGATCATACCCGCATCAAGAAGTTTGATAACCTCTTTTTTGATAACGTCATGGATCTTAGGATTCACCCTTCTTTGGCTTTGAATAGTGGGTTTAAAGTTGTCCTCCATGAGAATTTTATATGTGAAAAAGTGAGGATCAATTCCACGAATATCAGAGTTTTTCCAAGCAATCGCTTTCTTATGATTCTTCAGCACGGCGATAAGTCGGGATTTTTCTTCTTCTTTCAGGTCATTTGCGATGATGACTGGTAACTTCTTGTTGTCTTCAAGGAAAACGTACTCGAGATGAGACGGAAGATCCTTAAGCTCTAAATCCGGAGGATTTTCGATGGACGGCGTAGTCAACTTCGGATCATCGGTGGAGATAGCCTTAGGAGACTGTGGAGAAATATGGTCCTCATTGAGAAGTTTCTCAATGGTACGAATGTCTTCGTCCCAATTGGATGGAGAATCGTCATATTGTAAATCCACATCTCCCAGAGTTGCTTCAAATTCTTTCAAGAGGAAATCCCTTTCTCCAAATGGAGTTAGTGATGGAGTGATAGAGGCAACGGTCTCAACAGTGGGTAGAGAAGAAGAACCACTTTTACAAGCGTCTTGAAATGTTCTTCAAAAGCCTCATCAAGACGTCAATAAAATTAACACTCTCGTTTTCCGAAGGCTGCTTAGAAAGTTTACCCATGTCGAAGAAGATTTTATCGTCACCAACTCTCATGATTAATTCGCCCGCGGCTACATCAATGAGAGTGCGACCGGTCCTCAAGAATGGACTGTCACACCCCCAATTTATCAGAGTAATACAACACAATGGGGTGCGACGGTCATGACTATCACGAGACATAGATACAAAGAACGACTATTTAAAAGCCGTTTAATTTAATTAAGAGCATAAAACTTGTTTCGGAAGCGAATTTACATAAGATCATAATAAAACATTGTTTCAAAAGACTTTAACATTGATCCAAATATCCATATACTAGTCACGACCATTTCAATTTAAAAATCTCCCATGCATAACCACGCCACTCCTCCGTCTTGATGCCTGAGAAAAACATTGCTAAAGCGTCAACACAAAGGTTGGTGAGTTCATAGGTTTAAGTTTAAATAGTGTGATGAACCATAAGATTTAATCAAGCAACCGGCATATAACCAAACAAGGTTATAATCAAAATAGTATACGTTTGTATTCCTACGCCTAAGCTCGTGACACCGAAGCGTTAACCAACCAACAAGATATAATGAGAGCCCGCGCAAATGCCTATCCCAAAGCATTCGTAACGACTCAAATGTAAGTGTATCTAATTTGGCCACACAACCAACATTAGATAGGGATGTCAATCCCAATAGATCTATCCATAACATTCGCGCTTACACAAAGTAATTAACGGTTCACGATAGTGGGCTAAAGCATCTAGGGATATCGCTACTTAGACATCATGTAGGCAAACGTATGAGTTTAAAGCACTTATGTTCATCCGTTAAAAACAAGCAATGTTCTCACCCCAAAATAGTTAAAGCAATTAAAAGTGAGGCTATGAAACTCACCTCGATGAAGTAGTGCATATGATCAATAAAGATAGTACGGAATATCAAAGCACGCAAAACGATGCGCAAACGATCTACTCGTAACCTAAGTAAAATATTCGTACTTAGGCTAAATACAAGAAATAATAATGTACAATGCACTTAGTTGATAATTTATACTTGCTCTTGATTCATAAAATGTTTTTATACATTTTTCATGTTCGACCATTTTAGTCACGGGGTCAACTTTGGGTCTCGCTATCTCGTTAAAATAATAGTCAGAAAAATAAACAGGTTCTTGTTGTAAAAAAAATAGGCCGCGAGGTCTTCGATACTTGTTAAATATCGCATGTTTATGAAGTCTCTAAGTATAGAAAATAATTAGACAAGGTAGTGCACTCACAGTAAAATAAACAAGTAAGTTTTAAATTAGTTATGAGTGTCAAACAAGCAACTTTGGAATTTAATTGCGGCTTCGTTATTCAACATTAAAACAAACCGAAACCTTGTTCACTTACTGTTGCTGTGACCTAATCAATATAAGGATTGTGTTTTTCTTTGTGGGTTATGTGTGAGTTTAGGAAAGAATGATAGTTCTATTTATAGGCAAGAGGGTATGGGTTTAGGGTTACACAACTTAGTTGGGACTAAGTTAGCAATTAGTTAGCTTTGTAACTAGACCTTCCAAAAGGAACTAAGCATGGGGACTAAGAACTTGTTGGGGAAGAGCAAAAGGGGAAAGGGGTCATGTTTTATGGCAGCAAGAAAGAAGGAAATTTGGGTTTCCAAGCTTGACTTCTTAGTGAGTACATGTTGTACAAGTATAAAGCTTCAAAAACCATCATGTGGAGGTGATACCCGTCGGATATAGAGGGGAAAGGGGAGACACAAGTACTAGGCATTTAAGGGTTTGGTGAAGTACTACTTTTGAAATGGGGACCAAAAGATGTGCATATAAAACGTGGGTTTTGTTTAAAAATAAGGGGGGACCGGTTTTTGTTTTGTGACAAGAAGTGCAAGACTTTTGTTTTCCTTTTTATTTTGATAACTAATAATGGTTAGGTGCAATTTTTGTTGAATTCCAGTAGAGATTTGAAGGTATAGTATAAAAAATCAAGTAATAGTAGTTTCTATAGATGTAGATTTGGTGAAAGGAGAATATGGAGAAGCTTCTAAGTGTGTTGTAAATAAATTGGGTGAAATACTAATTTCGCATCGAGTCTAATTAAAACAGATCGCGTTAAGTTAATAAGTTTTATTTTCTTTAATAGAAGTTTCTAGCACGTAACGTAGACGAATAATAAGTCATTCAAGCTATAAGTTATATGAGCATCGTTCATAAAAAAATTCATACACAAAATACGCGTAAACAATCGGGAACATCAATAGACACACAAGTCTAACCCGAACTATCGCGTTTCACGTAAATTTAATAGATTCAAAATTCACATCTGTGACATTCGTATTCCCTTAAATTGAGTTTTGTCCTCAAAACTAGCACGTCGATGTCGTTATCAAAACAAGAGCATGCTTCCTTGACCCAATTTGTGGTTTCGGTATTCCAGTTATATACAAAATCATGCTTTCCTTGACCCAATTTGTTCCTTAACATGGGTTAAGCTATGGAGATTTCTCAATATCCGTTAAATTTAGGTCTTAATCAAATGACATTTCGTTCTTCTTTTTGCCTTTTTAAAATTTGTTTTCGATTTTCCAACTCTAATTTATTTGAGTTTAATAGTCATCAAAAACAAGTGGCGCTCTTAGTATTTTCGTATCATGTATGCTTTTGTATGTAATAGTAGCACATAAAATAATTGTACTAGGTTTACTCGTATCGCGTACTTGACACTTTTACTTAAGATGGTATAAAGATGTTCGACGCTCATAGCATATAATGAATTTTTCTTTGACGAATAGGGAAAGTTGAATAAGTTTTACTAGTACTAATATTTTTTTTTTTTTTTAGATGACTACTATGAGCATACTCGCGTTCGACCACGATCATACGTAGTTGATCAGGCTACGTACGTCTCGGGAAAAATGGTTGCATCCTCCTTTTCATCATAATTTGACTCTCTGAGGTTGTAATTATATATTGGTAGTCCATAGTGCATTTCGTTTGTTACCGTTATTCACTTCCATAACCAACACGTTAGTCCCTAGTGCATTTCATTTGTTATCAATGCTCACTTTTAACAATCAACAAAATAATTTGCATACTTATTTGTACTACTTCTCGTCAATTTTATCAATAGTTTGCGTCATCCACATCAAGTTTTTCGTAAAACTAGATTTTTCCAAAACTTTACATGGTAGTTCTTACTAAAAATGTTTCAACATTAGTCGTGTTGTTTTATACATTAAGTTGGTCGTCACGCCAGATTTTCCAAAACTTTACATGATAGTCTATATCAAAACATTTTGTCATCAATCGTGTAGTTTTTGTCAGTAATACCTTTACTGATTTTACCAAAACGTTTTATCAAAATTTCTAAGATTCTTACTAATAAATTTTTCGGTGATGGTTCCTTCAGAGTAATTTTTTTTTTTTTTTTTTTTATAATGTTTTCCAAAAATATTTTATAAAACTCCTTTTTTAAAAGAAAATTTATTTGATAAATTTTTCTCCGACATATATAAAAATATTGTAGGATAAAATTAATTCTTAAGTAAAAGATTCACAAGATATAAAAGATAACTTTTAAAAATAACTGGAAACAATTAAATAAAATTTTTTTTTTATTTATTATTTTTTTTTTTTTCAATGTACGATTACATAACCAAATTTTTGTTGGCGGTGACATCGACGGATGTCGAGTCACTATAAAAATAAATTATTTATTATTTCACATTAGTCACTCAATTCTATCGCAGAATTTTCCAGAGCTTTTATCATGCTTTATTACATCTTTGACACTTCGGTCAATTTGTTTTTATCTCAAAATTGTTCAATTTGTTTAATCCAATCAACTAATTAATTCCATCACAAGAATTTCATCATAAAAATTGTTCATTTTATTTTTATCTGTCTTTTGTTCATAATCATTCTGTAGACTTTTTATGTTCGACACGTGCTATATAGATTATTGGAAGTGACCACAATTTACATCTAGTGTTCTCAAGCTTTACGACATGCGATAATCCCTTTAATTTAAAACATAGCATAATCCTCATATAGCTGAGTTATTCCTTACTTGTTATATCATACTTTGTAAATTTATATTAGCTTCATAGTTGCAAACCAATGGACTAGAACTCTTATATTCGTTTTTGTACAATTTCTTTTACATAAATTTCTCCTTGATATGTATTCGACTTATGTGTCGGCGTATTTCCAGATAGCTTTCATATTTTTGTAATACTAGTTTATATTTCCATGACATAGTATTTTCTGGGGCATTACAGGAGTAATACTTTGTGTATAGTGTTTTATCGTTGTATGTTGTATAAAAATAGGGACGAAGACTTTCATTATTATAGTGTTTGCACACCATGCAAACTAATGGTACTAATGTACCGTACTAGTCAAACGTCAATGAGGTAATCACCTTGTCAGATCATGTAAGTCTTATCCATCCCCGAGGAAATTCACTAAAGATCTTAAGCTGCGTTACAACTGGCACTTGACTAAGCCTCGCAACCCAATCAAACAAGAACAGCCTTGAGGTCCAGTCAAGTATTAGTCGTTAAACTTCTTAACATCTTTGGTGAATTTACTCGTCTTTAGATATTACTCACATAATTTAACACTGATTAAACCTACACAAACTCATCAAATATGTTATACCCTAACTATCAAACTAATCACGCAAGATGTAAATTCATGAGTTTTACCCATCCACAAGAAAACTCATCAAAACCCTAAGTTGTATAACGACTGGCACTTAACTTAGTCTTGCAACCCAATCAAACAAGAACAGCCTTGAGACCTTGCTAAGTATCGTTATATCCCTTAACATTTTCGATGAATTGTCTTGGTTTTTGGGTTTACTCACGACTTATCATCAACCATTGCTAAATATCAGTGCGTTCAAGTACTGTTTTGGCGTATATTTTTAATTCGGCGTATATCGATATAGGGTAATATAGAACACACAAGTGTTTAAATAGTTCATAGTAGTCCAACAGACTGTTTTTAACAAAATACGTAATAGCATAAGTATGTGTATGCTTTACTCCAAATAAACATGGCACAAACCATCTTAGTTCGATTAAACATGGCACAAACCATTTTAGTAGCACAACAATCCAAACAAGGATGCTAGGTATTTTACTTCAAAATATAAGAAATGGTCTTAGTACACATTCCTATAAATACATCTTACATAAGGATCATTCAAACAAGGCAGGAAATACTTAATGTTGATAACACGTAGCAATCAAGTTTAAACTAACATATCAAATCACATGGAATAATTCAAGTTACAACTTACTTTTATCGAAGACGCGGAGTGAAGTGGTTCTTGGAGATTTTTGAGTTATAGTCTAGAATTATTTTTCCCAAAATTAAATTTTTGACTCACGTTTATAAAAATCATTTTGTAAAATAACCTAGTTCTCTATAACTACGGCTCTGATACCAATCTGTCACACCCCCAATTTATCAGAGTAATACAACACAATGGGGTGCGACGGTCATGACTATCACGAGACATAGATACAAAGAACGACTATTTAAAAGCCGTTTAATTTAATTAAGAGCATAAAACTTGTTTCGGAAGCGAATTTACATAAGATCATAATAAAACATTGTTTCAAAAGACTTTAACATTGATCCAAATATCCATATACTAGTCACGACCATTTCAATTTAAAAATCTCCCATGCATAACCACGCCACTCCTCCGTCTTGATGCCTGAGAAAAACATTGCTAAAGCGTCAACACAAAGGTTGGTGAGTTCATAGGTTTAAGTTTAAATAGTGTGATGAACCATAAGATTTAATCAAGCAACCGGCATATAACCAAACAAGGTTATAATCAAAATAGTATACGTTTGTATTCCTACGCCTAAGCTCGTGACACCGAAGCGTTAACCAACCTACAAGATATAATGAGAGCCCGCGCAAATGCCTATCCCAAAGCATTCGTAACGACTCAAATGTAAGTGTATCTAATTTGGCCACACAACCAACATTAGATAGGGATGTCAATCCCAATAGATCTATCCATAACATTCGCGCTTACACAAAGTAATTAACGGTTCACGATAGTGGGCTAAAGCATCTAGGGATATCGCTACTTAGACATCATGTAGGCAAACGTATGAGTTTAAAGCACTTATGTTCATCCGTTAAAAACAAGCAATGTTCTCACCCCAAAATAGTTAAAGCAATTAAAAGTGGGGCTATGAAACTCACCTCGATGAAGTAGTGCATATGATCAATAAAGATAGTACGGAATATCAAAGCACGCAAAACGATGCGCAAACGATCTACTCGTAACCTAAGTAAAATATTCGTACTTAGGCTAAATACAAGAAATAATAATGTACAATGCACTTAGTTGATAATTTATACTTGCTCTTGATTCATAAAATGTTTTTATACATTTTTCATGTTCGACCATTTTAGTCACGGGGTCAACTTTGGGTCTCGCTATCTCGTTAAAATAATAGTCAGAAAAATAAACAGGTTCTTGTTGTAAAAAAAATAGGCCGCGAGGTCTTCGATACTTGTTAAATATCGCATGTTTATGAAGTCTCTAAGTATAGAAAATAATTAGACAAGGTAGTGCACTCACAGTAAAATAAACAAGTAAGTTTTAAATTAGTTATGAGTGTCAAACAAGCAACTTTGGAATTTAATTGCGGCTTCGTTATTCAACATTAAAACAAACGGAAAATTGTTTTGAAAAATAGGTCGCGTCGAGTTTAATAAGATATTTTTACATCTTTGGGCGAAGGTCATTTGGTCGATTAAAACTAGACTTGAAATGAGGTGATCGGTCCAGTCTTACACTACTATATTACTTGCATTTACTCTTAAAATTTGATAAATGGCAAAGGCCTTATGTTTCATTTTCTGCGTTAAGCTATACCATACGCATCACCCTACATTGTTCCATTTTATATTGCCTAGTGTCTTAGTTTATCATGCATATATATCTATGTAACATAACCTTTAGTATTATTTGATCCCACTTGTTTATTTGGCAGTCAAGTACACAAGAAGCAAACAACATATGAGAGTGACAACACTTTTGCTATTACTTTTTGTCATACACACATACATGTATCATGCATACAATTTTGACTAGTTATTATCATGGCAACACAAATGCATACATTATACTAGATAAAAAAAATGGAAGGGAGTCCTTGTTTTGTCCACTGTAAATGCAGGCAACACAAAGTAGAAATGGTGGTCCTCTTTTGTCTTCATATTTTTATAATTGCACATGCATGCATACATAATTAAGCATATATCCCCATAGCCTACAAGCAAAAGTACGTATGGTTTAATTTCTTCTTGCCCACTGTTCGTCCGCTGTACCCAAGTGAGAGGGTCCCTAATTGTTTTTCATACTTGGCTTTTACCTCACACATAGTACTAGTTTCTTACACCTAAGAATGGAGAGTGTACATGTCCTAAGGTAATATGTGATTCCATGGTATTTATGTGCATGGGCATGCTATTTTTACCCATTTAGGCACACACATATTTGATTATATACATGCAGAAAACATACACACATACTAGAAATGTTGGCAGGGCGGTTCTTACATGCATGCATACTAGTGGTTTACTCTTGGAGGTTTTAAGCTTGTTTTCTCATAACTCTAGTACTCACCAGGATTGTGGCTATACATAATCAAACAGTAAGTCATATACATGGCAATACATACGCATAACAATCCACGAGTACTTATGAATCATGTGGGTAGAGAGTTGTTTTGAGGTTTAACATGCATGAAATCAAACATAGATAAGTAACGGTTCACATATATAAACTCATACTATTAGCTCTAACAATGGTATCACATAAGCACAACATCACACATGCATACTCTTCTATGTTTAGGGTTTCTTGTTGCTTGAGTTTACCCATATGGAATGCTTATACTTCTTATACCATTTTCTCCTACATTCTGTAACTTATTCCTTGCATACAACACACGAAGTTTTACATACACTCATACTAGTTTGTTTCATATATTTTCTCTTCACACAAAATCATACATATATTCATGCTAGTTCATCACAACTTATACTTGTTCATGGCATCAAATCATACATAGACTCACACATTTTTGGTCTAGTTGGTTTTGTTAATGGGTCTCGGTTACTAAGAACACCCAACCCGTGTTCTCTTGACGACATGTCTAGTTTAAAATATGGTTTAGGTTATTATGTAAACATCTTTAAAGTTCCAACCCGTGACTAGTTCCATTGTTTGACACATTGTCTAAGTTTTTAAATCATGTTTTGAGCAAGTACAAATATCAACCAAATGAGATGAACAAAAGGGTAAGGTGACTTACAATTTGGTCCTAAATTATTTGGTGAAGATAGAACAAGAACTAGAGATCACATATCTAAGGGTCATCCCAGAAGTAAGTCTTAACATCTTTAAAGAACTTCTACTTTTGTTGGGATGTTAACCCTTTGATGAGAATACCACCCGCTAAGTAGTTTGCAATGTCCGCAAACCACGGGGTGTCATCAAGATTGGAGTGAATAGACATTAAGGCCTCAAGGGGAAAAGAGTCATTAATCTCTTGGTTCGGATGATCCCCTTGATACGGATCCTCAAGTCTACTAAGATGATCCGCTGCTAGGTTTTCGGCTCCCTTTTTGTCACGAATTTCAATGTTGAATTCTTGAAGGTGCAAAACCCAACGAAGAAGTCTTGGCTTATAATCTTGCTTAGTTAACAAGTACTTCAACGCGGAATGGTCGGTATAGACAATTGTGGTGGAAAGGACAAGATAGGGGCAGAACTTCTCAAAAGCATACACTACAGCTAAAAGCTCTTTTTCGGTAGTGGTATAATGCAGTTGAGCCCCCGTCATTGTCTTGCTAGCATAATAGATTGGTTGGAAGTGTTTGTTCACTCTTTGGCCCAAAACCGCTCCAATAGCAAAGTCGCTAGCATCGTACATCAATTCAAAAGGTAGCTCCCAATTAGAGTTGACTAAGACCGGTGCCTTAGTTAGCTTATCCTTGAAAAGATTGAAGGCTTCAATACACTCTTTGGAAAATATAAAAGGAGTATCTATTTCAAAGAGGCGGGTCATCGAGCGAGCGATTTTAGAGAAGTCTTGAATAAATCGACGATAGATGCCCGCATGACCAAGAAAACTTCTCACACCCTTCACGGTTGAAGGTGGAGGTAATTTGGCTATGACATCCACTTTAGCATGGTCCACTTCAAGACCGGCTTTAGAGATTTTATGTCCCAGCACAATGCCTTCTTGTACCATGAAATGGCATTTTTCCCAATTCAGAACAAGGCGAGTGTCTTCACACCGCTTAAGCATGCGTTCCAAATTGGCAAGGCAAGTAGAGAAGGAATCACCATAGACCGAGAAATCATCCATGAAGACTTCCATGGTTTCTTCAACCATGTCATGGAAAATAGCCATCATACACCTTTGAAAAGTCCCAAGAGAATTGCATAAGCCAAAAGTAATTCTTTTGTAAGCAAATGTGCCGTAGGGACAAGTGAATGTGGTTTTTTCTTCGTCTTGAGGATCGATGGGTATTTGAAAATACCCAGAGAAACCGTCTAAGAAGAAGTAATAATCATTACCCGCTAGACGTTCAAGCATTTGGTCCATGAACGGAAGGGCAAAATGATCCTTTCTTGTAGCATCATTGAGTTTGTGATAGTCTATACAAACTCTCCACCCTGTAACGAGACGAGTAGGAATCAACTCGTTGTTTTCGTTGGGAACAACTGTGATTCCGCCTTTCTTAGGCACACAATGGACCGGACTAACCCATGGGGAATCCGAGATAGGATAGATCATACCCGCATCAAGAAGTTTGATAACCTCTTTTTTGATAACGTCATGGATCTTAGGATTCACCCTTCTTTGGCTTTGAATAGTGGGTTTAAAGTTGTCCTCCATGAGAATTTTATATGTGAAAAAGTGAGGATCAATTCCACGAATATCAGAGTTTTTCCAAGCAATCGCTTTCTTATGATTCTTCAGCACGGCGATAAGTCGGGATTTTTCTTCTTCTTTCAGGTCATTTGCGATGATGACTGGTAACTTCTTGTTGTCTTCAAGGAAAACGTACTCGAGATGAGACGGAAGATCCTTAAGCTCTAAATCCGGAGGATTTTCGATGGACGGCGTAGTCAACTTCGGATCATCGGTGGAGATAGCCTTAGGAGACTGTGGAGAAATATGGTCCTCATTGAGAAGTTTCTCAATGGTACGAATGTCTTCGTCCCAATTGGATGGAGAATCGTCATATTGTAAATCCACATCTCCCAGAGTTGCTTCAAATTCTTTCAAGAGGAAATCCCTTTCTCCAAATGGAGTTAGTGATGGAGTGATAGAGGCAACGGTCTCAACAGTGGGTAGAGAAGAAGAACCACTTTTACAAGCGTCTTGAAATGTTCTTCAAAAGCCTCATCAAGACGTCAATAAAATTAACACTCTCGTTTTCCGAAGGCTGCTTAGAAAGTTTACCCATGTCGAAGAAGATTTTATCGTCACCAACTCTCATGATTAATTCGCCCGCGGCTACATCAATGAGAGTGCGACCGGTCCTCAAGAATGGACGTCCAATGATTAATGGAACACGGGGATCCATTTCGTAGTCAACGACAACAAAATCCGCTGGAAAGGTGAATTTGTCGACGCCGACGAAGACATCTTCGGCTATCCCCATAGGATAAGCAACCGTACGGTTAGCTAATTCCAAGGTCATTCGGGCGGGGACTAGCTCGGGTAGAGATAATTGTTTCCAAACGCTTAGAGGCATTAAGTTGATACTAGCACCTAGATCGGCTAGGGCCATACAACTCTCTACCCCAGGAAAGTTGCAAGGAATCAAGAAACGACCCGGATCACCAAGTTTGGTTGGTAATTTCCTTAAGAGGACGGCAGAGCAGTTCTCATTAAGTTGGGTCTGAGCGATATCAAGGAGTTTCTCCTTATCACTGAGCAAATCTTTAAACATTTTGGCGTACTTCGGCATGTGAGCGAGTGCCTCAGCAAAGGAGATATTGAAATTCAGTTGTTTAAACATTTTTAGAAAGTTAGAAACCTGAATATCATCCTTGTTTTTCAACTTCTCTTTCCTCAACCTTGAGGGATAAGGTATATTGGATTGAGATGAAGGCTTCGGAATGGAATTCTCACTAACATCCTTGGGTGGTGGAGGAATGGGGTAAGAAGGTAAAGGAGGTGAAGAAAGTTGTTCGTTGTCCTTGATCACAATCACGGGTGGAGGTGTAGGAAGCTCGGGTTCCGTATAACCTTTTCCACTACGAGTGGTGATTGCTTTCATCTCCCCTCTTGGATTAGCAACGGTGTTACTCGGAAGAGTACCCGAAGAAGAGGGTTGATTACTTTGGAAGAGCAACCTGATCATATCACGTATGTTATCCACTTGAGTGCTGAAAGAGTCTCTCATGTCTGCGCGATTACCATTGCTTTGTTTCGCCATGTCATTCCTTAGCTCGGCTCGAATATCATTCCCTTGTTTCGCCATGTCTCCCTTCAAGTTGATGAATTGACTCTGAAGATTCGTCACCATCTCTCTATTAGTTCTCATGAACGTCTCGATGTCTTGATTCAATGCCGTTGGTTGATTGAGAGGTGGAGCTTGGTAAGCTTAAGAATTTCCTTGAGGTGGGTATGGGTTTCTTTGGGATTGATATTGATTGTTAGCACGAGGTTGGGTTTGGTTATTTCGGTTATAGCTTTGTTGTTGGTTTTGGTTTTGAGGAGTAAAACCGGGTGGTGAAAGATAGTTGTTTGAATGATAACTTAGCAAGTTACGGTCTCCTTGAGGACGAGCTTGATAGCCTCCCGTGGGATAAGTACCGTATGCCGCGTTAACGTTTTCACAAAAATTGCCTTGAGTAGAAGTACAATCATTGTAAGAATGAGGACCACCACATGTGTCACAAGAAATAGCAACGGCTTTAGCTTGCTGAGTGTGGTTATTAGCCAAAATTTTCATATTTTTGCTCATTTCGATAATGGTTTGTTCCATGGCGGACATGTCGGTGGTGGAAGAAGTAGATGAAACATTGAATCTCGGATTAGATCTTGAGGATGCGGATGAATCCCAATTCTTGTGGTGAGTAGCCATGTTTTCAATCAACACTCTACACTCCTCCGGTCTCCTTTTCATAAAAGTACCACCGGCGGCGGCGTTGATCGTGTCACGATCACGAAAAGTGAGACCATTGTAGAAAGTATCAATGAGAGGGACGGTGTAAGACCCGTGAATGTGCCGTATGATGTTAAGTTATTGTCTCAAGAGTTGTTCAGTATGAGCATCTCTCTTAAGTTGCAACTCACTTGTGGATGTGATATCCCGAGCCCAAAGTCATTTATTTAATCCTATTTTACGAATATTTTTGAAATTTTTAAGAAATTTCGCTTGTTATATATTTGACGGTTTAAGGTCGTAATTTTAACGTTTGACAATTTAAGAAGAACCGATGACGACAACGATACCGACGGATGCCCAAAATTTACCTTTTATTTTCGATTGATCGATATTTGAGTTTTTCGAGATTTTATTTTTATTACGTGTTTGGTCAAGTCGGAACCATGTGTATATTCGTTTTGTGTGCGTTTGAACCATTTAAAAGTATTTTCGAGTGTTCGGGACGACCCCCGACTCCTGTAAAATTTCAAAATCAATTAGTGAGTCGTTTCCCGTTACTAAGTTGTGTCGTTTATTTAAGAGGCCAAAAGATAGCCAAGTTGTCAATTTTAACCCTCCCATTTTTACAAAAAGGAAAGGGGAAAACACATACTTCATTTTCACATTTCCAAAAATCACCATTTCTCTCCCCCTCTCTCACCTAGCCGTCGGCCACCACCCACCACCCAAAACCACCACCACAAAACTTTGTCTATCATGTTTTCATTAAATCCAAGCTTAGACCACATCTCAATTAACCATTGTAAGTGTTCTTACACCATTTAATCCAACATGCATTAACAAAATTTTTCAAGAATCAACGATTTTTCAAAAACGTGTTTTGATGTAATTAAACTAGTGGGATGTCTAATTAGTCACTAGATAATGGATAATCATCCATAAAATTTGTTAAAAACAGTAGGGTTTGGGTGTTTTGGTCACCAACAAGCCACGAAATATGGGGGTGTTTGGTGGGTTCATGGTGTTTGATGATTTTGCTTGTGGGTTTGTGTTTAGATTGATGTTTTAGGTGTTTTTAAATGATTAAAACCTATTGCATGTATGATTTAGGATTGGGTTTTGATTAGTATTTGATGTTCTTAGTGTTATAGGCTGTTTGGGATGATTGGGTATGATCATAAGTGGTTAGAATAGGTCTAGGTAATGTTGGATTGGATTGAAATCAAGTGTTAGGGTGATTTTGAAGTTAAAAATTTTTGGCAGATTGTTCAAGCATATTTTTCGTGGGATTAACTTTGTAAACAGGTCATAAACATAGGATGTAGATGTAGAGCTTTGTCTTAGCTTCGTTTCGGTATAAAGTAGAGCTTACGACTCCAAACGAGTCAAAAGTTATGTAATTTTGAAAATACGTGTACCGGGAGATGAGAACCAACACAATCCGAATTTGTGTTTGGTTTTGGGTCAAATCCCGGGGTCCATAGGTAGAGTTTGGTAAATGATTGAAAGTTAATTTTTTGTTTCAAACCTGCATTTGTGAGTCTATTTTCAGACTTAGGTGTTGGATTGGTCAATGGTGTATTTTAAATGTGTCAAACAAGTCCAACATGGTCAAAGTGCAAAATCAGTCCTAAATGTGTACGTCTAGTAATGTGATGTGTAACGAGTCATAGAAGTGAAAACTTTTCATGGGATGAAATATGGGTTTTCTACAGGTCATGAGGCATTTTTGTGAATTTTCTTGAAATTTATATAGGTTCTTAAGTCATAGCAAACAGCCCGTACTTTCGGTAAGTACCGGCAAATTTATAAAAGGGAAATCAACTTTAATTACGTAGATAAATGGTATAAGTCTAGTAACAACTACTTGTTTATTTTTGGCGTGAGTTTTCATAAGCATTAAGTGTTTTCATATGAGTGTGTTTAGTACAATAATGTACACGGAGTATTGATTTGGTTTACGTACCTTGATTTTTAGGTCAAGTGTTTGATTTTCCCGGGCATCCACATCGTCGGTGATATTTCTCGTTACGTCTTCGCTAGAACCACTACTACTATGCCAGGTGAGTCTATAGCCTCGCTCTTTACTTATTTCAAACGTTTTTACCCGCGAGGGGGATGCATGCTATTTAAATGAAAAGAACATAAGTCATGAATGATTGTTGGACCCAAATGTTGCCTTGAATTGTGTTGAGTACCTAGTTGTAAAAGTCCCTAAATTCGTGAACTATTAACTATTGTCTTGCCCTTGTGTGGGTTGGAGATAGCCGCTTATACAATTGATAGTACTATGGGGTTGACGACCCTATCCGAGACGAGAGCTAGTACGTTGAGTACCCTCTGCGGACGGATAACTTATGATAAGAAATAAGGTATAATTACAACTAATGCCTTTAGAAGGGGCACTGGTTTCACTTAAATCATGTCGGTAAATGTACGCGGGTGGTTGATTTAACGGATTAGTGTCACGAGCTTAAACACAATTATTAGCTTTTGCTAAAGATAATATCCTTAAATAATAGATTGTGAGTACGACAATGCTATTGAATGATCATGATTGGTTTTAATACATATGTTCAAATTATGATTTGATAAACCTATAGATTCGTTCAACCTTTGTGTTGACGGTTTTAAGCATGTGTTTCAGGTAACCAAGATTGATAGCAGCGGAGCATGCGGGGATGGAAGTTGTTGTGGCTTGGCGGTCTACTTTGTTTTTCTTCTCTTTTTGCACTTAAATATTTTATATTATGTCATGTGTACGAAAATGTACTTTTGGGTTGAGATTCAATGGGGACAAAAACGCAAACTATGTTTTGTATTATCTTGGGATTTGGAAAACTGTAGACTTGTATCTTTTTAATAATGTTAAATTTATGTTTAAAATTTTATTTCTCTTTGAGTCGTTCAATATAGCTTATGTGTGATGATAACTACGTAGCACCCAAATGTTGTAGTTCCGCTGCGCATAGCCTTTGTATGGGGGTGTTATAGATTGGTATCGGAGCCATGAGTTATAGAGAACTAGGTCATTTTGAAAAACCCTAAACTATAACTTTTGGTGTCGTATGAAATTGTCCAAGCACAGAACTATCCTGCATGGCTCCGGTAAGAATTCTTTAGCATTGCTTTATATTTTAGATGTATCCCTCAAACTTATACGAATTCCCTAGTATTTAGTAAGTAAATACTATGATATATATTAAGATATATATTGTTGTGTACGTTGAGTACTTATTATCGTAATTTACAAATTCTCGTAAGATTATCTTATATGTTGCATGTATTTGGCATAACGGGCTATATTGTATTACATGGCAACACTGCGTTGTAATCCTACGTGTATGTAGGAATGATTGTATGTATAATTATGTATATACTATTGTAGTTAAAGGCATTACACGCGAAGTAATGGTCCTTGCGTGATTATTGTACATTTAAAATGCGGTTTTGTTTAGAATTCGGCCTCACCACTAATTATCAATCCTGATAATTAATTATTGTTTGAATAACCCAGTGTGAACCTCGTTTGATATTCTAGATACGTAAATAATTCTTCGTAACATATTGTATATTGACTAGAGTGATCTCGATTGTCGTTATCGCACCGTGATGTGTCATTTTGGGACATCTTCTTTTTGGAACGTAAATTACTATCGTATTACTGTATTTCCGTTATTCATTATGGGTTTGATATATTGGTTGGCGTAACTATAACATAGACGAAGTATAATCAACGATGCGTACACCGTAGCGGCGAATCATATGTGTTTATTGTAAACCGTGGTTGAGGCGTATCGCCATTTAATCGTTTTTATCATTCTACTTGAATTTAAAGATGTGTTTTAAAATAGACTAGCGTTGTGATCAATCGCGATAACTTGAAATTTGGTTGGTTTGTGTTACTTTTGTGGTGTACGATTTCGAGACTCATCCGAGGCTGATAACAACACTTAGTTGACATACATATTCTCGCTTTGTTTATTTCATTTTGTTTTTGTTGTTTCATTATTTTGAATTCGATATTATACATGACGAGGTCCGGAATTTGTACGAGTTAAACAAGCATTGAATTTTGTAAATTGAATGATTTAAACATAAAGTGTTTTACATATTAAATAAATGGTGAATGAAACTTTTGGATAAAAATGACATACGGTGTGTCTTGTAACAAGTAAAAGTAAGTGTAGAGAAGGAATGGACAAAGTGAAATCATTTCTCTTTCAACCTTGGTTGGTAAATCGTAATAAGTAATTTATATTACTCGTAAAATCCTTGTTTTCATACATTAATGATTTGATACTAAAAGCTTGTGATGGATTTGTTAAGATTTTGTTTAATTTAATTTGAGAAAGGAGTTATAATAAAATTTACGATATGACTATCGAGTATATGTATCTTGAGGTTTGATATGAATTAATTTTCGGGTCAATATAGCAAACTTTTGGCATATTTCGTAATATAGAACATGAGTAGAAAATTGGTCATATGTTTTGGAGGTAGAGACTTTGAAAAATTGGTTTTATTTTAAACATGAGGTCATGTTATATGCATAGGTGTAAACTAGAACTCGTCACTTGTTGTAATGATTAAATTGGGATAAAATCGAGAGATACACTTTAAGTAAGAAATTATAATGCTTGAAATAAATTATAAAATGTTGATGGAACGTCCTTTTATTCTGCTGTGAGATGTGTTAATTTTAAAATTGTTTGATAATGGGCTAAGGATTAAAAGCTGAATTTTATATATTTTAGAATTAATTGAAATAAGAATTTTGATCACCTACTTTATTGTTATTATTGTCAAGATTCAAGTGTCGACTAAAATCCGTAATTTATCCTAGATAATACTACGTGGAACCTCTTTATCATTTGAGTCGAATTGCGCGAATATGATTTAACAAAACAGTTTTAAGGAAGACTTATGTATAATAAAAAGTCAAAAGTTGATTTTAAGAGTTAATTGGACTAGTTTGAGTCATGATGGATATTCGTATATAGGTGATAAGATAATTCGTATTAATAATAACGTAAAACTTGGAAAATTTTACTATACACGTTTTTGGTACTTAAAATATTGATATTAATGGGATTTTGGCCACAAGTATTGATATTTTCAAACCTAATGATTTTACCAATTATGATAACCGAGTCACCGCATCTACTAATGGTAATAATTTCCGAGAGATTGAAATTTTTCCAGAAATGAAAACTTTGTAAAGATTGAGAAATGAAAGGTATAAATTCTTTAATGGCGTAACCCAAATTAAAAATGTGTAAATTCTCGCTTTTACAAGGTACAAGGTAACATTAAGTAGAAAATGAAAATGGATTACCCAACACACGCCTACTTGTATATTATTTGATAAGGATGTATATCTAATGTTTTGGGTCACGATGGTTCGATCGTACGAAATCCCTTCTTTGTTTTTGCGAGCCTATATCTAAGCTTGAGTAGTCCTTTGATTTTTCATTTTAATATTGTAAATGGAATGAGACCATTATTTATTTTGAATTGCTACTTCACGATTACATGATAATAAGGGTATGTCACCCGGTGTATTTTTGTCATGTTTATGGACGCCGTAACTTTTCTTCTTTCGGTTAATGGAACTTAAAAATTTTGTATTTACTTGAATGATGCTATAAATCTTCATTAAAGTGGTTATTTATTTATAATTGAACAAAAGCGAGGAGGCGAAGCCGCTTTTCAAATTGTAGAGGTGAAAGAACTCGATCTTCCTGGTGAAATTGTTTATATTCGACCAGGTGATCCTTCTCCTCTCCCCGTATTCCCTTGGCGGAATGTGTGTGCAACTCGAGACGATGGGAATTATGATTGTTGTTCTATTTTTGACGCTTGTGTTGATATTCAATTTTTACTCCATGTATTCGTAGATCGCTGTTGTTATCCCGAGACGTTTGTCATATATTCGAAGTATTTTCATTTCTAATGTAGTTAATTTCTGTTGGCAAATATATTGCTCGTTTACCTCGTTCGATCTCATTGATTTTCGATTTTTATTACTTGTTGTGCTTGCAATGATCTTTAATCCTGAACCACCTTACCATTGATTGGTGAGTAGTCTATTTTGAAAATACGTATGAGTGTGTGAAATGTTTTGGTGAACCAAATGCAAAGGGTGTCGATTTATTTATTTAATTATTTATTTATTTTCTCATAAAAAGGCAATGCAAAGGTATGTTTCCAAAGTGGACAAAAAATGTTTGATGTGTTTCTTCAAACGATAGTAACAATATTTTCCCATTTCAAATTTCATTTCAAATGATTTAATTATTTTGAAGTATGGGTCGAAAACTTTTATAGTCATATTTGGTATGTAATAATAATGTTTGTGTCGTCACTCGATCCTAAATTATGCACAGCTTAGCTAACTAGGCATAATTCGGGAAGAGTCCTGTTTTGTTGGTTGTCGTTGCTTGATCCTTAAGTATGCATGATCTAGCTAATTATGCATAGTTTAGGAAGGGCAATGAAGTGTCAAATTAATTGGTCATTTTTAAAACAGGTAGTGTTTTTGGTAGATGTTTGGATGAGAACGTTTTTAAAATGGTGGATCCTTTTGCAAGTAATCGTATTTTCTTTGATTCCTAAAGAAAATTTTTGAGTTTTCTTGTATTCCTTGAAATCTCTTCTTTCATTTGGCGTTGACTTGGCAAGTCACCTTGACCGAGTAATTTTGGAAAATGTTTTTATGTGTTGAATGTAACATGCGAATTTCATCGGAATCATGAGGGTGTTGATGAAATAACAAAGGGGCTCGTATCGACACTGAGAAGTGTTTTTAATAAAAATAGAAGACTGCCGAAGTAGAGGAAATCTGAGTTTGAGTAACCCTGAGGGAAATGAAGAAAACTTCTCCTACATCAAATGTATTGTACCTTAATTATTTTCTTTTCTTTTTCTTTTGATATGTCAAATGACACGCGATAAACTGTTTAAGTTTACCAACTATGCATCGGTAATTGGAAGACCATTCCAATTGTCGTCTTCGTTTATTCAAGTGAGGAGTCCTCTTTCCTTGACTCAATCTTCTTTGATCATCGAAGGTTAAACGACAGATGGACATAGTTGATGTTTATGTGCTAAATCCTTGCTTTTATATGTTTATGTTGTATGTGATCTAGTCGAATGATCGAAAGTTGTGGGAACTTGAGACGACATTGTCCAATGACGTCCGATCATGGAGAACACGTGCCATGTAATATTTTTTTTGTTAGGAACGATGATGCTTATTGAGATTTTGACCACGGTTAGGACGAAAGGGAGATTGTGTTCTTGTAATATCTTTTGTGTATGAATCCATGGGTGAGCGCCCTGCGATGACATATGTATAATTTTATTTCTTTTTGGATATGCATCCATAGCTGGCAAGCTCGTAAACCTTCTTTAACTTGCAATTTTCTTTTGACTGGACTCATCCGGTATCCTGTAAACATTTCTTATTTTATCATGGCTTGGCTGATTAGCAAGCATGAGTTAACTTGATTAAACTGATTGGCTTGTCATGGTTTGGCTATGTTGCAAACATGTCGTAATGTGGTTGTTTGTGCTTCATAATGGCTTTTGTGTTTGATTGGATTGTGATGTTTTCGAGAGAGTTATGTATACGTCGAATGATTTTGTATCGATGAATTCGTTTTTGACGAACTAGGTTTGTATGTGTGTAATATTGCAATAAGGTGATTTTGTACGACTAGTATTGATTTCTTCGTCTTTTATTTTCTGAACTTTTCGATAGGGTTATGTGCGACCCGTGCGATTTCCTTGTGAGTAATTATTATTTTTATTAGATGATGAACCAAGTGAAAGGACGATTCGAATGTTGGAAGACATGCTCCGAGCATGTGTGATTGATTTTAGTAATAGTTGAGATCGACATTTGTCGTTGGTAGTATCTTTGTACAACGACTTTTACCGTGTTAGCATTGAAGTTGTAGCATATGAAGAATTATGTTGATGAAAATATAGATCACCAGTTGAGTGGAATGAAGTAGGAAAAAGTCAGTTGAATGGACTTGAAATGATTCGAGAGGCTATGGAAGAGATGGTGTAGATTAAGAATCACTTGCTAACCGCGAGAAGCTGTGAGAAGAGACGTGTCGATAACCGTAGGAAGAATTTGGGAAATTGAAGTGGAGATCAAGGATCGAGATGTTAAGAGATTGAAGCAAGGTATAATACTCATGGTGAAGGTGTGATGGAACCCGAAACGTGAACCGAAGTCCACATTGGAACGTGAAGACCCCTTTAGGAAAAAGTACCCTCATTTTTCTAGTAGTACGAAATGCGAGTATAAGAACCGAAGAGCGCCGGGACGTCGCTCCCTTAAGGAGGGGAGGATGTA
Organism: Glebionis coronaria; assembly: GCA_025667525.1. Classification (NCBI taxonomy): domain Eukaryota; kingdom Viridiplantae; phylum Streptophyta; class Magnoliopsida; order Asterales; family Asteraceae; genus Glebionis; species Glebionis coronaria. The sequence goes on from CM046874.1 coordinate 492,803,051, forward strand.
AGACCCGTGAATGTGTCGTATGATGCTAAGTTATTGTCTCAAGAGTTGTTCAGTATGAGCATCTCTCTTAAGTTGCGACTCACTTGTGGATGTGATATCCCGAGCCCAACGTCATTTATTTAATCCTATTTTACGAATATTTTTAAGAAATTTCGTTTGTTATATATTTGACGGTTTAAGTTGAAACCAACGTTTAAGGTCGTAATTTTAACGTTTGACGATTTAAGAAGAACCGATGACGACAACGATATCGACGGATGCCCAAAATTTACCTTTTATTATCGATTGATCGATATTTGAGTTTTTCAAGATTTTATTTTTATTACGTGTTTAGTCGAGTCGGAACCATGTGTATATTCGTTTTGTGTCCGTTTGAACCATTTAAAAGTATTTTCGAGTGTTCGGGACGACCCCCGACTCCTGTAAATTTTCAAAATCAATTAGTGAGTCGTTTCCCGTTACTAAGTTGTGTCGTTTATTTAAGAGGCCAAAACATAGCCAAGTTGTCAATTTTAACCCTCCCATTTTTACAAAAAGGAAAGGGGAGAACACATACTTCATTTTCACATTTCCAAAAATCACCATTTCTCTCCCCCTCTCTCACCTAGCCATCGGCCACCACCCACCACCCAAAACCACCACCACAAAACTTTTTCCATCATGTTTTCGTTAAATCCAAGCTTAGACCACATCTCAATTAACCATTGTAAGTGTTCTTACACCATTTAATCCAACATGCATTAACAAAATTTTTCAAGAATCAACGATTTTTCAAAAAAGTGTTTTGATGTAATTAAACTAGTGGGATGTCTAATTAGTGATTAGATCATGGATAATCATCCATAAAATTTGTTAAAAACAGTAGGGTTTGGGTGTTTTGGTTACCAACAACCCACGAAATATGGGGGTGTTTGGTGGGTTTATGGTGTTTGATGATTTTGCTTGTGGGTTTGTGTTTAGATTGATGTTTTAGGTGTTTTTAAATGATTAAAACCTATTGCATGTATGATTTAGGATTGGGTTTTGATTAGTATTTGATGTTCTTAGTGTTATAGGATGTTTGGGATGATTGGGTATGATCATAAGTGGTTAGAATAGGTCTAGGTAATGTTGGATTGGATTGAAATCAAGTGTTAGGGTGATTTTGAAGTAGAAAAATCTAGGCAGATTGTTCAAGCATATTTTTCGTGGGTTTAACTTTGTAAACAGCTCATAAACATAGGATGTAGATGTAGAGCTTTGTCTTAGCTTCGTTTCGGTATAAAGTAGAGCTTACGACTCCAAACGAGTCAAAAGTTATGTAATTTTGAAAATACGTGTACCGGGAGATGAGAACCAACACAATCAGAATTTGTGTTTGGTTTTGGGTCAAATCCCGGGGACCATAGATAGAGTTTGGTAAATGATTGAAAGTTAATTTTTTTTTTCAAACCTGCATTTGTGAGTCTATTTTTAGACTTAGGTGTTGGATTGGTCAATGGTGTAATTTAAATGTGTCAAACAAGTCCAACATGGTCAAAGTGCAAAATCAGTCCTAAATGTGTACGTCTAGTAATGTGATGTGTAACGAGTCGTAGAAGTGAAAACTTTTCATGGGATGAAATATGGGTTTTCTACAGGTCATGAGGAATTTTTGTGAATTTTCTTGAAATTTATATAGGTTCTTAAGTCATAGCAAACAGCCCGTACTTTCGGTAAGTACCGGCAAATTTATAAAAGGGAAATCAACTTTAATTACGTAGATAAATGATATAAGTCTAGTAACAACTACTTGTTTGGTTTTGGCTTGAGTTTTCATAAGCATTAAGTGTTTTCATATGAGTGTGTTTAGTACAATAATGTACACGGAGTATTGATTTGGTTTACGTACCTTGATTTTTAAGTCAAGTGTTTGATTTTCCCGGGCATCCACATCGTCGGTGATATTTCTCGTTACGTCTTCGCTAGAACCACTACTACTACGCCACGTGAGTCTATAGCCTCGCTCTTTACTTATTTCAAACGTTTTTACCCTTGAGGGGGATGCATGCTATTTAAATGAAAAGAACATAAGTCATGAATGATTGTTGGACCCGAATGTTGCCTTGAATTGTGTTGAGTATCTAGTTGTAAAAGTCCCTAAATTCGTGAACTATTAACTATTCTCTTGCCCTTGTGTGGGTTGGAGATAGCCGCTTATACAATTGATAGTACTATGGGGTTGACGACCCTATCCGAGACGAGAGCTAGTACGTTGAGTACCCTCTGCGGACGGATAACTTGTGATAAGAAATAAGGTATAATTACAACTAATGCCTTTAGAAGGGGCACTGGTTTCACTTAAATCATGTCGGTAAATGTACGCGGGTGATTGAGTTAACGGATTAGTGTCACGAGCTTAAACACAATTATTAGCTTTTGCTAAAGATAATATCCTTGAATAATAGACTGTGAGTACGACAATGTTATTGAATGATCATGATTGGTTTTAATACTTATGTTCAAATTATGATTTGATAAACCTATAGATTCGCTCAACCTTTGTGTTGACGGTTTTAAGCATGTGTTTCAGGTAACCAAGATTGATAGCAGCGGAGCATGCGAGGATGGAAGTTGTTGTGGCTTGGCGGTCTACTTTGTTTTTCTTCCCTTTTTGCACTTAAATATTTTATATTATGTCATGTGTACGAAAATGTACTTTTGGGTTGAGATTCAATGGGGACCAAAACGCAAACTCTGTTTTGTATTATCTTGGGATTTGGAAAACTGTAGACTTGTATGTTTTTAATAATGTTAAATTTATGTTTAAACTTTTACGTCTCTTTGAGTAGTTCAATATAGCTTATGTGTGATGATAACTACGTAGCACCCAAATGTTGTAGTTCCGCTGCGCATAGCATTTGTATGGGGGTGTTATAGACGGGGAGCATGTTGTGATTTGGACAACGGTCGATCAAGTCATTGTAGCGTTCCCAAGCATCAAAGAGCGATTCATCATTGTCTTGCATGAATCCATTAATTTGGTTACGAAGGCTCGTGACCATGGATGGTGGAAAGTAGCGCGACAAAAATCGTTGAGTCATGTCGTCCCAAGTATGAATAGAATTCTTTGGGAGATGGTCAAACCATTTTTCGGCATGGTGAGAAAGCGAGTGGGGAAATAGTTGAAGGCGAAGTACATCCATTGAAGCACCGGGCAACTTCATGCTTTAGGTGATGGTAATGAATTTTTCGAGGTGTTTGTTGGCATCATCATCCGGTATTCCGCGAAATAGATTAGTTTGCACTTGTTGGATCATGTGATGCTTCAACGAAAACTCCTGAGCCGTGATTTGCATGGCGCAATCGGGCCTCCACGTCCATTCATCGTAGGTTGGCATAGCTCCTCCATGGTTCGTAGGTCGGGTTGGGGTAGATTATTCATGTTGGGGTGGGGTGGATTATTATTGTTGTTGTTGTGTACACCGGCCATGTCTAAATTATCGAGAGTCTCGGGCTCGGGATAAGACGTTGATCGAGTACGCATACACTAAAAAGAAAATGCAAGAGAAAAATATTTTTGGTTTTATAAGTTTTTTTATTTTTTTTGTATTTTTGAAAATTTTATATTTTTTATGGGTTTTTGAAAATTTTTGAGCAAGGAAAATAACGGGTCCCAAAATTCAATGCGTCTCTCACTAGAAACCGTTAATCTTAACGAAAAGAGCCGGCAGCGGCGCCATTTAATACAAAGTTTTAGGCCATGTATAAAATATTTATCGTCCGATCTCTTCGAATTGATTATCGGCTAAGAGTGTGACTCAATTGTCTTTTGGAAAACAAGAGGATGTGTTTGTTTGATTATCTAAATTTTAAAACTAAAAGAAAGTAAGAAAATTGTCGTAGAGTAAAATGGAAACTTAAAAATTAAACTACAAATAAAAGTGTGCAATTATTTGGAAATTAAACGTAAATGATTGAAAACTTGAAAAATTGTTTTAGATAAACTAAGACAAAAGGCGGGAAAGATTAAATTTGAAATCTAAGAAAACAAATCAAAGCATGAGTCCGATCGTGATGCGATCGCACTCCATCGCAACCACTCCATCGCAACTCACCATCGCAACCACTCCATCGCAATGATCCATCGCAATCTGATCGCAATGTTCCATCGCAACCAATGATCGCAATGTGGATCGTAGTCTTGATCGTAACAAAAGGGATCGCAATCAATGCGATCACAACTAGGAATCGTGACAACCTATCGCACCCACAGATCGTAGTTATAGATCGTGGTGTGTGATCGTAACAGGGAAGGAACAACAGATTGCAATCAATGCGATCGTATTCAAGAGGAGAAGTCAGATAGCAATATAGTGATCGTAATGAAACAAAACCCTTCTAAGATTGAAATGGTGTCCAAAAAGCAACAAAGATTAAACGAATAAAACGGAGAAGCAGTTAACACGATAAGCACTTATCAACTTACCCAAAACTTGTTAAGCACAAATTAGAAAGCTTTTTTGAATCGAAACAAGTAAAGTTCAATAACACAAACTTTAAATCAATAACTTTATTTTTTAAAGAAAGTCTAAGATTAAACAAGCTAAACTTACGAACAAGCAAATAAGCACAAGGAGCTTATTGCTTATTCCGTATGAAAGCTTATAAGCACAAAAAGATGAACTTTTGAATACTAAAACATCAAATTCCAAAACGAATGAAGAACTTATTCGGATCAAAATAGAAGTTTCGGATCAAGGATTACATGAAACCAAGAAATGAAGAAAAAGATTAAAGAACTTAAAACTTAACTTGAACTTGATTAATGGAATCCAAATACACAAAGCTTAAACTTGAAAGATTAAAAGAAAGGAAAGATGAAAAACTTAGTGAGAGAAAGTTTAAAACTTTCTCTCTCTAAAAACTAGAAAGAAAAAAAATTGAAAAACTAAATTCGCTAACCACCCTCCTAATGTGATTAGGAGGGTATTTATAGGCTAAGTGGGAAGTGCATGTGTGGTGTGCTTCCTTCTTTCTTTTCTTCTCGACTTGATTTAAATCTTTGTCTTTTCTCGACGTCGTCTCGGGATTTGAACTTGTCTTGATAATTTTCTTCTTTAATTTAGACTTAAGTTCTTCGTCTTCATTAAACTTCCGTCGTTAGACTTTTTCTTAAATAAATCTTCAGAATAGGTCTTGGACATCCGTTCTTTAAGCACTCTTGATCTCTTGACTTCGTCTTTTCTCGTTTTCTTCGATAAAAGTCCGTGAAAGCCCGTGTTTTCTTCCTTTTTCATCTTTTGGTCCTAAAACACAATAAAAACACAAACCACGCATAATTCCGACTTTTACGACATAAACTACACGTTTTGGTCTTGTTATTATTGGAAATAAGTGGTAAAAGGATAAGTGTTTTCACACTTATTACCGGCTCTTACTCCTTTGAACATGTCTATCGAGATGGCCGATCATTCTACGATTTTAGCATGTGGAGTAGCCGAAGATGTTTTTGTGAAAGTGGGGAAGTTCTACTATCCCGTTGATTTTATAGTAGTTGACATCCCCGCGGATCCTCAAGTTCCTCTAATTTTAGGTTGCCCATTTTTAGACACCTCGAGATCGCTTATCGACGTTCATGCAAGAACTATCACTTTGAGATTCAACGAAGAGGAACTTGTTATAAACGCTACTCAAAACTCAAAACCTTCTCATGTTTATGCAATCGCTACCATCAATCACATTGACTTAGTTGATGTGGTTTGCGATGAGTTTTCACAAGAAGTGTTAGGTTTTTCCGATAGCTCGTCAAGTGGCAATCCCACTATTCTGGATCCGATTCATGCTAATTCTACACCAAATCTCACTCCATTCCAAGGAGGCGATTTTACTTCAAATGAAATCGAAAATGAAGATGAGATGTTTATTAGTGATGATACTTCTATTCCACCATTTCTTCACCGATGGAAGTTATGAGTGTTGAGCCAAAATCTTCAATCGAGGAACCACCTATCCTTAAATTGAAAGATCTTCCATCTCACCTTGAATACGCATTCTTGGAAGGTGATGACAAGTTGCCGATTATTATTGCAAGAGGTCTTGCTAATGATGAAAAAACCGAGCTCTTGAAAGTTCTTAAAGCTCATAAAGGGGTAATTGCGTGGAAAATTTCCGACATTAAGGGTATTGACCCAAAATTTTGTACTCACAAGATTTTAATGGAGGAGGACTACAAACCCGTAATTCAAAGTCAAAGAAGGGTAAACCCCAAAATTCACGATGTCATAAAAAGGAAGTTTTGAAACTACTTGACGCGAGAATGATTTATCCTATTTCTGATAGCCCATGGGTGAGCCCAATCCATTGTGTCCTTAAAAAGGTAGGAATGACCGTTGTGCCTAGTGAAAACAACGAGTTAATTCCCACTCGTGTTGTGACCGGTTGGAGGGTGTGTATTGACTACCGAAAGTTAAATGACGCCACTCGTAAAGACCACTTTCCTTTGCCCTTCATGGATCAAATGTTGGAGTGACTCGCGGGAAATGAATTCTATTGATTTTTAGATGGTTTTTCCGGTTACTTTCAAATCCCCTATCGACCCTCGTGATCAAGAAAAGACTACGTTTACGTATCCTTATGGAACGTTTGCTTATCGTAGGATGCCTTTCGGAGTTTGTAATGCACCGGGTACGTTTCAACGGTGTATGATGGCCATTTTTCACGATATGATCGAGAAGTCGATGGAAGTATTTATGGATGACTTTTCGGTGTTTGGCATTTCATTCACGTCGTGTTTATCTAATCTCGGGCAAATGTTAAAACGTTGTGAAGAAACCAATCTGGTGCTTAATTGGGAAAAATGCCATTTCATGTGTAAACAAGGAATCGTCTTAGGACATAAGGTCTCGAAATCGGGGATTGAGGTCGATAAAGCTAAGGTAGACGTCATCACCAAGTTACCTCATCCCAAAACCGTTAAGGGAGTTAGGAGTTTCCTATGCTACGCGGGCTTTTATCGTCGTTTCATCAAAGACTTTTCGAAAATCTCTCGACCTATGACACACCTTCTCGAGAAGGATGCTCCTTTTAATTTCAATGAGGATTGTGTTAGAGCTTTCGAAACTCTTAAGAGGAAACTTACCGAAGCTCCCATTCTTGTTGCTCCTAATTGGGAATTACCCTTTGAAATCATGTGTGATGCAAGTGATTATGCTATAGGGGCCGTCTTAGGGCAACGTTATGAAAAGCATTTCCATCCTATCCATTATGATAGTAAGATGATGACCGAGGCTCAATTAAAGTACACCAAAACGGAAAAGGAATTCCTTGCCATGGTCTATGCTTATGAGAAATTCTGACCTTATCTCGTCTTGACTAAAAGCATCGTGTATACCGACCATTCGGCTATCAAGTATCTCTTAGCTAAGCAAGATGCTAAGCCGAGATTGCTTCGTTGGATGCTCCTCCTCCAAGAATTTGATGTCACCGTGCTTGACAAAAAAGGAGCCGAGAATCTAGCGGCCGATCATCTCTCCCCTCTAGAAGATCCTCACAAAGATGTTTTCGAGAACAAGGAAATCACCGAAACATTTCCTCTCGAGACTCTCGGTGTAGTGAATTCTAAAGACACCACCCCATGTTTTGCCGACATTGCAAATTACCATGCGGCTAATTTCATAACCAAGGGTATGACGACACAACAAAAGCGAAAATTCTTTCATGATGTCAAGTTCTATTTTTGGGGCGACCCTTATCTTTTTCGGGTTTGTGCGGATCAACTCGTTCGATGTTGTGTTTTTGGTGCCGAAGCTTCTAATATCCTTAGAGCTTGTCACGAGGGACCCATGGCTGGTCACCACGGTGCTAATCTTACGGCTAAGAAAGTGTTCGATGCCGGATTCTTTTGGCCTTCTATCTATCGTGATGCACACGCACTTGTGAAGTCGTGTGATTCGTGCCAACGTCAAGGAAAATCGTCTCAACGTGATGAAATGCCGCAAAACATAATTCAAGTGTGTGAGATTTTCGACATTTGGGGCATAGAATTTATGGGGCCGTTCCCATCGTCTCATGGTAACAAGTATATCCTCGTCGCGGTCGACTACCTTTCTAAGTGGGTGGAAGCTAAGGCTTTACCTACTAATGATGTTCGTGTGGTAGTGAAGTTTTTGAAATAACTATTCTCTTGGTTCGGAACCCCTCGTGCTATTATAAGCGATCGTGGAACCCATTTTTGTAATGACCAATTCGAGAAGGTCTTAAAGAAATATGGAGTTACTCATCGTCTTTCTACGGCTTATCACCCGCAAACGAGTGGGCAAGTCGAGGTTTCGAACCGAGCTTTGAAGAGGATTTTAGAAAGGTCGATTGGAGAAAACCGTGCTTCGTGGTCCGACAAACTCGATGACGCTTTATGGGCCTTTAGGACCGCTTATAATTGTACTCCTTATAAGTTAGTTGTTGGGTCAAAAAGTTGATGTGGCAGAAACTCAAAAATGAAGAAAACATGAAGACACTTGTTCAGGAGTTGACAAGAGTAAATTAGGCGTTGACAAGAGTAACTTAGGCCTTGACAGAAGTCAACAGAAGTCAAACGCAGTCAACAAAAGTCAACGCTGATGGATGTCTACAGATTGATGGAGAATTCTATTTAGGGACTATATTGAGTTTATTATTTATGATATATTCAATATATAGTTTATCTAAATAGAATATTTAGATGTTTATTTGATTTGATCTTTTGTAGATTCTGTTTCTTACTCTATAAAAGGAACCAAGGGTTATTAGGTTTTTCATAACTCATATTCACAATGTAAACCTAAAAGCGTGTGTTGACTAGGTGTGGGATTCAATGTATACACACCTAGTGATTGTTGATTATTAATATAATTAGCAATCCATTTGTTTTAATTCATGTTCTTTGTGCCTAAACACCTTGTTACATAGTTATTGTTCTTTTCCGCTTTGATTGTATAATCATATGAACAATGGCTATGCCTATTAGCTAAAAGATTCGAGGAAACCAAGGTTTCCAAAATTGGTATCAGATCCTCGTGGCTCATGATGCTAGGACCAACAAGATGTTCGTGTATTGTGAAGAAAAGAAAAAATCCGTCTAGGGTTTTTCTAAACGTTTTTGTGTGCGCAGCAGTATTTAGAAGGTCATAACTTTTTATTGGACCGTTGGATCATCACGAATTTTCTTGTGTGTGTTCTATACACATATATCTAGACATCCACTGGAGGGATTGTCAAGTTTTATCCCCAGGAAAAAGTTATTAAGCGTCAAAGTCAGCAGCAGGATATGTGCAGTTTTCTATAAACAGCCATGTCCAAAACACGTTTTCTCCTTCGTTAACCGTTGGATCTTCGTGATTTTTGAACTGTAGATTCTTGGAACTTGTGTCTAGAATCTCACCGAAGGGATTTACGATCTGAGCCCTAATGAAGACATTATTCAAGGTCGAAGGTTGCTGGTTAACGTATTAACGTTTTTGCTTTATTCACTTGAAATCATGAACTAGGGTTACTCAAACCCTAGATCGACATGAAAAGCAGAAAGTTTGAGGTTCTTGGATGTTCTGATGTGAAGATGGTTCATAATATTCAGATCTTGGTATATGTTTTAGTTAACCCTAATTAGGGTTTCGATGCTTAACTTTCTGAACCCTAGATCTGTTTAAGGTGAAACCCTAGATTCGTTATATTGTGACATAGCATCATCAGCAGAAAGTGTTCGTTGATACGATTGGAAAAGAAGGTTGATTCATTTTCATATCCAATCAGAGTGGTCCCATGAGCTTATTCACGTGATACACTTGCAACAAAGAAAAGTCCAAAGGTCGTGGCTTTATACTGTTCATTCATGGCTCGTGTCATTCAAGGACAGATAGGGACGCATCAACTAGTTCAAGTACTATCGAAGAATGGTCAAAAAATAAGTGAAGTAAATAGTGTCACGTGAATACTTCTACTGTTTGAGGGTTTGATTGGATCAAACAAAAGGTTTGGACGTGGACAAGTATAAACAGAAAAGAAATATTGGGTTTGTGGTCCCAAATTACAAAAGCTTGTTTTTGCATGTTGGAGGATCACGTGGGATTGTGGAATATTTGTTTTCTATATATCATGTGAAGCAGAGAAATTCAAGGTTGGACGTGGATGAGTGTGCGTGATTTTTGGAGGATATCACGGTTATTTTTACTGCGTATAAAATGGGAATATCCATTCTGATTTTATTGGAGTATTATATGTTTCTCACGTGGGAAAGAACAAAGATATACAGTAATGAGATATGTACTCAATTCAAAAACGTGGATAGAAACATGGAAATGAGATATGGATGTTTTTGTTTGTTGGTTAGACGCTGACGTTTGTTATTTTGAAGCTGACAAGAATAAGTCGAACGCTGACAGAAAGCGTTGACATGAGTTGTCCGAGAAATGCTTGCTCAAGCGTTGATAGGTTTTGTCCGATATCTGACAATGCATGAGATTATGATATTGGACAATGAAGGGTCTCGGATGACAAAAGAATAGCTGCTGTTGAGAAAATTGGTACGTTTTTAGCACACAAAAAGGAGGAATTTACACACGAAGGTACATGGAATCTCTATTTGTATATAGAATATCAAGTTGATATTTATGGCTCGGATATTTTTAAAAGGGATTAATGATCTTAATGTGAGTTAGCAACTATTCGTGGGAATTTGATGGATATTTTATTATGTAAAAGGGATAGCCTTAGAGTTATCCATATTGGTGGCTTTTACATATGGTATGAAGATGTTATTCCATTAAAATCATCATGAAAAGGTGTTAGCTTAAGGGGAAGAATTCTTATGGTAAGTTTGATGTTTGAAGAAGATTTTCGCGAGGTTATGTTCTATCATATCTTAAAAGTAATCAACATAAAAATTAACTTTTTAGATAACATGTTTGTGCTTTAAAAGTTTGGTGACGAAGACTTGTCATAACACTTGAAGGAGTTACATTATCGTGCCCAGTGTCTCACAAAGGATAAGAATATTGACAAGGGATCGAGGTCTACTTATACTTAGTGACATGAGTATAAGTTCTTCATCACATGGATAGTGCAAGACATGGAACACAAGGTTGGATTATTCTACTTCTACATCAAGATTACTTTATTTATTTTTCTTCAAGATCATTGCATAGAGCTACATTTGGAGAATCTTCAAGATTGCATACATTGTTTACTTCTCTGTTGATGTGACAAAAAGGGGAAGGCATACATGCTACAATTGAGGGGAAGCAATTTGAAGATGATGTACAACTTACAAGAGATACACATAGAGTTTTGCCGACATCAACTAGGGGACGATTGTTGGGTCAAAAAGTTGATGTGGCAGAAACTCAAAAACGAAGAAAACATGAAGACACTTGTTCAGGAGTTGACAAGAGTAAATTAGGCATTGACAAGAGTAACCTAGGCGTTGACAGAAGTCAACAGAAGTCAAACGCAGTCAACAAAAGTCAACGTTGATGGATGTCTACAGATTGATGGAGAATTCTATTTAGGGAATATATTGAGTATATTATTTATGATATATTTAATATATAGTTTATCTAAATAGAATATTTAGATGTTTATTTGATTTGATCTCTTGTAGATTCTGTTTCTTACTCTATAAAAGGAACCAAGGGTTATTAGGTTTTTCATAACTCATATTCACAATGTAAACCTAAAAGCGTGTGTTGACTATGTGTGGGATTTAATGTATACACACCTAGTGATTGTTGATTATTAATATAATTAGCAATCCATTTGTTTTAATTCATGTTCTTTGTGCCTAAACACCTTGTTACATAGTTATTGTTCTTTTCTGCTTTGATTGTATAATCATATGAACAATGGCTATGCCTAGTAGCTAAAAGATTCGAGGAAACCAAGGTTTCCACATTATTCTATGGGAAGAATTGTCATTTGCCCTTTGAATTGGAGCATAAGGCATATTGGGCCCTTAAGCATGCAAACTTTTACTTAAAGACCACGGGAGATCACCGGAAAATATAATTGAATGAATTGGATGAACTAAGAGATAATGCTTATGAAAATTCATTAATTTTCAAAGAAAAGACTAAAACGTTTCATGATGCAAAGATTAAAAACCAGGTTTTTAACGTTGGTGATCAAGTGTTACTTTTTAACTCTAGACTTAAGATATTTTCCGGGAAATTGAAATCTCGTTGGTCGGGTCCTTTCACCGTTACACAAGTGTTTCCTTATGGGACCATCGAGCTAGCTCAAGATGATGGTCCTAACTTCAAGGTGAACGGACATAGGCTTAAGCACTACTTTGGTGGGGAAATTCGTTCAATGGTTGACCTCGACCAAGTCACCTTCCCCAATGATAATTAGCATTGAGGGGATCGAGTCGAGCTCATGACTCGGTAATCAAAAACGAGGTGCCTCGTGGGGGAGATCCCATGCTTATCCTTTTATGCTTTCTAATAACTAATGAGAGGGGATTTGTCCCCTTCCAACTCGTTGTCTCGTGGTTGTTTGTGATTGTGTTATCTAGATCATCATCATCTACGATTGAAGACTCTCGTGTTCGTTTACGTGAGCCTCCATCGTTTGCTTGAAGAAGTTTTTCACGAATCCATGACATATCCTTTATTGTTCTCACAATTATCTTTTAGCATACTTAATAAACAGCTTTAGATATATTGTTGATCACCCTTTCCATGCTAGATCCTAAGCATTCGATTCTTCGTTTCTAGTATGGGGTGCTCCACCTTTAGACTCGAAACATTGAGGACAATGTTTACTTTTAGTATGGGGGGTGAATAGATACTCGCTTTTCTACGCCCTCACACTTTCCAATCTTCAATGTTATGTTTTGTTGCTAATAAGGTGAAAAATGGCCAAATTTTAAAATTTTTCTTAGTTTTCATAATTGTTTTTAAGACACGAATGTATATTTTCCGATGGGTAGAATAAGAGCTAATTTTTGACTTGATGGGAATTTGGAGCCCTTTACATTCCTTAACCCGCTCAAATCGTGAAACGAGTTATGCCAAGATATAAACTTAAGGAGATACACGAGAAGCCGTTTTAAAAGATTTTGTCCTTCGGCTAACTATCGATTTAATCGTGCTACTTTGCTTTCGGACTAATAAATACTCAAATAAGTCAATATGAATCACTTGTGATCCATCACAAATAGTTAAAAAATGCTAGTAACCCATTTCCTTATATAATAACTAGGATTGCGGGGAGAAAAAGTGTTACACAATTTGGACGTATGAGTAGTGTTAGCATTGTGACTTGTACCAACAATGATCTCGTTTTTGCACTTAGCATGAATGTATGAAAATCAAGGATGACGAAATTTACTCTAAGGGACATTTACTTGTTTCTATTCTTTGACCCTAAAAGTCACATTCGTGATGAAAATCAAACATTATGTCTTTACACATCTTCGTAGTATTGTTGCAAGTCTTTTAATTTTCAATAAAGGGTAATAAAATTGAATTTTGGTGATGCTTAGATACTTTATTCTAGCATTGCGTGAGGGCACGGCAATGGCTTAGTATGGGGGAGTGATGAGATGGAATTTATACATGATCTCATCGTTCTTTTCGGGCTTTAAATGCATTAAAATGTCATAAATTACCATATATATGCTTGTATTTGTTTACTTGTGTGTTTTAGGTATGGATATCGTGAAAAAAACAAAAGATCACAAGAAACAAGGAAAAAGGGACACGAGAAATGAAGCCGTACAAAGAACCGGGCCCTAGTTCATGATTTATCGAAGATTATTCCTTTAAGACTTGTAGATGTACAAGATTGATCCTCAAATTATGAAGAAATGACACTTAAATCCCTTGTATATTCATAATTACAAGTTTGGTCCCTTAAGTTTTTCAAAATTACAAAAATGATCCTTCAACTTTGAAGAATTAGGAAGATTAGTCCCTCATAAATTCTAATTTGTCAAATATCGTCCCTCATGAAGTCAAAGATACTATGAAGACCTTTGAAGATCAAGAATATCCAAAATCAGTCCCTCAAATATGGAAAAATGGCAAAAATAACCCTTGAAACACTTTTGCCAAAGTTTTGGGGCAAAATTGTGAAATTCAGAACATCAAATACAAAGGGAATACGTTTTGGTGGCTGAAAAACTTGATTTAACCATTTCACATAAACACAAGGGCCAAAGGTGTGCAAATGAAACATTAAAAAAAGAAATGCGCCAAACAACTTTCCACTCCTACAAAAATGGATCAAAAGGTGTTACTGTTCACCTTTCATCCCCAGTTACTATCTCACTTAAACCAAAGGGGTAAATCCCAATTACCATTACCCACGTGTGATTCACACATGCGGAAACCCATCCCACACACAAAACCCTCATCTTCACTCACCAAAGGGCCCCACCCATTCACACGTCAACCAATCAACATCCAACTTAGCCTCCAAGGAATGCCAAGTGTCAAAATCAACAGCCCACACTCTTTGCTTGGTTACAAAGCTAAAATGAACGATTTGGATGAATTTGGACAGCTCAAACAACAAATGCGTCTAGAAGATTCAAGGGCATTTTAGGGACTTCATACCTAGGGTTTTCTCATTGTAATCTTAGCCTTTATGGCCCATATAAGGACTCCTCAACTTGTGAGAGAGCCTTGTTCCAGTTTTACCTTTTAAACATTGTAATTCCTTTATAAAATTTATAAAAGTTGGTATTTTGAGAAAATTGTAATTCCTTTTTATGTTTTGAAAGTTGGTGTTGTTTAAGGGTAATTCTGAGTTCCATTTGATGTTATAAGTGTGCTTGAATCATTTGGTTCAAGGAGTTTTATGTTTCGTAAGGTTTTCAAGTTTGAAAAAGCTTGAAAAGAGGTTTCTGATTTTGCTATTTTTGTTGTACTAATCCTTAACCAAAAGCTATAAGCTCTTACAAGCATGTTGACACCAAGCTTGTGAAGGGATTGGAGCCTTTGGTGGGGCTGTTTGTTCATTGTGTTGAAGAAATCAAGCCCTTGAGTTTCTGCTTTGAAACATCAACCAAGGCAGTCATCCATCTTTCTTGTTGAAGTACCTTGGTATTGTTCTAGTTGTTGAACAAGGTCCAAGGAGCATTGTTGGTCCTCCTAGGATGTTGTGGAGGACAGGTATAAGCTCTTGTTAAGATTCCTCTAAAAATCACATAATATTGTCTGTTTTATGATTTGGTATGTGATTTGGTGATTTTGTGCTTGTGCTTTGTGTTTTATGGTTCCAATCTGTTAGTTGTCACATGGTGTAGCTATTTGATCTATAAAATCAGTAGGTTGTTTGAAGGATTAAGAATTTTGTTTGAAAAGTGCTTAATAAAGGATTGTTTGGGATTACTGGTTCATAAGGCCTTTTGGCCTTGTGCCCTTGGTTCTTAGGGTTTGGGAAGTCTAAACAAGTCTTAATATACAAGTTTTAGTCATTGGTTAAGTTTCTGAAAGTTTGTAAAAGGGATTTCAAGTTTTGCAAAAATCTGATAAAAAGTGTTTTGGAATTGGTCAAACACATCAGATCCAATAACTTCTTTGTTAGTTGGATCTAAGGGCTAAAATCAGGTTTGGGAATAGTTTAGGTGATAAGCTATCTATTGGTTATCTGGTTGTTGAATTTGGTGGCTTATTGAATGTGCTATAGCTTATCAAAGTTGGCTGAAGTGGTCATTTGCATCAGCAAAGTGACCATCTCATTTTGTGCTTGCAATTGTTATACTAGTGTATGCCTTGTGATTTTCCTGCTTGGAACTTGTTTATGTGCTGCTTGTGAGTGGATTTTGCTATTTGGTGTGTCTTGTATCTGGCTTATAAGCTAACTGGCTTATTAAGCCCTTATTGCCAAAATCTATCATCAAAAGGTCAACTGACCTCTTGATTCACAAGGCCTCCTCCTTGAGTCCTTCATAAAAATTGCTTATAACAAGCCCATATACCATCCCTGATCATTTGGTGAACTTTGGAGTACTTTGACTTTTGGTCAAATAAGTACAAATTGGCGTATTTTTGAGAACTGCTTATTGGTACATGCAACAACTTGGCTTTTGTAATAGAAATCATTTTTCTTAGCTTAATAACAAGTCTGGAAGGTTACAAGTCTTTTGGTTAAGCTTTTGCTAGAAAAATAGCTTATTTGGCTTTTTCTGCCGGCTTATTGGTTCTTACAGCTTATTCTACTTGGCTTTTTGTGATTTTCTTGATAGATATTAGTTAAGCTATTTGTAAGCTTTTGCAACAAACCAGAGTTTCTGAAACGCCCTAGAACTTTAGCCCGTCTATTTTGCCGTTTTGTGGAATTGTTCTTTGCTTATTTATGGCTTATTGATGAGCTTTTTCAAAATTTCTTTTTACAGATCTATTTAGTATCCTAAAATAAGGTTGTGTGTTTAAGCAGAGCTTATGACACTGGCTTATTGCTTAATGGGCTTATTGGCCCAATAAGAATAAGTTGTTTGTTATTTAAGCTGTGATAAGCTCATATTCAGCTTTTGGGCCTTCAGATTTTTGTGCATAGAATTAAATTTTGAGTCAGATAGGGCTTTTCCAAATCATTTGGGCTTATTTTGACTTTTTGGGCTAAAAAGCCCATTAAGGTTGACTGAATTTGCTTTTGGCCCATTTGAGGGCCCAATAGGGGTATTTTGGTCATTTCACTTTCATTTTCTGATTATTTAGGTCAAAATAAACTAGTTTGCAAGTTTTTAGAACTTTTATAATTTTTGGATTTATAATATTATTTTAATATTATTTTATTATTATTTTTCAAATTTCACATTTTTGCACTTTTTATATTTTTCTTAGCTTAAATACATTAAAATATGATTTGTGCAACTCTTAGATTAATTTTATCATATTTAGATTAATTTTTATAATTATTTTAAGTTTAAATAGTTTTTAAATCATATTAAATAGTTTTTATTAGTTTAAAAATTTATAAAAATAGTCTTTAATCTTTTTAGGTCATTTTAGAGGTTTTCCAATTGAAAAAATCTTTATTTGGGCTTTTTGATAATTAATTTGATTTTTAGGGCTTTAATTAGCATTAAAAAATTAATATTTAATTAATTAAAAGGTTTGAAAAAGTTTTGATCATTGGTAAACTCTTAGTTTATTTATTTTGATTTTTGGTAAATTTTTGGGAATTTTTAGAATTAATTTTTGTTTTTGTACTTTTACGGTTTTACGTTTAGTCATCGTAGTAATTAATTTCACGTCTTCGTCATTTTCTTTTCTCATCCCCTTCTTTCAAATATTAATCTCAAACCAATTACGAATTACTCACACACATATACCTCCTTGGGAAACGAACTTGAAATTTCATTAGGGTCATTTGTACACGGTTTTCCTAAACCGTCGTATTTAATACTTTCCCTATTTACCTCCTTTTCCTAAAGGTGTGGTAAAACACTACAATCACATCAATCAATTTTCTTTCTTCTATAACCTTAATAAGCACATCTCCTTGTGCTTCTATTTTCTTTCTCATCTAACTTTGATGCATGATAAGTCTCTTAATTTGATACATGGATCTATTGGTAATCATGGATCAATGGGGAGCACTTGCTCAATCTTCTACTCATTTATGCTGAGTCTTAAGCAACCATTGCATCAATCTATTTTCTATCCCTCTATCTCTTTCTAACCTTGAATCAATCTATCTCTCACAATCATCTTTATTTGCATGCTCTACCACTCATTCTATCTATCTCTTTCTAACCTTTGTTTTATAGGTTTTTACAATCCATGTCTTCTCCGGTTCTCCTACTTACGGGAGTGTTAACCGAGAGGGAGTATATGAAAATCATTTCTATCTAGATTTTCAATTTAAAGTTCTCTAAATTCACAACCTCTCTCTAAAATGACTTTTCTTTCATCCTCACCTTTTTGTTTCGACAAAAAGGGAGAAGAGTGTAAACAAAGATGGTATTTTTAAAGTGGCAAGTAACTTTTATAATTTACTATCTATTACGTTTACATTGTTTGTTATCATCAAAAATGGGGAGATTGTTAGTGCAGATATTACGATATATAATCTAGACATCTGTGGTTGTTTTGTTGATGACAAACATGTAACTCGTGATACATAACGTAAAATGTATAAGTTACATGCAAATAATATTTTGTCTCAACATACTATTACAAGTCTTTTTCTAAAATTCATACACTTTTGTATAATGTTATAAACTGATATGAGCTTAAACTCATATCCTTTTATCAACAAATAACCCTAAAACATGAAGCAAAATACCAATTTATTTGGCAAAAACAGTGTTATGTGGTATGTTTGTGTTTGTGTACACTTGTGTAGGTAAAAGGATACATTTTCAAGCAAACAAAGAAAAATCAAGCTCAAATGGATGAAAAAGACAAAGAAGGATCAAAAGTGACAAGACTTTGAAGTACAAGGACCTATCTTGACAAGTTATCAAAGTTGAAGGACTAAAAGTGCAAATATTGTAAAAAGTCAAGATTCAAGTCAAACTTGGTCAACTCTCAAGTCAACTCAGTCAAAGGACCATTTTGTTCAAAGAATGAAAGTTGAAGGACCAAATATGTCAAAAGAATGAAGATTCTAGCTTAAAACAATAATCTGCCAAGTTGAAGGACCAATTCTGCCAATAATGGAAAGATATTCAAGTTTGATCCATGTGACAACATTTCAGCCAATGAGAAGAAAGGAAAGAGAGCACACGGATTGAATATTAAATACCCACTCAGCGCTTTGCATTTATTACCCAATCCCAACAGTTCAATCCGTGTGAAGCTTTTTCAGCCAATTAAACACTGACACGTGGCATCTTCTTCAAGGAAAAAATTGCCAGGATCGCGTTTTAGCTACAAGCAATTTCATGGAAAGTTTTCAACACCAAACTTGATCGTTTTGAAGAGACAAACTCAATGGTGCCAATCAATTAACAAATCATTCACTTAATCAAGAATCCCCAATTCCTTGTTCATACCTGCAAATGCAATATGCAGAATTTTACACGTGGCAAGCTGGGATTGGTTCTGACACGTCACCAACCCCAACAAACTCTTCCTTCATGTCTATAAATAGCTGGATTAGACTTCATTTTCACTTGTAGCTTAAATTTGTAAAAACACATAGTTCTCAATTTCCTTTCCCTTTTCCTTCATTTCTACCCTAGCTACTCAAGAGTCTGACAAACTCTTGAGTTAGTTAGTTAGTTACTAGCTTCCAACAACCTTGTAACCGTTTTTCATTGAATAAATTTTGAATTCAAGCTTTCCCGCCAAAACTGTTCTTACCATTCCTATTCATTTCTTGCTGCATTTGGATACTGTTGTTGCTGTTAAGTGTTTGTTATGATCATTCATTGATCATAACTGACATTGAAGGAGTTGATAGTTGTTTGATCAGAATTCAGTCCATTTCATAGCTTTTGAAGATTTTCAAGCATGTTGATAGATTCCTGTTGATTTGTTAGCTGATCTTGTTGATTGATAGATTCCTAGTGATAAGGTGGTGGTTATCACTAGGTTAAGAGAGCTCAGCGCTCCTCTTCTTCTCAAAGGATAACTCCAATAGGTTTTAAAGTCCTTGTTTCAATTCCTCTCAATAAGTCATATGCATGCTATTTTTCCTAGTGTAATTTGATGGCTGCCTGATAAAAGTTGTTTGTAGTTGCTGTTTAATTGATCTTTGAGTGTTAGTAGCTTAATCCTTCTTACTTGTTCTTTGATTTGGATTCTATTCTAGTTTACTGCATTGATTCAGTCACTATTGGCCTTGCATTTGGTTTGTAGTTCTAGTAGTGTTATTTGATTGCATTTAGCTCTATTACCTTTCATTTTGATCATTGAGTTTAGACTGCTAAAGCTTTTGATTCAGCTTAAATCAA
The DNA here is from genome assembly GCA_025667525.1 of Glebionis coronaria. NCBI lineage: Eukaryota > Viridiplantae > Streptophyta > Magnoliopsida > Asterales > Asteraceae > Glebionis > Glebionis coronaria. Next base: position 492,822,894 of record CM046874.1, read on the forward strand.
TACTTAAAAAGCCTTTGTAAAAGTTTGAATAACCAGTTAAAGGAGTGTTTGGGACTAGCTTAAAAAGAGTTTTCAAGTTTTGAGTTTTGGAATTTTAGAGTTCATTTGTAGTTAATAGGTGTTATAAAAGTGTTTTCAGTCATTTACAAGTCATTTTGGTAGTCAAACAGGCAAATGTCACTTAAAATGTTTGGGCCAGTTTCCATTCAGATTTGGTTTTAGAACTTGTCATTTTCAATTGATCAGTATTCATTCCATAGTTGATGAAATTTCACCAAAATTGTTCTCAGCTTTAGCTTACATCATAAAGAATCAGAATCTAAGAGGATTTTATACAGTATTCTATAATCAGTTAGATATAAGCAAAAATCAGATAAGCCAACTTAAAGCAAGTTTCTGTAACTTGTAAACTGAAATTTTGTATCTCAGTATTCTCTTCATAAACTTGGCAATTTTTCTTCACAAATCCTATTAAGTAGTTGAGTTACATGATTTTTGAGATTTTTAGCTTTTTGAAAAAAAGCTGGTCAACGCTTGGTCAACATAAGCCCAATTTTAGCTTAATTCAGATTCTGAGCTTATTTCTGGATGAAAAAGTTTCTAGTTTGATTTTCCATTCCTTAAATCAGTTGCTTAATCAGTTTCAATAAAAAAATCAAGTTGTGACTGATTGGATTTTGCTATAGCTTATTTTGTGCTTATTGATAAGCACTCATTTGCTTATTTTTCATTCTTATCCAATTTCCTTTGACAAGTGTAGCTTATTTTGGATTTGAAACATTTTTCAATTTGTCTCATCAAATTTGGTTGAGTATTAAGCTCAAACGAGCTTATTTTCTTGCTTATCCCGTTTTTGGTTAAAAAGTTTTGGAAATTGCCATTTAGTCCTTATAGTTTTAAACAGTTTGTAAATTTGGCTAAAGTTCCATGTTTTTAGGGTTTGCAAGTGTTTAATCCTTGTAGTTTTAAAAGTTGTTAAAATCAGTTAGCATTTTGTTAGTTTGTTACACTTTTGGTTAGTTGGTTATAAAATTTGCATTTTTGATCCTTGTAGTTAACTGCTTTGCACTTTTAGTCCCTATAATTGTTAGAGTTTACATTTCAAGCATTTATCTTTTATAGATTTTACAATTTCAGTCCTTTAAGTTTCACATTTTGCATTTTGAATTTCTACTTGAATAAAAACGTGGTATTTGCAATATGTTTTACATATAAGTAGGTAATATTTTTCCGTTTTGCAAGGTTTTGATTGAATTAGCAAATAGAATATCCAAGCAAGCTTTACAACCAAGAACAATTAAAAACCCGATATTGGTTGGACTTTCCATTAGCAAGAACTGAGAAAAAACGAACTGCATTATACACAATTTCAAATGGCGCCTGTTGCCGGTTCTTTGACTACACGAGAGACTATCGATTGACGGTTTTCATTGGCTTTTGGGATCCGTTCATTTTGTGAACGTTATTTTTACGTATCATAAATCAAAAACAAATAAAAAATCAAAAATATAAAAATATATAAAAACTAAAAAATTAACAAAACAATTCTTTTCCTAAAGAATTGACCAAAAAAATAAAAAATCCAAAAAGTAATCTTTTTCCTAAGAGATTGCACCCAAAAATATATATTATTGGTTTCTCTCGGTTTTTATGTACATATAGTATTTTCCCTTAAAAAACTCATAAATACAAAAATATTTTCCATATATTATTATAAGTAAATACGTATATGATGTAGTGTTTTTACTACCCTTTAGGAAAAGAGCGTAAAAAGCGGTAAGTATTAACAAGCGGTTTAGGAAAACCACAAGTTATGACCCTTGATGGGAATCGTTCTCTCGAGGAGGCACGTGTGTTGTGTGATGAATGATTGATTTATGTTTTTGATTATTAACAAGAAGAAAAGAAGAGAAAATGACGAAGACGAAAAAAATAGAAAAATAAGGCAAAAACACTACTAGAAAGTTACGACGTAGAAACGTAAAAAGCACAAAATTTAAAATTTTAATCTAAAAATTCCTAAAAATTACTAAAAATCCACAATAATATTCTAAGAGTTTACAAAAAATCCAAACTTGCCAAAACCTTTTAATTAATTTAATAATGACTTTTTAATGCTAATTAAAGCCCTAAAAATCACTTTTAAATATTAAAAAGCCCTAAACAAGATTTAATAGTTTGTAAACCTCAAAAATGACCTAATTAAACTAAAACCTATTTTTAAAAATTTTAAAACCAAATTAAACTATTTTTAATCTCCTAAAAACTATTAAAATCTATTAAATATTAAATTAATTCTAAAAATTAATTGAAAAGCCTAAAAATTAATTGGAAAGTGACAAAGGTCCTATTTTAATGTCTAGAATCTAGGAAAAATGAAAAATAAATAAAAATAAAACTTTTTATTTTTAATAATAAAATAATATTAAAAAAAATAAAAAAAAATGAAAACTTCTTAAATAAATTCTAAAAAATTCTCAAAAATTCTAAATAATCTAACTAAGAAGAAAATGTAAATTAAAGTTCCTAAAACCTTTTAGTTAAATTTATATTAATTTTTAAAGTTGGCTAAAAACCCTAAAATTAAATAAAATTAAAAATTAAAGTATTTGAAAACTTTTTTAAATGTAAACCTCAAAAATAAGAATTAAAACCTAAAAACTATTTTTTCTAAATTTAAAACTACTGTTTACTATTTTTTTATGACTTTCTAAATATAAAACTAAAAATAATCCTATTAATTAATTAAATAAAAGGAAAAATAAAATTTTAAAACAGAAAAGTCCCTAAGCCTAAAGTCCTAGGAAAATTCAAATAAGCTAAAAACACTTAATAAATAAGCTAGGAAAAATCAAATAAGCTACGGCTTATTTATGAAAAGTCAAAAACAAAAGGGGTCAAGTATCTATTGAAATGAAACCTTAACGTAAAAGGTTCATCTAGATCAACGGTAAGCACGCTAAGTCCCCCAGCGAGGGGTCGCGTGTTCGAGTCCGTTGCGGGTGAACTTTTTATAAATTTTTTTTTTCTTTTTAACACTTAATCTATTGACTTTAAAGCTGTAAAACAAAAGACACAATCAAATTTGATCAAGTTTAGGGTAAATAAAAGCCAAAAAAACGTGCCCAGGTCTGCTTGTGGACTGATGAACACAAGGGGGAGTTCACCACTTGTGTCAAGACCAAGAGGACTTGGTTGCTGATGATTTTGTGGATGTTTTTGGATGACAAAGGCACCCCTACACTCTTTGGAGTGTAGGGAGTCAATAACAAGCAGAAATCAACAACACTTAGCACACAATCACTTCAAACAAACCAAAACAAGCAAAGCAAAGTTGTTGAGGCAATTTCTAAGGTCTGGTGGCCTGTTAAGCTTATAACTTGCACCCTAATGAGTTTTAGATGCTCAAATTTTGTACACAAGTTAAACAAGTATCACACAAACAACATACAATCCTAAAACAACCTATTTCTAAACAGATTAAAAGATCCAAGAATCAAAATCAACAAAAACAGTCATGCATGGCAGTTTACTGATTTTGTGCTATCTTTTTCACTTTTTATCATACCAAATGGTTCAAAACTCTTCAATACTGAAAACAAAACTAACCCACAACCTAAATAACACCTATGTGAGAGATTAAGGCAGGTTGCAAGCAACAATCAAAACTTTCAATCCCTTTTACTTACTGATCCAAACACCCTTTTAAAAGCTTAAATCAAGATTTTTTCAAACAAATACCAATCAAAATACACTCAAAATGATTCATTTAACATCTAACATGCACATAACATCAAATAACTTCATTCAAGCACATATAAACTCATTTCATGCAGAATTCACCAAAATCACTTAAACCATCATTAAACTAAAAAAAATGAAAAGGGGACTGATTTTTACCTAAGGGACTTACATCCAAGTCCCTTGTGACAGCTTTGTCACCTCCTTATACACTGGGGTGTATGCAGAACTCAATCAACAAACAAATCAACCAGAACCTGCAAATCAAGAACAAACACAAGAAAATTGCACTTTCTGATTTTCTTAACTTAAAACCTTGAAACCTTTTGACTTAACACGTTTTTTAAAAACACTTATAAATCACAAATCAAGGTTTGTTAATCCACTTTCACTTCTTAACACCCAATGATTTCTGAATTCAAGACTTTTCAAAACCTTTTTGAAACCCTTTGAAACTTGGAACTTCAAACACACAATTAAAAGTTGGAACTCAGCCTTAGCATTTAACACAACACACAAACTTTTTAACTTAATAAAAGGGATTACACTTGTCTTTTACAAATACCAAACTTTATTAATTAAAAAAGGAATTACAATATGCAAATGCTAAAAACTGGAACAAAGGAATGAACAAGTCTCATTCTCTTTAAATACTGCTAGAAAGAACTATCTAGAACTAATAATAAAATAATACAATGCTTGAAACCCTAATACTGGAAATGCCTAAAAAGCCCCTTTCTTCTTGGACGAATTCTTGGTCAAAAGTCACCCATGTGATGCCAGTGATATTTGAATGGATTTGGGACGTTGGATGGGCCTTGGGGACCAAGTAGAGACATCAAACCGCTCATTTTGTCCCCTCCTTGATTTTTGTGGAAAACGACTTGAGCAGGGGAAGGTTGGGGAGGGTCCTACAGTGCATGTGGGTTTGTTTTGAGAGGTGGGAAATAGTGAGAGTGAGGGTAATTAGGGAACTGGAGCATTTGGGGTAAAACCCCTTTGGTTTGAGGGTTAATTAATCTGGGGTGGGTTTAGGGTTTATCAGGATTAAGGGGTGTTTTTGATTTGTTTTGGGGATAAAGGGAATTTAAATAATGTGTTATGGGGGGAAATAGGGGTTAGTGGGGGATTTGACTTAGTTTGACTAGGATTAAAAAAAATGAAACCGGGTTGGACATGGGTGGGTGGACGGGTTTGGGTAGAGTTATGGGTTGGTGGGTGGGTTTTGCTGAGGTGGCGAGTTATGACTGGGTGGGATAGTTTGGTTAATTGGCAGGACAGGTCCCCAAGTTTGCACCATTCTTTCACTTTGTAATTAATACCCCTCAGCGTCTAGTTTCCTCTTATCAACTTTTGATAAGTTGTCATTTTTTGCACAAAGGTTTACAAAACCTTATCCAAGGGTATTAAATGTATTTTCTTCAAACTTGATGGACTGGTCTTGTACAATCTTCAAATGATAAGGACCATACTTGTACATTTGATATGTGGAGGGTCAAATGTGACAAGTTCTTCAAAGATGAGGGACTAAAATTGACAATCTTCAATTCTTCAAGGGTCTTTTTGCAAATTTCCAAACTTGGGCCCGGTTCATTGTGCGACTTCGTTTCCCGTGTTCGTTTTTGATTGATTCTTGTGATCTTTTGCCATTTCCTCAATATCCGTACCTAAAAATACACAAGTAACAAACACGAGCATATATTTGGCATATTTGATGATATTTAATTGATTTTAAGCCCGATTTGGACGATGAGACCATGTATAAAAGCAGTCTCATCACTCCCCATACTAAACCATTGCCGTGCCCTCACGCAATGCTAGAATAAAGTATCAAAGCATCTCCAAAATTCAATTTTATTCCATTTATTGAAATGATAAACTAGCTACACTACTACTATTACTACTACTTACGTTTTAGACATAATGTATGATTTTCATCGCAAAATGGGACGTTTAGGTTCATAGAACAAGAACACGGGAATGCTTCGTTAGAAATAATTTCGTCGTCCTCGATTTTCACCTTAATTCCATGCCAAGCGTGCAACGAGATCATTGTCATTATAAGTTAGTAATGCTAACACTACTCATATGCCCTAATCACGTACTTATTCTCCCATTATTCCTAAGTTGTATCTCTTATATTTTATTTTATCTTAATGATCACGAGGATACATTGTTGACTTATGCGATAATAGAGATTTAGGTCTAAAAATAGAGTCCTAACGGTGTAACTAAGACCATCAAATCAATAACCCCTCCTACGAGACAACGATGTTAAAAAATTAAGTTGACAAGAAGAATCGATAAACGCGGTTTTATAACGGTTTTGAACATGAGACTTATTACCAAGACTTTTATACGCCCCCTAACGGAAGGACCTTATTATCTTTGGTTTACCTCCATCTTTTATTCAACTTCGCCATGAAGCTTTTATTATGACTTCGGTCTTGCCTTGCCTTTTATCATCCGCCTCATCGGTGGTTTTATTAGCCAAAGACGTATATCCTCACGCTAAAGCGAATTTTGGATCTTTAAAGCTTCGAAGATTAAGGCTTGATTCACTTTCAATTTTGCATAGATTTTAGGCCTTGTGGGGCTTCAAATTGTTTGCTAGATTTAGGTGAGCGCTTGAAATCTTATTATTGGGTGAAGCTTTCGATTATTAGGGTTCCAATACTTCAAAACCGTGACGCTGGCGATACCTTAATGTCTTCCCAATTTAATTACACGGAAGCTACTAGAAAAGACTAGAAACCCAACAATCCTAACTAAACCGCTAAATCAATATTTATTAAGCAAAAATATTTACAAGCGAAGGGAGAATAAGCAAACAACGAGAACACATGAGTTTTTGAAAGAATACGAGTACTCTATGTTTAGCATAGTAACTTATAATTAACTCTATCATTTCTCGTCCTCATTTAAGAGACTTAGCCTAATGTGTAGTTAAGGAATCAAAGCTAAGTGCTCAACACGCACGGTCGAGTAAAAAATTACTCTTATTCTCGCCATCGGAAAATCTACATTCGTGTCTTCAAACACTTATGAAACATGAGAAAAATTTTAAAATTTGGCCATTTTTAGCCTTATTTTGCAACAAAACGATAACAAAACGATAAACTTTGGAAAGCGTGAAGGTTTGGCAAGGCAAGTATCTATTCACCCCCCGATACTAAAGTTAAACATTGTCCTCAATGTTTCGAGTCTAGGGGTACAAACACCCCCATACTAGAGACGTAGTCGAATGCCTAATCTAGCATGGAAAGGGTGTAACCAATAAGTAGTAGCCGTTTATGAGGTGTGCTAAAAACCTAAGGTTAGAACATAAAAGGATATATCATGATGTGGATATTGGGAATGGCCTCCAAAGCAAACGATCGAGTGCTCCCATAAAACGAACACGAGAGGCTCCAATCGTGAAGATTATGATCTAAAAGACAAAATGCACAAACAACCACGGAACAAAGGTTGGAAGGGCACAAATCCCCTCACATTACACTAATTAGAAAGCAATAATATGTACATGGATAAGCATGGGTCTCCCCCACGAGGCACCTTGTTTTTGATAACCGAGTCAAAAGCTCGACTCGAATCCCCATAAATGTGATTATTTAGGGATAATCATGGTTTGGTCAATTTTTGGTGGGGCTTACATGATAAACAAGGCCCAAAAGTACGTGGAGTACTTTAAAAATCCGATAAACGTATACCGGGGTCAAAGATAGCGTCCTCGTTTTCGGATGAAAGACGAGACAACACAACTCCAACACAAATCCCAATGGGATAGAAGAAAATAGGAGAGAAAAAATAGAAGGGTGGGACAATGGGTAAGTCATAACATTGAGCTACTCGAGGTAGACTCGCACCAATCAAATGAAAAGATTTTCCATTTATTGCATCGGTGGAAGACCGAGATTTCCCTATATAAGCAATTCCAGGATCAAATATCTCGTCCTCGGTGGAGAAAGGGGAGGGAACATAAGGGGCTTCCCCCACACTTGGTCCACACAAAGCATCGTCAAAAGGAGAAGACGAGCTTGTAGTACTCAAGACACGCGGTGATGACGGAGTTAGAGTTGTAGAAAAATCTTTTAAATTAAATTCAAAATCTTTTCCTTTTTCATCTTTAAAACTCTCCTTGTGAAAACCCGATTTAATTATGTCAAAAATATTTGGTGTATCTAAAACAATGTTAGTCACACTAAAAATTCTCACATTTTGAAATCTTTTTGGCTTAGGTGGTGGCAAGTTTTCAAATCTTTTGTCAACAAAGAAAACCTCCCCATCGGGATCAACGTATTCATCATCTGAAGATTCACTCGAGATCGGAATCATAGGCTTAACACTCTTAACCTCCATCGGCGGAGGGGACGGAACTTCATTTTTCTCAACAACTCTTAAAACTCTATTGGAAATCTTTTGACAAATGTTTTTGATCGGATTGACATTGTACAAAGATGTGATCGAATAAACATGAGAAAGCGTGGAGTTTTGGGTTGCATTAATGACGAGTTCTTCCTCATTGAAACGAAGAGTGATTTTTCTTGCATGCACATCGATAAGTGCTCTCGAGGTATCCAAAAAAGATCGACCTAAAATTAACGGAACTTTAGGATCGATGGGAATATCAACAACAATGAAGTCCACAGGATAATAGAATTTCCCAACTTTCACAAAGACGTCCTCGGCAACTCCACAAGCTAGAATCGTAGAATGATCGGCCATTTCGATTGACATTCTTGAAGGAGTGAGATTTGGAAGATTGAGTGATTTAAAAATCTCAAGAGGCATCAAATTAATACTAGCACCAAGATCGGCCAAGGCGTAGCATTCTTCCATGTCTTGGATAGCACATGGGATTAAAAAATTTCTAGGATCACCGACTTTTTGAGGTATGCGGCTTAGAAAAACCGATGAACAACTAGACGATTTTTGCAATTTTTCTTTGTTATTCAACATACTTTTGAAGTTCGCGGCAAATCGAGGCATCATGACTAAGGCGTCGGCAAAACTTATATTAAAATGCAAGTCACGAAACATTTTCATAAAGAGTTCAAATTGATAATTATTTCGTTCTTGTGCCTTTTCCTTGTCTCGTCTTGATGGGTAGGGTAAAGGTGGTGTGGGTTGGGGCAAATTAGGCATAGGCATCGGCCTTGGAATCTCGGGTTCCATGATTGGTATTGGTTCAACCGTAGGTGTGGTTTGAGCGGTACTTCGTGGGCTTGTAATGTGCTCCTTTTCAACCACGACCTCGGGTTCTTTCTCTTTTTCCTTCTCCATAGAAGTACTTGGACGAGAAATGGGTTCTTTGAAAGTTTTACCACTACGAGTAGTAATAACCTTCAATTCTCCTTTCGGGTTCACGATGGTATCACTAGGAAGACCACCCGAAGAAGAGGGCTTACACATGATAGCTTCAAACATTTTAGCCATTCGGTCTTCAAACTTAGATTGCCTAGCATCCGCTTTTAACAACTCTTGCTTAATCTCATGTTGTCCTTGCTCCATTTTTTGTTGATTTTGTTGGAGTCGTGTGACATTTCCTTCCATTTTATTAGCATGAGTTTTAAGTTCATTAGCAAGTTCGTTTTTAAGCTCGTTTTTCAACTCGGATCTTAAGCTAATCATCTCACGTTGCATGTTGTCAAACTTAGCATCATTAGCCTTAGCATAATCTAAAAATTCTCCTTGTAAATTTTTAGTGTGAGCATTTTGAAAACCTTGAGTAGGAGTTTGAAAATCACGGTTTTGGTTTTGGTTTGAAATTTGCCCATTTCCACTTTGGTAATTACCTTTGTTATAATTCCTTTGATTTCCTTGGTAATTTCCAACTTGATTGTTGTTTCGATAGTTATTAGCATTTTGATTTTGTGGAGCTTGATTTTGGCGGGAACCTTGACCGATTTGGTTATAAGTTCCCGTGGCTACATAAGCATTCGAAGTGTTACCATCCGCGGTAATGCACTCGGAAAAATCATGAGCTCCACCACATGAAACACAACTCTTAGCAACCGCTTAAACCGAAGCGGTGTTTGAAGCTTCTTGAGCTTTCCAATGAGACATAAGAGTCGAAAACCTATCAAAAAACAGATTCTCCTCATTTGCTTCATCTTGCAAGGCATTAATGGAACGAGATGATGACGAGCCCAAATTGGCAACACTCGGTGTGTTACGAGGGCTATAGACCTTAGACCTATTTTCTATGATTTTCAAAGCCTCATTGGTCGTTTTGCACAAAAAATTACCACCCGCGGCGGCATTTAAATAATCTCGTTCATGTTCATTAAGCCCATTATAAAAAGTGTCAATTTGATGCAATTCGGAAAAATCATGGTGTGGACATTCATGTAACATTTCTTTAAACCTTTCCCAAGCCATTGAAAAACTTTCATTTGGTCTTTGTGTAAAACGTGAAATCTCGTTTTTCAAATGTGTTGTCTTAGATGGTGGAAAAAATTGATTCACAAATTTAGACACGAGATCGGCCCATGTCAAAATCGAATTCGGCGGTTCTTTCTCAAGCCATATCTTGGCGGGTCCATCTAACGAGTAAGGAAACAACATCATCTTAATGGCATCATGTGGTACATCCTTAAACTTGCTTGTCGCGGTAAGACGATTAAATTGCCTAATGTGATAATGTGGGTTGTCTTTTTCGTGACCGCGAAACTTGTTTGCTTGAAGCATAGACATTAAACCCGTCTTGATCTCAAAGTTCTCCGCAAGGATGGCGGGAATCACAATAGCCTCTCCAAAACCCTCGGTGGGTGCTTGAAGCAACTCCATCATAGTACGATTAGCCATGATAGCTTCTTGTTCTACAATAGGTTCCTCACTTGGAGACTCCTCACTAGAATGAGTGAGTGATTTGTTTCTTCGTTTACGAGCACGTCTAGCTTTAGAGCGAGTTTGCATAAACGTCACGTACAACGAGAAGGCGAGCAAAGAAGATTCTTTTTGGTATTTAGTGTTTTTTCAATTTTTTTGTGGTTTTTGATTGTATTAACCTTTTTTGGAAATTGGTGAATGTATTAAGTAGACAATGAGTCCACAAATCTCCTCACTAATCAAATCTCTTGATTAAAAAGGCCTCAAGGAATGAAAACGATCACGTGGAGTGAACGCCTTCGATGACTTTAGAACGATGGTGGAACACCAAATCGTTCAAGAGGGTTTAATCAAATAGAAACCAAGAAAATATATATGATATGTAGTAATACTTTGGCGGCAAAACCCTCGATTCACTCTCAAAATCAAATACGCACAAGCAAGCGGAGGAAACGAGGCGGCGCGAAGCACTTAAGAGCCTTTTTCCTTTAGGTTGTGAAATACAACCGCCTTATACCCACCTTATAGTTTGTATTATCAAGATTAAGCTTCACGAAAGTATTTATCTATTTTTGCCTTTTTCTTTGGTTTGAGATTCGAATACAATGATCGAGTGATGAAATCCCGAATCAAGGTTGTGATTGCTCACGTATTTGGAGTACTTGTGTATTTATTGTTATACGTATACAATATAGTAATAATATTCACACAAAAACCGAAAAACGATAATACGTATTAATAGAGTGCTATTAATACAAATACTATATGGCTAATATAGAAAAACAACAATTGTTCAATCAAAACACAACACGCCTCCCCGGCAGCGGCGCCATTTTGATGTAGTGTTTTTACTACCCTTTAGGAAAAGAGCGTAAAAAGCGGTAAGTATTAACAAGCGGTTTAGGAAAACCACAAGTTATGACCCTTGATGGGAATCGTTCTCTCGAGGAGGCACGTGTGTTGTGTGATGAATGATTGATTTATGTTTTTGATTATTAACAAGAAGAAAAGAAGAGAAAATGACGAAGACGAAAAAAATAGAAAAATAAGGCAAAAACACTACTAGAAAGTTACGACGTAGAAACGTAAAAAGCACAAAATTTAAAATTTTAATCTAAAAATTCCTAAAAATTACTAAAAATCCACAATAATATTCTAAGAGTTTACAAAAAATCCAAACTTGCCAAAACCTTTTAATTAATTTAATAATGACTTTTTAATGCTAATTAAAGCCCTAAAAATCACTTTTAAATATTAAAAAGCCCTAAACAAGATTTAATAGTTTGTAAACCTCAAAAATGACCTAATTAAACTAAAAACTATTTTTAAAAATTTTAAAACCAAATTAAACTATTTTTAATCTCCTAAAAACTATTAAAATCTATTAAATCTTAAATTAATTCTAAAAATTAATTGAAAAGCCTAAAAATTAATTGGAAAGTGACAAAGGTCCTATTTTAATGTCTAGAATCTAGGAAAAATGAAAAATAAATAAAAATAAAACTTTTTATTTTTAATAATAAAATAATATTAAAAAAATCAAAAAAAATGAAAAGTTCTTAAATAAATTCTAAAAAATTCTCAAAAATTCTAAATAATCTAACTAAGAAGAAAATGTAAATTAAAGTTCCTAAAACCTTTTAGTTAATTTTATATTAATTTTTAAAGTTGGCTAAAAACCCTAAAATTAAATAAAATTAAAAATTAAAGTTTGAAAACTTTTTTAAATGTAAACCTCAAAAATAAGAATTAAAACCTAAAAACTATTTTTTCTAAATTTAAAACTACTGTTTACTATTTTTTTATGACTTTCTAAATATAAAACTAAAAATAATCCTATTAATTAATTAAATAAAAGGAAAAATAAAATTTTAAAACAGAAAAGTCCCTAAGCCTAAAGTCCTAGGAAAATTCAAATAAGCTAAAAACACTTAATAAATAAGCTAGGAAAAATCAAATAAGCTACGGCTTATTTATGAAAAGTCAAAAACAAAAGGGGTCAAGTATCTATTGAAATGAAACCTTAACGTAAAAGGTTCATCTAGATCAACGGTAAGCACGCTAAGTCCCCCAGCGAGGGGTCGCGTGTTCGAGTCCGTTGCGGGTGAACTTTTTATAAAATTTTTCTTTTTTTTTTCTTTTTAACACTTAATCTATTGACTTGTAAAGCTGTAAAACAAAAGACACAATCAAATTTGATCAAGTTTAGGGTAAATAAAAGCCAAACAAACGTGCCCAGGTCTGCTTGTGGACTGATGAACACAAGGGTGAGTTCACCACTTGTGTCAAGACCAAGAGGACTTGGTTGCTGATGATTTTGTGGATGTTTTTGGATGACAAAGGCACCCCTACACTCTTTGGAATGTAGGGAGTCAATAACAAGCAGAAATCAACAACACTTAGCACACAATCACTTCAAACAAACCAAAACAAGCAAAGCAAAGTTGCTGAGGCAATTTCTAAGGTCTGGTGGCCTGTTAAGCTTATAACTTGCACCCTAATGAGTTTTAGATGCTCAAATTTTGTACACAAGTTAAACAAGTATCACACAAACAACATACAATCCTAAAACAACCTATTTCTAAACAGATTAAAAGATCCAAGAATCAAAATCAACAAAAACAGTCATGCATGGCAGTTTACTGATTTTGTGCTATCTTTTTCACTTTTTATCATACCAAATGGTTCAAAACTCTTCAATACTGAAAACAAAACTAACCCACAACCTAAATAACACCTATGTGAGAGATTAAGGCAGGTTGCAAGCAACAATCAAAACTTTCAATCCCTTTTACTTACTGATCCAAACACCCTTTTAAAAGCTTAAATCAAGATTTTTTCAAACAAATACCAATCAAAATACACTCAAAATGATTCATTTAACATCTAACATGCACATAACATCAAATAACTTCATTCAAGCACATATAAACTCATTTCATGCAGAATTCACCAAAATCACTTAAACCATCATTAAACTAAAAAAAAAATGAAAAGGGGACTGATTTTTACCTAAGGGACTTACATCCAAGTCCCTTGTGACAGCTTTGTCACCTCCTTATACACTGGGGTGTATGCAGAACTCAATCAACAAACAAATCAACCAGAACCTGCAAATCAAGAACAAACACAAGAAAATTGCACTTTCTGATTTTCTTAACTTAAAACCTTGAAACCTTTTGACTTAACACGTTTTTTAAAAACACTTATAAATCACAAATCAAGGTTTGTTAATCCACTTTCACTTCTTAACACCCAATGATTTCTGAATTCAAGACTTTTCAAAACCTTTTTGAAACCCTTTGAAACTTGGAACTTCAAACACACAATTAAAAGTTGGAACTCAGCCTTAGCATTTAACACAACACACAAACTTTTTAACTTAATAAAAGGGATTACACTTGTCTTTTACAAATACCAAACTTTATTAATTAAAAAAGGAATTACAATATGCAAATGCTAAAAACTGGAACAAAGGAATGAACAAGTCTAATTCTCTTTAAATACTGCTAGAAAGAACTATCTAGAACTAATAATAAAATAATACAATGCTTGAAACCCTAATACTGGAAATGCCTAAAAAGCCCCTTTCTTCTTGGACGAATTCTTGGTCAAAAGTCACCCATGTGATGCCAGTGATGTTTGAATGGATTTGGGACGTTGGATGGGCCTTGGGGACCAAGTAGAGACATCAAACCGCTCATTTTGTCCCCTCCTTGATTTTTGTGGAAAACGACTTGAGCAGGGGAAGGTTGGGGAGGGTCCTACAGTGCATGTGGGTTTGTTTTGAGAGGTGGGAAATAGTGAGAGTGAGGGTAATTAGGGAACTGGAGCATTTGGGGTAAAACCCCTTTGGTTTGAGGGTTAATTAATCTGGGGTGGGTTTAGGGTTTATCAGGATTAAGGGGTGTTTTTGATTTGTTTTGGGGATAAAGGGAATTTAAATAATGTGTTATGGGGGGAAATAGGGGTTAGTGGGGGATTTGACTTAGTTTGACTAGGATTAAAAAAATGAAACCGGGTTGGACATGGGTGGGTGGACGGGTTTGGGTAGAGTTATGGGTTGGTGGGTGGGTTTTGCTGAGGTGGCGAGTTATGACTGGGTGGGATAGTTTGGTTAATTGGCAGGACAGGTCCCCAAGTTTGCACCATTCTTTCACTTTGTAATTAATACCCCTCAGCGCCTAGTTTCCTCTTATCAACTTTTGATAAGTTGTCATTTTTTGCACAAAGGTTTACAAAACCTTATCCAAGGGTATTAAATGTATTTTCTTCAAACTTGATGGACTGGTCTTGTACAATCTTCAAATGATAAGGACCATACTTGTACATTTGATATGTGGAGGGTCAAATGTGACAAGTTCTTCAAAGATGAGGGACTAAAATTGACAATCTTCAATTCTTCAAGGGTCTTTTTGCAAATTTCCAAACTTGGGCCCGCTTCATTGTGCGACTTCGTTTCCCGTGTTCGTTTTTGATTGATTCTTGTGATCTTTTGCCATTTCCTCAATATCCGTACCTAAAAATACACAAGTAACAAACACGAGCATATATTTGGCATATTTGATGATATTTAATTGATTTTAAGCCCGATTTGGACGATGAGACCATGTATAAAAGCAGTCTCATCAGTATACGTATAAGAACAATCAATCTACATATCTTCCATAAGTATTGCCGAGGCAATACACCGTGTTGAGGGGCGTTCCGGTCCTTGACACGTGTATCGATCAAACAAAATAAAGCAAGAATAGATAAATACTCTCAATAAGCAACAATTCGAAGAATACGAACATTTAAGTGAATAGAAAGGCGATGTGCTATAAAATGCCATCTAAGGGTCAATAGGTACTTAAGTGCTTCGCGCCACCTAACCCCCCGTTCACTTGTAAGTATTCTAAGAAGGAAGGCTTCATTGGGGGTCTTGCACCCAAAGTAGTATATACATATATTGTTATTTTCTTGTGGATATTTAATATTGAAACTCGAAGAGGATAATCCATTTCTCTTCAAAGTCACACGAGAGCTTCTCTCTCATTCCTCGTATTGAGTTGCATGCTCACTCGCGGGCGTGCACAAATACCGATTGGTGTACAACCTCTTCCTCCGAAAAGGAAGAAAAAGAGAAAGAGTAAGACCACCATCGTCCACCAAGCCGATCACGAGAATCGTGCTTTGACTCCACCACAAGAAGCCATGGCTATTGATAATCACACTTTGTATGAACGTATGCAATCCAACATTCATGGATATTCTAGTGCCATTAAGATTCCCGACTTTCCCGCTAACACATTTGAGCTACATACATCTATGATCAATATGGTTGCACTATCACCTTTCTTTGGTAAACAAAATGAGGATCCTCATGCTCACCTTAAGAGATTCCTTTCACTTTGCAATACCATTAAGCATAATGGGGTTCCACATGAGGTGATTAGGTTGATGTTAGTGTCATTTTCTTTAGAGGGAACCGCTAAGCATTGGTTAGACACCCAACCACCCGATAATATCACCACATGGGATGGTTTCACCACTAAGTTTTTGAACAAGTTCTTTCCTCCACATAAGACTATGGCTTTGAGGACTTTAATTATGAGCTTTCAACAAAAACCTAGTCAATCCTTTAGTGATGCTTGGGAAGAGTATAGTGAGTTGTTGAGGCGATGCCCTAATCATGGATTGGATCAAGTTCACCAAATAAGCCTCTTTTATGATGGCCTTAAATCTCACCACCAAGATTCACTCAATGCTTCCGCGGGAGGGAGTATTCTTCTTAAGACTTATCAAGAGGCTTTGGACATTATTGAGACTAAGGCAATGGTTCAAACAAACAATCCATTTGAAGAAAAGGTTCATGTTATCCAAAATAATTCTCAAACCCCTTGTGACAACCAACTCCTCAAGTTTCAAGAAGCGATTTTTCAAAGGATGGATAGAGATAGTGAGAGGAATTTGCAAGCACAACAAGAAATGCTTCAAACTTTTAAGAACTTGTCATTGAACAATTCCTCAAATAATGTGAATGCCATCACCATTTCTTGTGTTACTTGTGGAGGTCCCCATTCTTATGAACAATGTGATAAGGTGCTAGGGTATCAAGGGGAATGCTATGTTTACCAAGAAGAACATCGTGAACACTTCAAGCCTAATATCAATCCAAATAACCTTTCTTACAAATCCCAAAACTACCTTTCTCCACCCGGCTTCCCACCCCAACCACCCACCCAAATTCCACAAAATACTCCTCAAATTTTACCAAGGAATCAAGGGCAAAGACCACCATACCAAGGAAATAACTACAAGGCACCCAATCAATTTCAACCTCAAGCAAATACCTTTTATCCACCAAATCAAGGATTTAATGCTCAACCTTTACCTTTCCAACCTCAAGGTTTTCAAGGTTATGTGCCACAAGAGTTTAACACAATGGATCTCTTACAAAAAATGAATCAAGAGAATGAAAGGAAGTTCCAAGCTATGGAGAAGAAAATGAATGACCAATTCAATAAGGTTTTAGTGGTATTAAATAAAAGACCACAAGGGGCTTTACCTTCTAACACACAAACAAACCCTAGGGCTAATGTCAATGCTATTACAACAAGGAGTGGAACAACAAAAAAGGATCCTTCACCTCCTAAACCTACTATTGTTCAACCCACTTGTGCTCCTACTTGTGACAAGCCTTCTACTTCTACTCCACCTCCTCAAAATGCTCCTATTCACTCAAACACACCTTCTCAACCACCTCATACTTCTCCTTTACCTTCCACACTTCCCAATGAAGAAGCTAACAAAGACCAATCTTCCACCACAACACCTATTCCACCTACACCAAAGCCTACTCTTCCATATCCTTCAAGGTTGAAAAAGGACAAGTTAAAGAACAAGGATGACATCCAAGTCTCTAATTTCTTAAGGATGTTCAAGCAACTCAACATCAATATATCCTTTGCGGAAGCTCTTGCTTATATGCCAAAGTTTGCTAAGATGTTCAAGGATTTGCTCTCAAACAAAGAAAAATTGGTTGATTTGCCCAACACATCCCTTAATGAAAATTGTTCCGCGGTGTTACTTAAAACTTTACCAACAAAACTTGGAGATCCGGGGCGCTTCTTGATACCTTGTAATTTTCCCGGTGTTGAAAATTGCATGGCTTTGGCGGATCTAGGGGCGAGTATAAATCTCATGCCTTTATCGGTTTGGAAACAACTATCTCTTCCCGAGCTCACTCCCACTAGGATGACTCTTGAACTAGCCAACCGAACCATAGCTCACCCCGTAGGTATAGCGGAAGATGTGTTTGTAGGTGTGGATAAGTTTACCTTTCCGGCCGACTTTGTAGTGGTCGATTATGACATGGATCCTAGAGTGCCTTTGATTGTTGGTAGACCGTTTTTGAGAACGGGTCGTACCTTGATAGATGTGGCGGAAGGAGAATTAATTATGAGAGTAGAAGATGAGAGAGTGGTGTTTAAGTTAGGGAAAGTTTGTGATAGAAAAGAGGTTAAGGAGTCTAGACCTTGTGAGACTATTAACATTGTGGATGTGCTAGATGAAGTGTGTAATGAACACTTTCATGATGCTTGTAAGAGTGCTAGTGATGAGATACCCCATGTTGAAACCGTGGCCTCAATTGCTCCCTCTTTAACACCTTTTGGAGAGAGTGATTTCCTCTTGGAGGAATTTGAGTCCAACTTTCTTGGTGATGATGATTCTCCTATTAATTGGGAAGAAGATATTCTTACGATCCAAAAGTTGCTCAATGAGGACCCTATTCCTTCTCCTATTCCACAAGAGATTACCATTGAGGAACCTTCCATAGTAAAACCTTCCATAGAGAGTCCACCTTCCATTGAACTTAAGGAACTTCCATCTCACTTAGAATATGCTTTCTTAGAAGGAAAAGACCAATTACCGGTGATTATTGCTAAAGACTTGAAAGAGGATGAGAAAGAGCAACTTATTGAAGTTCTTAAGAAACATAAGAAAGCTTTAGCATGGAAAATATCCGACATAAGGGGAATTCATCCACATTTTTGTACTCACAAAATCCTTATGGAGGATGATTATAAACCCGCCATTCAAAACCAAAGGAGAGTTAACCGAAAAATCCATGAGGTTATTAAGAAGGAAGTGATTAAACTCTTAGATGCGGGTATGATTTACCCCATTTCCGACTCTCCATGGGTTAGCCCGGTTCATTGTGTTCCAAAGAAGGGTGGAATCACCGTGGTGCCTAATGAGAACAATGAGCTTATTCCCACGAGACTTGTGACCGGTTGGAGAGTTTGCATTGATTATAGAAAACTCAATGAGGCAACTAGGAAAGACCATTTCCCGCTTCCCTTTATGGATCAAATGCTTGAACGCTTAGCGGGAAATGAGTACTATTGTTTTCTTGATGGCTTTTCAGGTTATTTCCAAATACCCATTGACCCTAAGGATCAAGAAAAGACACATTCACTTGTCCCTACGGTACATTTGCTTACAAGAGGATGCCTTTTGGCTTATGTAATGCACCGGGGACGTTTCAAAGGTGCATGATGGCGATTTTCCATGACATGATAGAGCAAACCATGGAGGTTTTTATGGATGACTTTTCCGTATTTGGAAACTCCTTTAGCTCATGTCTCACCAATCTTGAGAGAATGCTTAAGCGTTGTGAGGAAACACGTTTGGTGCTTAATTGGGAGAAATGTCACTTTATGGTGAAAGAGGGGATTGTTTTAGGACACAAGATATCTAATAAGGGATTAGAAGTTGATCGAGCTAAAATTGATGTGATTGCTAAGCTTCCCCCACCCACCTCGGTTAAAGGTGTGAGGAGTTTCTTAGGTCATGCGGGATTTTATAGGCGCTTTATACAAGATTTTTCTAAGATAGCTAGACCGATGACTCATCTCTTGGAGAAAGAGGCTCCTTTCATTTTTGACCAAGCTTGTTTAGACTCTTTTGAGACTCTTAAGGAAAAATTGACTAAGGCTCTCGTTTTGGTTTCTCCAAATTGGGAATTACCTTTTGAGCTTATGTGTGACGCTAGTGATTATGCGGTGGGGGCCGTCTTAGGACAAAGAGTTAATAAGCATTTTCAACCTATACACTATGCGAGTAAAACCATGACCGGTGCACAACTTCATTACACTACCACGGAAAAAGAGTTGCTTGCTATAGTATATGCTTTTGAGAAGTTTAGACCATATCTTGTGCTTTCCAAAACCATAGTGTATACGGATCATTCCGCTCTCAAGTATCTTATGACAAAACAAGATGCTAAGCCTAGGCTTTTGAGATGGGTTTTGTTGCTTCAAGAGTTTAAGATAGAGATTCGTGATAAGAAAGGGGCCGAGAATTTAGCGGCGGATCATTTGAGTAGACTTGAGCATCCTTTTCAAGGAGATTTCCCACATCAAGAAATCAATGAATCTTTTCCATTAGAGGAGCTCATGTCTATCTCTTCCCAAGAGGATGCCACACCTTGGTTTGCGGATATCGCAAACTATCTTGTGGGCAATGTGCTTATTGAGGGCCTTACTTATCAACAAAAGAAAAAGTTTCTTAAGGAAGTTAAGTATTACTTTTGGGATGATCCATATCTCTTTAGGCAATGTGCGGACCAAATCATTAGACGGTGTGTAGATGGGCCCGAGGCATTTAAGATCTTAGAGGCGTGTCATAAAGGACCTACGGGTGGACATTTTGGGCCTAACTACACCGCCAAGAAAGTCTTTGATTCGGGTTACTATTGGCCTTCTATTTACAAAGATGCCCAAGAGATGGTGAAATTTTGTGATGTTTGTCAATGACAAGGAAAAATTACACAACGTGATGAGATGCCACAAAATTTTATCCAAGAGTGTGAGATATTTGATGTATGGGGCATCGATTTCATGGGACCTTTTCCATCCTCTAAGGGAAACAAGTATATACTTGTAGCGGTGGATTATGTGTCCAAGTGGGTGGAGGCTAAAGCCTTACCTACCAATGATGCTAGAGTGGTTGTAAAGTTTTTGAAACAATTGTTTGCTAGATTTGGTGTACCTCGGGCCATCATAAGTGATCGTGGTACGCACTTTTGTAATGATCAATTCACGAGAGTTATGAAGAAATATGGAGTGAATCATAGACTTTCTACCGCGTATCACCCTCAAACAAATGGTCAAACCGAGGTCACAAATCGTGGTTTAAAGAGAATTTTAGAGAGAACGGTGGGAGAGCATCGAGCTTCTTGGTCGGATAAGCTTGATGATGCTTTGTGGGCGTTTAGGACGGCTTTTAAAACACCAATTGGTTGTACGCCTTATAGGCTTGTCTATGGAAAAGCGTGCCACCTCCCATTTGAGTTAGAACATAAGGCATCTTGGGCTCTCAAGTGGGATAACTTTGATTTAAACCAAGCCGGTTCACATAGAAAAGATCAACTCAATGAGATGGATGAGTTGAGAGCCAATGCCTATGAGAATTCTTTGCTTTACAAGGAAAAGACTAAGAAATTGCATGATGCTAAGATCAAGAATCGTGAGTTCAAAGTTGGAGAGCCGGTTCTCCTCTTTAACTCAAGATTGAAGCTTTTTGCGGGCAAGCTTAACTCGAGATGGTCCGGTCCATTCACTATTGCTCAAGTGTTTCCATATGGAACTCTTGAGTTGTCCCAACCCGATGGTCCAAATTTTAAAGTGAATGGTCACCGTGTTAAACATTACTTTGGGGAGGACATTTCCGTTGAAATGGTCCAAGAGGTCCCCATTTTTCCCATGAATTAATTCATTGAGGGACGAGTCGAGCTAGAGACTCATTAACTCAAGCATCGTATAACTAGGTTTAGAGTGTTGTAGGTTAGAAATAAAGGTATAGACTTGGAGATAAGTGTAGGGGAGACCTTCGTTTGTCTTCATGATTGTTTGTAGGGTTGCTCACTCATTTCATGCTTTGGAGCTTATGGAGGAGTCCCTTGTATCCGGTTCACTTCGTTACTTTAGTGAATTTTCATTGACACCTTGTGCTTAAACACGATTTCACTAATAGTTGTCCTTTCCTTAACTTGGGTTAAGCAAAGTCTATTCATTGTCATAAGTGTAGGGGAAGTTTTTATACTTCCATGCTCTTAAACATTGAGGACAATGTTTAGCTTAAGTGTAGGGGGGTCTTCTATCGAAGTGACCTTACCTAGAACTTGTCATTGTCTTGCATGATAACATGGAAAAATTGAATTTTTCAAACATTTTTCAAATTTTTGATCTACTTTGGCCACCAAAAATATGCATTCATAATTTTTGCATCAATCATTTTTCATTTGCATAACACATTTGCATTGTATATATTTCTTCTTTTATTTTCATCAAATAGATATAAAAAGGAAAAAAAATATAATAAGGACATGGTTTAACAAATTTAGATTTCTTTGACATATTAGGCCCGCCATGGATATTTTGACTCAACCCGAGTTTGCTTATTTTGGCACTCTCTAGCTAGTATCCTTAACCATGTAGTCCTTCGTTGGTCTATTAGGCTAAGCATCCACCAATTTCATTATTTGAGATTTTAAATTTGTAGAGAATGGGAAATGATAGAGTTGAAGCAAGTGTAAAAGGGCTAGATAGACTTCATGGCAATTACTTGTGGCTAAACCCTTCTCTTCTTTATCTCTACTTTCTTCGCATGTATATAATTGTTAATAAATAATCAAGTACGATTTTAATTGGTTTGTAATCTCTTATGCATTTTCGGCTAATCATTTATGGTTGATATGAGTACGTCTTAAGATTCTAAGTTAGCACGTTTTATGTGTACTAGACTTATGTCATGCTCCATATTTAGCGGGTGTTTTTCCTTTTATTCTTTTCAAATTTCTTTGTGAGGAATAAAGAAAAATAAGAGCGGCTTATGAAAAAAATGAGTGGCTAGAAAAAAGAAGAAAAAGAAAAAGAAAAGAAAAAAAAATAAAAAAAAAATAATGCAAGACTCCCAAGAGGGGCAGTGTGGTGTTAATTATAGTGACTATTGAGTTCCAATATTACCTTGACGGGTTGCGGGGATTCAATAGATTGCTCCAATCCAATATTACCTTGACGGGTTGCGGGATTGAAGATCCAAAGTCTCAAAAAGATGGCGGATGTAAATTATTGCGTGAGTTTTATTTTTCTTTCCTTAGCGAGTGTGTAGCTACTTATTAAAGCATGACATGAGGATTTTACACATAAGGCGAATGACTTATTATTCTTGAAACGGACTTGTATTAATTGTGAGCGGTTTTTCAAGTAATGGATGAGAAGATTACTTAGGATTAAAACCGTGCTTCCTTATTTTTGGATTTTGCACTTCTTATATTTCACACTTGAATAAATGACAAATTTGCCCACAAGCAATTTGCTCAAATAATAACCGGTTCCACATTTAATTGTCATGAATAAGTTGATGCACTTTTTACTTGTGAATGCAATGATTCCATTTTTAAGCTTGGTATGGGGAAAGTGAAACTTGAGGGTGATAAATGTCCATGGTACCCAAGCCCTAATCTAAGCCATTGAATTCTTTATGAGTTATTTCCATCAAAACCATTTCAATAAAAATCAAAAAGAAATAGATAGAATTGTATTTTGTTCATTGCATTATTAAAAGTCAAAATCATGCATCATCTAGTTTAGAGTAGTGTAGATGCATCTCATATGGCCAAGGTGGATTAATTATGAGGGAAATGTAAATTTGAGCTTTAAAATATAATATTGCATGAGGACATGACAATGTTCAAGTGTAGGGGAATTTGATATGAGCTTAAACTCATATCCTTTTATCAACAAATAACCCTAAAACATGAAGCAAAATACCAATTTATTTGGCAAAAATAGTGTTATGTGGTATGTTTGTGTTTGTGTACACTTGTGTAGGTAAAAGGATACATTTTCAAGCAAACAAAGAAAAATCAAGCTCAAATGGATGAAAAAGACAAAGAAGGATCAAAAGTGACAAGACTTTGAAGTACAAGGACCTATCTTGACAAGTTATCAAAGTTGAAGGACTAAAAGTGCAAATATTGTAAAAAGTCAAGATTCAAGTCAAACTTGGTCAACTCTCAAGTCAACTCAGTCAAAGGACCATTTTGTTCAAAGAATGAAAGTTGAAGGACCAAATATGTCAAAAGAATGAAGATTCTAGCTTAAAACAATAATCTGCCAAGTTGAAGGACCAATTCTGCCAATAATGGAAAGATATTCAAGTTTGATCCATGTGACAACATTTCAGCCAATGAGAAGAAAGGAAAAAGAGCACACGGATTGAATATTAAATACCCACTCAGCGCTTTGCATTTATTACCCAATCCCAACAGTTCAATCCGTGTGAAGCTTTTTCAGCCAATTAAACACTGACACGTGGCATCTTCTTCAAGGAAAAAATTGCCAGGATCGCGTTTTAGCTACAAGCAATTTCATGGAAAGTTTTCAACACCAAACTTGATCGTTTTGAAGAGACAAACTCAATGGTGCCAATCAATTAACAAATCATTCACTTAATCAAGAATCCCCAATTCCTTGTTCATACCTGCAAATGCAATATGCAGAATTTTACACGTGGCAAGCTGGGATTAGTTCTGACACGTCACCAACCCCAACAAACTCTTCCTTCATGTCTATAAATAGCTGGATTAGACTTCATTTTCACTTGTAGCTTAAATTTGTAAAAACACATAGTTCTCAATTTCCTTTCCCTTTTCCTTCATTTCTACCCTAGCTACTCAAGAGTCTGACAAACTCTTGAGTTAGTTAGTTAGTTACTAGCTTCCAACAACCTTGTAACTGTTTTTCATTGAATAAATTTTGAATTCAAGCTTTCCCGCCAAAACTGTTCTTACCATTCCTGTTCATTTCTTGCTGCATTTGGATACTGTTGTTGCTGTTAAGTGTTTGTTATGATCATTCATTAATCATAACTGACATTGAAGGAGTTGATAGCTGTTTGATCAGAATTCAGTCCATTTCATAGCTTTTGAAGATTTTCAAGCATGTTGATAGATTCCTGTTGATTTGTTAGCTGATCTTGTTGATTGATAGATTCCTAGTGATAAGGTGGTGGTTATCACTAGGTTAAGAGAGCTCAGCGCTCCTCTTCTTCTCAAAGGATAACTCCAATAGGTTTTAAAGTCCTTGTTTCAATTCCTCTCAATAAGTCATATGCATGCTATTTTTCCTAGTGTAATTTGATGGCTGCCTGATAAAAGTTGTTTGTAGTTGATGTTTAATTGATCTTTGAGTGTTAGTAGCTTAATCCTTCTTACTTGTTCTTTGATTTGGATTCTATTCTAGTTTACTTCATTGATTCAGTCACTATTGGCCTTGCATTTGGTTTGTAGTTCTAGTAGTGTTATTTGATTGCATTTAGCTCTATTACCTTTCATTTTGATCATTGAGTTTAGACTGCTAAAGCTTTTGATTCAGCTTAAATCAATACTTAAAAAGCCTTTGTAAAAGTTTGAATAACCAGTTAAAGGAGTGTTTGGGACTAGCTTAAAAAGAGTTTTCAAGTTTTGAGTTTTGGAATTTTAGAGTTCATTTGTAGTTAATAGGTGTTATAAAAGTGTTTTCAGTCATTTACAAGTCATTTTGGTAGTCAAACAGGCAAATGACACTTAAAATGTTTGGGTCAGTTTCCATTCAGATTTGGTTTTAGAACTTGTCATTTTCAATTGATCAGTATTCATTCCATAGTTGATGAAATTTCACCAAAATTGTTCTCAGCTTTAGCTTACATCATAAAGAATCAGAATCTAAGAGGATTTTATACAGTATTCTATAATCAGTTAGATATAAGCAAAAATCAGATAAGCCAACTTAAAGCAAGTTTCTGTAACTTGTAAACTGAAATTTTGTATCTCAGTATTCTGTTCATAAACTTGGCAATTTTTCTTCACAAATCCTATTAAGTAGTTGAGGTACATGATTTTTGAGATTTTTAGCTTTTTGAAAAAAAGCTGGTCAACGCTTGGTCAACATAAGCCCAATTTTAGCTTAACTCAGATTCTGAGCTTATTTCTGGATGAAAAAGTTTCTAGTTTGATTTCCCATTCCTTAAATCAGTTGCTTAATCAGTTTCAATAAAAAAAATCAAGTTGTGACTGATTGGATTTTGCTATAGCTTATTTTGTGCTTATTGATAAGCACTCATTTGCTTATTTTTCATTCTTAGCCAATTTCCTTTGACAAGTGTAGCTTATTTTGGATTTGAAACATTTTGCAATTTGTCTCATCAAATTTGGTTGAGTATTAAGCTCAAACGAGCTTATTTTCTTGCTTATCCCGTTTTTGGTTAAAAAGTTTTGGAAATTGCCATTTAGTCCTTATAGTTTTAAACAGTTTGTAAATTTGGCTAAAGTTCCATGTTTTTAGGGTTTGCAAGTGTTTAATCCTTGTAGTTTTAAAAGTTGTTAAAATCAGTTAGCATTTTGTTAGTTTGTTACACTTTTGGTTAGTTGGTTATAAAATTTGCATTTTTGATCCTTGTAGTTAACTGCTTTGCACTTTTAGTCCCTATAATTGTTAGAGTTTACATTTCAAGCATTTATCTTTTATCGATTTTACAATTTCAGTCCTTTAAGTTTCACATTTTGCATTTTGAATTTCTACTTGAATAAAAACGTGGTATTTGCAATATGTTTTACATATAAGTAGGTAATATTTTTCCGTTTTGCAAGGTTTTGATTGAATTAGCAAATAGAATATCCAAGCAAGCTTTACAACCAAGAACAATTAAAAACCCGATATTGGTTGGACTTTCCATTAGCAAGAACTGAGAAAAAACGAACTGCATTATACACAATTTCATAAACATATAAAAAGTACTTGAAAACTCTCCTAAATTCAACTACAAGGTAGTAAAGACTTTAAGTGTAAGCTTGGACAAGAGATTGAGTATTTATGGCAAAATAAAAGTCAGACCCCACGGACCCCACGGACCCCTGGGAAAAGGGTCCAACGGGTTCTGTGACTGTCTGGTCTTTTAGCTATAAATACCAAGCTAAATCCAAGCTTAGAACTCACCCTTTTGGGTCACATTCTCTCTATCCTTCTCTCTATCAGAAAATCTATCACACATATCTTATTTTTAACATATAGATCTTAGATCTATACTTATTCATTTCTTTGTATAGTGTCTTTCTTTATAGATATGAAGATCACTTGGGTCGTATGTAATACTTCCAAGATAAAGCTTTATCTCAACACCATGTCTAAGATCTATCTTCTTAGATCTCTCTCTCTCTCAAGAAAACTCTCCAAGATTTGATCCTTCAAGCTTCACTTTGCATGAATGTGTAAAGTGTTACCTACACAATAACCATTGTTGTGTCTATACTTCTACTCTTTTGTAATAATATGGTTGGTGTTGTAAACCACAAAGTACACTGTTAGAAATACGTTTTTAACGTATATTAGAAGTATCGGTCACTCCACAATATTATTGAATGTTGTATAGCTCGTAGTTAAATACTTGTTTAATTTGTTAAGTAAAATCGGCCCATGGGCTTGTCATGGGCCAGCCCAAGTCTATTAGTGGCTTGGATATAAATACCCCTTTCCACCATGGAAAGGGGGTTGGTTGTTGGTATTGTTTCATTTTTCACTTAATAGAAAACACATATTTCTCTCTCACTTTCTCTCACTACTTTCTCTCTCTAGAACCATCAACCCACCTTATTGATTCATAAGATTATCACTATTCTTCAATTGGTATCAAGAGCTATGGGGTGATTTAAGGTAAGGATTTGTGTTGTTTTTTAGTTTTTGATAGTATTAGTGATCTTTAAGAAAATCTACCTTGAATCTTGTAATTTTTGGTGTTTTTGTTGTTGGGATTATTAGATAAGTGTTGGGTTTAGCTTATTTTGGTGTAAATCACAAAACTTTTTGTGGTTTTTATCAAAAATCGGGTTTAGAATCGTTCAAAAGCTGTTTACTTGTTCTCGAAGTAATTTTGCCAGTTTATTCCGGATAAGCAACTTATTCCGAACGAGTGGGTTATTCCGGATCAACTAGTCATTCCAAACGAGTGGGTTATTCCGGATCAACAGAATATTCCGAACCAACGGTTTATTCCGGATCAACAGAATATTCCGAACCAACAGCTTATTTCGGATCAACAGAACATTCCGAACCAACGGTTTATTCCGGATCAACAGAATATTCCAAACCAACGGTTTATTCCGGATCAACAGAACATTCCGAACCAACGGTTTATTCCGGATCAACAAGGCATTCCGAATCAACAGGTTATTCCGGATCAACCATTATTGCGGATCAACCAAGTATTCCGGATCAAGGTAATTATTCCAAACCAAGATCTTTTTCACATTAAGGTATTTATTCCGAATCAACTTAATTATTCCAGATCAAGGGGTATTTTACGAGTTTTTTTGACGATTTTTAGTGGATTTAATCTTGGCTTCTTACACACGCTTTACTTCAACAACACAACACAACTCACAACCTTACTTCACTGCTCGATCAACCGATAATCTTTGATTCTTTAAAGTGATCAAAATGAATCCGAATTCATTAATGCCTCAAATGACATCACTTACGAATATTTCCGTCATTACGGAAACGGATAATCGCCCTCCAATGCTCATTAAAGAAGTCTTTCAAGCATGGCAAGGCCGTATGATGTCATACATTAAGGGAAAACCGACATATGGGAGGCTTATGGTCAAGTCAATTCTAAATGGTCCACTTGATTATGGTACCATCGTTGTTAACAATGTGACTCAACCACGGGAGTTTGAAGAACTTACACCAGCTCAACAACTTATTGCCGATGCAGACGAAAAGGCTCTTCAAACCATTCTCCAAGCTCTTCCAAATGACATCTATCGAATGGTAAGTCAATATAAGGTTGCAAAGGATTGATGGGAACGTCTAAAGGTTTTGCTACAAGGTACGTCTCTTACTAAACAGGAACGGGAATGTAAGTTGTATGATCTGTTTGATAGGTTCACGTACAGTCCAGGGGAAACGCTTCACGACTACTATTTCAGATTCACTACTCTCATGAATGATTTGAATGTATACAATCTCGTGATTGCTCCATTCCAGGTTAACACCAAGTTTTTGAATACTTTACCTCAAGCTGAATGGGGTGAGTATATTACTGATGTTAAGTTAACCAGGGATTTACATAAGTGCAATTTGGATGAACTCTATGCTTTTCTCCAGCAGCATGAGAAACACGTGATCATGCACCGTTCGCCTCGAGGTATGTACCCTGAATCTTTAGCTTTGATGGCAAATCAACCAAGCTTGTCATATAACAACACTCCTTATATCATGGGACACCAAGCTTATCATCCATCACAGTACATGACTCCAAGCTTCCCCCAATATTCGATTCTACCGTAACCACCCACCTCACATCAGCAAAAATATCGGTTTAATGTACCTTTGTCTCAGAGAGAACCACAAGCATCACAATATGCTCTACAGCCTCACCCATATTCACCAGCAAGCATTGCACCCTATGCTCAGTCATCATACTCGCCATATCAAGAAAATGCAGCATATCCACCAAGCTATTCTGACCATACAAGTACTCCCTCTAGTGCTTATGTCGCTCAACAAGACCAAGCAATGTATTGTGATAATGATGAAGTTCCCATTCCTGAATTCAAACAAGGAACTGACCCAGCTGAAGTGTTGGCCACCATGTCTTCTTACCTCACAAGGACATTGAGCAAACGAGGATTTAGAGGACCAACTCCAACTAACAATCAGTTGAGGAACTCATCTAATTCTAGACAACAAGCTACCATTAAGAATGGCAGAGTAATGGTTCAACCTATTCAACCTTATCAGGGGAGATCCACTAAATCTACCACCAATGCACGCATGGTCAATCCTGCTCCAATGGTCAACACTCCTCCAATGGTTACTGCTCCACGGGCTAATTCCACAGGTAATTTGAGAATTATAACATGCTACAACTGTAAGGAAGAAGGTCACATGTCTAGGGATTGCACAAAACCCAAGAGGAGAAGGGATGGTCAATGGTTTGCAGAGAAGATTTATTTGGTGAACGCTCAGGCACAAGGAC
Source organism: Glebionis coronaria (assembly GCA_025667525.1). NCBI lineage: Eukaryota > Viridiplantae > Streptophyta > Magnoliopsida > Asterales > Asteraceae > Glebionis > Glebionis coronaria. The sequence goes on from CM046874.1 coordinate 492,852,534, forward strand.
AGTAACTTGATGAAGAGGAGCTAGCATTTCTTGCTGATCCAGGGATTGCGGAACAAGGAGTTCTCACTACACATAATGCAGCATACCAAGCAGATGATCTGGATGCTTACGATTCAGACTGTGATGATCTTCAATCTGCTCAGGCAGCTCTTATGGCAACTATCTCTAGCTTTGGGTCAGATAAAATATCTGAGGTACTTACTAATTCCACTGATACTAGTATTCAACTACATCAAGTTGGGCAAGAGGGTGCTGATTCGAATGAGTCTTCGGTGGTGAGTCTTTCAAATGAGGAGACAATCAATGATAGCAATATCAATGCAAGTCCCCAGACTTTGAGTGAATCACAACCGGGAGTCATTTCGCATACGCATATTCCTGCTCAACAAGATTTGGTCATGGTTCCTGCAAAGTTACTTAGTCAAATGAATACTGCACTTTTAGAAACCATAGCTACGAATAAGAATCTGTCGGCTGAGCTTGCCTTGTGCAACGAAAAAGTTCAAACTTTGGAATTTGTTCCTTCGTCCAATGTTCTAACAAATCCCGAATATGATCATTTTCGAAACAAACAAATGGGTCATTTGCAAGAAATTGAAACCTTAAGAGCAAATCTTTCCAACGAACTTAAATAAAAAGAGTTAGTGGTCACTAATTTTCACAAACTTCAAATGGATTTTGAATTACTCGAGTCTAAAAAGAATGAAATGGAAATTAATGCAGCTAATAGAATTAAGAGTTTAGATTATTTGCTTTTATGACAATACGCTGCCTCTCAACTAGTGCACTTATTTGACGCATCGTTTAGAGAGTTTAACTTATCGCGTCAAAAAGACCTTCCCCCTAACCCACGGTATGCAAGACAAGCTTTTATCCATAATCCAAGACTTTATGATGCAACCAAATTAGGATTGGTCTTAGATCCGATTGTTATTTTCGAGGATCGTGAGAATAAGGCTCTAGTTGATGAGAGTCGGTCATACAACTTTGCAAAATATCCCCAGTGTGATTATTTTAAAATGAATCAAGAGCTTGCAAAAACAGACTTTAGAATTCGCTTCCATATGGATAAAGATCTCATCACAACACCAACCTACATGTTAAATGAAGAAAACCCTAGTACACTTCCTACACTTGTCAAAATGGAAGGACCTAAGGAAATTCCAAAGGATCTTCCACCTATTAGCACTGTATGGATAAACTTGCAAGAGATTAATCAATACTTTGCTAGTTTTGACAAGGTCATCCGGGAATGTACGACTTCAAATGGTCTAAACGCCGGAGAATGGGCTTTCGAACACATGAACGAGGTGTTTAAGAATGAGATCAACCCTTTTGTCGAAAATCTAAAAGGAAGTTTTGCATCTCTTTCGGAAAATCTCGATTTTGAAATTAAAGAAGTTCAAAAAGTGTTTTATGAAATGGACACCGCCTACGAACTACAAATAATTGAAAAGGAAAAGATTTTATCCGAGTATGACCGATTCTTATCCCAAGTAATTTCGTGTGATGTGCTTAATACTGTGAATGTTAATTATTCGAATGAGCTTACATCCGCTATGATTAAATGTGATGCTGTGAATATATGTGATGATGTGTGTGATCTCTCTATAAATGTTGCTGATACTGTAAATGAGGTAGATAATCATTCTTGTCATGAGTCTAATGTTGAATTTTTAAAGCTTCAAGATTCTTACAATTTACTTGCAACACGTTTTAATCAACTTGAACAACATTGTATATCTTTAGAATTAAAACACCAAACTCAAAATAAGGATATTTTGGTAACAAATGGTTGTGAAAACAGTGTTGAGACGAGTGACAAGATGATTGAGATAGTTAAGGCATTAGAGGAAGAGATTATGAGATTAAAGAGAGATTTATCATCGAACGAAACACTAACTTTAGAACTAGAGGCTGTAGAGTCTAAAAACCAGTACTTAGAAAGTAGACTTTCGTCTATTCTAGGGGAGATGGAACGTGCAAGACTGGGAATGTCCACTCTTTATGGTTCACTAGAAGAACGCTTCGCTTTTAATGCGGCACAACAACAATCTTATGTTGAACAATTGAACCAAAAGTGTGAGGAAATCTCTGACTTAAATATCCAGCTCATTGACAAAAACATGGTTTTGGCCGAGTTAAAGTAGACATTTCTTCTCACCCGACAAGAAGTTGTTAATAACTTAACTACCAACTCTGCACCGTCCTCTAGTGCTCAATCAACCAATTCAGTAGTGATCTATAAGAACCCGCGCCATAAGCAAAATCCGGATACTTACGATGTTTATATGATGAATGAAATTAAGCACGTGGACCTTGTTAGGTATATTTTAGATGACTTGTATGCGTTAGATCCCTCAAGCAGTCACTATTATTTAGCTCATGCATATATTCAGCGAGTTCAATATTGCTTAGCATATTTGCAATACATAGGAAAACCGGGTTCTGCACTACTCACTAATCGAACCATTGTTGTAACTCCATTCAATAAAACCCCAGGAGCAAAACCGTCATTAGCACCATCAACTAAGGCACCTTTAAAATCTGTTGCTAATGTTCCCACTTTGCCTTCTACAGGAGTAAAAGAGTCTACTAAGGCTTAAGGATCGCCACTCAAGAAAGACAAGATCAAGCCCTCCACTAGTAGTACCATCAAGAAGAAAGTAGAAGCTCACCCTAGAGATGTTATTTCATATTTAAATAAAAAGAATCATGTTGCTAAGACTAAAAGCTCTGCGCCTGTGCAGAAGCCTAAACCATTTGTGAATTCTAATTTAAAATGTTGGAATTGTAATGAATACATGTTTTCTCAACGTCATGATTTGTGTCTTATTGATCATGTGAATGAAATGAATGCCATTAGGAATGATCTTGAATGGAAGCCAACTGGGAGAACTCGTTCCCATGTTGGATGGCAATGGCGTCCCACTGGTAGGACCTTTACATTAGATGAAAAAATGTGCCCTTTAACTAGGAATGCATCCATTGAGGTTAGGTCTCAGCGTCCTTTAATTAGGAACACTAGCACTAAAGTATGGAAACCGCGTCCTTTAATTAGGTCAGCCCCCACTATAGTGCCTATCAGTGAAGAAATACCTCAGGATTTAAGCCAACTTGACTCTACACCACCAACTAGGAAGAAGGCTAGGAAATCTAAGAAACCTAAAGTTAGCAAATCTAAGATCATTAAATCTATACCTACTAATAACAAGGAACACTCAGATTCCGAAACCTATACATTGTCCTCGTCTGGTGATATTTTCAGGTGGTCCAAATCATCCTCTGGTATTTGGAATCCGGTTGCTCAAAGCATATGACCAGAGATCGCTAGATGCTCCGAAATTTCGTCAGCAAGTTTCTTGGAACGGTAAAATTTGGTAATGATCATATTGCAAAGATAATGGGGTATGGTGAATATCAGATTGGAAATGTCACGATTTCAAGGGTATACTATGTAGAAGGTCTTGGTCATAATTTATTTTCAGTAGGACAGTTCTGTGATTCCAACCTAGAGGTTGCTTTTCGACAACACACTTGTTTCATCCGCAACTTAGAAGGAAAAGACTTGTTGAAGGGGTCTCGTGGTGCAAATCTTTATACTTTGTCCATACAAGACATGATGGCCGCCTCTCCAGTATGTCTTCTCTCCAAAGCATCTAAGACCAAGTCATGGTTATGGCATCGCAGATTATCTCATCTCAACTTTGATGCTATTAATCATTTGGCTAAAAACGAATTAGTTCGTGGTCTTCTAAAGCTCAAATTTCACAAGGACCATTTATGTTCCGCGTGTTCAAGGGGGAAAAGCACCAAGAAATCATACAAGCCCAAAGCTGAAGACACCAATCAAGAAAAACTTCATCTTTTGCATATGGATCTTTGTGGGCCAATGCGAACCGAAAGTGTGAGTGGTAAGAAATTCATCATTGTTATTGTGGATGATTTCTCCAGGTTTACATGGGTTAGATTTCTACGTACAAAGGATGAAGCACCGAAGGCTATCATCACTTTCCTGAAATTCATTCAGGTACGTTTAAATACTACTGTCCGCCGTATTCGTACTGATAATGGAACAGAGTTCGTCAACCAGAATCTTCGTCATTACTATGAAGAAGTTGGTATCTCACATGAAACATCCGCTGCACGTACTCTATAACAAAACGGTGTCGTTGAAAGACGGAATCGTACGCTTATGGAAGCTGCTAGGACGATGCTGATTTATGCGAACGCTCCATTATTCTTATGGGCAGAAGCTGTATCTACTGCATGTTACACCCAAAACCGCTCTATCATTCAGAAACGCCATGGAAAAACACCTTACGAGCTTCTACATGATCGTAAACCCGATGTTTCATTCTTTCATGTGTTTGGTGCTTTTTGTTATCCAAACATTAATAGTGAGAATTTGGGTAAACTTCAACCTAAAGCCGATATAGGTATTTTCATTGGTTACTCACCCTCAAAGAAAGCCTACCGAATTTACAACCGTCGTCTTGGTAAGATAGTAGAAACTATGGACGCAGATTTAGATGAGCTGACAGCGATGGCTTCTGAGCAACGCAGCTCTGAACCCGCGCTTCATGAGATGGGAACCGGTGCTATTAGTTCCGGATTAGTTCCCAATAATCCTACCTCTACATCATTTATACCACCTACAAGGCCCGAGTGGGATAAACTATTTCAACCGTTGTTTGATGAATTCTTTGATCCCCCAAGTGATGAAGTTCCAGCACCTGTATTGATAGCTCCAATGAAGTTTTTGCTCAAGCTAATGAAGCTTCATCAAATGCATCTTCAATTAACATTGAACCGGATGCACCTCCACCAAGTAATTCTCAAAGTACACCTGAATCTTCACCCTTACTTGTGCCTAATGATGTTGAAGAGGGTTCTGTTGATCACGATTTGGAATATGCTCACCAACAAGAGCTTCCATTCTTTGGTATACCGATACCTGAAAATCCTTCAGCCGCGTCTACCTTAGAAGAAGCTCCTACAATCGTTCACTCCAGACCACCACGGATTGAAAATCACAGCACCAAATGGACAAAAGATCACCCAATTAGGAATATTATTGGAGGTCTCGATCGACCAGTCTCTACACGCCATCAATTACAAGAGAGTGCACTCTATTGCTATTTTGATGCATTTCTCTCCGAAGTTGAACCTAAAAACTGGCAACATGCTATGACTCAATCATCTTGGATTGAAGCCATGCAAGAGGAACTAAATGAATTCCAAAGACTTGAAGTATGGGAATTAGTTCCTCTCCCTGACAAGGTTAACATCCTTACTTTGTTGTGGGTTTATAAGGTTAAACTCGATGAGATGGGTGGAGTTTTGAAGAATAAGGCTAGATTGGTTGCTAGAGGATACAAACAAGCCTTGGGTATCGACTTTGAAGAATCTTTTGCTCCTGTTGCAAGATTGGAGGCTATTAGACTATTCCTTGCATATGCTGCTCATATGAACATGATCGTCTATCAAATGGATGTGAAGACGGCATTTTTGAATGGTGAACTAAAGGAAGAAGTCTATATTAGTCAGCCGAATGGGTTCGTTAGCACGGAGTTTCCTAATCATGTGTACAAGCTTAAGAGGGCTCTCTATGGGTTGAAACAAGCTCCACGAGCGTGGTATGATCTCCTTTCAACATATCTCATGTCGGAAGGCTTCTCCAAAGGCAAGGTGGACCCCACTCTATTCACTCTCAAGGAAGACAACGACATGATACTGGTACAAATTTATGTTGATGATATAATATTTGCTGCCTCTAACATAGAATTGTCAAACCGCTTTGAGAAAATAATGTCCACACGCTTTAAGATGTCAATGATGGGAAAATTTTCAATTTTCTTAGGATTACAAATTTCTCAGAATCCCAGAGGCATCTTTATTAATCAATCCAAATATGCTCTAGAATCTTTAAAGAAATACAACTTTGAAAATTATGACCCCGTGGATACTCCAATGGTGGAGAAATCCAAGTTAGATGAAGATAGGAATGGGATTGCTGTTGATCCGAAACTCTACCGTGGGATGATCGGCACCCTTCTCTATCTGACTGCTAGCAGGCCTGATTTGCAATTTGTCGTATGCATGTGTGCCCGGTATCAGGCTCGACCTACCTAAAAGCACCTACATGCTGTTAAAAGGATCTTTCGGTATCTCAAAGGAACACTTCATCGTGGTCTATGGTATCCGAAAGATTCCTCTATTGCTTTAATATCATATGCAGATACCGATCATGCTGGGTGTCAAGACACGAGGCGTAGTACTTCTGGCTCTGTGCAACTCCTTGGAGACAGATTGATTAGTTGGTCTTCAAAAAGGCAGAAAAGCGCTACAATTTTAGCACAGAGGCTGAATACATTGCCATGTCTGGTTGTTGTGCTCAAGTCCTTTGGATGAGATCACAACTAACTGACTACGGTCTTGGATTCAACAAAATCCCGATGTATTGTGACAACAAGAGCGCCATTGCCCTTTTCTGCAACTACGTTCAACACTCCCGGGCAAAGCACATCGACATTCACTACCATTTCATTAAAGAGCAGGTGGATAACAGAGTGATCGAGCTGTATTTTGTCACCACTGAGTATCAGCTGGCAGATATGTTCACAAAAGCCTTAGATCGAGGACGAATCGAGTTTTTGATCGACAAGCTTGGCATGAAATCTTTCTCTCCAGCGACTCTCAAAGAGTTTGCAGAAGAATCAGCAGAATAGTGGTGGTAAACTATTCATGCGTATCCTTTGTTCATGATCATGTATATTATCGTATATATTTAAACCACAAAAAGAAAATACAAAAATATAAAACCTACAAAACCATAAAAAATATAAAACCAAGAAAAACCATAAAAAATATAAAACCAAGAAAACCTAAAAATATTTTGGTTTTTTTTAATCGGGCATGTCTTTTAGTACAGTAATATTTACGGCTTTAGAAATGTCGATTAAAATTGACACGGCGCCATAAATAGAGTCCGTATAAAAGTTGTACATTTTTAAAACATGCCCATTATGGCTTGTAGTTATTTCAGACTACAACCCGCTTTTCGCATTAAAGTCACGTATTTCCTTGGAAAACGTTGGCTCACAACGGGAATTAATTTTCTCGGGCATGATTTACAATCCAAATCATGCAAAGGGATCAAGTTTACTTTATAACTTGGTCTAACACGAGTTAGTGTACGTCTCAGTGCATTAATTTGTCAAAATAAGAGAAATCTTATTGCCACCACGAATCAACCTTTTCAAGACATTAATTAGAAAATGTTTTCATCAATATTTGACTCTTTAAACAATGACTGTAGCTCTATAAATAGAAAACGGGTCATAGTTTAAGGGGGAGAAAATATTAAATCGTCTTCGTCATCAAAACGGTTTTCAAAAGTTGTTGAGGAAAATTAATTGGATAAATGGTTAATGACTGGAATTGCTTTGGTATTCGTCTTGTATTCGTTCGTGATTTGTCGTGAATAGTTAAGTTATGTGATCACTAAGATAGGTTAAGGTGGTTAAATCTAACGATGGTTAGGGAGTTTAACGATGGTTAGTGACTAGAAACGAAAAGAAAAGGAAAAGAAAAGAAAAAACGAAAAGTAGAGGGATTAAAACTAGCAAAGAGTAAAATTTATAAAAAGTTGACCAAGTCAACCCCCCCCCCCCCCCCCCCCCCCCCCGTCTTCTCTTTCCCTATTTCTCTTTTCTTCTTTATGTTCTTCTTCCATCCGCCATTAACACACACAAAAACACACTCAAGCTCTCAACTCGCGTTTTTCTTCATCTCCAATTCGTTTCATTTATTTAACAAGGTACAAACGTCATCTATTTCGCCTAATTCACTAGTTAAATCCAATTAATTGAATTCATTTTAATTAAATTAATCAAATTAGGGCTTATGCTTTAATTAGGTCAAATTGATTTGGGGATTTAGCTGGGTTTGTCTTGGAATAGGATTAGAACGAGTTTTGTTGCCTTAGAATGCCTTAAAACACACGAATGCTAGAATAATTCATGATAGAATGCGTTTAAGATCATTCCGAATGAGCACGTTTTTAAGTTATTCCGAATGAGCATGTTTTCAAATTATTCCGGATGAACGATCTATTCCGGATGAACCGTTTTGCAAAAACATTCCGGATGAATCATTTATTCCGGATGAATCATTTATTCCGGATGAACCATTTATTCCGGATGAATCATTTATTCCGGATGAACCATTTATTCCGGATGAACTATTTATTCCGGATGAATCATTTATTCCTGATGAATCATTTATTCCGGATGAATCATTTATTCCGGATGAATCATTTATTCCGGATGAACCATTTATTCCGGATGAACCATTTATTCCGGATGAACCATTTATTCCGGATGAACCATTTATTCCGGATGAACCAATATTCCGGATGAACCACTATTCTGGATGAAGGGTTTATTTCGAATGAAGGGTTTATTCCGGATGAAGGGTTTATTCCGGATGAAGGGTTTATTCCGGATGAAGGGTTTATTCCGGATGAAATGTTTATTCTGGATGAGATGTTTATTCCGAATGAAGGTGTTTTTTGCTTAAATAACTTGTTAAATGTTTGAGTGTTTTAAAAGCTTAAGGGATTATGTCATATGTATAATGCTTAGGTATAAATTCATAATGATATTCATATCTGTATGTATCAACTTTTATGTTTTATCTTAAGCAGAAACAATGACTAACCCAACCGTGCAACAAATACAAGACACTAGAGCAGCAGCCATTAAAGAAGCCAAAACCCTCAAGTTCATTCCAAACAACTACTGGTTGAAGGAAGTCTCTCACTCCACACACAATGGATTCAAGGTAGGTTCAACCATTCTTGACAATTCTCACTTCAAGAATGCGCTAAGGGGTAGTGCTTCGGTGCCCTTCGACTACATGTACGAATTCTGGGCAACCAAAGAGAAGACGTCAAACAAGATCACATTCTTCCTGGACAACAAGCAACAGACTCTAACCGTGTCAGACTTCCGCAAGATCTTTGGTTTTCGGGAGTCACCCAAAGGAACAACATTCTCAGCGAACCCGACCAAGAACGAGCTCATGGCGATGTTCTCTGATATTGGATGTGCGGACTTACGTATAGTGTTCGATTTTACCACAGCCAAAGTGGGTCAACCTTGGAGAGCGATTTTTGGTATTCTCAGCCGATGTCTCACACCCAAAACGACTGGGTATGATGTTGTGCGTCCGCCAATCATCAAGATGTTCTATGGTATGTTCAAAGGTATTAATATTGATTATGCATCATTGTTGTGGGACGAGTTTATTTTTCAACTCTTCACAAACACGAAGACTAAGGCTAAAGGTTACCAGTACCCTAGGTTCATAAAGCTAATCATACATTATTTTATGGAAAACGATGCGTCTATTGATAAGCGTGCAGGTAGCCGTCACCACACACAGGATGGTGATGATCTGGTGGACCTAAGGCAAGAAGGTCACTCCAATGTTGTTATCCCTGGTCCTATTCCCAGTCATCTCCTGACAGATAAGATTATCGCTTCTGCTGATTACAAGAACATGCTAATAGAAATCAAGAATCAACAAGCAAGCGTTCAAGCAGGAGAAGACTCGTCGACCACAGTTAAGAGTAAAGGTAAACGCAAGCAAACAGCTTTACCTGAACCCAGAACCAAGAAGACAAAGACTGTGGCTGAGAAGGGTAAAAGCACGGTTGACAAGCTTGTTCTTCACGATGAAGAAAATGTTGATGACGATCCTACTCCCGAGCTAACTCGCAAGACTGAGAAAAGGTTAATGAAGAAGGCTATTGAAAAGAGTAGGAGAGACACAGGCGGTAGTGGTTCGGGTGCACAGATAGATGTTGAAGAAGAATATGAGGAGCCACATGACATTAGTGAGTTTGGATCACCCGAACGTTACTCAGCATCGAAGGAGACATCCATTGCTGATACAGCAAGTGTTGAGAAGGTGTCCGGTGCTACAACAATCATTGTGACTACACAGCCTCTCGTAACTCAACCCCCACCAATCCAGCCTTTACCAACCCGACCGGTGCCAACACCATTCCCTCCACCTCCACCTACTTACGTCATGAGTACTGTAATCACAACCGTGCCTCTTCAACCATCCCAGAGTAGCCCTGTACCATCTTCAATGGCTGCATTCGTAATGGCAGAAATGTTGGATAAACACATGGACAGTCAAAGAAAAGAGATGGCTCAACTTCGAGAAGAGTTATTTCGACGAGTGCAAAGTGAAGAGGCATCCAAGAAAGCCCAAGAAGAGATGATTACTAAGTTCACTGCAGAGATGGAGATGACACGTAAATCTCATGCATAAGAACTTGCTCAGGTCAAACAGGCTGAAGCTGATAAGAATAAAGCACGATTTACAAGACTTCGAGCCATAAAGGATAAATATAAGGAGCAGAAAGAAACACTTGAAGCTTCTATTGTAGAGAGAGTGAATGAATTTGTTGAGTCTCTTATGCCAAAGCTACGTGAAGAGTTGAGGAAACTTGCGGCTGATAACTTGATGGTTAAGTCGTCCAACCCTTTCGAGTCAGCCTACAAAATTGCATTTGACTTAACAGATTTTGAACTAAAGAAGATCCTCAAAGCTCGCATGAAGGAAGTTGGATCTTTTGACAAGTCTAAAATTCAGAGGACACTCTACAAAGCACTCAACGAAGCTATCTTGGAGGATGATCGGTTGTTTAAGACATTTGGGAGTGTGGTACCTTACCACATCTTGGATGAGGAGGAAAAGGAAGATAGTGAGCAAGAGGACAGTGATGGTGAAGAAGAGGGTGATGGTGAAGAAGAGGATGATGGTGAAGAAGATGATGATGATGATGGTGATGGTGGTGATCAAAATGAGGAGAGTGATAAGGGTAGCAACGGGGATGATGATGAGGATGATGATGACAACGAAAACATGGATAGCGGTAAAAATGACCAACCTGATCAGTCTGATGACGATGAAACGGGGGACAAGGTTGCCAGCAAAAAGAAACCATCCAAGTCTGGTACCAAGTCTCAGAAGGATGCTGCCCGAAAGGAAAAGTCCACATCTACGGAGTCGGGACGAACCAAGTGGCGCCATGATGTGAATGTTGCTACTGCATCATCGATTCCCGGTACATCTGTTTCTGTTTCTATACCTGTTACCACTAATCATGTTAGTTCTTTTGTTGCTCCTGTGATTGCAGAACCAGTAACTGAACCTGAATCTGCACAACACTCGCCTGTTCATGATACCGCCGAAACGCCTGAATCAGAGCCAGCAAGTGTTCATGTTTCTACGCCTCTACAAAAAGAACCAGAATCTACTGTTCCCGAGTCAAGCACACGGGACTGGGCGGATACATTGGAGATTGATGAAACTGCACCGCCATAAGCTTGGATCACGGCAGCTGCTAAATATGATCCAATCACAGACGCTGATAGAGATGTTCTATATCTCCGTATCCATAGTCCGATAGACTTGTGTGCATTTTGGGCTCATGAGTTCAAATCTTCGGTCACTCCGTCTTTGGTGAAGAGAGCGCTAAAGGACAAGAGCCTTCACGCCAAAACCAGGTTAAGCCGCATGGAGTACGAGTATTATGCTGACGAGGTCTTGAAAGCTCTCAATACCGTTCAAAGGCCAGGCCTTCATGAGTCAGAAAGAGCTCCACCTCCACTTGATCCCTCTCAAGATAATCAAATTGCTCTTGACTTCTTTGTCACCTATGATCTTGACTATCTCCTCAAGGGATCATCCAAGTACGCGGCCTCCTTGACCTTGTTGAAACCTTCTAATTGGGGGACAATACCTTATATCGAGGAAAAGGTCAACCGCCTCTGGGTTCCAAAGGTAAACCGTAATTAAGACATGTATGCTGCTATAGGATCATCACATTGGGACGAGCGAGTCCGAAGGGCGTACAGAGGTTGATGCTTAGCCGACTCGGGTAATATTGTCAAATCCGATATTCGCATCTCAAGTATTTTGGGACTGAAGATTGAACCCAAGAATGTCTATCACCATGTGACGGAGATTCGTCTAAAAAGGGAGGAAGACAGAGAATAAACGATACAGCAGGGAGATTTTTCTATCAATCTCCTTGAAGATATCGAAGACATGTTGCTTATGATGACCCTGATCAACTTACCCATCTTACTCGTGAAGAAATCATTGCCTTGAATACAGCACTTCGTATGTTCACACGAAGCGTTGTTATCAAGAAGTGAGTTGAAGATCTTCAATTGGGAGTTGAAAGCTACTAAAGGAAGCTTAACATGACACGTCCAATGAATCAAGTTCTACCTTAACATGTCAAAAGATGTCCCTATACTGGCACGAGCGTTCCGACGTACGGGATTTTCTACATGAACAGTCGTGGGATCATGAAGTTTATGAGGGTAGGTGAGCTTCATAAATACAGTGATGGGACTCTCATATACGTCAGAGGAAAATTGGAGCATCTTAATTCTGGTGGGACATTACCAGAAATGATTGAGGATTGGCATCCGGGTTATCGGAAAATGGCTACATATGTGATAAAGAAGATTGATGAAAAGCTCCGGGAACATAGATTGATGAGGAGCTTAGAAAGATTCGTTGGTGGTAGACCATATGGAGTGCACTACAAGTTACTGCAACGATCCATCTAATGGGTCGTACATCTCAGGTCCACTCTATATTGGTTTTATTTGTGAATATGTAAATTTTGTGAATATTGTGCTTTTATGGCTTGATGTAGTGTTAAGGTATGATATTTTTTCAATAATTTCTCACGAGATTCTAAATCTTTCAAAATATGTCACACTAAAGCACTACAATTAACCCTTATTAATATAAGGGGGAGCATTAATATGTTCTATGGCCAAACATTGATTTCATTTTTACCCAAAGACCGGTTAATCCATTCAATATCCCAAATATTAATGGTTAACATTTTAGATAAGGGGAGAAAATGGGATTAAGGAGACTTAAACGATACTTGGCTAAAAAATGAAAAAGACTTAACGATAATCTAACTTAATATGTGTAAAGCACGTGTTAAGGGGGAGCGTTTTTTGATGAACAAAACACTTAAGGTACAAAACTCTTGATTTCAATATCACAAGTACCTTAAGTGATTTTCAAGGATTTTTCATGGTGACTATACTTTCCCAAAACACGCTTAATTCACGACGGATGTGGTGACAAAAGGGTGGTAGGAATAGGTATTAGTCCAATGATTCATCAGAGCCGATGGAATCTTCCCAAGGACAATTCCCTAGATAGAATTAGAAGTCCTAGGAAAGATAGAGAAAGATTGTGAACGTAGCAGAGTACCGACTAATTACTGATGCTAGCACTGGAACAATCACAACAAGGTGCTAGTGATGATGTATTGGTAAGTACTGAAGGGGTTGAAGAATGAAAAAGAAATGTAAAGATAAAGGGTGTAAAGAAAGAAGCACTCCTTACAACTTTAGGCAGAAACCGGGTCAATACATATGCTATTGAGATCATTTGTTAATGATTCTAGATATTGAAGAAAGACATCATGGACCCAGTGATGCAATGCACAACCCTTCCCAGCTAACTCAAATATCTCTCAAAAGGTATTTGTTTTAATCACACGGAGATCAACACGTTATCTATTGGTTTATTCACTCCGAATAGACTGATATTGAAAATGTGGCACTCCTCTCCAGCCATCGCTCACTAAATCAAAACGCACTATCGAGTCTAGAGCCACGAGATCATCAAAAGTCTCATTCGGACACTTTCCATTTATTCCTTGCTTTCTCACACACTGTGAAAAGTAAGAGATTTTTATGAGTCCTACGCAGTATTCTTGTAATATTGCCAGAACATCCGAGTGATACGCAAGTATTACAATGAAGATGGAAATCCTGCTTGAGCCAACATCAAACAAGCTCATGGTAGGTTACACGTGCGGTTCTTTAAGAACCAATCTTGTGAAAAACTGGAAAGAAACAGTAGTTTAATTATTAATTGAACTTAAACTCGTTCCAGGCCTCTACGCATTATCATATGATCTTGCCAGAACACTCAGAGTGACACTCTTTAGTGTTCACAGTGACGAGTGGAAATCCTTCTAGTGTTAACATCAAACAGCACTTGGTAGGTGACGTGCAAGATTCTTTATGAATCAAGCTCGTGATAACCGGAAAGCAACGATGGTAAAAATCTTAATTGAAATTCACTTGTTCCAGGCTTCATGAATTGACGGCTTCAATCACAAGGATAATTTATCCAAGTGATTCACTCTTTATGTTCGCAGTCAAGCTTAGTGATCGTCGAATAAAGAGAACGGGTTTACCCGTGAAATCCTGTCAGGAAGTTACTTAATTGAAACTATCCGTCACAGGTACGATATCTAATATTGTCCAACGGTCTTCACCGACCAGAGGTAAAACGCTACCGATTTAGAATGAAATGTTCTAAGCCATTTCATTCGTGTCTTATTATGTTGCTGCGAAGACGGTGGCGTTGCGGTGTACCAGCTAAAGTCGTTCCCACATGCTTATGTTCTTCTGCATCAAAGTTCAGCAAAATTCAAGAAAGTACAAAATGAAGTCTTCCGCTGTACCAAACTCTGAAGCTTTCAAGAATTCAACAAAAGACATAAGTGTGTGGAACATGGAGTCACGAGGAGGCAAGAGTCACAAGAAGGCAAAGATCGCACGTGATGGGTCAAAAGAACAATGCTCTCAAGCCAAAGCCTAAAAGATCAAATCAACATATTCACAACAAAAAGAAAAGAAGAAAAGACTACCAACTGAAGAACGAAGACTTAGTATAGTATGCTAGGTTTAGAACTGTGTAACGTGGAGTGACCTCCCTTAGGGGGAGATTGTTAGAAATACGTTTTTAACATATATTAGAAGTATCGGTCACTCCACAATATTATTGAATGTTATATAGCTCGTAGTTAAATACTTGTTTAATTTGTTAAGTAAAACCGGCCCATGGACTTGTCATGGGCCGGCCCAAGTCCATTAGTGGCTTGGATATAAATACCCCTTTCCACCATGGAAAGGGGGTTGGTTGTTGGTATTGTTTCATTTTTCACTTAATAGAAAACATATATTTCTCTCTCACTTTCTCTCACTACTTTCTCTCTCTAGAACCATCAACCCACCTTATTGATTCATAAGATTATCACTATTCTTCATACACAGTGTGAAGGAAGTTGTTGTACCCATGTATAAGAACACGACATCCTAGCTTAGGTGTTGGAAAATATTATAGGCGGTGTAAAAGGGTGTTGGTCCTATCCTTTATGCAAGGACCCAGTGAGTAGCTTAGTACCGGATAGGCGTAAGCGATGCAGAAGGGACTTATTGTACCCATGTAAAAGAACACGACATCCTAGCTTAGGTGTCGGTAAAGATTTTAAGCTAAGTGTAAAGGTTTCTCCACCGGTGTTAAGGAGATTCTTGATTAGTGAAGTCGAGATCTCGAGTAGGTGACTCGGGGAGTGGATGTAAGGCAAGGAAGGAGTCCTTGTAGCCAAACCACTATAAATCATTGTGTCGGTTTGCATTTACTTTTCATTACTGCTTTATCCTTATACTTGCATTGCTTGTGTGTATTGTGATCTCTCAATGTGCTACTTGACTCATATGGTCTTTGACTATAAACAAGCGCCTCTCATACTATGTCCCATTAATGGAAATTTGATACAAAAATTTTAAAGAAAACTATTCAACCCCCCTTCTAGTTTTCTACATGTTCTATACTAAAGATATCGAAAGTATTAGCTCCGCTAGCATTCTTGTGTTTCTTCACCTCAGCGAGATACTTCAGGCAGTTTATTTTCCAGTATCCTACCTCTTTGCAATGGTGACACTAGGAGTCCTTTTCCGGGTTATTCTTCTTTGGTGGTGGAGGAATTTTCTGCTTTGGGGCGTAACTTGACTTACCCTTTCGAGCAGAATTTCCTTTACCCCTTGCGGTTTCTTACCCTTGTCTTTATGGATCCACCCATCTCTAATAGCCATTACAGCAGGTGATAGGTGTGTAAACACCCGTTCTTTTTACCACTTAACTACAATAATAACCAGGCCAAAACGTGTATTTTATGTCGTAAATGTCAGGATTATGCGTGGTTTGTGTTTTTGTTGTGATTTAGGACGAAATTGTGAAAAGGGGAGAAAATACGAGCATTCACGGGCTTTTATCGAAGAAAAAGACAAAAGACAAAGTCAAGAAATCAAGAGTGCAAAAAGAACAGAAGTCCAAGACCAATTCTGAAGATTTATCGAAGAAAAAGTCAAAATACGTAAGTTTACTAAAAGCCGAAGAACTCAAGTCTAATTTATTGAAGAATTACAAGACGAGTTTAAAGAAATCCCGAGACAAAGTCATTAAAGTCGAAGAACTAAGAAGATTAAGGACTTAATGATGCAATTAAAGAAAGAAGAAAGAGGGGAGGAAGCTTCCTAAGCACCTCCCTAATCCTCCTATAAATAGATTAGATTTCATTTCACTTTCTCTTGTTGGCTAAGTGTGACAATTAGTCTTCCACCATTTTAATTACTTGTCATTTAAATACATGTAATTTACTTAATTGTCTTGCACCTTAAATACCTTTAATTTCAAGTAAGTTTCCTTTTTGTTATTTAATCTTTTCTTTTAATCAAGTTCTTATCTTTTATATCTCATTCTTCCTTTCTTGTTTTACTTAATCTTTATGTTTATATGCTTATTGTTTTGCTTATTTGATTAAGTGTTACGTTTTTATGTTTTTGATAGTCTTGGATTATTGATTTTTATAGCTTATTTGTGTTTATCTTAAAGTTTCTTAAGTTTTTATGAAAGTTATTTTTATATAAAAGTTGTTTTCGTTTACCTTTTTCGTTTAAGTGTTTTTCAAAAGTCTTTAAATTTTAGCTTATTAGTTTCTCTTATACGTGTTTGCTTAGCTTTTTAGTCTAGTGCTTATTTGATTAATAGCTTATTTTTCTTGCTTATTTTGCGTTATTTCTACTGTATTCCGATCTAAGCCGTCGGAAAAGGGTTTTGCATTCCGACGGGGATTCCGATTTACCCGTCGGAAAAGGGTTTCTCCATTCCGATTGGGGATTCCAGTTTGCATTCCGACAGGTGAGTATTTTGGACATTCCGATGGACTAGGTTTCCCATATTCCGACGAGATCCATTTGGTTTCATTCCGATAAGATTCTGACGTCGTCATTCCGATTGGAGAGGTAAGGGTGCATTCCGACGAGGATACATTCCGACCACATTCCGATCAAAGGTATTTGTTTGGTTATCCCGATTAGGCTCTTGGTGACAGCATTCCGATTAGGAATTCCGACAACATTCCGATCAGTCTAAGGTTGGTTATTCCGACTGTAAGCTTTTATTCCGAAAAGGGATTCCGATGAGGGATTCCGACGGTAGGTTTGTTTTATATTTTGTCTTGTTTAATTTTTAAGTTTACATTTTAATACTTTGTCAAATCTTAATTTTCGTCACGTTTTAATTTCAAGTAATCTAATCATTTTACTTTTCAAAGATTTGATATTGCACAATTTAAGTTTTAATTAGTTAAGATTTAATTACCGTCATTCACTTCAAAGTTTTGCACTTTTAATATACTACAACGACACAACATTTCTTTCCACCAAAGACAGCTGAGTCGCATAGTTAACCGGCTATCAATTCGAAGAGACTGTGATGATAACTTTTTACATACCAAATCCCTTGTATCAAATGGCGCCGCTGCCGGCTCTTTTTGTAAATATTAACGGTTTTATGTGAGAGACGCTTTGTTTTTTGGGATCCGTTCACTTGTGAGCGTTATTTTCTTGCTTAAAAATCTTCAAAAATCCAAAAAATAAAAAATTCTTAAAAATACATAAAAATTAAAAAAAATTCATAAATCCAAAAAGATTTTATTTTTATTGTGTATATATATTCACTTTGTGTTTGGTATTGTTTTCTTTTGCCTTTGTAGGTGTATGCGTACTAGATCTTCTACTTATCAAGAGCCCGAGACTCGTGAAGATTTAAGTATGGCAGGTGTGAACAACAACAATAATCCACCGCACCTTAATAATAAGAACAACAATGTTCTTCCACAGCCCGATCTTCGGACAATGGAGGAGCTTTGTCAACCCACCATGTTTGGACGAGGAGGACCGATTGCGCCGATGCAAATCACGGCTCCGGAGTTTTCGTTGAAGCACCACATGATCCAGCAAGTGCAAACAAATCCTTTTCGAGGAATGCCTGATGATGATGCCAACAAACACCTCGACAAATTCATTACAATCACCCAAAGCATGAAGTTGCCCGATGCCACAATGGATGTTCTTCGCCTACAGCTCTTTCCACATACTTTATCCCACCACGCCGAGAAATGGTTTGATCGTCTCCCGAAATTCAATTCATACTTGGGATGACATGACTCAACGCTTTTTGTTGCGCTACTTTCCACCATCTATGGTCACGAGCCTTCGAAATCAAATCAGCGGTTTCATGCAAGAACCCGATGAATCTCTCTTTGATGCTTGGGAAAGATATAATGTTTTGATCGATCGTTGTCCAAACCACAACATGCTCCATGTGACCTTAATTTATACTTTCTACAACGGTTTGACTTTTCATGATCGTGATACGATTAATGCAGCCGCCGGTGGCACATTTTTGAAAAGAAGACCCGAGGAGTGTAGAGAGCTTATTGAGAACATGACTACTCATCACAAAAATTGGGATTCCTCCGCTTCTTCAAGGAACAACCCGAGAGTCAATGTTTCTTCTAGTTCAGCAAGCCTCGATATGACCGAATTCACCCGCATGATGGCCGAAATGAACAAAAATATCTTGCTTCTCGCTACAAACCAACAACAAGTTAAAGCGGTAGCCAATCCTTGTGAGACATGTGGCGGTCCTCACTCATACACTGATTGTCCTTCTACTCAAGGAAATCCAGAAAACGTGTATTCGGCTTATGGTAATTATTCACCGGAAAATTACGAAGCCCGACCTCAAGGGGATAGAAATTTGCTGAGTTACCGGTCCAACAACTAACTTTCACCCGGTTTTTCTCCTCAAAACCAAAACCCCAACAACAACTACAATAGAAGCAACCAAATCCCACCTAGAGCTTCTAATCCTTATCACCCACCCACTCAACAAGCCCCACCCACCAATCAAGATGTTGAAGCTTTGATGAGAACCCAAGGAGAGCAAATCAAGAATCTACAGAGCCAAATTATCAATCTGAAAGGGGATATCACCAAGCAAGGGAATGACATTAGATCCGAGCTTCGAGATAATATACAATCCTCTTTCAGCAATCAAACGAATGATTTGAAGAATATGCTGGCTAGTTTCTTGCCCACCACTCAACCTTCTACTTCGAGTTCTCTACCTTCAAACACCGTCACCAATCCGCGAGCGAATTGTTGATCCCAAATTCAGATCTTAAACCTTAATAGCTTGTTTAAGGGTTGTGATAGAGAGAAAGAATTCAATCTAACACTAGAGAAACTTTGCAAAGCAAAGTAACTAAACAAGATGCGGAATATAATGTTTAGCACAAGAACAATATGATTGGAACGTTGAACTTTAATATATCAATGATATACGAATACCCTAAAATGGTATTAGGTTTTACAAAACCTTAAAGTATGACAATGAAAGACAAATGAGAAAGACACACATTGCATGCTAACCTAGTGAGTCCTTTTATAGCCACAAGGACTCACGTACAAGATCACTACTAACAAACTTGGAAAGTATTAAGGAATAATAACTGAAACGCGTAAAAATCTATTCCATGTTTATCTCTAATAGCAGGGCCTTTGACTTCAGCAGGGGAACCAATCCCCCTGCCTTTGTTATTTAGCAGGGGGAACTTACTCTAGCAGGGGTACGAATAATCAACTAGCAAGGGTAACAAATAAGCATAGATTTATTCCCAACAATCCTCCCCTAAACTTGTGCTTTACCCTAAAGACAAGTTTCTGAATAAATACTAGTTGATGAGGATGCTTACAAACTTTCTGGCCAAATCTGACTATGAACCATTCTTACCAGATCATAAGCAACAGGCGTTTTAGCATCTACAATTAAGTTAGCCTGTGCTAGTTTCTTCAAGGTCTCCTGAGAGAAGGGATAATACCTATGATTGATCAAGTACACACTTACACCTTCCATCACTACCTCATAGACCCCAGAATTGGTAAACAGCTTCCAATACAACAAATCTCCTTTATTCACTGCATCAAATATAGGATCAAATAACTCATGCTCATACATCCTATGCATGCACTCCCAGATTACCCAATCCTTCTCCACACCATCCATGGTAGGAGGTTTTGCAGAAAACGTTTTCTTCAATATTTTCCACAGATCTTCTAAGTCTTCACTATCCAAAATTTGAAACATGACATCTAGACTTAGAAATGTCT
The DNA here is from genome assembly GCA_025667525.1 of Glebionis coronaria. Taxonomy (NCBI): domain Eukaryota; kingdom Viridiplantae; phylum Streptophyta; class Magnoliopsida; order Asterales; family Asteraceae; genus Glebionis; species Glebionis coronaria. The sequence continues at coordinate 492,872,972 of CM046874.1, forward strand.
GTGATGTATTGTCAGCTCTTGTAAGCTTCCACCAAGTCCTCCCTTTGTGTTCATAAACAACATATTCTATGATAGCAAACTTCTTTCCAAGTTCACGAGGTGAGATATCATCATTTTCCTGCAGAATTAGCTGTTTATCAATTTTATCATTTGAAGGCCGTTGAGACTCCTTAGTAACTGTGCCAACTTTCTCCATTCTCTTGAGTCTTTTGGCTGCTATTTGTACATTAAGTACAGACTTCTTAATTTATGGAAAACTTCCACCTGCTTGATGTAATGCCCCTACTTGTGATGATGCACCTGCTTGGGATGATGCACCTGCTTGTGTAGTTTCCAAAGTTGTTTCTCCAGCTTTTCTTTTCTTAGATTCCCTATCTTTCTGTAGCATTTCACTTTGTCTCCTAAGGTACTCAGCTTCCTCAGGAGTGTTGATAGTCATCCAATCCTCCACATCATACAATCTTAGAACTGGTATGACTGCTCTTTTTATGGCTTCAAAACTCATATCTCTGAAGTCACCATCCTTCCACTTCCTATGTCTCTTAAGCAAAACTTTGTAGTGTTCAAGTTGCCCTTTCTCTGAAGTCAAATACTTCTCTCTCTGAATTTGATTTGCCCTTCTTTCCAGATACTCAGTTTGATATTTGTAAACAAGGCAAGTCAACTCATACCTGTCTTCCAAAGGAGCATTTATTAACTCCTTCTTCCATTGATCAAGAAACTCTCCAACATGAGGTACACTGTCATCTAGTTCTCTATGCATAATCTCAACCTGCTTGAGCATATCTTTGGGCCTCATCTTTTGCATTCTTTGGTCCTGCATATCCATCTCCTCTTGTTGTAGCCTGAGAGCTACTTGTGCATCATGTGCTTTTTGAGCCCTTTACTGTTCAGGAGTTAGATGCTTGTATTTTCTCTTGGGCTGTTCCACCATGATTCCTTTTCCTTTGTCTTTTGGATCCACTACTGGTGCTGGTTTCACTTTAGATGCAGGTTCTTTGATTGTAATCCCCTTCTGAGCTGGTTGCTTTTTGTTCTTCCTAACAAAAGTTTGAGTAATATTCTTTGCAGGGGAATGACTTACAGCAGTAGGATCAGCAATAGTAGGGGAAACTTTTGAAGCAGGGGCTTCTTCTGGATTGCCCATGGTGAGCAATGTTTGAGCAATATCTTTGGTTGCACTCCCCTTGTCACTTCCCTTATCAGCACTTCCTTTCTCCATCCCTTTCTCAGCACTTGCTATCTTTCCATGTACACCACCAGGATATGAATAGTACTGAGTAGACTCTTCTGTATTTGGAACTTCCACCCCTTTGGAAGCATCCTCATCTGTTGATATAATCAGTCTGGGCTTTCTCCTCCCCTGAAGAGTAGCAAGTCTGGTTTCCAAGTTATTGATAACCAGGCCTTGCTTTTTGACATCTTGTACTAGTTGTGCATTCTGCCTTTTCAGACTCATACACATTTTCGTCAATTCCAAATTTGTCAAAGGTTTCATACTGCTCTCAATCCTAGAAGGGGATTTCTCCCCTTTTGGATATCATGGAGTGAGGGAGAGGACTTACTGATGGTGTCACTGTCCTGCTCACCCCTTGAGGATGAGACAGTAGTGGCAGCCAAACCCTCAGGTTGCTCCAAACCCTTGGAGACTCTCCTCTCTGCTGCTTGTGAAGATTCACCAGGCAAGGGAGACCTGGCAAACCTGGATTTAGATCGCCTTTCATGTTGTGGATTAGCATGGGGTAAAGGACTAGTAGGGTGTAGGTTCTTGGCAGGGGAATCAGAAGGTTGGTGTTTAGCTGTTTGATTCTTGGCTTCTTCCCGTCTGATTTGGTTCATCATAATTGAAGTGAGTGGAATGGTTTTGCCAGAAAGCAGGGGTGATGGTGCAAGAAGTGTCGTGAATAGTTTGGTGGTATGTTTGGTTGCTGAAAAATAGTTTTTGTGTTTAATTGGACCATGATCACTCATATTCAACAGAAGTTCTATAAACCTTGGGTACATACAAAATTTTGAGTTGCTTGAAACGTTTTTAACCATTCCTTTAAAAATCATTTGAGAAAAACAATACTTCCTCCCTGTTGCAAAGCAGATCAGGGCAGAAGCCATCTCACTACCAAACTCATTAAAAGCAGTGGTTTTTGGTGACAAACATTGCAAAATTGTATGAATCAAATACTTCCAATGAGGGGCAAACTGGCCTTTAGCAAACTTACATTTTTGGTTTTTAGAAAGTTTGTACCCCTATTTAACAAGACCTGCGAAGATTTCAGACTCAGAAAAGTTGGTTATCCCATCCTCATCATCAAGAAGAAGATTCTGCCTGATGGAGGCAAGTGTAATCACCTTGGGATGACCATCAACAGTGCTTTGAATTGTAACCTCTCCATTCACAGTTTTGGTCATGGACTTAGACCAGAACTGCTGAATGTGTGAGGTATAGATTCGAGGATTGATGAGAAGGGCCACTCTAAAGTATGATGACTTTAGAAAGGCCACAACATCAGCAAACTCTACTGGTTCATCATGTAACAAAGCGATTTGGTTATGATTAGCAGCAATTTTGAGAGTCATGATAAAGTTTGAAAATAGTTTGAAGGTTTATAAAGGTGAGAGGTAGGTGGGATTAAGTCGAGAGAGAGAGATGGACCTGCTGGTGAAGGGAATTAAGTTTTTATAGACGAATTGAAGAGCTGTGATTGGACCAAAATTTTCAAATTGCAAAAATATCAAAGATAAATCTTGATAAAAAAAGTAATTTATTTGAAATAATAAAGAAAAGATTACCAATCAGCGAAGAAAGCGCCTTAAATATCTTTTAAAAACAATAAAATATTCCCTAACCAAAATTTGTGCAAGCAGGCCCAACGGCTATGAACAGGGTAACGGTATTGTCGGTCAACGGTCAAACAGGGGAATGTTATGATAGCAGGGGAATGAAAAGATGAAAGCAGGGGAAACTTTCCTAGGGGTATTGGACTAGTCATGGAGAGACCAATGCTAACTAGCTCTGCTCTAATGCACACACTTGTATACACAAGATAGATACATAGAAACTCAAGAGTCCTCTATTCAGCAACAGTCTCAGTACAAAAAGTCAATACATAAGTCACCCTACACCAGGTTAACCCAAAAAAACATGCATACCCCAGTCACCATCCCTACCTTGTCCTTTACCTATGGTCAGTCAGTCTTGGTAATGTGTGCCACACATCTGTATTTGAACAGCAAGTTGTTTTAATAGAGAAATGTAAGCACTCATTACAGTGCCTTAAGGTTTCAGAGTTCTGACAAGCTTTGCAGCAAGTCCTCATTACCCTGAACCCTCACTCACCAGTGGATATGATCTAAGATCATATATGAGTATCCTAAGGATACCCTGAGTCCTAAAGGTGTGACCTAACCTCCCCTAAAACATAGAGTATATACCTGATTCACCAATGAGAATAGTATGCACCATATGAACCTCTGCATTGTTAGTCTAAAACCACATAGAACCACTTTTGTAAAAAGAACAAACCCAGCTTAAGAGAAAAATTCTCTTTGTAGGGGAATGAACCCCCAGCAGGGGAATCTGTGTTAAAAAGCAGTGGAATAGAAAGTGATGGAAAAATGGACTAACAGTTATACAACAACAGCAGTGAAGCAACCCTGATCATACATGAAAAAATAGACATCAGTTTTTAAGGGGTAACCATTCCAATACCTACAACCAGATACTGAAACCTCCCTACTTCAAAAGCTTTTGTTAAAAGATCAGAAACATTAAGTTCTGTATTAATTTTCTCAGGGACAATTAGTCCTTTTTCAAAACAATCTCTGATAAAGTGATGTCTAATTTCAATGTGTTTAGTCTTGCTATGAAAAACAGGGTTCTTAATAATGCAAATGGTGCTGTTGTTGTCAATGAATATCTTGGTTTTAAGAAAGTTATACCCATAATCAAGCAGTTGATTTTGCACCCAAAGTACCTGACCACAGCATGCAGCAGCTGCTACATACTCAGCTTCAGTTGTAGATGTTGCCATAATGGTCTGCTTCTTACATTGCCAAGATATAAGTCTGCTTCCCAAAAATTGGCATCCCCCTGTTGTAGACTTCCTATCATTGTTGTCACCAGCATAATCACTATCTGAATAAGCTATCAACTCAAATGGTGACTCCTTTGGATACCAAAGTCCTAAGGTGGGATGACACTTTAGATACCTAAAAATTCTTTTTACAGCAAATAAGTGACACTCTGTTGGTGACACCTAGTATCTTGCACATAAGCAAACTGCAAACATGATGTCAGGTCTTGAAGCTGTGAGATACATAAGAGACCCAATCATAGACCTGTAGTTCCTGACATCTATAAGCTTTACAGGACCATCTTTACCCCATGGATGATCCTTGTCCATTGGAGTGGACACCTTCTTTCCATCAGACATGCCAAACTTCTTCACAATCTCAGCCACATATTTGTCTTGTGAGATAAATATCCCATCTTTCCGCTGCTGAACTTGCAACCCCAAAAAGAAGTTTAGTTCTCCCATGGCACTCATTTGGAATTTATCCTGCATCAGTTTGGCAAACTCTTTGCTAAGCATAGAGTTAGTGGATCCAAAAATGATGTCATCAACATAGACTTGTACTAGCAAAAGGTCACCCTTTTGTTTCTTGGTAAACAGGGTCTGATCAATCTTCCCCCTACTGAATCCATTGTCTAAGAAATATTTAGAGAGAGTACCATACCAGGCTCTGGGAGCTTGATGAAGTCCATACATAGCCTTTTTCACCTTGTATACTTTGTCTGGATGTTCTGGGTCTTCAAACCCTGGAGGTTGCATAACATAGACTTCTTCATCAATGGTTCTATATAGGAAGGCACTTTTCACATCCATTTGAAAAACAGTGAAGTCCATGAATGAAGCATAAGCAAGGAATAATCTAATGGCTTCAATCCTGGCTACTGGAGCAAATACCTCTTCATAATCAATTCCTTCTTCCTGGGTATACCCTTGTGCCACTAGTCTTGCTTTGTTCCTGACAACTATTCCCCTTTCATCCTTTTTGTTCCTGAGTACCCACTTTGTCCCAATAGGCCTTGCCTATTTGGGACAATCTACTAGAATCCAAACCTCTTGTATGTTAAATTGTAAAAGCTCATCTTGCATGGCTTCAACCCAGCTTGGGTCATTTAAAGCCTGAAAAATCTTCTTTGGCTCTTCTTGTGACAAAAATGCAGTAAACAGACAACATTGCATGTTGTCATGATTGAACTTCATGGTGATGTTAGCAATGAAGCTGTTCTCCTTTGCTGTATACCTTGTATGTCTAGGGGCTTCAGGATTACCAATGATTTGAGAGATAGGGTGATCCTTATTGATTCTGTAGGTAGGCTGTATGATTACTTCTGTTTCATCTTCTTCCAAATCAGAATTGATGGGGCTATTTTGATGTGACAACCCTGGTTTTGAGGTTCGTCACTTAGTTTTGTTTTGTGCTAGTTACGTGTCTTTACGTGTTTATGTGCTAATTGGTGTGAATAAATTGTGGTTTGGATATCGTTTCCGGTACGGGGTACCTTGCGAGTGAAACGATGTGCGATGATTTCATGTTCATGAGTTCACATGGTGGTGACTATGAAGTGAGATGGTGTTATTTAGTGGTTTTACGTATACGTATATGTATTATAGAAAATCGTATTTTTACGATTTACGGTTTAGCATTTAGAGGTCTCGGATGAGGTAATTAGTCATATGAATATTTTTCGGGATGGTTTTAAGTCATTTAGGACTTAGTTATAAAGGTTATTTCAAAATTTGAGATTTTTATTAAAAGTGTATATTTTACGTCTTTTACGGTAAAACGCGTAAAAACTGACTAGTTTTACGGTTTTGAGGTTTTGGAGGCTTTAGGAGCTGAAATAAATTAAGGAAAATTAAGGTAATATTATTAATACAAATATTAATAATAAAAAGGAAAAAAAACGAAATTAAATGGGTATAGGTCGGTTATGTGAAAAAAAGAAAAGAAAAAGGGAAAAAAGGGAAAAGGAGAACCGGGCTTTTGTACATGGGCCAAGGACTTGTTAAGAAAGTATATAAAGTCTTTTTATTAATCAAAACACTCATAAAATCCCTGGAGATCAAGGTTTGGTCGGCATAAATGGTGGTTTTAGGGTTCTTCATTAATTTTTCTTCTTTCAAATATTCTAAGGTAAAATCTTTAATACTCTTTTTAATTTAATTGTTTTTATGTTTTTATAATCATTCTTTTGATGGAATAAGGGTTAGGGTTCATATAAAATCAGTAAATTAATGATGTTATAATCATAATATGATGATCATATAAATTAGGGCTTGTAATTAGAGAGATTAGGGTTAATTAATGAGGTTGATTTTGTTAAACCCGTTTTTAAAAAAACTGGGCAGATTTTGTGTCAATTGTTTTGATCATATCGGGAGTTCTATAAACTCTTATTTTACGATCCAAGTACCCCTGGAAAGCTATTTGAAGTGGCTTCCCAATGCAAGAAACGAGAACTAAGTTGGAGGTCGGGAAGTGGGTCAAAAACAGGTTACAACAGTCAGAGGTCAAAACAGTTTTGAATTCAGCCTGTTTTCTTTTTAAGTTTTGGGTTGTTTGGGGCACTTAGGGTTGCATTGGGATCTTCTCACGAACGTGAGAGATGGTTTATATATTTTAGTTAATATCTGCACTTGGGCTAAGGTGGTGGTTTAGGGTAAGACCCCTTAATGGTAACAAACTTTTAGTACGTTTAAAATCAGGAAATCTGGAATGACAAAAGTAGATATATATATATCGGGGCCTTAACAGTAGCTTTAAGGTTAGGGAAAGTGGGAGGTGTTAGCCAACATATGTAAGCGTATGAATATTCCTTTTACAGAAACCATGGGTAGGTTTAAGTGGGCGTTTGACCTAAAGTTTTGAGACCTAAAAACTGGGACTGTTTTGGGTAAAATGCGAACGGGTTAGTTATTTAACTTAACCAAGTTAAGGACTTGTTAAGGAAGGGTAATGGGGTAATTAGAGCTTATTAATGAGGTAAATATGTGAGAATAGGCTAGATGTCCATCATAGGTTAATGAGCCATCTCAGTGATTGGTTCGTGTATTGATTTCGTGTTTTTGGTTGTTAGCTTGTTGCTAGTGCGAGGACTTGTGAAGAAGCTATCAGGTGAGTTTCATAGTCCCATGTTTAATATTGATTTTGACTTCCATATGGGATGGAAGAGACACTGTGTTGAGTTATTTTCTAAATTGATGCTGTGAATGTGTTTGTGATTTGAGATGGACTTGTGTGTACATTATGTGATTAACTGCTATGTGATTTTTGATTGTGTATGATTTGGATCGGGGGACACATGCCGTCTCAGTTATTGTGGTTTGACAAGGTAGTGGCCTTGTGGTTTGACAAGGTAGTGGCCTTGTGGTTTGACAAGGTAGTGGCCTTGTGGTTTGTCAAGGTAGTGGCCTTGGTATAGGTACATAGTGTGATCATCTATGGTACCATGATGTTGTTTGGCAAGGTAAGAGCCTTGGATTGGTTTGGTATGATTAATCTTGATTGATAGTTGTTAATGCATATTTGTAACACATTGTCCATATGTTCTTTTGTTGATGATTGTTATTCACAGCTTATAACTGATTTAGCGTTAGAGTCTAAACCTATGACTCTCACCAACTTTATGTTGACGTGTTTTAGTGTCTCTTTCAGGTGAGAATGTGGTTAAGCTTGAGGATAGAAGTGGCTAGACTTGGATGCCTTAGGATTGCATATAGAAGGAGATCCCTGTTCCTTCTTAGCTTTGTTTGTTCATTTATCTAGTGATACTGTTGGCACCTATATGTTTGTTTGTTTGTGTTATTTGTTTGTCTTGGATAAGAGGTAGGACTGTTACCTACTTACCTAGACTCCTGCATTGTTGAGATATTGTCATGACATTTGTGTCACCATTTTATGACATTTCTTATTTCATATAGTTGTCTCTATAGACACGCCATGTTGTGATGATATCCATACGTCGCGCCCCATGTTCCGTCATGGTGGGGTGTGACAGAATGGTATCAGAGACAATGGTTATAGAGAATTAGGTTGCCTAGTCGCGTAGCCTAGTCTATAGCTTAAGGGTCCCTACATATAGGCGTCATAGGAGTATGTGTGTATTTTATAATAATTGATGTGTTTGGATGTTATTTATTATGATGTTTTGACTAGTATGAATTGAACCATAGTAAGTTCATACTTAGCCACATGTTAATTTCTTTTCGGGTTGTGAGTAGTGCGGGTTGAACCATAATCATTCACGCTAGTCATTGTCGTATTTTGCTTATATTGTACATTATAGTACATAATTTGGTATATAGTAGTTTCTATCTTTTGTTGAGATATTGTCATGACATTTGTGTCACCATTTTATGACATTTCTTATTTCATATAGTTGTCTCTATAGACACGCCATGTTGTGATGATATAATTAGTCATATGAATATTTTTCGGGATGGTTTTAAGTTATTTAGGACTTAGTTATAAAGGTTATTTCAAAATTTGAGATTTTTATTAAAAGTGTATATTTTACGTCTTTTACGGTAAAACGCGTAAAAACTGACTAGTTTTACGGTTTTGAGGTTTTGGAGGCTTTAGGAGCTGAAATAAATTAAGGAAAATTAAGGTAATATTATTAATACAAATATTAATAATAAAAAGGAAAAAAAACGAAATTAAATGGGCATAGGTCGGTTATGTGAAAAAAAGAAAAGAAAAGGGGAAAAAAGGGAAAAAGAGAACCGGGCTTTTGTACATGGGCCAAGGACTTGTTAAGAAAGTATATAAAGTCTTTTTATTAATCAAAACACTCATAAAATCCCTGGAGATCAAGGATTGGTCAGTATAAATGGTGGTTTTAGGGTTCTTCATTAATTTTCTTCTTTCAAAAATTCTAAGGTAAAATCTTTAATACTCTTTTTAATTTAATTGTTTTTATGTTTTTATAATCATTCTTATGATGGAATAAGGGTTAGGGTTCATATAAAATCAGTAAATTAATGATTTGATAATCATAATATGATGATCATATAAATTAGGGCTTGTAATTAGAGGGATTAGGGTTAATTAATGAGGTTGATTTTGTTAAACCCGTTTTTAAAAAAACTGGGCAGATTTTGTGTCAATTGTTTTGATCATATCGGCAGTTCTATAAACTCTTATTTTACGATCCAAGTACCCCTGGAAAGCTATTTGAAGTGGCTTTCCAATGCAAGAAACGAGAACTAAGTTGGAGGTCGGGAAGTGGGTCAAAAACAGGTTACAACAGTCGGAGGTCAAAATAGTTTTGAATTCAGCCTGTTTTCTTTTTAAGTTTTGGGTTGTTTGGGGCACTTAGGGTTGCATTGGGATCTTCTCACGAACGTGAGAGATGGTTTATATATTGTAGTTAATATCTGCACTTGGGCTAAGGTGGTGGTTTAGGGTAAGACCCCTTAATGGTAACAAACTTTTAGTACGTTTAAAATCAGGAAATCTGGAATGACAAAAGTAGATATATATATATCGGGGCCTTAACAGTAGCTTTAAGGTTAGGGCAAGTGGGCGGTGTTAGCCAACATATGTAAGCGTATGAATATTCCTTTTACAGAAACCATGGGTAGGTTTAAGTGGGCTTTTGACCTAAAGTTTTTAGACCTAAAAACTGGGACTGTTTTGGGTAAAATGCGAACGGGTTAGTTATTTAACTTAACCAAGTTAAGGACTTGTTAAGGAAGGGTAATGGGGTAATTAGAGCTTATTAATGAGGTAAATATGTGAGAATAGGCTAGATGTCCATCATAGGTTAATGAGCCATCTCAGTGATTGGTTCGTGTATTGATTTCGTGTTTTTGGTTGTTAGCTTGTTGCTAGTGCGAGGACTTGTGAAGAAGCTATCAGGTGAGTTTCATAGTCCCATGTTTAATATTGATTTTGACTTCCAGATGGGATGGAAGAGACACTGTGTTGAGTTATTTTCTAAATTGATGTTGTGAATGTGTTTGTGATTTGAGATGGACTTGTGTGTACATTATGTGATTAACTGCTATGTGATTTTTGATTGTGTATGATTTGGATCGGGGGACACGTGCCGTCTCAGTTATTGTGGTTTGACAAGGTAGTGGCCTTGTGGTTTGACAAGGTAGTGGCCTTGTGGTTTGACAAGGTAGTGGCCTTGTGGTTTGTCAAGGTAGTGGCCTTGGTATAGGTACATAGTGTGATCATCTATGGTACCATGATGTTGTTTGGCAAGGTAAGAGCCTTGGATTGGTTTGGTATGATTAATCTTGATTGATAGTTGTTAATGCATATTTGTAACACATTGTCCATATGTTCTTTTGTTGATGATTGTTATTCACAGCTTATAACTGATTTAGCGTTAGAGTCTAAACCTATGACTCTCACCAACTTTATGTTGACGTGTTTTAGTGTCTCTTTCAGGTGAGAATGTGGTTAAGCTTGAGGATAGAAGTGGCTAGACTTGGATGCCTTAGGATTGCATATAGAAGGAGATCCCTGTTCCTTCTTAGCTTTGTTTGTTCATTTATCTAGTGATACTGTTGGCACCTATATGTTTGTTTGTTTGTGTTATTTGTTTGTCTTGGATAAGAGGTAGGACTGTTACCTACTTACCTAGACTCTGCATTGTTGAGATATTGTCATGACATTTGTGTCACCATTTTATGACATTTCTTATTTCATATAGTTGTCTCTATAGACACGCCATGTTGTGATGATATCCATACGTCGCGCCCCATGTTCCGCCATGGTGGGGTGTGACAGAATGGTATCAGAGACAATGGTTATAGAGAATTAGGTTGCCTAGTCGCGTAGCCTAGTCTATAGCTTAAGGGTCCCTACATATAGGCGTCATAGGAGTATGTGTGTATTTTATAATAATTGATGTGTTTGGATGTTATTTATTATGATGTTTTGACTAGTATGAATTGAACCATAGTAAGTTCATACTTAGCCACATGTTAATTTCTTTTCGGGTTGTGAGTAGTGCGGGTTGAACCATAATCATTCACGCTAGTCATTGTCGTATTTTGCTTATATTGTACATTATAGTACATAATTTGGTATATAGTAGTTTCTATCTTTTGTTGAGATATTGTCATGACATTTGTGTCACCATTTTATGACATTTCTTATTTCATATAGTTGTCTCTATAGACACGCCATGTTGTGATGATATAATTAGTCATATGAATATTTTTCGGGATGGTTTTAAGTTATTTAGGACTTAGTTATAAAGGTTATTTCAAAATTTGAGATTTTTTTTAAAAGTGTATATTTTACGTCTTTTACGGTAAAACGCGTAAAAACTGACTAGTTTTACGGTTTTGAGGTTTTGGAGGCTTTAGGAGCTGAAATAAATTAAGGAAAATTAAGGTAATATTATTAATACAAATATTAATAATAAAAAGGAAAAAAAACGAAATTAAATGGGCATAGGTCGGTTATGTGAAAAAAAGAAAAGAAAAGGGGAAAAAAGGGAAAAAGAGAACCGGGCTTTTGTACATGGGCCAAGGACTTGTTAAGAAAGTATATAAAGTCTTTTTATTAATCAAAACACTCATAAAATCCCTGGAGATCAAGGATTGGTCAGTATAAATGGTGGTTTTAGGGTTCTTCATTAATTTTCTTCTTTCAAAAATTCTAAGGTAAAATCTTTAATACTCTTTTTAATTTAATTGTTTTTATGTTTTTATAATCATTCTTATGATGGAATAAGGGTTAGGGTTCATATAAAATCAGTAAATTAATGATGTGATAATCATAATATGATGATCATATAAATTAGGGCTTGTAATTAGAGGGATTAGGGTTAATTAATGAGGTTGATTTTGTTAAACCCGTTTTTAAAAAAAACTGGGCAGATTTTGTGTCAATTGTTTTGATCATATCGGCAGTTCTATAAACTCTTATTTTACGATCCAAGTACCCCTGGAAAGCTATTTGAAGTGGCTTTCCAATGCAAGAAACGAGAACTAAGTTGGAGGTCGGGAAGTGGGTCAAAAACAGGTTACAACAGTCGGAGGTCAAAACAGTTTTGAATTCAGCCTGTTTTCTTTTTAAGTTTTGGGTTGTTTGGGGCACTTAGGGTTGCATTGGGATCTTCTCACGAACGTGAGAGATGGTTTATATATTGTAGTTAATATCTGCACTTGGGCTAAGGTGGTGGTTTAGGGTAAGACCCCTTAATGGTAACAAACTTTTAGTACGTTTAAAATCAGGAAATCTGGAATGACAAAAGTAGATATATATATATCGGGGCCTTAACAGTAGATTTAAGGTTAGGGCAAGTGGGCGGTGTTAGCCAACATATGTAAGCGTATGAATATTCCTTTTACAGAAACCATGGGTAGGTTTAAGTGGGCTTTTGACCTAAAGTTTTTAGACCTAAAAACTGGGACTGTTTTGGGTAAAATGCGAACGGGTTAGTTATTTAACTTAACCAAGTTAAGGACTTGTTAAGGAAGGGTAATGGGGTAATTAGAGCTTATTAATGAGGTAAATATGTGAGAATAGGCTAGATGTCCATCATAGGTTAATGAGCCATCTCAGTGATTGGTTCGTGTATTGATTTCGTGTTTTTGGTTGTTAGCTTGTTGCTAGTGCGAGGACTTGTGAAGAAGCTATCAGGTGAGTTTCATAGTCCCATGTTTAATATTGATTTTGACTTCCAGATGGGATGGAAGAGACACTGTGTTGAGTTATTTTCTAAATTGATGTTGTGAATGTGTTTGTGATTTGAGATGGACTTGTGTGTACATTATGTGATTAACTGCTATGTGATTTTTGATTGTGTATGATTTGGATCGGGGGACACGTGCCGTCTCAGTTATTGTGGTTTGACAAGGTAGTGGCCTTGTGGTTTGACAAGGTAGTGGCCTTGTGGTTTGACAAGGTCGTGGCCTTGTGGTTTGTCAAGGTAGTGGCCTTGGGATAGGTACATAGTGTGATCATCTATGGTACCATGATGTTGTTTGGCAAGGTAGGAGCCTTGGATTGGTTTGGTATGATTAATCTTGATTGATAGTTGTTAATGCATATTTGTAACACATTGTCCATATGTTCTTTTGTTGATGATTGTTATTCACAGCTTATAACTGATTTAGCGTTAGAGTCTAAACCTATGACTCTCACCAACTTTATGTTGACGTGTTTTAGTGTCTCTTTCAGGTGAGAATGTGGTTAAGCTTGAGGATAGAAGTGGCTAGACTTGGATGCCTTAGGATTGCATATAGAAGGAGATCCCTGTTCCTTCTTAGCTTTGTTTGTTCATTTATCTAGTGATACTGTTGGCACCTATATGTTTGTTTGTTTGTGTTATTTGTTTGTCTTGGATAAGAGGTAGGACTGTTACCTACTTACCTAGACTCCTGCATTGTTGAGATATTGTCATGACATTTGTGTCACCATTTTATGACATTTCTTATTTCATATAGTTGTCTCTATAGACACGCCATGTTGTGATGATATCCATACGTCGCGCCCCATGTTCCGCCATGGTGGGGTGTGACAGAATGGTATCAGAGACAATGGTTATAGAGAATTAGGTTGCCTAGTCGCGTAGCCTAGTCTATAGCTTAAGGGTCCCTACATATAGGCGTCATAGGAGTATGTGTGTATTTTATAATAATTGATGTGTTTGGATGTTATTTATTATGATGTTTTGACTAGTATGAATTGAACCATAGTAAGTTCATACTTAGCCACATGTTAATTTCTTTTCGGGTTGTGAGTAGTGCGGGTTGAACCATAATCATTCACGCTAGTCATTGTCGTATTTTGCTTATATTGTACATTATAGTACATAATTTGGTATATAGTAGTTTCTATCTTTTGTTGAGATATTGTCATGACATTTGTGTCACCATTTTATGACATTTCTTATTTCATATAGTTGTCTCTATAGACACGCCATGTTGTGATGATATAATTAGTCATATGAATATTTTTCGGGATGGTTTTAAGTTATTTAGGACTTAGTTATAAAGGTTATTTCAAAATTTGAGATTTTTATTAAAAGTGTATATTTTACGTCTTTTACGGTAAAACGCGTAAAAACTGACTAGTTTTACGGTTTTGAGGTTTTGGAGGCTTTAGGAGCTGAAATAAATTAAGGAAAATTAAGGTAATATTATTAATACAAATATTAATAATAAAAAGGAAAAAAAACGAAATTAAATGGGCATAGGTCGGTTATGTGAAAAAAAGAAAAGAAAAGGGGAAAAAAGGGAAAAAGAGAACCGGGCTTTTGTACATGGGCCAAGGACTTGTTAAGAAAGTATATAAAGTCTTTTTATTAATCAAAACACTCATAAAATCCCTGGAGATCAAGGATTGGTCAGTATAAATGGTGGTTTTAGGGTTCTTCATTAATTTTCTTCTTTCAAAAATTCTAAGGTAAAATCTTTAATACTCTTTTTAATTTAATTGTTTTTATGTTTTTATAATCATTCTTATGATGGAATAAGGGTTAGGGTTCATATAAAATCAGTAAATTAATGATGTGATAATCATAATATGATGATCATATAAATTAGGGCTTGTAATTAGAGGGATTAGGGTTAATTAATGAGGTTGATTTTGTTAAACCCGTTTTTAAAAAAACTGGGCAGATTTTGTGTCAATTGTTTTGATCATATCGGCAGTTCTATAAACTCTTATTTTACGATCCAAGTACCCCTGGAAAGCTATTTGAAGTGGCTTTCCAATGCAAGAAACGAGAACTAAGTTGGAGGTCGGGAAGTGGGTCAAAAACAGGTTACAACAGTCGGAGGTCAAAACAGTTTTGAATTCAGCCTGTTTTCTTTTTAAGTTTTGGGTTGTTTGGGGCACTTAGGGTTGCATTGGGATCTTCTCACGAACGTGAGAGATGGTTTATATATTGTAGTTAATATCTGCACTTGGGCTAAGGTGGTGGTTTAGGGTAAGACCCCTTAATGGTAACAAACTTTTAGTACGTTTAAAATCAGGAAATCTGGAATGACAAAAGTAGATATATATATATCGGGGCCTTAACAGTAGCTTTAAGGTTAGGGCAAGTGGGCGGTGTTAGCCAACATATGTAAGCGTATGAATATTCCTTTTACAGAAACCATGGGTAGGTTTAAGTGGGCTTTTGACCTAAAGTTTTTAGACCTAAAAACTGGGACTGTTTTGGGTAAAATGCGAACGGGTTAGTTATTTAACTTAACCAAGTTAAGGACTTGTTAAGGAAGGGTAATGGGGTAATTAGAGCTTATTAATGAGGTAAATATGTGAGAATAGGCTAGATGTCCATCATAGGTTAATGAGCCATCTCAGTGATTGGTTCGTGTATTGATTTCGTGTTTTTGGTTGTTAGCTTGTTGCTAGTGCGAGGACTTGTGAAGAAGCTATCAGGTGAGTTTCATAGTCCCATGTTTAATATTGATTTTGACTTCCAGATGGGATGGAAGAGACACTGTGTTGAGTTATTTTCTAAATTGATGTTGTGAATGTGTTTGTGATTTGAGATGGACTTGTGTGTACATTATGTGATTAACTGCTATGTGATTTTTGATTGTGTATGATTTGGATCGGGGGACACGTGCCGTCTCAGTTATTGTGGTTTGACAAGGTAGTGGCCTTGTGGTTTGACAAGGTAGTGGCCTTGTGGTTTGACAAGGTAGTGGCCTTGTGGTTTGACAAGGTCGTGGCCTTGTGGTTTGTCAAGGTAGTGGCCTTGGGATAGGTACATAGTGTGATCATCTATGGTACCATGATGTTGTTTGGCAAGGTAGGAGCCTTGGATTGGTTTGGTATGATTAATCTTGATTGATAGTTGTTAATGCATATTTGTAACACATTGTCCATATGTTCTTTTGTTGATGATTGTTATTCACAGCTTATAACTGATTTAGCGTTAGAGTCTAAACCTATGACTCTCACCAACTTTATGTTGACGTGTTTTAGTGTCTCTTTCAGGTGAGAATGTGGTTAAGCTTGAGGATAGAAGTGGCTAGACTTGGATGCCTTAGGATTGCATATAGAAGGAGATCCCTGTTCCTTCTTAGCTTTGTTTGTTCATTTATCTAGTGATACTGTTGGCACCTATATGTTTGTTTGTTTGTGTTATTTGTTTGTCTTGGATAAGAGGTAGGACTGTTACCTACTTACCTAGACTCCTGCATTGTTGAGATATTGTCATGACATTTGTGTCACCATTTTATGACATTTCTTATTTCATATAGTTGTCTCTATAGACACGCCATGTTGTGATGATATCCATACGTCGCGCCCCATGTTCCGCCATGGTGGGGTGTGACATTTGATTAGGAAAGAAGTCCTCAAAGGAACTTCCAAATGATACAGCATGACCTAGAGATGGGTGCTGGTGAGCAAAATGAAGCTCTGAGTAACTTGGACCTCCACTCTTGATTATTCTGCTTCCACTGCTGGATATAATAGGACCATCAGCTATGGGTGTAGATGATGAAATGAGTGGGGATTCTCTTTCTGCATCATTAGTATCATTAGCAACAGGATCCTTTGTGAAAAAGGAATCAATTGGTCTAGCAGGGGAATCCTGGATTCCACTGCCTTCAGCCATTCCGCTGCTTTCAGGAGGTGACATAGCAGGGGATGAGATTGGCTGTTCTTTTCCTAGAGAAGAATTATCTTCTTGATCATCAGCTTCAATAGGAAATAATGAGGGTACATTCATGTACCTCAGGGGTGATTTCTCTACACCAGTTGGTTCTTGAGTACCTGAAATGTTAGTGTTCTGCAAAGCAACAGGTACATAATTCATAGATTTTGAAAGTACTTCTATATCAAAGAACCAGTCAGGACCTGTTTGAACATCTTCAGGTTTGTCTTCAAGAAAGTTCACATGAAGATTTTCTGTGATTTTGCTTGTCTTCTTGTTGAAGACCCTATATCCCTTGCTGTTTAATGAATAACCCACAAAGTATCCATCATCACCCTTTTCACTAAACTTACCTAGATTGTCAATAGTGTTCAAGATAATCACATGACATCCAAAAGGTCTGAAGAAGTCAATTAAAGGAGTTCTTCCATTGAACAGCTGATAAGGGGTCTTGTTGTGTGCCTTAACCACCAAGGCCCTGTTTTGTACATAACAAGCAGTGGATACAGCTTCAGCCCAAAAGATAACTGGAAGTTTGGAATCAGACAGCATAGTTCTTGCAGCTTCAATGAGTGTCATATTCCTTCTTTCTGCCACTCCATTCTGTTGAGGTGTTCTTGCAATGCTGAACTGCCTCTTGATACCTTTGTTTATGTAGAAAGAGTCTAGTTTCTGATTTCTGAACTCACCACCATTGTCTGATCTCATGGTGACTACCTTCATGCTTTTTGATAGTTCAATTTGATTGATGAACCCAATGAGTACATCAGTTGTGTCACTCTTCTGAAATAGAAAGAATGTCCATGTGAACCTTGAAAAATCATCAGTAATCACTAGGCAGTATCATTTCTTCGTTATGCTTGCCACAGAAGTAGGACCAAAGAGATCCATATGCAGTAGTTCCAATGGCTTGGTGGTGGACATACTTGTTTTTTATTTGTAGGATGCTCTGTGTTGCTTCCCTTTCAGACAGGCAGCACAAGTATGTTCATTGACAAAAGACTTGGAAGGAAGACCATGAACCAGATTATATTTTACTAGTTTGTTCATGTTCTTGAAATTAAGATGACCAAGTCTTCTATGCCATTTCTTACATTCATCTACTGAGGCTTTGGCAATGAAACATGTTTCATTGTCTTGGAGAGATATGTCCTTGAGATCAATTGTGTACATATTCTTTTGTCTTGGTGTTCTGAGTACAATAGGAGTGTCTGGTGGTAAGACAAATTCCTTTCCTAACACCAAGCATTCAGTGTCAGTAAACAAGACAAATTTCTTGTTATCAGTCATCTGTGACACACTGAAGAGATTGTACTTGAGTTCTTTCACCAAGTAGACATTGTCAAAGGTCATCCCATTGGTGACAATAGTTCCTTTTCCTATTATAGTTCCATGCCCATCTCCAAAAGAAACACCATCATTGTCATGCAGGGGCACAAAGTTAGACAGGTAAGATTTTTGTCCAGTCATACTTCTTGAGCATCCGCTATCCCAATATGATCTATCATCCCTTGTCTTCTTTGTCATCTGCAAAAAGAAAAACAAATTAGTTTTTCTTGGGGACCCAAGCCATTACAGACTTGGATCTACCTCGTGTATCAATGTAGGATAGCTTATCAAAAACTAGAGATACACTATTAGATTGAGTACCCCTTTTGGGTACCCAAACCCAACGAGCTGAGGCTTTCACAGCTTTTCCCCATCTTCCCATGCTCCTAGAAGTCAAAACTTTGTTAGCAGGGGATACCCCATTTTTAGCAGGGGAATCCCTATGCTTAGCAGAGGGAACCCATCTTTTGTTTTGGCCTCTATTCATGTGTTGGAAAGGTCTAGAGCCAGATCTATATGCATTATAAGGTGTTGGGATGGTCACAGAAGTGCTGGGCTTTGTGTGAACATCATTCTCCTTTCTAAGTGCAGGAACAACATATTTGTCAGTCACCCTGTTTCTCAAGGCAGGGGCAACATACTTGGCAGGGGAAAAGGATTTTGCCCCTGCATTTAGAAGAATGGTTTTAGGTTTCATATCCTTTAAGGGATTTGCAGCCACCATCTCTATTGGTGCCTTACACTCTTGATAAGTGTGCTCAAAGCTGCCACATGTGAAGCAGGGCTTGGTGTTAATCACAAAGTCTTCTCCTAATTGATGAGACTTTTGGTCATTCCAATTTCTTTGATTACCTCTGATATTCCTGTACATACCAGCATATTTAATGGTGGACTTAGGGGACTGTGATTTGGTCTTAGATTTGGGAGAGCTACTCTTAGAACTAGAATCACTACCAAAAATTCCTTCTCTTGAAAATAGAACAGGGTTATCAATTTTCCATTGTTTTAAAGCAACCTGTTCCTTTTCAAAATCCCTAATAACACTAGTTTTTACTAGAGACTCTTCAGTATCAAGATTATTAGGTATATAAGCACTCAAGTCAAACTCAATGTCATCCTGTTTCTGAAAACAAGGGAGACCAGTCCAGGACAGGTCGTTTCTAGGAAAAGGTGCATGGATGTTGGCAGGTGGTGGTGGTATGGTAGCATGCTCATTTTTAATCCCAAACCCTGTTTTGTCCCTAGGAGATTGACCAATTTCAACTGCTTTGGTTAAATCTTTTGAAGCTTTTCCAAATTTTTCAACAGTTTCCTCATCTATCTTTTTGTTAGTTTTAAAAATTTCAAGTT
The DNA here is from genome assembly GCA_025667525.1 of Glebionis coronaria. Taxonomy (NCBI): domain Eukaryota; kingdom Viridiplantae; phylum Streptophyta; class Magnoliopsida; order Asterales; family Asteraceae; genus Glebionis; species Glebionis coronaria. The sequence goes on from CM046874.1 coordinate 492,892,305, forward strand.
CAGAAGTCAATTCCTTTATAGATTGGTTATTCTCCTTGGTATCTCTTTCTAGAATCACAATGTGATCTCTATAATCACTTTCTTTTTGCTTAAACTCTCTTATGGTGGACTCTAACTATTCTAAAGCACGTCTATAATTATCAAGATCATTATCACAATTGATATAGTCAGCTTTTACCTTTCTGATTTGATCATTCAAAGACTCAGTATTTTTCCTACAAGCTTTAGTACAATATGAATCATCATATACCTCATTGTCAGAGCTGGAACTTGACATGGCCATAAGTGCAAAGTCTTCTCCTTTTTCCTCAGCAATCAAAGCTTGATTTCTTTCCACATTCTCTGTCATAACACTCCAGTCCCATCCACTTGCTCCATCTATCCCCTGCATGGCTACCATGGCTTTAGCACCAGAATCATCATCTCTTGTTTCCTTTCTGTAGCTGTTTCCAGTCTTAGGTCCTCTGCATTCCCTGGCAAAATGACCCTTCTTGCCACAGTTGTAGCATTCAACTTTTGTTTTATCAAACCCAGCCACATCAGAGGGATTGATTGAGATCTTCTTCCCATACTTCTTGTAGAACCTATTGGCTCTCATGCTGAGCAGAGCCATATTCCACTTGATATCCATCTCTTCTAGCCCTTGCTTACTGATTTGACTTAGATCTTCATGTAACACAGTAGATCCTTGTGGCCCTTGAGATGCTATAAAAGCACAAGCAGTATCAAGGCTGAATGTAGCTGGTCTTTCTTCATCATAAGATGATCCAGACCTGGTAGCAGGGGAATAAGCGACAGGGGATACTTCAATACCACTGTTTTTGGAGATTCCACTTCTTTGTGATATGAATGCCATATTAGCAGGGGAATCAGTGCATCCACTTGAGTTGGTGGGAATCGTTCCTTTTGACTTCATCTCATTGACAACAGGTTCAAAAACTTTTAAGTTATTGTATATGTCATCAATGTTCTTGTTGTCCAAGTCATCCTTATTCTGCCAAATTGCCTTATAGACAAACCATTCTTTCTGAGGCTGTTAAGAAACCTGGTGTTCACCTGCTATTTTGACACCTCGATATCAAAGAATTCCAACTGGGCTACCATATCTTGAAGCCTATTGTAAATAGCTCCAATTGATTCATCACCAATTGCTTTGAAAGAAGCAAAATCATCCAGCATTTGATTCTTCTTCTTCTTCTTTGTGGCTTCATTTCCTCCAAAGGTTGTGCCTATGGCTTCCCATAATTCCTTAGCTGTTTTGTATTTTCTGAATCTGAGTTGATGTCTATCAGGTAGAGCCAAGAGCAATGAGCTGTGAGCCCTGACATCATGCCTTCTAGCCAGTATTTCCTTATCACACAGAGCAGCAGATTTCTTCTTGTCCTTACCTTTAGAACTTTCACCTTTTTCTTCTTCCTTGCCCTCTTCAACTGCTAACATTTTGTTGAATTGATCACCAAATTCTATGATCTCCCAGAGAACATAGTGTTTCATTTTCAGGTATTGTTGGATTCTGAATTCCCATAATTCAAAGTTTTCAGGATCCAACATAGGTAACTTGAGGTTATTGTGGTTGTTGCTGTTTGAGGATGAGTCTGAAGACATGTTTGCTATGAGGGTTTTGTTCTGGATTTAGACAAAGTTTCTCAACAAGCTCTGATACCACTTGTTGATCCCAAATTCAGATCTTAAACCTTAATAGCTTGTTTAAGGGTTGTGATAGAGAGAAAGAATTCAATCTAACACTAGAGAAACTTTGCAAAACAAAGTAACTAAACAAGATGCGAAATATAATGTTTAGCACAAGAACAATATGATTGGAACGTTGAACTTTAATATATCAATGATATACGAATACCCTAAAATGGTATTAGGGTTTACAAAACCTTAAAGTATGACAATGAAAGACAAATGAGAAAGACACACATTGCATGCTAACCTAGTGAGTCCTTTTATAGCCACAAGGACTCATGTACAAGATCACTACTAACAAACTTGGAAAGTATTAAGGAATAATAACTGAAACGCGTAAAAATCTATTCCATGTTTATCTCTGATAGCAGGGCCTTTGACTTCAGCAGGGGAACCAATCCCCCTACCTTTGTTATTTAGCAGGGGGAACTTACTCTAGCAGGGGTACGAATAATCAACTAGCAGGGGTAACAAATAAGCATAGATTTATTCCCAACACGAATGTGAGTGCTATTACTACCCGTAGTGGAGTTACCATAGTAGGACCACCTATTCCGCCCCCATCATCTACACCTCTGTTAGAAATACGTTTTTATGTATATTAGAAGTATCGGTCACTCCACAATATTATTAATGTTGTAATAGCTCGTAGTTCATAGTTACTTATTTAGTTAAGTAAGAACCGGTCCATGGGCTTGTCATGGGCCGGCCCAAGTCCACATATGACTTGGAAGTATAAATACCCCTTTCCTCCTTGGAAAAGGGGTGGTTGTTGTTCATTTCTTGTTTTCATTCAATAAAGAAGACACACATTTTCTCTCACTTTCTCTCTCTAGTTTCTCTCTCTAGAAAACATCAACCCACTTCATAGATTCATAGGTTATCAAGATTCTACATTTGGTATCAAGAGCTATGGGGTGATTTAAGGTAGTGATTCGTGTGGTTTTTTAGTTTTTGATTGTATTAGTGTTCTTTAAGAAGATCCTCTTGATTCTTGGTGTTTTTGGTGTTTTTGTGATTGGGATTAGTAGATAAGTTTTGTTTTTACTTATTATTGTAGAAATCACAAAACTTTTTGGGTTATTTGGAAAAAATCTGGGCTTATTTCACGTTTTTTGATCGACTGTTCATCACGAACAAAGTTTCTGTTTACCCAGACTAAGTTCCGAATCAAGAACATCCGGATCACCAAAAAGTTCCGAACCAAAAGGTTCCGAACCAAAAAGTTCCGAACCAACCAAAAAGTTCCGAACCAAAAAGTTCCGAACCAAGAAGTTCCGGATCAAGGAAAGTTCCGAACGAAAAGTTACGAACGAAAAGTTCCGAACCAAAAAGTTCCGGATCAAGAAAGTTCCGGATCAAGAAAAGTTCCGAACCAAAAAGTTCCGAACCAAAAAGTTCCGGATCAAGGAAAGTTCCGAATCAAGGGAAAGTTCCGGATCAAGCCAAAAGTTCCGAATCAAGGTAATTCCAAGCCAAATCTTCCGAATCAAACTTCCGAATCAACAAAAAGTTCCGAATCAAGGGTTATTTTGCTTGTTTTTTCGATGATTTTTTAGAGGATTTAATCTTGGTTTCTTACAACAAAAACTCAACACAATTCACAAGCTTTACTTCACTGCTCGATCAACCGATAATCTTTGTCTCTTTGAAGTTAACAAAATGAATCCGAATTCAGTAATGCCTCAGATGACATCACTTACGGATATTTCTGTCATTACGGGAACGAATAATCGCCCGCCAATGCTCATCAAAGAAGTGTTTGAAGCATGGCAAGGCCGGATGATGTCTTACCTTAAGGGAAAACCGGTTTATGGGAGGCTTATGGTTAAGTCAATTTTAAATGGTCCACTTGAATATGGTACCATCGTGGCTAACAATGTGACTCGACCAAGAGAATTTGAAGAACTTACACCAGCTAAACAACTTGTTGCCGATGCAGACGAAAAAGCTCTTCAAACCATTCTCCAAGCTCTTCCCCATGACATCTATCGGATGGTAAGTCAGTATACGGTGGCAAAGGATTTATGGGAACGTCTTAAGGTGTTGCTACAAGGTACGTCTCTCACCAAACAGGAAAGGGAATGTCAGTTGTATGACCTGTTTGATAGATTCACATACAACCCAGGGGAAACGCTTCACGATTATTACTTCAGATTCACCATTCTCATGAATGATCTGAATGTATATAATCTTGTGATTGCTCCATTCCAGGTTAACACCAAATTCTTGAATACTTTACCTCAAGCTGAATGGGATGAGTATATTACCGATGTTAAGTTAACCAGGGATTTGCATAAGTGCAATTTGGATCAACTATATGCTTTTCTTCAGCAGCATGAGAAACATGTGATCATGCACCGTTCGCCTCGAGGTATGTACCCTGATTCATTAGCTTTGATGGAGAATCAACCAAGCTTGTCTCACAACAACACTCCTTATATCTTGGGACATCAAGCCTATCATCCATCACCTTACATGACACCAACCTTTCCCCAATACTCGATTCTACCACAACCACCCACCTCACATCAGCAACAATATCGGTTCAGTGCACCTTCATCACAATATGCTACACAACCTCACCCAGCAAGTATAGCACCTTATGCTCAATCTTCATATTCTTCTTATGAAGAGAATGTAGCATATCCAACAAGCTACCCTGATCAAATGAGTATTCCTTCTAGTGATTATGCAGCTCATCAAGACCAAGCAATGTACTGTGATGATGAGGAAGTCCCCATTCCTGTATTCAAACAAGGTGCTGACCCAGTTGAAGTGTTAACCACTATGTCTGCTTATCTCATAAGGACTTTAAGCAAACGAGGATTTAGGGGATCAGCTCCTACCAACAATCAGTTGAGGAATTCATCCAATTCTCGCCAACAAGCTACTATTGAGAATGGCAGGGTAATGGTTCAACCTATTCAACCATATCATGGGAGACCTACCACATCAACTACCAATGCTCGCACGGTCAACACTGCTCCAATGGTCAATCCTGCTCCACGGGCTAATTCCACAGGCAAGTTGAGAATGATTACATGCTACAACTGCAAGGAAGAAGGTCACATGTCCAGGGATTGTAAGAAACCCAAGAGGAGAAGGGATGGACAATGGTTTGCAGAGAAGATCTATCTGGTGAATGCTCAGGCACAAGGAAGGGAACTTGATGAAGAGGAGCTTGCATTTCTTGCTGATCCAGGGATTGCTGAACAAGACACTGTCACCACACAGAATGCAGCATACCAAGCAGATGATCTCGATGCGTATGACTCAGACTGTGATGAATTTCAATCTGCAAAGGCTGCTCTCATGGCAACTATCTCCAACTTAGGGCCAGAAAAGAGATCTGAGGTACTTATTAATACCACCGATAATACCACTGATGCTAGTATTCAACCACATCAAGTTGTGCAAGAGAGTGCTGATTCGAATGAGTCTTCGGTGGTGAGTCGTTCAAATGAGGAGACAATCAATGATAGCAATATCAATGAGAGTCCCCAGACTTTGAGTGAATCACAACCGGGAGCCATTTCGCATACGCCTACTCCTGCTCAACAAGATTTGGTCATGGTTCCTGCTACATTACTTAGCCAAATGAATGCTGCACTCTTAGAAACCCTAGCTAAGAATAAGAATTTGTCTGATGAGCTTGCCTTAAGCAACGAGAAAGTTCAAACTTTGGAATTAGTGCCTTCGTCTAGTGTTCTAACAAATCCCGAATATGATCACTTTCGAAACAAACAAATGGGTCACTTGCAAGAAATTGAAAACTTAAGAGCAAATCTGTCTAATGAACTTAAAGAAAAGGAGTAGTGGTCACTAATTTTCAAAAATTTCAAACGGATTTTGAATCACTCGAGTCTAAGAAGAATGAAATGATGATTAATGCTACTAATAAGATTAGAAGTCTAGATTACTTGCTTTTAAGACAATACGCTGCTTCTCAACTAGTGCACTTATTTGATGCTTCGTTTAGAGAATTTAACTTATCACGTCAAAAAGGCCTTCCCCCTAACCCACGGTATGCAAAACAAGCTTTAAGACATAGTCCTAGACTTTATAATGAAACCCAATTAGGATTGGTCTTAGACCCGATTGTTATTTTCGATGATCGAACAAGTAAGGATTTAGTTGATGAGGATCGGTCATAAAATTCTGCAAAATATCCCGAGTGTGATTATTTTAAAATGAATAAGGAGCTTGCAAAAACGGATTTTAGAATTCGCTTCCATATGGACAAAGATCTCATAACAGCACCGACCTACATATTAGATGAAGAAAACCCTAGTACATTTCCTACACTTGTCAATATGGAAGGTCCTAAGGAAATTCCAAAGGATCTTCCACCTGTTAGCACTGTATGGTTAAACTTGCAGGAGATTAATCAATACTTTACTAATTTTGACAAGGTCATTTTGGAATGTACGACTTCAAATGGCTTAAATGCCAGAGAATGGGCTTTCGAACATATGAACGAGGTGTTTAAAAATGAGATCAATCCGTTTATCGAAAGTCTAAAAGGAAGTTTTGCATCTGTTAAAAAAAATCTTGTGTTTGAAATTGGTGAAGTTCAAAAAGTGTTTTATGAAATGGACACCGCTTACGAACTACAACTAATTGAAAAAGAAAAGATTTTAACCGAATATGAATGATTCTTGTTTGCAGTAATCTCGTGTGATGTGCTTACTACTGTAAATGTTAATTATTCGAATGAGCTTACATCCGCTATGATTAATTGTGATGCTGTGAATATTTGTGATGATGTTTGTGATCTCTCTGTAAATGTTGCTGATACTGTAAATGAGGTGGATAATCATTCTTGTCACGAATCTAATGCTGAGTTTTTAAAGCTACAAGATTCTTACAATTTACTTTCAAAACGCTTTAATCAACTAGAACAACATTGTATATCTTTAGAATTAAAACAACAAACTCAAAATGAGGATCTTTTGATAACAAATAGTTGTGAAAACGGTGTTGAGACGAGTGACAAAATGATTGCAATTGTTAAGACATTAGAGGAGGAGATTATGAGATTGAAGAGAGATGTGTCATCAAATGAAACATTCAAATTGGAACTAGAGGCTGCAGAGTCTAAAAACCAGGTCTTAGAAATTAGACTTTCGTCTGTTCTAGGGGAGATGGATCGGACAAGATAGGGACTATCCGCTCTTTATGGGTCACTAGAAGAACGCTTCGCTTTTAATGCGGCACAGCAACAATCTTATGTTGAACAACTGAACCAAAAGTGTGAGGAAATCTCTGACTTAAACATCCTGCTCATTGACAAAAACATGGTTTTGGCCGAGTTAAAGGAGACACTTCTTCTCACCCGACAAGAAGTTGTTGATAACTTAGCTACCGATTCTGCACCGTCCACTAGTGCCCCAACAACCAAGTCAGTAGTGCTTTATAAGAACCCGCTTCATAAGAGAAACCCGGTTACCTACGATGATTATATGAGGAATGCCATTAAGCATGTATATCTTGTTAGGGATATCTTAGACGATCTTTATGCCTTAGATCCCTCAAGTAGCTACTATTATTCGGCTCATGAATATATCAAGCGAGTTCAATATTGCTTAGCATATTTGCAATACATAGGTAAACCAGGCTCTGCACTACTTACTAATAGGCCCATTGCTGTAACTCCATTTAATAAGACTCCAGGAGCAAAACCGTCATTGGCACAATCAAGTAAGGCACCTTTAAAATCTGTTGCTAATGTTCCCACTTTGCCTTCTACAGGATTAAAAGAGACTACTAAGGCTAAAGGATCGCCACTCAAGAAAGATAAGATCAAGCCCTCCACTAGTAGTGCCAAAAAGAAGAACGTAGAAGCTCACCATAGGAATGCTAGTTCAGTTTTAAATAAAAAGAATCATGTTAAGACTAAAAGCTTTGCGCCTGTGCAGAAGCCTAAACCATTCGTGAATTCTAATTTGAATTGTTGGAATTGTAATGAATGTATGTTTTCCCAACGTCATGATTTGTGTCTTATTGATCATGTGAATGAAATGAATGCCATTAGGAATGGTCTTGAATAGAAGCCAACGGGTAGAACGCGTGCCCAGGTTGGCTGGCAATGGCGTCCCACTGGTAGGACCTTTACATTAGATGGAACAATGTGCCCTTTAACTAGGAATGCATCCATTGAGGTTAGGTCTGAGCGTCCTTTAGTTAGGAACACTCGCACTCAAGTATGGAAACAGCGCCCTTTAATTAGGTCAGCCCCCACTATAGTTCCTATCAGTGAAGAAATACCACAGGATTTAAGCCAACTAGAATCTACACCATCAACTAGGAAGAAGAAGGCTAGGAAATCTAAGAAACCTAGAGTTAGCAAATCTAAGATTATTAAATCTGTACCTGCTAATAACAAGGAACACTCAGATTCCGATACCTCTACATTGTCTTCGTGTGGTGATATTTTCAGGTGGTCCAAATCATCCTCTGGTATTTGGACTCCGGTTGTTCAAAACTTATGACCGGAGATCGCTCGATGCTCCGAAATTTCGTCAACAAGTTTCTTGGTACGGTTAAATTCGGGAATGATCATATAGCAAAGATAATGGGGTATGGTGAATATCAGATTGGAAACGTTACGATTTCAAGGGTATACTATGTAGAAGGTCTTGGTCATAATTTATTCTCAGTAGGACAGTTTTGTGATTCCAACCTTGAGGTTGCTTTTCGACAACACACTTGTTTCATCCGCAACTTGGAAGGAAAAGACTTGTTGAAGGGATCTCGTGGTGCAAATCTTTATACGTTGTCCCTACAAGACATGATGGCCGCCTCTCCAGTATGTCTTCTCTCTAAAGCATCTAAGACCAAGTCTTGGTTATGGCATCGCAGATTATCTCATCTCAACTTTGATGCTATTAATCATCTGGCTAAAAACGAATTAGTTCGTGGTCTTCCAAAGCTTAAATTTTACAAGGACCATTTATGTTCCGCGTGTTCAAGGGGGAAAAGTACCAAGAAATCTTACAAGCCCAAAGCTGAAGACACCAATCAAGAAAAACTTCATCTTTTGCATATGGATCTTTGTGGGCCAATGAGAACTGAAAGTGTGAGCGGTAAGAAATTCATTCTGGTTATTGTGGATGATTTCTCCAGGTTTACATGGGTTAGATTTCTACGTACAAAGGATGAAGCACCGAAGGATATCATCACTTTTCTGAAATTCATTCAGGTACGTTTGAATACTACTGTCCGCCGTATTCGTACAGACAATGGAACAGAGTTCGTCAACCAGACTCTTCGTGATTACTATGAAGGAGTTGGTATCTCACATGAAACATCCGCTACACGCACTCCACAACAAAACGGTGTCGTTGAAAGACGGAATCGTACGCTTATGGAAGCTGCTAGGACTATGCTCATTTATGCGAACGCTCCATTGTTCTTGTGGGCAGAAGCTATATCTACTGCATGTTTCACCCAAAACCGTTCTATCATTCGGAAACGCCATGGAAAAACACCTTATGAGCTTCTACATGACCGTAAACCCGATGTTTCATTTTTTCATGTGTTTGGTGCTCTTTGTTATCCAAACATTAATAGTGAGAACTTGGGTAAGCTTCAACCGAAAGCCGATATAGGTATTTTCATTGGTTACTCACCGTCCAAGAAAGCATACCGAATTTACAACCGTCGTCTTGGCAAGATTGTAGAAACTATGGACGCAGATTTCGATGAGCTGACAGCGATGGCTTCTGAGCAACACAGCTCTGAACCCGCGCTTCATGAGATGGGAACCGGTGCTATTAGTTCCGGATTAGTTCCCAATAATCCTACTTCTACATCATTTTTACCACCAACAAGGCCCGAGTGGGATAAACTGTTTCAACCGTTGTTTGATGAATTCTTCGATCCCCCGACTGATGATGTTCCAGCACCTGTAGTGATTGCTCCAATCCCTGAAGTGGTTGCTCAAGCTAATGAACCTTTATCTAATGCATCTTCAATTAACATTGAACCGGATGCACCTTTACCAAGTGATTCTCAAACTACACCTGAATCATCACCCCTACTTGTGCCTAATGATGTGGAAGAGGATTCTATTGATCACGATTTGGAATATACTCACCTGCAAGAGCTTCCTTTCTTTGGTGTAGCGATACCTGAAAACCCTTCGGCCGCGTCTACCTTAGAAGAAGCTCCTTCTATTGTTCACTCTAGACCACCTAGGATTGAAAACCATAGCACTAAATGGACAAAAGATCACCCAATTAGGAATGTCATTGGAGATCTAGATCGACCAGTCTCTACACGCCATCAATTACAAGAGAGTGTACTCTATTGCTACTTTGATGCATTTCTCTCTGAAGTTGAACCGAAAAATTGGCAGCAGGCTATGACTCAATCATCTTAGATTGAAGCCATGCAGGAGGAACTAAATGAATTCCAACGACTTGAAGTATGGGAATTAGTTCCTCTCCCTGACAAGGTTAACATCCTTACCTTGTTATGGGTTTATAAGGTTAAACTCGATGAGATGGGTGCAGTATTGAAGAATAAGGCTAGATTGGTTGCTAGAGGATATAAACAAGCCTTGGGTATAGATTTTGAAGAATCTTTTGCTCCTGTGGCAAGATTGGAGGCGATTAGACTATTCCTTGTGTATGCTGCTCATATGAACATGATCGTCTATCAAATGGATGTGAAGACGGCATTTTTGAACGGTGAACTAAGGGAAGAAGTCTATGTTAGTCAACCGGATGGGTTCGTTAGCACGGAGTTTCCTAATCATGTGTACAAGCTTAAGAAGGCTCTCTATGGGTTGAAACAAGCTCCACGCGCGTGGTACGATCTCCTCTCAACATATCTCATTTCGGAAGGCTTCTCCAAAGGCAAAGTGGATCCCACTCTATTCACTCTCAAGGAAGGCAACGACATGATTCTGGTACAAATTTATGTTGATGATATAATATTTGCTGCCACTAACATAGAATTGTCAAATCGCTTTGAGAAGATAATGTCCACACGCTTTCAGATGTCGATGATGGGAAAAATTTCATTTTTCTTAGGATTACAGATTTTTCAAAATCCCAGAGGCATCTTTATTAATCAATCCAAATATGCTCTTGAATCTTTAAAGAAATATAACTTTGAAAATTGTGACCCCGTGGACACTCCAATGGTGGAGAAATCCAAGTTCGATGAAGATAGGAATGGGACTATTGTCGATCCAAAACTTTACCGTGGGATGATCGGCACCCTTCTATATCTGACTGCTAGCAGGCCTGATTTGCAATTTGCTGTATGCATGTGTGCCCGGTATCAGGCTCGGCCTACCGAAAAGCACCTACATGTAGTTAAAAGAATCTTTCGGTATCTAAAAGGAACACTTCATCGTGGTCTATGGTATCCGAAAGATTCCTCCATTGCTTTAATATCATACGCAGATGCCGATCATGCTGGATGTCAAGACACGAGGCATAGCACTTCTGGATCTGTGCAACTCCTTGGAGATAGATTGATCAGTTGGTCTTCAAAAAGGCAGAAAAGCGCTGCAATTTCTAGCACGGAGGCTGAATACATCGCCATATCCGGTTGTTGTGCTCAAGTCCTTTGGATGAGATCACAATTAACTGACTACGGTTTGGGATTCAACAAAATCCCGATGTATTGTGACAACAAGAGCGCCATTGCCCTTTGCTGCAACTATGTTCAACACTCCCGGGCCAAGCACATAGACATTCGCTACCATTTCATTAGGGAGCAGGTGGAGAACGGAGTGATCGAGCTGTATTTTGTCACTACTGAGTACCAGCTGGCGGATATGTTCACCAAAGCCTTAGATCAAGGACGAATCGAGTTTTTGATCGACAAGCTTGGCATGAAATCATTCACTCCAGCGACTCTCAAAGAGTTGGCAGAAGAATCAGCTGAATAGTGGTGGTAAACTATTCAGAGTATCCTTTGTTCGTGATCATGTATATTATCGTAAATATATAAACCACAAAAAGAAAATACAAAAATATAAAACAAACAAAAACCATAAAAATTATAAAATCCAGAAAAACCAAAAATATTTTTCGTTTTTAAATCGGGCATGTCTTTTAGTACGGTAATGTCAATCAATATTGACACGGTGCCATAAATAGAGTCCGTATAAAAGTTGTACATTTTTAAAACATGCCCATTATGGCTTGTAGTTATTTCAGACTGCAACCCGGTTTTCATATTAAAGTCACGTATTTCCTTGGAAAACGTTGGCTCAGAACGGGAATTAATTTTCTCGGGCATGATTTACAAGCCAAATCATGCAAAGGGATCAAGTTTACTTTATAACTTGGTCTAACACGAATTAATGTACGTCTCAGTGCATTAATTTGTTAAAATAAGAGAAATCTTATTGACACCACGAATCAAACTTTTTCAAGATACAAATTGGAAAAGCTTTCATCAATATTTGACTCTTTAAACAATGACTACAGCTCTTTAAATAGAAAACGGGTCATCGTTTAAGGGGGAGAAAATGTTAAATCATCTTCGTCATTAAATCGATTTTCAAAAGTGTTTGTGGAAAATTAATTGGTTAAATGATTTATGAGTGGTTTTGCTTTAGAATACAACTTGTGCGTGTTCTATGTGATAGGAATTGCTTTAGATTTTAGAGATTTGCAAATAGGTTGCGATTGCTAAGTTGTGTGAACGATAATAGTGGCTAAGTTTAACAATGGTCAAGAAAAGAAATGAAAAGTTTTAAATCTAAAAGGGAAAAGGAGTAAAAAATGTAGGGTTAAAAAGTGGCAATGTGTGAAAGGTGCTAAAACTTGACCTAGTCAAACAAAACCCCCCGCCCCCTTACCATTTTTCATTCACTGTTTATCTTCATTCCCCTTCTTGCCGCCATTAAAACGCACACACTAGCTTTCATATCACTTACTTTTAATCATCCAACCGGTTCATTCGATTCTAAAAGGTAACAACATCATCTTTAATTTATAACTCGTCTAATTCTTCAATGAAATCATGTTAATTGCTTCGTTTAATTAGATTAAGTCCAAATTAGGGTTTGTGTCTATTTAAGCAGTAATTGATTAGGGTTTTAGGTGGGTTATACTCGGAATATCATTAGATTATGATTGGTTGCCTTAGTTTGCCTTAGAACTCACTAAATGCGACTAGATTAATCCTTCATAGCTGCGTTTCTTAAGTTCCGGATGAACATGGATATAAACTTCCGAATGAAGGAATTTTCTGAAAAACTTCCGAATGAAGGAATGTTCCGAACGAACTTCCGAATGAAGGAAGTTTCGAATGAAGGACTTCCGAATGAAGGAAGTTCCGAATGAAGGAATTCCGAATGAAGGAAGTTTCGAATGAAGGACTTCCGAATGAAGAAGTTCCGAATGAAGAAGTTCCGAATGAAGGACTTCCGAATGAAGAAGTTCCGAATGAAGGACTTCCGAATGAAGAAGTTCCGAATGAAGAACTTCCGAATGAAGAACTTCCGAATGAAGAAGTTCCGAATGAAGGACTTCCGAATGAAGAAGTTCCGAATGAAGGACTTCCGAATGAAGGAAGTTCCGAATGAAGAACTTCCGAATGAAGGAAGTTCCGAATGAAGAACTTCCGAATGAAGAAGTTCCGAATGAAGAAGTTACGAATGAAGAAGTTCCGAATGAAGGAATGTTCCGGATGAAGAAGTTCCGAATGAAGGAATGTTCCGGATGAAGAGTTGTTTGATTATTATTGTTTGCATGTTATATGTACTTGTTGTATTATGTTATGAAATGTGTTATGCTTAGAAGTAAGAATGATATATATCTATATGTTTTTGTGCATCAACCTTTCATGTCTTATCTTAAGCAGATACAATGACTAATCCAACAGTACAAGCAATCCAAGACTCTAGAGAAGCCGCTATTGCTAAAGCACGAACCCTCAAGTTCATACCAAACAATTACCGGCTGAAGCAAGTCTCAAAATCCACTCACCATGGATTTAAAGTAGCCATCGCAATCCTTGATCACTCTCATTTCAAGAACGCCCTTAGGAGTACTGCCTCGGTGCCTTATGAGTACATGTATGAGTTCTGGGCTACCAAGGAGAGTACTTCAAACAAGATCACCTTCACCATCGGCAACAAACAGCAGACGCTCACAGTTTCAGACTTCCGTAAGATTTTTGGTATACGGGATACACCCAAAAGCATGTCATTTTGGAGGGATCCTACTAAAGATGAACTCATGGAGATGTTCGAGGCTCTTGGATGTCCTGACATACGAGTTGCGTCTGAGTTTACCACTGCTAAAGTAGGACAACCTTGGAGAGCAATGTTGGGTATTCTCAGTAGATGTCTTACACCGAAAACAAGTGGGCATGATGCTTTGCGTAGTCCAATAATGAACCTCTTCTATGGCATGTACAAAGGTGCAAATGCAGATTATGCATTGTTGATATGGGAAGAATTCACCTTTCAACTCTTCCAAAACAAGAAGCTGAAGACAAATTTCTTTCCTTATCCTCGGTTTATCAAGCTTATCATTAATTATTTTATGAAAAATGATGCTACTATTGATAGGCGTGCAGCAAGTCGTTATCACACTGAAGAAGCTGATGATATTGTGGATCTAATGTATGAAGGACCATCTGGTGGTGTGATTCCTGGTCCTATTCCCGATTATCTTCTGACGGAGAAAATCAAAGGCTCTGCTGATTACAAACTACTGCTGTTAGAAATCAAAAATCTAAAAGCAAACCTTCAGACTGGAGAAGACTCGTCTACTACGGTCAAGAGTAAAGGTAAACGCAAGCAACCAGCTGCGTTACCTGAACCCGAAACCAAGAAGAAGAAGACTGAGGTTAAGAAGGGAAAGGGTAAGGCTGATGAGATGGTTCTACGTGACGAAGAAGATGTTGTTGATCCTACTCTTGACAAGACGGAGAGAAAAATGATGAAGATAGCTATTCAAAGGAGTAGGAAAGATACTGGCGGTAGTGGTTCGGGTGCACGGGTAAATATTGAAGAAGAGTACGAGGAGCCAGAGGATGTTTTTGAGTTTGGATCACCTGAAAGGTATTCTACTTCGAAGGAGACATCCATCCCCCCCGTTTCAGCAAGTGTTGAAAAGGAGTCCGGTGCTCCTACAATCATGGTGTCCACTCAACCATTAGTAACTCAACCTTTAGCAACTCAACCTCCACCAATACAACCCTTACCAACTAGACCTGTTTCAACACCATTTCTTCCACCACCAATAACTCCCATCCTTAGTACCGTAGTAACAACCGAGCCTCTTCAACCTTCCCAGAGTAGCTTTGGAACATCATCAATGGCTGCATTTGTCATGGCAGAAATGTTGGACAAACACACGGATAATCAAAAAAGAGAGATGGATAATCTTCGCCAAGAGCTACTTGGAAGAGTGCAAAGTGAAGAAGCAACTAAGAAAGCCCAAGAAGAGATGCTTGCTAAGTTCGCTGCAGAGATGGAGTTAACACGAAAAGCTCATGTAGAAGAACTAGCTCAGGTTAAGCAGGCTGAAGCTGATAAGCATGATGCACGTATAACCAGACTTCAAGCAATGAGGGATAAATACAAGGAGCAGAAAGAAGCACTTGAAGCTTCTGTTGAAGAAAGAGTGAAAGAATCTGTTGAGTCCATTATGCCAAAACTGCGTGATGAGTTGAAGACACTCGCAGCTGATAATTTGATGATCAAGTCATCCAATCCTTCAGAATCCGCATATAAAATTGCTTATGAGTTAACGGATTTTGAACTAAAGAAGATCCTCAAAGCTCGTATGGTGGAACTTGGATCGTTTGATAAATCTAGGATTCAACGGGCTCTTTACAAATCCCTGAATGACGCTATCATGGAGGATGATAGGTTATTTAAAACGTTTGGAAGTGTGGTACCATACCACATTCTACCTGAGGAAGAAAGGGAAGAAAGTGAAGAAGACGAGGGTACTGGTGAAGATGAAGGTGGAGAAGAAGAAGAAGAAGAAAAGGATGATGAAGATGACGATAATGGTGATGAAGATGAGGATGAGGATGATGATGATGATGATGATGGCGATGATGGTGGTGATGGTAATGAGGAGAGTGCTAGGGGGAGCAACGGGGATAACAATGAGGATGATGATGGGGGTGAACAGCCTAAAGAGGGAGATAAGGTTAACAGCTCCAAGAAACCTGCTAAGTCTGGAACCAAGTCCAAGAAAGATGCAGCGCAGAAGGACAAATCAACATCATCGGAATCAAGACGATCTAAGTGGCGCCACGATGTGAATGCTACTACAGCGTCATCGATTCCCGGTACCTCTATTGCTGTATCTATACCTGTTACCACTAACCCTATTAGTCTTGTTGTTGTTGCTCCTGTGATTGCAGAATCAGTAACGGAACCCGAAGCTGCACAACACTCACCCGTTCATGACACCGCCGAGATGCCTGAATCAGAGCCAGCAGATGTTCGCGTTTCTACTCCTCTACAACAAGCACAACAATCTACGGTTCCTGAACCAAGCACACGAGACTGGGCAGACACGTTGGAGATTGACGAGACTGCACCGCCACAGGCTTGGATCACGGCAGCGGCGCAATATGATCCAATCACGGACGCTGACAGAGATGTTCTATATCTCCGTATCCGTAGTCCGATTGACTTGTGTGCATTTCTTGCTCATGAGTATAAGACTTCGGTCACTCCGTCTTTGGTGAAGAAAGCACTTAAGGATAAAAGACTTCGCGCCAAAACCAGGTTAACCCGAATGGAGTTCGAGTACTATGCTGATGAGATCCTGAAAGCTCTGAATACCATTCAACGGCCAGGTCTTCATGAATCAGAAAGAGCTCCACCTCCACTTGATCCTACTCAAAATAATCAGATTGCTCTCGACTTCTTCGTCACCTATGATCTTGAGTATCTTCTAAAGGGTTCATCAACGTACGCAACCTCCTTAACCTTGCTGAAAGCTGCCAACTGGGGGACAATACCCTGGATCGAGGAAACGGTAAACCGACTCTGGGTCCCAAAGGTAACTCGTAATTATGATATGTATGTTGTTATAGGTGCATCTCATTGGGACGAACGAGTCCGAAGGGCGTACAGGGGTTGCTGCCTAGTCAATTCAGGAAGTAACGTTAGATCCGATATCCGCATCTCCAGCATCTTAGGGTTGAAAAATGAAGCCAAGAATGGCTATTATCATGTGACGGAGATTCGTTTGAAAAGGGAGGATGACAGAGAATACAAAATCCAGCAGAGAGATTTTTCTATCATTCGCCTTGAGGATATCGAAGATATGTTGCTTCTGATGACCCGAGATCAACTCACACATATTCCTCGTGAAGACCTCATTGCCTTGAATACAGCACTTCGTATGTTCACACGAAGTGTTGTTATCAAGAAACGAGTTGAAGATCTTCAGTTGGGAGTCGAAAGCTATCAAAGGAAGCTTAACCTAACCCGTCCAGTGAATCAAGTGTTACCTCAACATGTAGATAGATGTCCCTATACCGGCATTTCTGTCTCGAATTGCGGCATTTTCTACTTGAACAGTCGAGGTTTAATGAAGTTTATGAGGGTGGGTGAGCTTTATAAGTACAGTGATGGGACTCTTCTACAAGTCAGAGGAAAGTTGGGGCATCTTAACTCGGGTGGGAGTTTGCCAGAGATGACGGAGGATTGGCATCCGGGTTATCGGCAAATGGCAAAGTACGTGATCAAGAAGATTGATCAAAAGCTCCGTGAACGTAGATTGATGAGGAGCTTGGAAAGATTCGTTGGTGGTAGACCATATTTAGTGCACCACAAGCTACTGCAACGATCCATCTAATGGGTCGTACATTTCAGGTCCACTTTAGATTGGTTTTTCAATTGTGAATATGTATATTTGTGAATATTGTGCTTTAATGGCTTGATGTAGTGTTAAGGTATGATAATTTTTTCAAGAATTTCTCACGAGATTCTAAATCTTTCAAAATATATCATACTAAAGCACTACAACTATCCCTTATTAACTTAAGGGGGAGCATTACCATGTTCTATGGCCAAACATAAATTTCATTTTTTACCCAAAGACCGGTTAATCCATTCAATATCCCAAATATTAATGGTTAACATTTTGGATAAGGGGAGAAAATGGGATTAAGGAGACATAAATGATACTTGGCTAAAAGATGAAAAAGACTTAACGATTATCCAACTTAATATGTGTAAAGCACGTGTTAAGGGGGAGCGTTTTTGATGAACAAAAGACCTAAGGTACAAAACTTTTGATTTCAATATCACAAGTACTTTAGGTGATTTTCAATGATTTTTCATGGTGGCAATTCCTTCCCAAAACACGCTTAATTCACGACGAATGTGGTGACAAAAGGGTGGTAGGAATAGGTTTAGTCCAATGATTCATCAGAGCCGATGGAATCTTCCCAAGGACAATTCCCTAGATAGAATTAGAAGTCCTAGGAAAGATGGAGAAAGAATGTGAGCGTAGCTGAATGCCGACCAAGTACTTAAGCTAGCACTGGAACAATCACAACAAGGTGCTAGTGATGACGTATTGGTAAGCATTGAAGGAGTTGAAGAATGAAAAAGAATTGTAAAGATAAAGGGTGTAAAGAAAGAAGCCCTCCTTACAACTTTAGGCAGAAACCGGGTCAATACATATGCTATTGAGGTCATTTTTGCTAATGATTCTCGGTATTGAAGAAAGACATCATGGACCCAGTGATGCAATGCACAACCCTTCCCAGCTAACTCAAATATCTCTCAAAAGGTATTTGTTTTAATTACACGGAGATCAACACGTTATCTATTGGTTTATTCACTCCGAATAGACTGGTATTGAAAAGGTGGCACTCCTCTCCAGCCATCGCTCACTAAATCAAAACGCACAATCGAGTCTAGAGCCAAGAGATCATCAAAAGTCTCATTAGGACACTTTCCATTTATTCATTGCTTTCTCACACACTGTGAAAAGTAAGAGATTTTCATGAGTCCTACGCAATATTCCTGTAATATTGCCAGAACATCCGAGTAATACGTAAGTATTACAATGAAGATGGAAATCCTGCTTGAGCCAACATCAAACAAGCTCATGGTAGGTTACACGTGCGGTTCTTTTAGAACCAATCTTGTGAAAAACTGGAAGGAAACAGTGGTTTAATTCTTAATTGAACTTAAACTCGTTCCAGGCCTCTACGCATTATCATATGATCTTGCCAGAACACTCAGAGTGACTCTTTATTGATCACAGTGACGAGTGGAAATCCTTCAAGTGTTAACATCAAACAACACTTGGTAGGTGACGTGCAAGATTCTTTATGAATTGAGCTCGTGATAACTGGAAAGCAACGATGGTGAAAATCTTAATTGAAATTCACTTGTTCCAGGTTTCATGAATTGACGGCTTCAAATCACAAGGATAATTTATCCAAGTGATTCACTCTTTATGTTCGCAGTCAGCTTTGGACGGTCGAATAAAGAGAACGGGTTTACCCGCGAAATCCTGTCAGGAAGTTACTTAATTGAAACTATCCGTCACGGGTACGATATCTAATATCGTCCAACGGTCTTCACCGACCGGAGGTAAAATGCTACCGAATTAGAATAAAATGTTCAAAGCCATTTTATTCGTGTCGTTGCTGTGTACCTGTTAAAGACGGTGGCGTTGCTGTGTACCTGTTGAAGACGGTGGCGTTACTGTGTACCAGTGAAGACGGTGGTGTTGCGGTGTACCTGTAGAAGTCGTTCCCACATGCTTATGTTTTTTCTGCATCAAAGTTTAGCAAAAATTCAAGAAAGTACAAGATAAAGTCTTCCGTTGTACCAAACTCTAAAACTTTCGAGAATTCAACAAAAAGACATAAGTGTGTGGAACATGGAGTCACGAGGAGGCGAAATTCACAAGAAGGCAAAGATCGCACGTGAAAGGCCAAAAGAACAATGCTCTCAAGCCAAAGCCAAAAGGATCAAACCAACATATTCACAACAAAAGAAAGAAAAGAAGAAAAGACTACGAGCTAAAGAACGAAGACTTAGTATAGTATGCTAGGTTTAGAACTTTGTAACGTGGAGTGACCTCCCTTAGGGGGAGATTGTTAGAAATACGTTTTTACGTATATTAGAAGTATCGGTCACTCCACAATATTATTAATGTTGTAATAGCTCGTAGTTCATAGTTACTTATTTAGTTAAGTAAGAACCGGTCCATGGGCTTGTAATGGGCCGGCCCAAGTCCACATATGACTTGGAAGTATAAATACCCCTTTCCTCCTTGGAAAGGGGTGGTTGTTGTTCATTTCTTGTTTTCATTCAATAAAGAAGACACACATTTTCTCTCACTTTCTCTCTCTAGTTTCTCTCTCTAGAAAACATCAACCCACTTCATAGATTCATAGGTTATCAAGATTCTACAACCTCCTCCACCACCATTTATCCCTCCTACTCCCACGCCTAGTATTAGTTCTCCATTACCGTCTCCACCTCTTACTGACGTCCCCAAGAAGAAGAACCCTTCACCAACCCCACCTTCCACCTATAAACCCAACATCTCATATCCTTCTCTCTTGGACAAGCCTAACTTGCTCACTAAGGATGACACTCAAGTGTCGAATTATTTGAAGATGATCTCTCAAATGAATTTCAACATTAGCCTTGTTGAAGCACTTGTCCACATGCCGAAATTTGTCAAAGCATTCAAGGAATTGCTTAACAAGAAGGAGAAGCTGGTTGAGCTCGCCAACACACGCTTAAATGAAAACTGTTATGCAGTTATTCTTAAAGAACTTCTGAAAAAACTTGGAGATCCCGGTCGTTTTGTGTTGCCTTGCATTTTTAACAAAACCGAATAATTTACTGCCCTAGCTGATCTCGGGGCCAGTATAAATCTGATGCCTTTAAGTGTTTGGACAACACTATCATTACCCGACCTTACACCAACGAAGATGACTCTTGAGCTTGCAAATCGCACTCTCGCTTACCCCGTTGGTATTGCCGAAGATGTGTTCATTAAAGTTGACACCTTCACTTTTCCGGTCGACTTTCTTGTTGTTGATTATGAAATGGACCCTCGTATTCCTTTAATACTTGGTCGGCCATTCTTGAGAACCGGAAGAGCTCTAGTTGATGTTGCCGAAGGTGAGCTAATTTTAAGGGTCGGGAATGAACAACAAGTGTTCAAAATGGGGAAGATCACGAACAAATCCTATGGAAGAGAATCAGCGAATATGATTAATGTGCTTGATGATTTTGTTGTCTACAACAATCCTCTATTCGATTCTTGCAATAATAATCCACTTTTCCAAGATGATGTGGATGATTCTCTCTCCAATTTGTAACCTTTACCCATATATGATTCTCCACCGATCTATGATGCTTATGATGATGATTCTAGCTCAGATACGGATGATTATGATGATTTTACTTCCGAGTATCCCGACATGCCCACTTATGATGATTTTGATGAGGCCGATACTCTTTCGAGTGATTCTTCTCATGATGAAGATCCTCCGCCATCCATGCTTAATCCTACTTTGGATGACTACTCATTTGAAGAAGACTTCTCTACTTTTCTCAATACATACTTCCCTCATGAGAGTGATGCTCCTCCTTTAGACTTTGATGATTATGGTCTTGATCCTACTTTGGATTTGAGGAAATTCTTTCAAAGGAGAAGCAACCGGATGACACCAACATCCGCAGCACGTATGATTTAACACCTCTTTGTCCACCTTCTGAGGACGAGGTTGTGCATTTTCTTCGCGGATCATCCTCAAATTCTGCTGAGCTTGAGTGCTATTTTCCCCTAAAGGAAAAGGTGTTCGACCCCGGTATCGATATTCTTCATCCATCTCAGTATCCGTCTGATGAAATAAAAGGAAAAATCTTTGGAACGTTTGGAGATATGCTTGCACCACTTCACCCTTGCTACCACCGTGCTCCATCTTTGCTTAAGGGAACCTTGCCTACTCTTCTTTGGCTTGCCTTGTTTGCCTTAAGCTTGTGCTATTTGATGGATGAAAACTATGTATTTGATCCCGGTGGATGTGTTTCATGCTTCTTTCTATGATAATCAAGGTCGAGTCAGGCTCACGACTCGGTGAACAAAAATCAAGTGCTTCTTGGGAGGCAAGCCATGTATCTATCCTTTAGCTATTTATATCCTAAGTGTAGGGGAGACTCGTTGGTGTTTTCTATCCCCTCTCTTCTCATATTCAGGGATTCGAGCGCTCAATGATCCACTCTTGATGATTTTTGACAACCCGTGATTCCGTGTTTCCGTCTTCCCGGTTCTATCCTAAACTCTTTTTGATTCCCTATTTTATATTTCTCAATATTAAAATAGGAATCTCGTTAGTTGTCTTTCCCTTAGCAAGATTTAAACAACGTGCACAATATCCTAAGTGTAGGGGAGTTTACTCCCACATGCTTAAACATTGAGGACAATGTTTATATTAAGTGTAGGGGGACTTCTATCGAAGTTAAGTGGCCTTTTCCTTGTATTTGTCCTTATTTTAACCGAAAAATCAATTTTTAATAAATTTGTACCTATTTTGGCCTATTAATTTTTCCCTTTGTATAGTTATTTTCTTTCTTTGTTAGAATAAATTTTTAATAAAGTGGTTTTAATTTTCAAACGTTGTGAATCTTTTGACTCAACCCGAGTTTACTTATCTAAGTTTACTCTAGCTAGTATCCTTAACGTGTTTAAGTCAAGTTTTGCTAGGCTTTTATATAGGGAGCATTAAAACGCAAAAGTCTTAACTCTCACGGGTTAAGAACAAGAACTTTTCGCAAGTTCTTATAATTGATCCTAGAGAGTTGTTTATCAAGGGAACTTTAAAATGCGATTTCTAAACTTGAAAAAGTCTAAGAGTTTACAAGATCCTATAGACGACTCAAAAACCCAAAACTTTGATTTAATAGGGTAAGCATCGACGAGTCTCATTCCTTGAGATTTTAAACTGTGGAGAACGAGAGATGATAGAGTCAATTATAAGTTTGGTATTCTTTCATGAATTTATGTGAGTTAATTATAAGCCTATTCTCCCATCGCTTGCTAAAAAATTTATCTGCAATAAATAAGGTTGTACGATTTGAAAAGTTACTTAGCTTCTAGCCCAAGATCGTTTAAAAGTTGCTCGGTATGGATTAGAGTTCATAGCCAAGGCATAACATATTGAAGCGGGATGCGAAGATTGACGAGTCCAAAAAGGCCCTGACAAGGCATGAGGGCTACATTTTGTTGCTAAAGATCCAAAGTGATGTGAAGAATCATTTATCGAAAATCAATATGAAGGATCGAGACACACGACGAAAAGCAAATACTCCCGTAAAGATCATGGAGAAGTCTATCCAAAAAGGCCCTAACAAGGTATGAGGATAAATAGATCCAAGTCCTAAAAGGAGGCGGATCGTTGTATATCAAAGTCCAAAATAATGATTGGAGAAAAATGAAGAAGTCGTGGTCCAAATATGAAGAATCTCTCAAAACTTCATGTGAAGAAATTCCTATTATGAAGAGAAGACCATTATTTCATGAACGTCTCTCAAGATTTGAAGTATGAAGTCGCTGCCAAATATCGGTCTGAGAACGGTCTCAAATCGCGAAGCGAGTTATGCCAAGATATGAACTTTATGAGGTCCCGAGAAGCAGTTTTAAAACATTTTGTCCTTTAGATAACTATTGATTAAATCGTCCCACTTTATTTTTAGCCTAAATAACTATCGAAATAAGTCAACAATGCATCCTCGTGATCATTCAAGACAACAATAAAATATAAGAGATACACCTAGGAATAAGGGAGTCTAAGTAAATAATTGGCCCACATGAGTTCGTGTTAGTTTGCTGACTTATAATAACAATGATCTCGTTTTTAAGCTTGGTTTGGAGAAAGTGAAAACTTGAGGATGATGATTATTCATGACATTTCCAAAACCCGAAGGTATGTTTTTGATTTATTTACTTACTTTGAATGTTTATAATTTTCTATCTATTTAATAAAGGCCAACGTGGATTGATTATGATGAAAAGTGTAATCGTGCTTTGTAACTAATGCATTGCATGAGGACATTGCAATGGTCAAGTGTAGGGGATTTGATAGGTGTGTAAACACCCATCCTTTTTACCACTTAACTACAATAATAACGAGGCCAAAACGTGTATTTTATGTCGTAAATGTCGGAATTATGCGTGGTTTGTGTTTTTGTTGTGATTTAGGACGAAATTGTGAAAAGGGGAGAAAACACAGGCATTCACGGGCTTTTATCGAAGAAAAAGACAAAAGACGAAGTCAAGAAATCAAGAGTGCAAAAAGAACGGAAGTCCAAGACCAATTCTGAAGATTTATCGAAGAAAAAGTCAAAAGACGGAAGTTTACTAAAAGCCGAAGAACTCAAGTCTAATTTATTGAAGAATTACAAGACGAGTTTAAAGAAATCCCGAGACAAAGTCATTAAAGTCTAAGAACTAAGAAGATTAAGGACTTAATGATGCAATTAAAGAAAGAAGAAAGAGGGGAGGAAGCTTCCTAAGCACCTCCCTAATCCTCCTATAAATAGATTAGATTACATTTCATTTTCTCTTGTTGGCTAAGTGTGACAATTAGTCTTCCACCATTTTAATTACTTGTCATTTAAATACATGTCATTTACTTAATTGTCTTGCACCTTAAATACCTTTAATTTCAAGTAAGTTTCCTTTTTGTTATTGAATCTTTTCTTTTAATCAAGTTCTTATCTTTAATATCTCATTCTTCCTTTCTTGTTTTACTTAATCTTTATGTTTATATGCTTATTGTTTTGCTTATTTGATTAAGTGTTACGTTTTTATGTTTTTGATTGTCTTGGATTATTGATTTTTATAGCTTATTTGTGTTTATCTTAAAGTTTCTTAAGTTTTTATTAAATTTATTTTTATATAAAAGTTGTTTTCGTTTACCTTTTTCGTTTAAGTGTTTTTCAAAAGTCTTTAAATTTTAGCTTATTAGTTTTTCTTATACGTGTTTGCTTAGGTTTTTAGTCTAGTGCTTATTTGATTAATAGCATATTTGTCTTGCTTATTTTGCGTTATTTCTACTGTATTCCGATCTAAGCCGTCGGAAAAGGGTTTTGCATTCCGACGGGGATTCCGATTTACCCGTCGGAAAAGGGTTTCTACATTCCGATTGGGGATTCCAATTTGCATTCCGACAGGTGAGTATTTTGGACATTCCGATGGACTAAGTTTCCCATATTCCGACGAGATCCCTTTGGTTGCATTCCAATAAGATTCCGGCGTCGTCATTCCGATTGGAGAGGTAAGGGTGCATTCCGACGAGGATACATTCCGACCACATTCTGAACAAAGGTATTTGTTTGGTTATTCCGATTAGGCTCTTGGTGACAGCATTCCCATTAGGAATTCCGACAACATTCCGATCAGTCTAAGGTTGGTTATTCCGACGGTAAGCTTTTATTCCGATAAGGGATTCCGATGAGGGATTCCGACGGTAGGTTTGTTTTATATTTTGTCTTGTTTAATTTTTAAGTTTACATTTTAATACTTTGTCAAATCTTAATTTTCGTCACGCTTTAATTTCAAGTCATCTAATCATTTTACTTTTTAAAGATTTAATATTGCACAATTTAAGTTTTAATTAGTTAAGATTTAATTACCGTCATTCACTTCAAAGTTTTGCACTTTTAATATACTACAACGACACAACATTTGTTTCCACCAAAGACAACTGAGTCGCATAGTTAACCGGTTATCAATTCGAAGAGACTGTGACGATAACTTTTTACATACAAAATCCCTTGTATCAGCAGGCATTTCAACCTTCTTTGGAATCCCTTTCTCATGTGACTTTACAATAGCATGTAGCTCTACTAATCTCTTCCCAATACTATGCAAATTGTAAGTTTGCACAAGTGATTCATAATCCTTGTTGAGAGAGTTCAAAATAAAACTCACAGCAAGTTCTTTTGGCATGGGATATCCTAGGCGTTCCAAATAGCCCTTCATTTTCAGAAAATGAACACTAACGGATTGTCCAGCCTCTTGTCTACAAACATGGAATGCTTTACTAGTATTAAAAAGCTCTTGTTTAGCTTTTTCCTCAAACATATTTTTGAGTTCAGTGATCATCTCATAAGCATTGAGATTCTCCAGCATTATCTGTAAATTTTGGGACATTGATGCTAACATGAGACATGCCACACCTCTTTTTTTTAAACATCACATTGTATGCTTCACGAACAACAGGCTCAGCACTTTCCTCTAGGGCTGGGATCATTGGTTTATCTAGATAACTCATTCGGTCTTCAGCCCTAAGACAAATTATTAGGTTTTGGTACCATACAGAGAAGCTTGATCCAATCAACTTATCCTTGAACAAGTTCGACCTTAGTGTAGAATCCTTGTTTTGGGCAACATCCATCTACAAAACAAAGTTCAGAAAATATTAGTATTTTCTACATTTAAGTCTCTCATAAAATTAACTACCCAAGTACACCATTAATTTCATAAAGAGCCCAAGACCCAATTTGAACTTATTCCATCAATGCAGTTGATCTACTAGAGACGGAATAATTAAAAATGTAATCATCGAAAGATAATTGCCACCGGTGCAACTCTTAGCCATGATGAGGTCATGACTACAATATCTAGTATAAACGTAGCCACGTCATGTTTTGCCTCATCTCGTACTTCGTGAAAAAGGTCTCACCAAACATACACAACGTAAGTCATCTAATATTAATTTGCGGATTTATAGCCTTTGGGTCCGACCCTTGGTTATTGTGGCACCTCATAGTTAGTTAAATCTTAAGACTGTCTTTGATGACATAACTAATATAAGTGACTACTAACTTGGTTAGTACAAAGCTTACTTAAGCGGGTATTAAGTTTTTGAAAATCATGACAAACATTTGTATAAATGGAAACATGTAATACTTCCTTTTATAACATGTTTCTAAAATAATGAATTTTCTTCCTTAAATAAAACATATGCCTCGATTTCATGAAATCACTGGTAATTCAAAAACGAGCTACCCATTGTTTTAAAAACGTTATACTAATCTTTATAAAGTCCCATAGGTTTGTTCGATCGGGATTTCCTCACATCTCTTACGAGCACCAACGGAAAACTCAAACGAATCTTGCTATGGTGACATTCGACTCTATGGTGTCTTGGAAGATACATAGAAAAGAATCGGAGAAGCTGCCCAGTTGTAGAAGCTAGTTAAGCGCCCTTCTTCTTTAGGAAATCCTTACGGGATTCGCCTTTTCTAATCTAGTGTGATCTAACTAAAACTTTATAGAAATCGAATAAAGTATAGTTTTCTATATAGTTCTAGAGTAATTAAATATTTAGTCTATGACCAAATATTCACTTAATCTTGTTAGTCTGGTTTAATTCTTGAAAATCTTTTACATTTATACAATATAACAATTATAGCAATAAATCAAACAAATTAAAAAATAGAAAAAACTAAACTAATATTTCACATATATACTATAATAAGGGAAGATATTTTCTAAAAATAACTTGTTTAAGGCATTAAATTTTAGTAAATCAAAAATCCAATTTTTTGATTTTATGTTGAATCTGTTTTGCAAGCAAAAACAAGCAGGAAGAAGTCTCCACACCTTTCGGCTAAAAATGAAAAGTTGTGCAGAATCGAGTTTTTAGTGTCATATTTAAAAATCGGACCTTCAAAGTGTACAAATTATTTTATAAAAATTATTTTCTGTTCGGGTGTCAAATTACAGCCCTAAAACAATTTTATAAAAATCCACGAAGCATGCATACACCAATCTAATTAGAGTTTTCTTATCACATACCAATTCTAACATATGTTAAACATCTAAATCATGCAATTTAACAATTAAAATCATGGTTCATGTTTTTAAACAATTTAAACATGCATAACATATCATAAAACACGTAAATTGCACGTCGTTGTAATTAACGTTTGCTATAACCCTAAAAAGCATGCAACCTTATTTTTTCCATAAAATTTTGGATTTAATAACATCTAAATAAACAATTTAAGATCTAAAATTAAACCATGATCAATCATACAAGAAAAAAAAATACTTTTTACACATGTTTTAGACCTTTTTTTATGTAATTACATGACATAGATTTGGCTCGTGATGCCACTGTTGTAATTTAACAACCCTAATATATCTAATATACATGCATCAAGAGTAAACGCAGTGGATAGGATCGATTATCTACGCACATAAAGTAATTAACATAAAGAAAAAGAATGCATACCTTAAGTTCAAGAACGGATGATCAAGTAACAAAAATCAACCAACCAAACTTTAAAATCCAACAACAAATCCGAATACCAAAACCTAAGGTCAAATTAGATCTTCTCCAAGCTTAGTCCACACAACACCTCAATCAATTATCTTTGATTGCTAAATCTTGATTAAGTAAATAGTTAATAAAAATCAAACCCCGAAAACCCTTCTTGGTCTTCTTTAGCCGTCGAACAGTACAAGGATAGAAGGAGAGAAAAGTTTGGTTTTATTCTACGAAACAATGAATCACATCCCTTTGTTTATATAGATGAGCCTTGGGTTTATTTATGGGAAAGATTAAAACTTAACCTTCAAGTAATAAACCTTCTAGAGCTCAAAACTTTACTTTCTCTTGTTTCTCTTAGTCGGCCGACCAACCCCAAGGGGTGTTTGGTTTGACTTTTCTGACTCTCTATTTTACTTAGTTATGTAATTACATTAATTACTTTAAAGTATAAAGTCTTATTATGTAATCCTCGTTAAACCTTTAACGTATTAACTAACAACCGTTAAGTATTAACTTCATGAGATTAAATATACACAATAAATATAACCATATTTATTATATATCTTTAATAAAAGATGATTTTAATGTCTAAGTGTGTGACCCCTTAGTCCCACACACTTTCGGACATATTAAATACCATCTATAACTTAAGCACATCCCAAGAAAGAGTAGGATATACGGTTTGATCATTCTTTAATCTATTTTCGCGGTAAATCACACCTAAAAATTAAGTTGACAAAAAGTTTTTCTTAACTTGTGCTAAAAGATGATTGCATGCATCTTTTACACACTTTTGACATTTGTTTTAAAAACTAATGTGATACCAACTTGAATTTTTAAGTCTTTTCCATGCAATCTTTAGCACTTGAAATTGGTTTTTGTCATTTGGTCAGACCTACAATGAATTCCAACCCAAGGAAAATTTTGTCATAGGTCGGATCTATGTCAATTTATGCATGCTTTACATTGGTACGACTTAAATAGAATTTCCGGACAGATCCAGAATCCGAGGCATGTTATGTGGCGAAACATACTCATGAATCAATTATTTGTGGAACAAGTTTGATTGAGATGTTCATTGATACTCGTAAAGAGTTGTGAGAACATCCCCTTTAAACACTCTACAACAAATAGATTTTCATGAATCGCCCCATAACACTAAGAGTTGCACTAGTAATGCAATTAACGCTCGAAGCTTACCTCTTGCCCTAATTATTATTAGTTGGTCGGACCTCTAATATTAAGTGAGAGTGTAAGTAGGATCTTACTCTAATAATGATTAACTGTGTAGTTAATTCTTTGAGAATGTAACTATCAAAAATACTAATTGTTTGAACTTTTATTTTGTAGATGAATAATTGAAACTCTTGCTTAAACAGTTCAGTTGTTAAGTCGTTCCTAGAGAAGATGAAATTAACTGAAAGCAACTTCGTCGATTGGAACCACGCTCTTAGGATCACGCTAGAGACTGATGACTTGTTGACTTACCTGAGAAGCCTATTCCTGAGCTTCCATATGTTGCACCTAGTTTCCAAGGCCCTAAACCTAATCCTGATAATCACAATATCTGGCTAAAGAGGTCTAGGGAAATTTTGAGGCCTTATGCTCCTGACCATGTCCCCTAAACTCTAGAAAAATTTGGAAGGTCATGGTGCTTATGCTATTATGGAAGAACTAAAGACTATGTTCTGCCAACAAGTAGATTAGGAACTCCTTGAGCTTGCACGCGCTTTTCACTTGTGTCAACAAGAAGAAGGATAATCTGTGAGCTCCTATGTTCTAAAGATGAAGGGATACATAAAGAATTTGGAACGTCTCGGTTGCACGCCATGCTCAAATTACATGAGAAAACGTTGCCAAAGAAGGCTGCACCTGCTTTACATGCTATTAAATGGGTAGGATCCAAAGGCCTAATAAGGCTAAGCCGTTAATAAGTGTGTAAACACTTATCCTTTTGCCACTAAAATCAAGGAAAAACAAGACCTAATCATGTGTTTAATATCGTAAAAGTCAGAATTACGCGTGGTTTTGTGTTTTTATGTGAAATAGGTACAAATGATCAAAAGGAAAGAAAACACGCGATTTCACAGTCAAATGTTAAAGAAAAGTCCAAGAAAGAGACGAAGACAAAGCCAAAAAACCAAGAGTGTGCCAAAGATCACGAAAGCTGGCAAAATCGACACCGGTTTAAAGAAAGATTAAGGAAGTGAAATTCAAGTTGGATTTTTAGCGGATTTAACTTTATGAAGATAATTGGGCCAAGTGGGTCACACATTTGGGTTAATGGGCTCAAAAGCCCATTTGGAAGTTAAATGTTGCTTGATTAATGACTACAAGGCCAACAAAGGCCCGAATTCTATGATTTAGAGGGACGGATGGGTAAGTTTGGGCCATAAAGCCCATTTGCAATATTATAGACGAATGAAACAAAGTTATAAACTTTGTTTGGTCAAAAATTGGGTCAACTCTCAAACATATTATTTACTCCCCACACACGTGTATAACAATCACTCACCCACTCACCCTCACTTGTTTTAAATAAACATTTTTTTACCCCACCCATACTTATTCATTCGTTACAAAAGAGAAACCCTTTCACCATTTCACCTTCTCTCCCAAAACAAACACAGACACCCCATCGTTTACCCTAGTTACTATTACCCAAAAAACCCTAATCAAAATTCATCAAAGAAAAATTGGGCCTTTTTATTAATTCGTGTGATTCACACAAGGGAGAATTAATCCCCCAAGTTTTTTGGTTCAGCATGATGGGTGGTCCTCACCTACGTGGCAAATCCCTTCCATGTGATTGGATAAACCACATCACCACAACCCCTCCATCCAATCCTTGATTGCCACCTATGCAGCAAACTAACACAAGAAACACAAATCCTATCCAGGCTGGCAATCCGAGTGACAAAACACCCATCACAACCGTTTGATTGAAGAAATTAAAGAAAGAAAGAAAAGAGCGACTCAGATTGAATTTCTTGCTCACAAAACTTCTTGAAGAAGCCTTGGGGGTTGGCTATAAATACCCCCATAAATCTGTAATTTGGGTGTGCACTTTTATTTTATTTTTAATTTTATTTTTATGCAAAAATTAGATTTAGGATTATTGTAATTTTCCATTTTTCTAGTATTGTACTTAATTTTTGAGTTATTAATAAAATTTACTTTCAGTTCAATTTTGTCTCTTTTAATTTTATTGCAATTTACTTTTATTTACTGTTTTTGGTTAAATTAATTAAAAGAAATAAAAGTGGTACATAAATTTCCCCTACTGGGAAATTTCTTCAAATCTAGTTCGAGAAGATAAGCTTTTGGTATCGAGAATTGATGTTGATGATTTAGCCGTATTTTGCGATGATTCGGAGTATAAGGAGGTGTTCGATTTCGGTTTAGACATTAAGGAGGCTCAGCGCCCATCCTTCTGCTCAACGGTTACGTCACAAGGTTAATTCCCTTTTTATTGTTATTGTTAATTTTAGATGAATTATTTATTTGAATCTGCTTATATTAATTTAATCTTGTGTTTGAATTGAGTTTGTTTGGATCTGCTTTACTTTTGGGTATAACATAATCTGCTTGTTTAAGTTTTGCTTATTTAGTTTATTTAAGTTTTGATATTGTTGTTTATGCTTGCTAATAATTTTAGATCTGCTTATTTTGTCATTTGCTTATCTAGTTTGCTTAAAATTCGGGTTTGCTTATATCTGTTTATGTGGATCGCATCTTGTTTGGGTTTACTGAATGTTAAGATGGTTTAGTTAGTTTAGCTTGTGGGATTTGCTTATTGTATTTAGCTTATTTGATTTCGTTTATATTAAAACTGCTTATTGCTTTTTGTTTTTCAGCTGTTTATGCTTATTTTTGTTTAGGTTTTAATTTGCTATTTGATTTTAGTTGGTTTTGCTTTATCAGATTAAATTATATTCGCTTATTTCTTTCTTTTATTTTGTTGATTTCAATTGTTTAAAGTCTCGGACTCTATTGGTCTGAGAAGTTAAATTCCAAAAAAATAATAAATAATAGCAAAAAGGTCTCCAACCAGGCTCGAACCTGTGACCATTCGTTTAACAAGCCAACGTCATAACCACCTTTGCTAGACCTTCTTTTGTGTTTGATTATTAATCATTTGATTAATATAGGTAAATTTGTTACTGGCAGTTTTTATTAAACATTTTAAATTCTAGTTTTAAATAGATTTAATTAAAAGTTTTTCTTTATTATTTACTTTTATAAGTTCTAAAAAATAAAAAGATAAAAAATATTTTATTTAAATTGTTTTTAGTTCAAACTTAATTTAGTTTTATTTGAAACTATTTTAAAGTAGATTTTATTTCAATTTCAAAATAGTTAAAAATAGTTTAAAATTAGTTTATTAAATTTAAAATAGTTTTGCTTTAATCATTTTAATTAGTTTTTAAGATTTTCATATTATAAAAGTATTTATTTTTAAATTAGGATAAAATAAATTTAGTTTCATTTTTAAATAGTTTTCACATTTGTTTAATTAATTTTTAAATTAGTCTTAGTTAGTTTTAAAATACCAAAAAGAGTTTTTATTAACCAAGAACAAATAAATCTTACGTCATATCCGATTTCAATTCGAGTGAGTCGAGGAAAAATGATAATTGATATTAAAAATACCTACATTAGCCGTCTAATGTTGTGAAGTATAAGAACCAAGGCAAAGGGAAGAAAGTTGAAAACTTACTCCTAGAGCTAAGATTCCCCCTCCACCAAAGAAAAAGTATCCTGCTAAGGACGCCATCTATCACAAATGTGGTGAGGAGGGCCATTGGAGAAGGAACTGTCTTGTGTATCTCGCTAAGTTGTTGAAGAAAAAGAAGTTATCTTAGGAAGCTAGCACTTTACGTATCTTCACTATAGAACTCTATTATTATCTTAATAAATCTTTGGTTTATGACACTACTTGTGGTACTCACCTCTGTAATACTACTCAGGGACTAAGGGGAAGTAGGAAGCTGAAACCAGGAGCTTTAAGTCTGTACGTCGGCAATGGTCATCGTGTAGGTGTTGAAGCCAGTGATGTTTTTCATTTATGTCTCCCAAGTGGATTAGTAGTTATTTTGAATAATTGTCATTATGCACCTTCTATTTCTAGAGGGACCACTTTCAGTTTTTAGTTTGTATGACGATGGTTTTATTAACCATTCTGAGAATGATGCAATAATATATGTTTTAAAAGATAATATGTTTTATTTCTGTGCAATTCCTCATGATGGAATTTATGAAATTGATATGTGTGATTCTAATACAAATTATAGTTCTATTTATGTTGTTAGTAACAAAAGATCCAAGTCTAGCTTGGACTCTACACTCTTATGACATTGTCGCCTTGGCCACATAGCAAAAAGTGCATTAAGGAATTACAAATTGATGAATTACTTAAGTCAAATGATGATGATTCCTTTGACAAGTGTGTTTCTTGTTTATCTAGAAAGATGGAACGTAAACCTTACTCACATCAAGTGGAGAGGGCTAAAGATCTGCTAGGAATTATACAAACCGATGTATGTGGCCCATTCAGAACCGTGTCAAGAAAAGGTGCAAGCTACTTCGTCACTTTCACTAACGACTTTTGTCGTTATGGTTATTTCTACTTGCTGAAGCATAAACATGAAGTGTTTGAAACATTTAAAATGTTTCAAAAGGAATTAGAAAATGAACTCGGTAAAACCATAAAAGCACTACGTTCTGATCGAGGAGGTGAATTTATGAGTTTTGAGTTTTTGATTCATCTTAAGGAGCATGCGATTATCACCCATAGAACTTCTCCATATACACCACAAGACAATGGTGTGTATAAGAGGAGAAATAGAACCCTACTGGATATGGTTCACTCCATGATGGCTCAAACAACTCTTCCAAAGTCCTTTTGGGATTATGCTTTTAACTCTGTTGCATGCATACTCAGTATGGTTCTAACTAAGAAGGTTGAAAAGACTCCATCCGAAGTATGGTATGTGCAAGCCCCTAAGTTGTCTTACTTAAAGGTCTGGGGATGTGAGACTCTTGTTAAGCGTGATACGCTTAATAAACCTAAAAAACTTGAATCCTGATAGGTTAAATGTATCTGTGTCGGATACCCAAAGGAAACGGTGGGTTACCCCTTCTACTAATGTTGATCCCTTGTAATTCTTTATTAGTTATCAACCTTAAGTAATAACTCCTTACCAAAACTCAAGTGTGTTGTTTTAACAATTGATAAGAACTAAGAACAATTAAAACAACAATACCAATAACTTTCAACGTATAGACTTTTATTAAAACTCAATAAAGAATCTATAGCCCACTTTGTTTGCGGAATAACAAAGTGGTTGAATGACAATATATGGTGATCTCCTCTACTTAAACTTCTAACCAAAGTTAATAGTCTAAGCTCCAATCTAAACGTTCATATTCTTCTTGGCTATATGGTTTAGTTGGTATTGAGAGAGAAGGTTTTTCTAGAGTTTTAACTCTTGTAATGGTTAACCTTTTCTCTCTCAATAAGCACTACTTAGATAGGCAATGTGAAATTAGGGTTTGCATTTTGCATGTTCCTATGCATGGGTTTATCCAGTGGGTGGTTGATCCAATGCTGGATAAACAGTACAAAGTACATAATAAACTATTCTAGAAAAGATAAAGGTTGTACTTATAGCTAACTATACAAGCAACCTACTTTGACTTAAAGTTATCTTTTCCCGCCTAATGCAAACCATCATAATACTGAAGTGTCTTCAGCATTCTAGAGGAGATCGACATCATTTAGTTTAGTAGTGTCAAACCAAACTGAACTGAAAGCTCTTCTTCAATACTTGTTGTTTAGCAACTAGACCGCCTAATATATGAAGCAAAGACTCCTTTGTCTTCTAAGTTTACTGGAAGAGGAAAGCTGAACATCCTTCAGAAACATAGTCTTCAGTAGGAACTTTGTTTGTCTGGTCATGCTTCAGCAGACTCAACTTGCTGCTGAACATGAAACACTTAGGGTGATTTTATATTCAAATCCTAGAGTTGCTTCAGGGTCAGTAAATACTGAACCAACAATCTCCCCTTATTTGGATATACAAATAGCCTAAGTCTAATGTCAGTAGTAAGTGAACTTAACAACTTCTTCTTACTTGCGCTGAACAATAAATACTTATAAACATCAGATAATCATTTATTCATAAAACATTACAAATTACAACACAAGCAATACAAATGATTATTCAATCTTCCTTAGACCAAAGTTCTTCAATGATAGGAGTCTGAATTTATGGATTTGAGTTTCCGTGGTCCAGTATAGCAAGTAAGCACATGCTGAAGGTTCTTGCAGCATCAGTACATCTTGGGCCTCCATGCTGAGAGTAAAAGATCCTTTGAACATTCCCAAGAAGTTCATTGTTCATTTCATCGAGGTTTCTGATGCCAACAAAGTCTTGACGTTCATGATGGTTGAACATTAACATTCCCAATTCAGGTTCGTCTAGTACATGCCCAGGGAGATATTTTGAAACTGAACAAAGCCCTTGTATTTCTTTATGGTGACAAAAATGTCACCCACACCAGGTTTGATCAGATTAGCCCTTTTGTTCAGCTCCAGGATAGGATCTTGATCCTCCAGAGAAACTTTAGTGCTGATATTGAGAACCTCACCCAGTTTTTCATGATTTCTCATAAAGTGTTCAATTCTGGTGCGGACTTCATCCCATCTCTTGGATTTTCTTTTCTCAATTTTCTCACTCATTTCTATCCATTCAGTGTAAGAAAGCTCCTTCCCTTGGAAGTCTTCTATGATTTCATCACTCCTATCGCCCGTATAGAACTTTAGATGAATATCAAATCTGCTTGTGAGCATATCAACATTGTTGATTGGTGAGAGGTTTCTTCTGTTCAGTCTTGTTATACAAAATTTTTCATATAACATTTTCTCTTGAAGAGGTTTTCAACTTCAGATTTCCCAATTTGTTTATACAAGCTCAATTTCAGATCTCTTAGTTTTTCTTCTTGCTGGAGCTTGTACAATTTATCAAGTTCTTCTTGAGTGGCCACCCCAGCTTTGATCAGTCAATCATTCAGTATAAAATCTCCTTTGTTCTTGGGTTGAAAGCGAGGTGTACCACTATTAGTTGTATCCTCACTTGTAGTTAGTCCATCCACATGACCGTCCTTGCCTAAAGACTCCCCCTTAGCCTTAGATGTACTCTTCTCAGTAAATGGTGACTCATAGATAACATGTTGTTTCTAAGCCTTCTTTTGAGCATGTTTTTGGAATAGCTGCTGGATGATGATTTTCTCCCCCTCAGCAGAAGACTGCCCAACAGCTTTTGATGACCCACCAGCAGGGAAGAGACCACAAATATGATCAAGAGTGGAGGATACCTTGGCCAGCATTGCTAGAACATTTTCAAGGGCATTCAACTTCTGTTGAACCTCTTCAGATAAGGTCAACTTTTGTTTCTCCAACAACGCCACCTATCCTTTATCATGGACACAGAGTCACACAAATCATTTACTTGGCGAGGCATTTGTGTGAACTTTGGTGGAAACTCCATGGTAGCACTATTGAGGGAGTCCATAAGTGATGACATTTCTTGCTTAAGGGAAGTGGTGGTGGCCACATCTTTGACTAATGGCTTCAGAGTAGCAAGAACATCCTTGATTTGATCAGCAGTAGGAGGAATTGGTCTTGCTTTAAGAGTTGTGATTTTAGCATCAGCAAGCACCTTTTTCTCCTTAATTTTAGCCACCTATGATTGAAGAATTAACACTTGATTTGTAAATTATTTTACCTGTTCAGATCTGGGGGATGGTGGCTTTGGTGTCACTTCAACAGTATCATCTTTCAGCTTTACTATCATCAAGATTGACTGGAACTCTTTCATTGAACCCAAGCTCTTTTTCCAAGTCATCTGAAGACATACTGAACATATAAGTAGGCAAGTGTCCCACCTTGGCGCCAGTGGTGAGAGGCACTTCCTTTTGAGTCTTCTAAGCATCACCTCAAGTGTGAAACTCAATTTCTACTCCTTCACCACCAGGGTTGGTTTTACCTGATGGATCTAATGCTGAATCAACACTACTGAGCTGAGTGTGCGCTCCATCTTTACCCTTATCTCCAAAAGAGGTTGAGATAGGGGTTTCCTTCTGGGCCTCTTTATGCATATCACCTCCAGCAGAGACTGAAGGTGACAGCTGGCTTGGGTTTTTGTCCTTGGCCGAGGACTTATGTTTCATCAAAGCTTGGCCTTTGGGATCATCAGCAACATTCTTTGATGAAGATTGTATGAGGGATCTCCTCTTTCTGGAATTACGTCTAACCTTCTCAGTATTAATAGACGTTTGCTTCTGACGTTGTCTAGAAGAAGCTCCAACCTTTTTTCCCTTCAGATGCCCTTCTCTAGCCGGAAGAGTGTCTTGTGGAGCTTTGTACACTACTGGAGCATCTGCTGAGCGGATGTCCAGCATGGGTTGTGTAAGAGGAGGATCAATGGTGCTGACTGGAATGTTCCAGCGTGTAAGATCAAAGGGTCGAAAAACCAATTTATCTCCATGGATTTTAGAAAAGTCATCACCCAGATGGTCAGCAAAGAAGAGAGATATAAATCTGGTGTAAACAACATTTTTCTCCCTTTTCTTTTTCTCCAGCTTCCCATGGAGATCTTCAAAGATAAGCCTCCCAAAATAAGCTTTTATCGCCTTGGCTAGACAATATAAAATTATAGTATCCTTTTGGTTTATCTGGTCAAGGCCTCTAGTTTTCCCCCAAATACTCAATTAGTATGGTCATAAGAAATTTCCACTTTGGTGGCAAACAACTCTTTTCCAAACCCCCCTTCTCAATGATCTCTTTAGTATACCCAATTTCTTTATAGAAATTTTTAACAATAGAAAAATCATTAGGTATAGCTTCATAATCACTAGGGTTTTCTAAATAGTTTAGACCCAAAACCCTTCTAAATAATTTCAAACCGATTTTACCATGAATCCCAGCAGTAGTAGAATCAAACTCTATTGATTTCTTGTTGTGAGAGGCTTATGCTGAGAACCAAAATTCTTTTAAAACATTTTGGAACATCATTCCAGGATCCTTAAACAATGCATCACGTAAAACACTTTTGGACAAGTAAGTCATTACTTGATCCCCAGGAACAGATTTTATGGTATCTGCTTTGATTAGGGTGATGTTGTTGGGCTTGAAGATGATATCTTCAATGGGAAAAGTGACATGAGTGGATGGGTTAAGTGTGATTTCGACAACCTTTTGGGAAGAAGAGTATGCAATTGTTTTGTTTTGTGTTTTTTTAGAGAGAAAGAGTTTGTGTGTGTTTTTTGATGAAAAGATTTGTGAGCGCGGAATGAAATCCAAATGCAAGGGATTATATAAAAACTTAAACTAATTTGTGAAAACTTTTTAAAACCATTTGAAAAAGTTATAAATCTTTTAGGGTTTCTTTGGAACATTTGGCACAAACTCTCTCATTGATGTTCTGCAAAAAGGTATGATTTTTTGTTGCTTTGACTAGTGAAACGCCTCATGTGTCAGGAAGTTGTTGACTGTGGGGTGGACGTTTAAAATTTCCTTAATTAACAAATGACACCTTTTGAAAGAATGTGTGTTTTATTCACAAGAAAATTCAATGCCATTTAATATTTTTTGACTCATGATTGATTTGTTTTAAAAGTTGTTGCTCTATGCTGAAGCTGATGGCAATACTTGTGAGCTTTAGTGCGTCAGATGAGGCGACAAAACCCCATATACATGTTCACATAAGTGAACAAGACATATGACATTGACGCTCCTCTACTCAGGCCTAGCTACTCATTTGTATTAAAACTTTGTTCAGAATTTTCTGAAGAAAAACTTTGATGACTGGTGATTATTTGTTTAGCTTCAGTGAACCAGATAAGGCGACAAACAATCATATACACAATCACATATTGTGAGATAGACACATGACATTTCACACTCCTTTACTTAGACACTGATACTTAGCTTGGTTTAAAAATGCGTTTTGTGATCCATTGCGTTAAAGGTTTCAAAAGCCATTGCGTGATGCGATTGCGAGCGCAATTTGGACGCGACGCGTTTAATATGAAAAAGGTACACAAATTGTTTTGAAATATTATTGTCTACCAAATACCAAGTAAATGTAATAAATTTACGAAATAAGTTAAATTATGCCTACAATCCTTTTGTAAAACAAATAAGACGAAAGTAAAGTTTGACCAAAAAACACTTAGCAAAATGTAAGATGCTAAATTTTTGTTATTGTATTTTTTTTAGATGTACTTTTAACAAGTTTTTATCTTTAAACAGACATTAAAATATGTATGTCTCTTTTATATGATTAAATTTTGACAAAAATGACCTAAGTACTAGATTGCGACAATTGCTACCGTTGCTAGCATTACACAAATGCGATAAATTGCGGCATATTGCGAACGCAGTCTGAGATGGCAATGCATTAGGCACCTTGATGTGAAATTTTGAATGCAAAGCATTAATGAGTGCAATTTGCGCAATGATGCGTGCATTTT
Organism: Glebionis coronaria; assembly: GCA_025667525.1. NCBI lineage: Eukaryota > Viridiplantae > Streptophyta > Magnoliopsida > Asterales > Asteraceae > Glebionis > Glebionis coronaria. Next base: position 492,931,815 of record CM046874.1, read on the forward strand.
TAAACCAAGCTACTTAGAATTAATCAAAATAGTTAAGAGAAATGCTGATCCTTTAAGCATCTTCAGTGAATGCTGAAGGTTCAGGTTTTGTATCATCAATGTTCAGCATGCCAAGCTCCATTATTGATCTTTTGAAATTTGGTTCATCCAGTGGTTTGGTGAAGATATCAGCCAATTGTTAATGAGTGGGAATGAAATGTAGTTCAATATCCTCTTTCACAATGTGATATCTGATAAAGTGATATCTGATATCAATGTGTTTTGTTCTTAAGTGAAGGACTGGATTGTTGTATATTGCAATAGCACTAGTGTTATCACAAAAGATTGGTACATTTTCATATTCTATGTCATAATTAGCCAGTTGGCTTTTCATCTAAAGAACATTGGCACAACATTCAGCAGCTGCCACATATTCAGCTTCTGCCACATATTTAGCTTCAGCTGAAGACATGGCAACTATTTGTTGCTTTTTACCACTCCAACACACAAGTTTGCCACCCAGCAATTGGCAAGCACCAGAAATCATTTTTCTGTCCATATTGCATCTAGCATAGTCAGAATCTCAATACCCTTTTAGATTAAAACATGAGGATTTAGGGTACCATAGACCTAGACTTGGTGTACCTTTTAGTTATCTAAAGATTCTCTTTACAGTAGTAAGGTATGTAGGATATGTAAATCTTGCTTATGTTTTAGAGAGAGAAAGAGACAGAGAGATGGTGAGAACACACACACTTAGAGAGAGAAAGTGAAAGAAAAACACTTTTCAACTATGTGTAAAATGAAGAACCACACACCCTCTCCATCTAAGGAGAGGGTTTATATACCCAAGCCCTTTTCATGGGCTTGGGTTTACATTTGGGCCGGCCTACACATGTTGTAGGCTAGGCTTGTTCTTGTTTGTTAAATAAAGATAATTAACTAAACTACGAGCTATTACATGGACTATCGTTGGAGTGACCGATCCTTCTTAATACGTAAAACGTATTTCCAACAATCTCCCCCTTAGGGAGGTCACTCCAAACAAGGGAATTACCCAAGTTACAATAATAAGATAAACCTAGCATACTATGCTTGTCTTGAGCTCGTAGTCTTCGTCTTCGTCTTTCCTTTCTTTTTCTTTTCAGGTGAACATGCTGATTGTGATCTTTGATATCAATCTTAAGAATTAATCTCTTGCCTTGATCTCGTGCATCCATCACTTGTGATCTTCGCCTCTTCGTGTCACCATGTCCCACATACTTATACCTTCTTAATTCTTGAAAGCTTCAGAGTTCGATACAGCGGAAGACTTAACTTTTAGGCTTTCTTGAATTAGATGAGGTATTAAGTGCATATAGTATAAGCATGCGGGGACGACTTCTTCTCGGATTCTGCAACGCCACCGTCTTCAAATGCCGCAACATAAGTAGAAACGAACGAAATGGCTTTGAACATTTCATTCTAATTCGGTAGCATTTTACCTCCGGTCGGTGAAGACCGTTGGACGATATAAAAATATCGTACTTGTGACAGGTAGATTTAATTAAAAATCTCATAGACAAGATATCGCGGGTAAACCCGTTCCCTTTACTCGACCGTCCAAAGCTGACTGCGAACGTAAAGAGTGAATCATTTGGATAAAATTATCCGCATGATTGAAGTCGTCAATTCTGATTCCTGGAACAAGTTTGATTCATTAAAGAATCGCACCATCGTTGCTTTCCAATTGTCACAAGCTTGATTCGTATAAAATCTTGCAAGTTACCTACCAAGTGCTGTTTGAGGTTAACACTAGAAGGATTTCCACTCATCACCGTGAACACTAAGGTATCACTCTGAGTGATCTGGTAAGATCACTAAGATATTGCATAGAGGCCTGGAACGTGTTTAAATTCAGTTAAGAATTAAACCACTGTTGCTTTCCAGTTATCACAAATTTGATTCATAAAGAATCGCACAAGTCACCTACCATGAGCTTTTTGATATTCGCTCAAGAAGGATTTCCATCTTCATTGTAAATACTTTCGTATTACTCGGATGTTCAGGCAAGATCGTGAAGATTTTGCGTAGGACTCTTAAAATCTTTCTTACTTTTCACAGTGTGTGAAGAAGCAAGGAATTATGAAAGTGTGTCCTAATGAGATATTTGATGATCTCAAATGGCTCTAGACTCGATCGTGCATTTTGGATTTTAGTGATCGGAGGCTGGAGAGGAGTGCCACCATTTCAATACCAATTTATTCAGAGTGAATAAATCAATAGATAATGCGTTGTCTTCGTGTGATTAAAACAAATACCTTTTGAGAGATATCTGAGTTAGCTGGGATGGGTTGTGCATTGCATCACTGGGCCCATGATGTCTATCTTTAATATCGAGCATCATTAAAATGATCTCAATAGCATATGTGTTGACCCGGTTTCTGCCTAAAGTTGTAAAGAGGGCTTCTTTCTTTACACCCTTTATCTTTACAATTCTTTTTCATTCTTAAACCCCTTCAATGCTTACCAATACGTCATAACTAGCACCTTGTTGTGATTGTTCCAGTGCTAACTTAAGTACTTGGTCGGCATTCAGCTACGTTCACAATCTTTCTCCATCTTTCCTAAGGACTACTATTTCTAGCTATGGAATGTCCTTGGGAAGATTCCTCCGGTTCTAGAAGAATCATTGGACTTAACCTATCCTACCATCCTTATGTCACCACAATCTTCATCGTCGTGAAATAAATGGGTTTTGGGTAAGTATATGTCACCATGAAAATCTATTTTGATATGCAAATCCGTTTTGCTCCCCCTTAACAGATGCCACGATATTCGAAAACATTTCGCATATGTCGGGATGAGCCAACACATTAAGTCAAACTATTTGTGATAATATCCCATATTAAATCACATTTTCTCCTCCATATTAAAAATATTAACCCAATCGATGTTTTTAATATCAACTGATTTAATGAAATTTTAACAAAGGTTTTGGGAAGAAAAATGCAAGTCCGTTTAATCTTCATGATACCAAATGTATGAGATATGATACCAACTTGTAACATGATCACATATTCACCATATTATAAAAAAATTGACAAGGTTGGACCTGATTGAAGAGAACATCATATGATAAGATCAAATGGTTCTTGTCAGCATATGTTGGTCTCGTCACGTCTGAAGTCATCTTTTGACACCACATGTACGATTGGTATTGTTGTCTTGACACCAACTTGTGAACTAAGCACGTTCGGCATCGAAGATTCTGAATGCTTGACAATTGCTCCCCCTCAATTGTTGACCCGTGTTCTATTGAAAGAGTTGTAGTCTCCGTTTGAGTAGTCGCATCGTCGAGTATGTAAATACCAAATGTAGATAGCTATGGTTGTAGAGATGATAACTTCATAAAAACAAGACTTCTCTTGTTTTAACAAATAAATGCACTGAAACGTACATATATTTGTGTTAGACCAAGTTATAAAGTAAACTTGCTCCCTTACAAGGTTTTAAAGTAAACCTTGCCCGAGAAAATTAATTCCCGTTGTTAGCCAAAGCTTTCATAAGAAATACTTGACTTTAATATGAAAACCGGGTTGCAGTCAGAAATAACTACAAGCCATTTAGGCATGTTTTATGAAATATTTACAACTTTTGGTGCCGTGTCAATATTAATCAACATTTCTAAGGCCACAAATATTATCGTACCAAAAGACATGCCTTTGAAAAAATAAAGTAAAAATATTTTTGGATTTTTATGAATTTTTCAATTTTTATGGTTTTTATATAGTTTTATATTTTTGTATTTTGCTTTTGTGGATAAAAATATAAACAATATATACAAATGATCACTAAGGATACGGAGAATAGTTTACCATCACTATTCTTTTGCTTCATCTGCCAATTCCTTAAGAGTCTCAGGTGAGAAGGTTCTCATTCCAAGCTTGTCGGCCAAAAATTCAATTCGAGCGCGATCTAAAGCCTTCGTGAAAATATCCGGCAATTGATACTCAGATCAGACAAAGTAAAGCTCGATTACTCAATTTTCCACTTGCTTCTTGATGAAGTGGTAGTAAATGTCAATATGCTTCGACCGGGAGAATTGAACATTGTTGCAGCATAAGGCAGTTACACTTTTGTTGTCGTAGTACATCGGAATCTTGTTGAAACCTAGACCATAGTCGGTTAATTACGATCTCATCCAAAGAATTTGAGCACAGCAACCAGACATAGCTATGTATTCTACTTCCGTACTTGAAATTGCAGCGCTTTTCTGCCTTTTCGATGCTCAACCGATTAGTCGATCTCCTAGTAGTTGCAAAGTTCCACTCGTGCTACGCCTTGTATCTTGACAACCCGCGTGATCCACATCTGCATATGCCATAAGTGCAATCGAAGAGTCCTTCGAATACCAAAGTCCCCGATTAATGGTTCCTTTAAGATATCGAAAGATCCGTTTCACAATAGCCAAGTGTAACTCAGTAGGCCGAGTTTGATACCGAGCACACATACATATAGCAAACTGAAGATCAGGTCGACTAGCTGTGATATACAGAAGAGTACCGATCATTCCACGATACAGTGTCGGATCAACGGCAACTACATGTGGATCTTCATCAAGCTTAGTTCATTCCACCATCGGAGTATCCACGGGGTCGCAAGATTCCATCTTATATTTCTTAAGAGATTCAAGGGCATACTTGGATTGATTGATAAAGATGCCTCTGGGACTCTGAGATATCTGAAGTCCTAAGAACAATGATACCTTTCCCATCATTGACATCTTAAACTTGGAAGACATGAGTTTTCCAAACTCGTCGGATAAGGTTTGGGTCGAGGCTGCAAATATAATATCATCAACATATATTTGTACCATAATCATATCTTTACCTCGTTTCTGAATGAACAGCGTGGGATCCACCTTGCCTTTAGCGAAGCCTTGAGTAATGAGGAATTGTGACAGTAGATCATACCATGCACGTGGAGCTTGCTTCAACCCATAGAGAGCCTTCTTAAGCTTGTACACATGATTAGGATATTTAGGATTCACAAAACCATCCAGCTGTTGAACATAGACCTCTTCCTTGATTTCACAATTAAGAAATGCCGTCTTCACATCCATCTGATAGACGATCATATTCATGTGGGCTGCATAAGCAAGGAATAGTCTAATAGCTTCCAAACCGGCAACAGGCGCAAAGGATTCCATAAAGTCGATTGATGAGACTGCTTTTATACATAGTCTCATCGTCCAAATAGGGCTTAAAATGCATTAAATATCATCAAAATACCCATATATATGCTTGTGTTTGTTGATTGTGTATTTTAGGTACGGATATTGAGAGAATGACAAAAGATCACAAGAATCATGCAAAAACGAACACGGGAAACGAAGCCGCACAATGAACCAAGCCCTAATTTTCCCAAGAAAACCTTGAAGATTTGAAGAATTATGAAGAAGGGTCCTCCAATATGGAAGAATTGACACGTTATACCCTTGTATCCTCATAATTACAAGTTTGGTCCCTAAAGTTTGTCAAAATTACAAAAAGGGCCCTCCACTTTGAAGAATTGGCAAGTTTAGCCCCTCAACAAAGCTAAATTGTCAACCAATATCCTCCATAAAGTCAAATACATCATGAAGTCCTTCAAAGTACAAGAAATTACAAGTTTGGTCCTTTGAAAATTCCAAAATTACAAAAAGGACCCTCAACTTTCAACAATTGGCAAAAATGGTCCCTCATCAAACATGACTTGGCAAATTCAGTGCTCCAAAACATCAATTATACAAGTCAAGAACATTATCCATCATCAAAATGCCAAATCAGCCCTTGAAGAATTCAAAAATGGCAAGAATTACCCCTGAATTCACTTTGTAAAAGTTTTTGGGGCAAAAATGCAAAGTTGCAAAAGTTGATAAGGCTGAAATGGGCGTTGATAGCTATTTAAAGTGAAAAGACAAGAGAAGAAGAGAAGGAGGGTTTAAGTTGGCCAGACACCAAACTTACCTTAACCAACCCAAGGCTGCCACCTCACCCCACTCACCACCTCCACCAATCACAACACTCCCTTCCTCCATGTCACCTTCCACTCACCAGATTAATCACTTAATTAATCTTGGCGCCTTAACACAACATTTAAATAAATCCCACCTTAATCCAGATCAAACAAGGAACTATTCACCAAGAACACATTTGGGGTTTTCTTAATTACTTGTAATTAAACCTTAAAATGGTGCAGATTAGTGATTAATGATCATGTTAACACAACCCAACCTTAATATTGGTCATCACATCATTCACGTGTCCACATGGTACCTCCCCTGCTACACGTTTGAGGAAGAAGACAAGAAGATCAAATCATCCAACGTGCCATAATTGTGCTTACTTTCTAAGCATCATACAAGCCCTTTGATCACATTTTCTTGTCAGCTATCACCACAAACAGCCAAGAATTCCTCACAAGACTCCAAGATATTCAAATTTTCCAAGGGCATGTTATTTTTCAGCTTCCTTAGTCTCATTGTAGCCTATATAAAGGCATTAGGTCTTAGCATTTACGTTTGCTTTTGGTTTTTCCTTGTTCAAGCACTTGTAAATCCCTTTTCAGTTTTATGAAATTTGAGTTAAGTGTTTTGAAGAAAGACCAAGTGCCACCTTATTATTGCTTATTTATGTTCTTAGTTTACTGAATTTGAATCAAAAACCTGTTTTCAAAAAGAGGAGTGTGCAAAAGTTTGCACATTTTCTTCATTTTCTTGATACTTTGCTAAGTTCTTGGTCTATCTTGGAATTCTTAGGTTATAGGGCTGATCATAGCATCCTAATTGTGTTGATTAAGGTGTGGTGAGGCTTATAACTTGGGGATAATCAAGTGTGGAGGACAAGAGTTGCATCAATCAAGAATTTTTCAAGTTTCTGATTTTATACTTGTGCTTCTAACCTTGTTGATTCTTAGCAGGCTTTGTGGTGGAAGCTTGTGCTTGTTCTTGCTATCACATAAGCTCAAAATCCGTGGGTGTGGATGTACATCCATGAGGTACACATCCTTAATCCCAAAATCTGATAATACTTTGGATTTTTGTGATATTTGAGTGTTGCCTTTGTTCTTGTATATTTTGTGGCTTATGCTTGCTTGAATCTGTTAATCTTACTTGTTATTGTGTTAATTGATCCTTAGGTGGTCTTAAATCTTACTTTTCCTTTGAAAATTTTGATTTTGAAAAGATAAAGGGGTGTTTGGGTCTACCTGTTTGTGATTGCATCTTGGTATTGTGTTGTTAGAAGGTGTTGTTTATGCTTGGTATCTGATATATGCCTTGTTGAGAGTGTTTTACTGCAAGTTTTTGGGTTTGAAGCCTTGAATCAAACAATCTGCGATAGAATCTTTGTTATTGCCTGTTTTGACCTAGAATTTTGGGAACACTTAGTGTGTATGCATGCTTAGGGCTAAAAGTGGTTTAAACAAAGTCATTGTAACCTGTTTGAAAGATTTAAGGTGTTGAATCTGGCTTGTGTGTCAAATACATCAGCAAAGTGTAAAACTACATGTGTTAGTGTTCATCAGTAACATTCATTGGCTTGAATCTTGCTTAATTCTTTGAATCATTGCATGAAACCTGTTTAGACTTGCTTATTTGAGTTTAATATAGCTTGTGTATGCATTTGGTTGAATTTGGCTGGCTGATTTGTGCTAAAATTTCTTATAAGTGCTCAACTGCTTATTTGTTCATGTATGTGCAACATCTGGTGATTTATTGATTAAACTGTATCAATTGGGTGTTTGTGATTGTGATATTTTGATTGTTCTTGACTCCTTTTGATCCAAAGATCATTTGCGTGCCTTTGTGTAATCTGAATCTCCAAAAAAGTCACTAAAGACAAAAAGTCAAACAAGTCAAGCAGTGGAAAAAGTTTCCACTGCTCAACACTCAAAACTAGCCCATGCTAGTGTAAAATTGAACTCAGCTTATCAATAAGCTATTCTAGCTTATCCAGACTTGCAACAACTTAGTTTTTGTAATAGGTCTTCATTATTTGACCCATTTAAGTAGACTGGAGCTTATTGGACTTTGACTTCGACTTTTTACTAGAAAACCAACTTATTTGACTTTTACATAAGTGCTTATTTACTTTTTCCAGCTTATTGAGTCAGCTTATTTGAAAACTCTTTGTTGATTTTGCTTAATTAAGTCATTTAAAAGCTTTAGGAACTTGAATCAACACTTGGGGTGGCCTAGAACTCAAAAACGACTATTTTGTCGTTTTCTGTAGATTGCTTATTGCATTTTCAAGCTTATTCCTTGGGCTTATTTCAAATTTCTTTTTGTAGAAGTCTTATTTAGGTCAAAAGAAGCTTGTGTGTCAAATTTTAGCTTATGGCATTGGCTTATAGCTTAATGGGCCAAAAAGCCCATAAAGAATAAGCTGTTTGGTATAAGCTAGCTTATTTCACACTTTCAGCTTTTGGGCCTTTGGAAAAAGTTGTTTAAAATCAAATTTTGAGTCAACCTGTGCTTTTTGGGCTTATTTTAAACACTTTTTATTATTGGGCCCAAATTTGGCCCAATAAGGTACTGTTTTGGGTTTAGCCCATTTTCTAGGCCCATTAAGGGTATTTAGGTAATTTCACTTTCATTTATGTGTTATTTAGGTTAAATTAAGCTAGTTTGCAAGTTTTTAGAATTTTGTTATGATTTTTAGATTTTTAATAATATTTTAATATTATTTTATTGTTAAAAATTAAAAGTCTAATTTTCTAAGTTTTTATATTTTTCCTAGGTTCTAAACACTTAATTAGGAATTTTGCAACTTTCCAAATATTTTTAGAGTCTTTTAATTAGTTTCTAGAATTTATTTAAGTTTTAATTGATTTAAGTAATTTTTAATTGTTTAAAAATAGTTTTTAGTGGTTTTAAAATTTTGAAAAATACTTTTTAGCTTAATTAGGGTAATTTTGAGGTTTACAAACTTTTAAATCTTGTTTGGGACTTTTTAATAATTAATTTTGATTTTTAGGGCTTTAATTAGCTTTAAAAAGTCATTATCTAATTAATTAAAAGGTTTTGGCAAGTTTGGATTTTTTGTAAACTCTTAGATTATTATTGTGGATTTTTGGAAATTTTTAGGAATTTTTGGGTTAAAATTTTAATTTTTGTGCTTTTTGTAGTTTTACGTAAACGCCTTTTTCGTCTTAGTTTAATCCGTCTTCGTAACCGTCATTCTCTTCTAATCCCCTTTCTATTTTTCTTTTTCAAAAGTATAATCACAAATCTAATCCAAATCATTACACACATAACACACTAGCCTCCTTGAGAACGAACTCATTTTAGGGTCATTAATACACGGTTTTCCTAAATCGTCGTATTCATTACTTGCCCTATTTGCTCTCTTTTACTAAAGAGTAGTAAAAATCAACTATCATTTTGGCGCCGCTGCCGGGGAGGTGTGTTGTGTTTTGATTGGAATTGTTGTTTTTATATACTAACCATAAATAGTATTTGTATTAGTAGCGCTCTACTAATACGTATTATCGGTTTTCGGTTTTTGTGTGAATACTATTACTATAGTGTATACGTAGAACAATAAATTCACAAGTACTCCAAATACGTGAGAAATCACAACCTTGACTTGGGAGGTCATTACCCAATCATTGTATTCGAATCTCAAACCAAAGAAAAAGGCAAAAATAGATAAATACTTTCGTGAAGCTTAATTTTGAAAATACAAACTATAAGGTGGGTATAAGGCGGATATTATAAAATATATCCTAAGGAAAAAGGCTCTTAAGTGCTTCGCGCCGCCTCGTTTCCCCGCTTTCTTGTGAGTATTTGATTTTGAGAGCTAATCGAGGGTTTTGTCGCCCAAAGTATTACTAAGTATCATATATATTTTCTTGGTTTCCATTGATTAAACCCTCTTGAACGTTTTGGTGTTCCACCAACGTTCTAAAGGCATCGAAGGCGTTCACTCCACGTGATCGTTTTCATTCCTTGAGGCTTCTTTAATCAAGAGATTTGATTAAGGAGGAGATTTGTAGATTTGTGTCTACTTAATACATTCACCAAGATCCAAAAAGGTTAATACAATCAAAAACCACAAAAAAACTGAAAAATACAAAACACCAAAAAGAATCTTCTTTGCCCGTCCCCTCGTTGTACGTGACGGTTTATGCTAACTCGTAATCAAGCAAGACGTGCACGTAAACGAAAGAACAAAACTCCCACTCCCAATATTTCTAGTGAGGAGTCTCCTATTGACAAACCCATTGTAAGAGAAGCACTAACCATGGCGAATCGAACTATGATGGAGTTACTTCAAGCACCCACCGAGGGTTATGGAGAGGCTATTGTGATTCCTGCTATCCTTGCGGAGAATTTTGAGGTGAAAACGGGTTTGTTGTCGATGATCCAAAACAACAAATTTTGTGGTGATGAGAAGGACAATCCACACAACCATATCCGCCAATTCAATCGTCTTACCGCCACTTGCAAGTTTAAGGATGTCTCGAATGACTCGATTAAGATGATGCTTTTTCCGTATTCCTTAGCGGGGCCCACTAAAATTTGGTTAGAGAAAGAGCCACCCAATTCTATATTGACGTGGAAGGATCTCGTGTCTAAGTTTGTGAACCAATTTTTTCCGCCCTCTAAGACTACGCACTTGAAAAACGAGATTTCAAAGTTTTCACAAGATTTTAATGAAAGTTTTTCAACGGCTTGGAATAGGTTTAAGGAAATGTTACATGAATGTCCTCACCACGGTTTTTCCGACTTGCATCAAATTGACACGTTTTACAATGGACTTAATGATCATGAAAGGGATTATTTGAATGCCGCCGCGGGTGGTAATTTTTTGTGTAAAACGGTTGAGGAAGCTTTGGTGATAATTGAGAATAGATCTAAGGTGTATAGTCCTCATAGCACGTCTAGTGTTCGTAAGGCTTCGTCTTCGGCTTCACCTTCTTTGTCTACTACCATCGATGCTTGCCAAATTGAGGCGAACTTGGAAAACAAGATTTTTGATAAGCTAAAAGGACTTTTGATTGAGTTTAAAGTTGGTGAACAAAGTGCTCCCGCTACGGCTAAAGCGGTTGAGGTTTCTTGCATGTATTGTGGTGGAGGTCATGATTTCTCCGAGTGCATTACCAACGGTGGTAACACTTCGAGTGCCTTCGCGGCCACGGGGAATTACAACCAAAACGGTCAAGTTTCCCGCTCCAATCAATTGACTCCACCGGGTTTTGGTTCAAATCAAAATGCTAACAACAACTATCGCAACAATCAATTTGGTTTCAAAAACAATTACAACAAGGGAAACTATGGGAATCAAGGGGCTAATAATCAAGTTTCAAACAAGAATCAAAATGATTTTCAAAACAACAACAAGGGTTTGCAAACATTGAAAGATCTTCCAAGTGAGTTTGTTGAATACGCTAGTGGAAATGATGCTAGGTTTGACAATATTCAAAGAGAAATCATTAGCCTAAGATCCGAGTTTAAGAACGACTTGAAGAAAGAGTTGAAAAATGAGTTAGCTAATGAACTTAAGATCCACACCAACAAGATGGAAGGAAATGCCACTAGGTTACAACAAAACCAACAAAAAAGAACAAGGGCAACATGAGATTAAACAAGAAATGATTAAAGCCGAGAAGAGGCAATCCGTGTTTGAAGATAAAATCTCGTCTATGTTTGAGGCAATAATGTGTAAACCGTCTTCGAGTAGTCTTCCTAGCAACACCGTATCCAACCCTAAGGGTGAGATGAGAGTGATTACCACACGTAGTGGTAAGACACTTAAGGAACCGACTCCTCAACCAATTGCTCCTACGGAGGAAGCAATTGAGGAAGAACCCGAGGTGGTGGTCTAAAAGGAGCATGTCCCAATCCCACGAAGTACCGCTCATGCTACACCTACGGTTGACCCATTACCAACATTTGAACCCGAGATTCCAAAGGCTATGCATACTATGCCTCAACCCACACCACCTTTGCCCTATCCATCGAGACTTAGGAAGGAGAAACGTCAAGAGCGCGACAATTATCAATTTGAGCGTTTTATGAAAATGTTTCGTGATTTGCACTTTAATGTGAGTTTCGCCGATGCTTTGGTCACGATGCCTCGATTTGCCGCTAACTTTAAGAGTATGTTGAACAACAAGGAGAAATTGCACCAATTGTCTAGTTGTTCGTCGGTTTATCTTAATCGCATACCTCAAAAAGTCGGTGATCCCGGTAAATTTTTGATCCCTTGTGCAATTCAAGATATGGAGGAATGCTTCGCCTTGGCCGATCTTGGTGCTAGCATTAACTTGATGACACTTGCAATCTTCAAGTCGCTCAATCTTCCTAATCTTACTCCTTCACTAATGTCTATCGAGTTGGCCGACCATTCCATGATTCCCGCATGTGGTTTGGCGGAAGACGTTTTTGTGAAAGTGGGGAAGTTCTACTATCCCGTAGACTTTATCGTTGTTGATATCCCCACGGATCCTCAAGTTCCTCTCATTCTAGGTCGTTCGTTTTTAGATACGTCTATGGCTTTGATCGATGTTCAAGCTAGAAAGATCACCTTACGTTTCAACGACGAGGAACTTGTTATAAACGCCACTCAAAACTCCCAAATTTCTCATGTTTATTCTGTTGCAACCATAAACCTCGTTGATATGATTGACGTGGTTTGCGAGGAATTTTCACAAGAAGTTCTAGGTTTTGGTGATGAAGAAACTAGTGGCAATCCCACTATGTTAGATCCAATTCTTAATAATTCGACACCAACCTTCACTCCATTTGAAGGAGGTGGTTTTACGTTGGAAGAATTCGATGTTCCACGTACTTGTAACGAAGACCTCGACAACGATGAGGACTTCTCAATTATCAAGGATTTTCTTAACGATTTCCCATTTCCTCCACCCGAGGAGGTTATGAGTGAGCCCAAATCTTCACCTGAGGAACCACCTATCCTCGAGTTGAAAGATTTACCTCCTCACCTCGAATATGTCTATTTGGAGGAGGAAGACAAGTTGCCGGTTATTATTGCGAAGGAACTTTCGAATGATGAAAAAACCGCACTTGTCGATGTTCTAAAGGATCACAAAAGGGCAATTGCGTGGAAGTTATCCGACATTAAGGGAATCGATCCCAAGTTTTGTACCCACAAAATCTTAATGGAGGAGGATTACAAGCCCGCAATCCAAATTCAAAGGAGGGTGAAACCCAAAATTCACGACGTCATCAAAAAGGAGGTCCTTAAACTCCTCGACGCGGGAATGATTTACCCTATTTCCAATAGCCCGTGGGTGAGTCCTATTCATTGTGTCCCTAAAAAGGGAGGGATGACCGTTGTGCCAAACGATGCCAACGAGTTGATTCCCACTAGACGCGTGACCGGATGGAGAGTGTGCATTGATTATCGTAAGTTGAATGAAGCCACTCGAAAAGACCATTTTCCCTTACCCTTCATGGACCAAATGTTGGAGCGTCTTGCGGGAAACGATTTCTATTGCTTTTTAGATGGTTTTTCCGGTTACTTCCAAATTACCATCGATCCTCGTGATCAAGAAAAAACTACGTTTACGTGTCCATATGGAACGTTTGCCTATCGTAGAATGCCATTCGGACTTTGCAATGCACCGGGAACCTTTCAAAGGTGCATGATGGCTATTTTTCATGACATGATCGAGAAGACGATGGAAGCCTTCATGGATGACTTTTCCGTGTTTGGTAATTCGTTCACTTCGTGTTTGTCGAACCTTGAGAGAATGTTGAAACGTTGTGAGGAAACCAACCTTGTGCTCAATTGGGAAAAGTGTCATTTTATGGTTAAGAGTGGAATCGTCTTAGGGCACAAGGTCTCGAAAGCAGGGATTGAGGTAGATCAAGCTAAGGTAGACGTCATCGCCAAATTACCTCATCCCAAAACCGTTAAGGGAGTTAGGAGTTTCCTAGGCCACGCGGGATTTTAACATCGATTCATCAAGGATTTTTCAAAGATCTCTCGACCCATTACACATCTTCTTGAAAAAGAGGCACGTTTTGTCTTTGACGAAGATTGTGTACGAGCCTTTGAAATCCTTAAGAGGAAACTTACCGAAGCTCCCATTCTTGTTGCTCCCAATTGGAACCTCCCCTTTGAGCTCATGTGTGATGCTAGTGATTACGCTATTGGGGCCGTTTTGGGGCAAGGTCATGATAAGCACTTCTTGCCTATTCACTATGCTAGCAAGACGATGACCGAGGCTCAATTAAAATACACTACAACGGAAAAGAAGTTCCTTTCCGTGGTGTATGCATTTGAGAAGTTCCGACCTTATCTCGTCTTAGCTAAATGCATAGTGTATACGGACCATTCGGCTATCAAGTATCTCATGGCAAAGCAAGATGCTAAGCCTAGATTACTTCGTTGGATTCTCCTCCTTCAAGAATTTGATCACACCATCGTTGACAAAAAAGGAGCCGAGAATCTAGCGGCCGATCATCATTCTCGTTTGGAAGATCCTCACCAAAGTGTTTACGAGCCCAAGGAAATCACCGAAACATTTCCGCTCGAGACACTTGGTGTAGTGAATTCTAAGCTTGATTCTTCCACCCCATGGTTTGCGGACATCGCAAATTACCATGCGTGTAACTTCATCATTAAGGGTATGACGACTCAAGAAAAACGAAAATTCTTTCGTAACGTCAAGTTCTACTTTTGGAACGACCCTTACTTGTTTCGAACTTGTGTGGATCAAATCATCTGACGTTATGTATTTGGAACCGAAGCTTCTAACATCCTTAGAGCTTGCCATGAGGGACCCACGGGTGGTCACCACGGTGCTAATCTCACGGCGAAGAAGGTGTTTGATGCCGGCTTCTTTTGGCCTACTATTTACCGAGATGCACAAGATCTTGTGAAGTCGTGTGATTCATGCCAACGACAAGGAAAAGCCTCACAAAAAGATGAAATGCCACAAAATATCATCCAAGTGTGTGAGATCTTTGACGTTTGGGGTATAGACTTTATGGGGCCGTTCCCATCATCTCGTGGTAAGAAGTACATCCTCGTTGCGGTTGACTACCTATCTAAGTGGGTGGAAGCTAAGGCTTTGCCCACCAATGATGCTCGTGTGGTAGTCAAGTTTTTGAAAAGCTTGTTTTCTCGGTTTGGATCCCCTCGTGCGATCATAAGTGATCGTGGAACCCATTTTTGTAACGACCAATTCGAAAGGGTCCTAAGGAAATATGGGGTTACACATCGGCTTTCTACGGCTTATCACCCACAAACGAGTGGGCAAGTCGAGGTTTCAAACCGAGCGTTGAAGAGGATCTTGGAGAGATCCGTTGGGGAAAACCGACAATCTTGGTCAGATAAGTTGGACGATGCTTTATGGGCCTTTCGGACCGCTCATAAGACGTCCATTGGGTGCACTCCCTATAAGCTTGTATATGGAAAGAATTGTCATTTGCCTATCGAGTTAGAACACAAGGCTAATTGGGCCCTAAAGCATTGTAATGATGATATGGAGACCGCGGGAAAACACCAAAAAATGCAATTGAATGAATTAGATGAATTGAGGGACATTGCTTATGAAAATTCATTGATTTACAAAGAAAAAACTAAAAAGTTGCATGATTCTAAAATTAAAAACCGGGTTTTTAACATTGGGGATCAAGTTTTGCTTTTTAATTCTCGCTTGAAAATCTTTTCCGGTAAGTTGAAATCCTGTTGGTCCGGTCCATACACCGTGACTCAAGTGTTTCCGTATGGGACCATCGAGCTAGCTCAAGATGATGGTCCTAACTTCAAGGTGAATGGACATAGGTTGAAGCACTACTTTGGCGGGGAAGTTCCATCCTTGAACTACCTCGACCAAGTCACCTTCCCCAATGATAATTAGTATTGAGGGGATCGAGTCGAGCTCATGACTCGGTAATCAAAAACGAGGTGCCTCGTGGGGGAGTCCCATGCTTATCCTATGTACATATTATAGCTTTCTAATGTAGTTAACGTATGGAGATTTATGCCCTTCCAACCTTTGTTCCGTGGTTGTTTGTGAATTGTGGTTTTTAGATCATGATCTTCACGATTGGAGCCTCTCGTGTTCGTTTTATAGGAGCACTCGATCGTTTGCTTTGAAGACTTTCTCAATATCCATGATATATCCTTTTGATGTTCTAACCTTAGGTTTTTAGCACACTTCATAAACGGCTATTAATTTATTGGTTACACCATTTCCATGCTAGATTAGGCATTCGACTACGTCTCTAGTATGGGGGTGTTTGCACCCCTAAACTCGAAACATTGAGGACAATGTTTAACTTTAGTATGGGGGGGGTGAATAGATACTTGCCTTGCCAAACCTTCGCGCTTTCCAAAGTTTATCTTTTTGTTTATCGTTTTGTTGCAAAATAAAGGCTAAAAATGGCTAAAAAAAATTTCTCATGTTTTATAAGTGTTTGAAGACACGAATGTAGGTTTTCCGATGGCGAGAATAAGAGTAAATTTTGACTCGACCGTGCGTGTTGAGCACTTAGCTTTGGTTCCTTAACTACACATTAGGCTAAGTCTCTTAAATGAGGACGAGAAATGATAGGGTTAATTATAAGTTACTATGCTAAACGTAGAGTACTCGTATTCTTTCAAAAACTCATGTGTTCTCGTTGTTTGCTTATTCTCCCTTCGCATGTAAATATTTTTTGCTTAATAAATATTGACTTAGCGGTTTAGTTGGGATTGTTGGGTTTCTAGTCTTTTCTAGTAGCTTCCGTGTAATTAAATTGGGAACACATTAAGGTATCGCCAGCGTCACAGTTTTGAAGTATTGGCACCCTAATAATCAAAAGCTTCACCCAATAATAAGATTTCAAGTGCTCACTTAAATCAAGCAAACAATTTGAAGCCCCACAAGGCCAAAAATCTATGCAAAATTGAAAGTGAATCAAGCCTTAATCTTCGAAGCTTTAAAGATCCAAAATTCGCCTTAGCGTGAGGATATACGTCTTTGGCTAATAAAACTACCGATGAGGTGGATAATAAAAGGCAAGGCAAGACCGAAGTCATAATAAAAGCTTCATGGCGAAGTTGAATAAAAGATGGAGGTAAACCAAAGATAATAAGGCCCTTCCGTTAGGGGGCGTATAAATGTCTTGGTAATAAGTCTCATGTTCAAAACCGTTATAAAATCGTGTTTATCGATTCTTGTCAACTTTATTTTTTGACATCGTTGTCTATTGGGAGGGGTTATTGATTTGATGGTCTTAGTTACATCGTTAGGACTCTATTTTTAGACCTAAATCTCTATTATCGCATAAGTCAAACAATGTATCCTCGTGAAACATTCAAGACAATATAAAATATAAGAGATACAACTTAGGAATAATGGGAGGATAAGTACGTGATTAGGGTATATGAGTAGTGTTAGCATTACTAACTTATAATGACAATGATCTCGTTGCACGCTTAGCATGGAATTGGGGTGAAAATCAAGGATGATGAAATTATTTCTAACGAAGCATTCACGTGTTCTTATTCTATGAACCTAAACGTCCCATTTTGCGATGAAAATCATACATTATATCTAAAACGCAAGTAGTAGTAGCAATAGTAGTAGTGTAGCTAGTTTATCATTCAATAAAGTGAATAAAAATGAATTTTGGAGATGCTACGATACTTTATTCTAGCATTGCGTGAGGGCACGGCAATGGTTTAGTATGGGGGAGTGATGAGACTGCTTTTATACATAGTCTCATCGTCCAAATAGGGCTTAAAATGCATTAAATATCATCAAAATACCCATATATATGCTTGTGTTTGTTGCTTGTGTATTTTAGGTACGGATATTGAGAGAATGACAAAAGATCACAAGAATCATGCAAAAACGAACACGGGAAACGAAGCCGTACAATGAACCAAGCCCTAATTTTCCAAAGAAAACCTTGAAGATTTGAAGAATTATGAAGAAGGGTCCTCCAATATGGAAGAATTGACACTTTATACCCTTGTATCCTCATAATTACAAGTTTGGTCCCTAAAGTTTGTCAAAATTACAAAAAGGGCCCTCCACTTTGAAGAATTGGCAAGTTTAGCCCCTCAACAAAGCTAAATTGTCAACCAATATCCTCCATAAAGTCAAATACATCATTAAGTCCTTCAAAGTACAAGAAATTACAAGTTTGGTCCTTTGAAAATTCCAAAATTACAAAAAGGACCCTCAACTTTCGACATTTGGCAAAAATGGTCCCTCATAAAACATGACTTGGCAAATCCAGTCCTCCAAAACATCAATTATACAAGTCAAGACCATTATCCATCATCAAAATGCCAAATCAGCCCTTGAAGAATTCAAAAATGGCAAGAATTACCCCTGAATTCACTTTGTAAAAGTTTTTGGGGCAAAAATGCAAAGTTGCAAAAGTTGATAAGGCTGAAGTGGGCGTTGATAGCTATTTAAAGTGAAAAGACAAGAGAAGAAGAGAAGGAGGGTTTAAGTTGGCCAGACACTAAACTTACCTTAACCAACCCAAGGCTGCCACCTCACCCCACTCACCACCTCCACCAATCACAACACTCCCTTCCTCCATGTCACCTTCCACTCACCAGATTAATCACTTAATTAATCTTGGCGCCTTAACACAACATTTAAATAAATCCCACCTTAATACGGATCAAACAAGGAACTATTCACGAAGAACACATTTGGGGTTTTCTTAATTACTTGTAATTAAACCTTAAAATGGTGCAGATTAGTGATTAATGATCATGTTAACACAACCCAACCTTAATATTGGTCATCACATCATTCACGTGTCCACATGGGACCTCCCCTGCTACACGTTTGAGGAAGAAGACAAGAAGAGCAAATCATCCAACGTCCGACAATTGTGCTTACTTTCTAAGCATCATACAAGCCCTTTGATCACATTTTCTTGCCAGCTATCACCACAAACAGCCAAGAATTCCTCACAAGACTCCAAGGTATTCAAAATTTCCAAGGGCATTTTTGGGACTTCACAACTAGGGTTTATGTTATTTTTCAGCTTCCTTAGTCTCATTGTAGCCTATATAAAGGCATTAGGTCTTAGCATTTACGTTTGCTTTTGGTTTTTCCTTGTTCAAGCACTTGTAAATCCTTTTTCAGTTTTATGAAATTTGAGTTAAGTGTTTTGAAGAAAGACCAAGTGCCACCTTATTATTGCTTGTTTATGTTCTTAGTTTTCAGAATTTGAATCAAAAACCTATTTTCAAAAAGAGGAGTGTGCAAAAGTTTGCACATTTTCTTCATTTTCTTGATACTTTGCTAAGTTCTTGGTCTATCTTGGAATTCTTGGGTTATAGGGCTGATCATAGCATCCTAATTGTGTTGATTAAGGTGTGGTGAGGCTTATAACTTGGGGATAATCAAGTGTGGAGGACAAGAGTTGCATCAATCAAGAATTTTTCAAGTTTCTAATTTTATCCTTGTGCTTCTAACCTTGTTGATTCTTAGCAGGCTTTGTTGTGGAAGCATGTGCTTGTTCTTGCTAGCACATAAGCTCAAAATTCATGGGTGTGGATGTACATCCATGAGGTACACACCCTTAATCCCAAAATCTAATTATACTTTGGATTTTTGTGATATTTGAGTGTTGCCTTTGTTCTTGTGTATTTTGTGGCTTATGCTTGCTTGAATATGTTAATCTTACTTGTTATTGTGTTAATTGATGCTTGGGTGGTCTTAAATCTCACTTTTACTTTGAAAAATTTGATTTTGAAAAGATAAAGGGGTGTTTGGGTCTACCTGTTTGTGATTGCATCTTGGTATTGTGTTGTTAGAAGGTGTTGTTTATGCTTGGTATCTGATATATGCCTTGTTGAGAGTGTTTTACTGCAAGTTTTTGGGTTTGAAGCCTTGAATCAAACAATATGCTATAGAATCTATGTTATTGCCTGTTTTGACCTAGGATTTTGGGAACACTTAGTGTGTATGCATGCTTAGGGCTAAAAGTGGTTTAAACAAAGTCATTGTAACCTGTTTGAAAGATTTAAGGTGTTGAATCTGGCTTGTGTGTCAAATACATCAGCAAAGTGTAAAACTGCATGTGTTAGTGTTCATCAGTAACATTCATTGGCTTGAATCTTGCTTAATTCTTTGAATCATTGCATGAAACCTGTTTAGACTTGCTTATTTGAGTTTAATATAGCTTGTGTATGCATTTGGTTGAATTTGGCTGGTTGATTTGTGCTAAAATTGCTTATAAGTGCTCAACTGCTTATTTGTTCATGTCTGTGCAACATCTGGTGATTTATTGATTAAACTGTATCAATTGGGTGTTTGTGATTGTGATATTTTGATTGTTCTTGACTCCTTTTGATCCAAATATCATTTGGGTGCCTTTGTGTAATCTGAATCTCCAAAAAAGTCACTAAAGACAAAAAGTCAAAAAAGTCAAGCAGTGGAAAAAGTTTCCACTGCTCAACACTCAAAACTAGCCCCTGCTAGTGTAAAATTGAACTCAGCTTATCAATAAGATATTCTAGCTTATCCAGACTTGCAACAACTTATTTTTTGTAATAGGTCTTCATTATTTGACCCATTTAAGTAGACTGGAGCTTATTGGACTTTGACTTTGACTTTTTACTAGAAAACCAACTTATTTGACTTTTACATAAGTGCTTATTTGCTTTTTCCAGCTTATTGAGTCAGCTTATTTTAAAACTCTTTGTTGATTTTGCTTAATTAAGTCATTTAAAAGCTTTAGGAACTTGAATCAGCACTTGGGGTGGCCTAGAACTCAAAAACGACTATTTTGTCGTTTTCTGTAGATTGCTTATTGCATTTTCAGGCTTATTCCTTGGGCTTATTTAAAATTTCTTTTTGCAGAAGTCTTATTTAGGTCAAAATAAGATTGTGTGTCAAATTTTAGTTTATGGCATTGGCTTATAGCTTAATGGGCCCAAAAGCCCATTAAGAATAAGCTGTTTGGTATAAGCTAGCTTATTTCACACTTTCAGCTTTTGGGCCTTTGGAAAAAGTTGTTTAAAATCAAATTTTGAGTCAACCTGTGCTTTTTGGGCTTATTTTGAACACTTTTTATTATTGGCCCCAAATTTGGCCCAATAAGGTACTGTTTTTGGGTTTAGCCCATTTTCTAGGCCCATTAAGGGTATTTAGGTAATTTCACTTTCATTTCTGTGTTATTTAGGTTAAATTAAGCTAGTTTGCAAGTTTTTAGAATTTTTTATGATTTTTGGATTTTTAATAATATTTTAATATTATTTTATTGTTAAAAATTAAAAGTCTGATTTTCTAAGTTTTTATATTTTTCCTAGGTTCTAAACACTTAATTAGGAATTTTGCAACTTTCCTAATATTTTTAGAGTCTTTTAATTATTTTCTAGAATTTATTTAATTTTTAATTTATTTAAGTAATTTTTAATTGTTTAAAAATAGTTTTTAGTGGTTTTAAAATTTTGAAAAATACTTTTTAGCTTAATTAGAGTATTTTTGAGGTTTACAAACTTTTAAATCTTGTTTGGGACTTTTTAATAATTAATTTTGATTTTTAGGCATTTAATTATCATTAAAAAGTCATTATCTAATTAATTAAAAGGTTTTGGCAAGTTTGGATTTTTTGTAAACTCTTAGATTATTATTGTGGATTTTTGGTAATTTTTAGGAATTTTTAGGTTAAAATTTTAATTTTGGTGCTTTTTGTAGTTTTACGTGAACGCCTTTTTCGTCTTAGTTTAATCCGTCTTCGTAACCGTCATTCTCTTCTAATCCCCTTTCTATTTTTCTTTCTCAAAAGTATAGTCACAAATCTAATCCAAATCATTACACACATAACACACTAGCCTCCTTGAGAACGAACTCATTTTAGGGTCATTAATACACGGTTTTCCTAAATCGTCGTATTCATTACTTGCCCTATTTGCTCTCTTTTCCTAAAGAGTAGTAAAACTCAACTATCATTGATGCCCAATAATTGCTTGTATCCACGAGCTACTAGTCTAGCTTTGTTCTTCAATATTCCGCCTAACTCGTCGAGTTTCACCTTGTAAACCCATTTCAAAGTGAGTAACTGCACTTGATCCGGGCATGGGACAAGTTCCCAAACTTTCAGACGTATGAATTCGTTAAATTCTTCTTGCATAGCTTCTATCCAACAAGATTGAGTAAAAGCTTGTTGCCATGTCTTAGGTTCAACTTCAGTGAGAAAAGCATCAAAATGACAAAACATTGCATTTTCTTGTAGCTGACTTCGTGTGGATACCGGACGATTAGGGTCACCAATAATAGAATCTATAGGATGATCCTTTGTCCACTTGCTGTCATGTTCACGAATCCGTGGATTGGAGTAGACCGTGGTAGGAGCTTCCTCTGAGGTGGACGACCCGGCTTGATTAGGGTCGGGAATTGGTACACCAAAGAATGGAAGTTCACGCATTTGAGCGAATTCCAAATCGTGATCATCATCATCCTCTTCATCATCAATAGGCATGACATGGGTAGTTGAAGCAGGTGTTGGTTGAGAATTACTTGTTGATGGTATATCTAGACCAATTGTAGGTGCAGACGTATCTGATTGTGCAACGGTTGCTGGAGCGACAACTTCGGTTATCGGAGTTATTTCCTCAGGTTCTAGAGCAACAATACTTGGAAGAGTAAAGAATTCATCAAAGAACGGTTGAAACAACGTATCTCATTCAATCCTAGAAGGTGGTGTAAATGATGATGAAGTAGGGTTGTTTGGGACAAGACCAGAACTAATATTACTGGGTCCCATTTCATGAAGTGCGGGTTCAGAGCTGCTTTGCTCAGAAGCCATTGCTGTCAGCTCATCAAAATCAACATTTATAGTTTCGAGGATCTTGCGAGAGTTACGGTTGTATTTTCGGTATGCCTTCTTTGCGGGGGCGTAACCAATGAAAATACCAATATCAGCCTTTGGTTGATGTTTTCCCAAATTGTCACCATCATTATTTGGATAGCAAAGAGAACCAAATACATGAAGATATGATAAATCTGGTACTTTTCCATGGAGAAGCTCATAAGGTTTTTTACCATGGCGTTTACGAATTCGTGACCTGTTTTGGGTGTACACTGATGTAGATACTGCTTCTGCCCATAAAAATAATGGAGCCTTTGCGTAAATTAACATCGTTCGAGAAGCTTCCATAAGTGTGCGATTTCGCCTTTCAACGACACCGTTTTGTTGTGGAGTGCGTGCAACGGATGTTTCATGAGATATGCCAACTTCTTCATAAAAATCACGCAAGATTTGATTCACAAATTCGGTTCCATTATCTGTACGAATGCGTCGGACAGTAGTGTTGAGACGCACTTGAATCATCTTGAGAAATCCGATGATGAATTTAGGTGCCTCATTTTTTGTTTTAAGAAATTTCACCCATGTAAACCGAGAGTAATCATCGACAATGACGAGGATGTACTTTTTACCACTAAGACTTTCAACACGCATTGGCCCACAAAGATCCATATGCAACAGATAAAGTTTCTCTTGGTTGGTGTCTTCCGTCTTCGGTTTGTAAGATTTCTTTGTGCTTTTCCCCATTGTACACGCGGAACACAAATGATCCTTGTGAAATGAAAGTTTAGGAATACCACGAACAAGTTTGTTTTTCACCAAATGATTAATAGCGTCAAAGTTAAGATGAGATAACCGTCGATGCCATAACCATGACTTAGTCTTTGATGCTTTGGAGAGAAGACATATGGGAGAAGCGGCCATCATGTCTTGTAGAGACAAAGTATACAAATTATTCCCTCGAGTACCTTTCAATAAATCAATCCCTTCCAAATTACGAATGAAGCAGGTATGCTCTCGAAAAGCAACTTCTAGGTTTGCATCACAAAATTGTCCCATAGAAAATAAGTTGTGACCGAGACCCTCCACATAATACACTCTTGAAATAATAACATTCCTAATGTGATATTCACCATAACCCATTATCTTTGCAATATGATCATTTCCAAATCGAACCGTACCAAGAAACTTGCTGATGAAATTTCTGAGCTGAGAGCGATCTCCGGTCATATGCTTGGAGCAACCAGAGTCCAAATACCAGAGAACAATTTGGACCACCTGTTTTCAATAACAACAGTAGACAATGCATTGGAAACTATTGGTTCTGGAGTGTTAGCAGGTACATATATAAGATTATCAGAATTGCTAACATTTGTGTGACCCTTAGATTTCCTGCGTTTTCTGATGTGAGTTTTAGCACTAATAGGTTTTACTGTTCCAACTTTCTTAGGTTTTGGATTATTCGTGGGCACTACAGTGGGAGTAGACCTATTTAAAGGGCATTTGATTCCTACAGTAGTGTCGGTGTTCCTAGTTAAAGGACACGCTTGTGTTTTGGTAGCCTTGGTACTCCTAGTTAAAGGGCACGCTTTCTTCGTTGTAGTGGGAGTGATCCTAGTTAAAGGGCACATATTTCCTACTGTAGTGAAAGTTCTACCAGTGAGGCGCCACAACCAACCAACTTGGGTTAACACTTTCCCAGTCGGTTTCCATTCTAATCCATTTTTCCGGGCATGCATCTCATTCACATAAGAATCATGACGACTAGAAAACATACATTCATTGCAATTCCAACATTTCAAATTATAATTCACAGTAGGCTTAGAACGTTGCACCACCGCAGAGCCTTTAGGTTTAGCTACATGATTCTTTTTATTCAAAACAGAAATAACATTCCTAGGATGGGCTTTTACTTTCTTCTTCACTTGACTACTAGATGGGGACAAGATCCTATCATTCTTCTTGTTTCTTTTAAGCTTAGATCTTTTAGCCTTAGTAGTGGTGCTTACTCTTGTAGAAGGCAACATGGGAATATTAGAAGCTGGTTTTGATTCCGCCTTATCTTTAGTGACCAAAGTTTGAGATGGTTTAGTCCTAGGGCCCTTATTAAATGGTGTGACGGCTATAAGGTTCCTTTTGATTGCACTAGAGGACGATGCTGAGACAGTGGCTGCGTTATCCACAACATTCTTACCTTTTAGAGTACGAAGTGTTTCCTTTAACTCAGCCAAGACCAGATTCTTATCACAAATTTGTTCCCTCAAATCAGGTATTTCCAACGACTTTCGATTCAATTGTTCGATCAATGATTGATTCTGTGGAGTGATATCAACACATGCATGCTTTACTGAATCGAAGAGTCGTGTATTTTTCTGTTTTAAGTTATCAACTTTGGACAAAATCTTGGAAACTCGATTATCTAGATCAAGTTTAAAATTCTCAGCGGCCTCAAGTACGTTCACACAGTTAAGCTCCTTAGATTTCTCTATTTCTATCGGCATAGATTTATCAACTTTGTCACTTGGCTGACGCTGTTTTGATTGTAAATTCAATCGAAAATTCTTTTCAATGTTTGCATCATCGATATTAACACCTTCGAATGACGTTTCAAAGATTTCTTGAATAAATTGTTGCTTGCATTCAAGCGAAATACAATGTGTTTGAATCTCATCAAAACGTTTTGAAAGCGAAGAATATGAATCTTGAAGCTTTAAAAATTCAGCGTCAGATTCATGACAAGTACTATCTACCACATTATCCATAGATTCAACATTATGCACAACAGAATCATTATCAACACTTTTATTCACACAGACAGAAACTATATAATGAGACATCACTTGCTTCAGAAGCTGATCATTTTGGCGTGAAACTCGTTCTATTTCAAGTAATCTGTTTTCATAAGCATCATCCATTTCATTGAAAACACGTCTAACTTCTTCTATTTCCAAAAGCAAATCTTGATCAAGATTACTAAGACAAGCTTTAACATTCTTTACAAATGGAACAATTTCGTCTCGAAACGCAGATCTAGTGTGCTCAAAATTCCATTCACCTTCCGTTATGGCCGAAGCCGTCGTACGTTCCAAAATGACCTTGTCAAAATCGGCTAAGTGTTGGTGTACCGCATTTAAGTTAACGGACGCCTTACTTACCGGTGGAATTAACTTCGTTAAATCCGTTTTGACAAATGTAGGAGACGTACTAGGAGGGTTTTCATTTGACAAACTTTGGGGCACAAGAACTGTCAATTCAGCTAATTCCTTTTGTAAGCGAATGCGGGTCTTTTTAGACAATTGATCTTTGTTATATTTATCATAATCAATTGTATGGAATTTTGAAAGCATTTTAGAATGAGTTTCATCCGCAAGTGACTGTGTCTCCTCAGAACTACGAACAAAGGGCGCTTCTTTCTATTTGCCAATTAGGGTCATATCATAAAGACACAGAATAAAGTCTTGAGCTTGTTTTTCATAACCGGGATTAGGTGGTAAATCTTGAAGACGTTTAAGTTCGAGCTCTTTGAATGATTTAGTTAAAAGATGAACCTTTTCTGTGGAAGCGTATTGTTTTAAAAGCTGTTGTTCCTTGAATTTAAGAAGTTTGGTAGCATTAGTTTCTGATTCAACCTTTTTAGACTCGAGAGTTTCGAAATCCATTTTAAGTTTCTGAAAATCATTGACAACCGACTCTTTTGCTTTTAATTCATTGGAAAGATTAGCTTTTAATGATTCTATTTCTTTCAAGTGTTCAATCTTTTCAAAACGAAATTGGTCAAATTCAGAACATGTTATTTTCTCTGCTTGAGGGACCATTTCAAAAGTTTTGACTTTTTCTTTATGCAATGCAAGCTCAGCAGTTAGGGTGGAATTCGTATCTACAGATTGTCTGAGAGCCATATGCATTTGATCAATAATATGTTTAGGCACCATGACCAAATCATGTTGAGCATAAGATTCCGTACCCGTCGTAGCATTTGGTTGAGGTTCACTCAAATGTGTAGGATTGGGTACCACATCATTTGAGTTACTAGTTCCCGAATGCTGTTCGAGGTTGTCATTTTCATGCCCAACTTGATGTTGGTTATCATCAATATTATTAGATGTGGTTGGTACCTCATTGACGACATCAGAACCATAGTGAGAGCGATTAAAAACGAGAGAGCTTGGGCAGAGTGAATGTCATCACAATCCGAATCATATGCGTCAAGATCATCTGCTTGATAAGCTGCATTAGAAGTGGAAACGACTGCAATGCCTTCAGTATCTGCTGCTCCTGGGTCTGCAAGAAATGCTAACTCCTCTGAATTTAAAATCTTTCCCTTTGACTGAGCATCGACCAAATATATCTTCTCACGAAACCATGCATCATCCCTCCTCCTTTTCGGCTGAGTGCATTCCCTAGCCATATGACCTTGTCCTCGGCAATTGTAGCAAGTCACAACCTTTTTAGGACCAATGGGACTTCCATTTCCATTAGCTTGTGAATCCACAACTTGAGCATTCACAGTCCTTGTAGGAGGTCCATATGAATTTTTCCTTCCCTGAATAGGTTGCACTGTTACTTGACCATCTTGAACAGTAGCTTGTTGTCGAGGATTTGAAGAGGTGCGGAGCTGATTGTTTGTTGGTGGAAATCCTCTAGTTGCAACAAGTTTTAATAAGTAGGCTGTGAGATGGTTTAGAACATCAGATGGCGTATCATTTAGAGTAAAGACCGGTGCTTGGATTGGTGGAAGTTCATTAGAGTAGAAAGCTTGTGCTGGTTGTGCTTCTATTGGAAAATATCCTTGCTGAGGAGTATAGCCCATTGTAGAAGTGTTGGCTTGTGATGGTGATGTCTGATATGGTGGTTGCTACGGAAAAGATTGTTGATGAACACTTTGTTGAAATGCTTGCTTTGGCATCATTGGTGGTTGATAAGATGGTTGCTGATAGGTGTGTGGTGGTGGTTGCTGCATGTATGATGGTTGTTTATAAGTATAAGCCATGTTTTTGTTGAGAAGTATACATTGCAAGTGGATCATGAACTTGAGGTGTAGACAACCGAGCCTCGATCACATGGCATTCGTGTTTTTGAAGAAAAGCTTGAAGTTGATCCACATTGGTGTTATGCAAGTCCTTAGCCAATTTAACATTCGTCACGTATTTTTTCCATTTAGAAGGAAGAGTGTTCAAATACTTGGTGTTCAATTGAAAGGTAGGAATTGTCATGCCATAGATATTGAGCTCATTCAACAATAGGGTAAATCTCAGATAGTAATCATTAAGAGTCTCCCTTGGCACATAGGCAAACTTATCAAAAGTATCATAAAGCTTACACTCTCGTTCTTATTTAGTTAACGAGGTGCCTTGCATGAGAACACGAATTCTATCCCATAACTCTTTAGCAACTTTATGTTTGCTGACGAGTTTGTAGACATCTGGAGGAAGGGCTTGGAGAATGATGTTTGTAGCATACTTATCATATTTGTCTTGAATCTTCATATCTCAGTCAATTCACCCGTTGTGCGAGGACGAGTAGTTGTACCTTCCATCATTGTACCATAATCTAATGGTCCATTGAGCACCGATGCCCAAATGAGATGTCCATTCTCCTTGTCCAACATATAAAGTTCCATTCGGGAAGCCCATTCCTCATACATAGTCTTCACCAACATTGGTGGACGATTATCCGTACCCGAGAGGATGGACTTATCCGTAAGAGATGTGTACTCCATTTCAATAAGTGAAGATTTACAAACATTGATCGATCAATGAAAGAAAGTAAATGTGTTTGTTGTTGTGAGTTGAAGACGAGAAACAATGTTAAAATCCCCTAAAATATGTCCTCAATAAACCAAAGTCAAAATTACACACGAAAAAGCCTATCGGAATGTTTGATTATCGGAATGTTGATCGGAATAAAGATCGGAAAGCTGTCGGAAAAAGCCTATCGGAATACCGTTGATCGGAATGTCCTATCGGAATACTCTTGTCGGAATACCAAATCGGAATGTACCAAAATTGGAATACCAAATCGGAATGTAGCAAAATCGGAATACTAAATCGGAATAAACACTATCGGAATACCCTAATCGGAATACCTAATCGAAATAACAAATGGGAATGTCCTTATAGTAATGCACCAAATCGGAATCCCTAAGTCCTATTCTGATTACACTGATCGGAATACCTATAAACCCTTTTCCTATGACCTGATCGGAATAAACTCTACTTTTCTCGGACAAAACTCAACCAATTCGTGATTTTAAGCCAAAAAATGATCAAAACACCCAAAAATTTTGTGTTTTTAGCCAAAGTAACTATACCAAATCCCTACCACAACTATGTAGAAGATTTGTATCAAGAAAAAACCATAAAAACACAAAAAAAAAAATTTGGACGTGTGTTTAAATGGATCAAAAGGCTACAAAGATATGTAAATCTTGCTTATGTTTTAGAGAGAGAAAGAGACATAGAGATGGTGAGAACACACACACTTAGAGAGAGAAAGTGAAAAAAAAACTTTTCAACTATGTGTAAAATGAAGAACCACACACCCTCTCCATCTAAGGAGAGGGTTTATATACCCAAGCCCTTGTCATGAGCTTGGGCTTACATTTGGGCCGGCCTACACATGGTGTAGGCTAGGCTTGTTTTTGTTTGTTAAATAAAGATAATTAACTAAACTATGAGCTATTACATGGACTATCGTTGGAGTGACCGATCCTTCTTAATACGTAAAACATATTTCCAACAAGGTATGATTCCTTTGGATCTGCTTGGTATCTTGTAGAAAGGCATGTAGAGAATTGAATGTCAGGTCTGCTTGTAGTTAAATACATAAGTGACCCAATCATACCTCTATACTGAGTCTCATTGATTGATTGTCCATTGAGATCATGTTCTAAGTTGTTAGGGGGTACCATTGGTGTTTTTATTGAAGCACGATTGATCTCATACTTCTTTAGTAGATCCTTGATATATTTTTCTTGATTGATGGAGATGCCTTGGTCATATTGCTTTATCTAAAGACCAAGGAAGTATGTGAGTTCTCCCATAATACTCATCTCAAACTTTTTGGTTATAAGCTTGGCAATTGTTTGCATAGTTTCAAGCTTGATGAGCCAAAGATGATGTCATCCACATAAATTTGTACCATAATGGTGTCAGTTTTGGATTTATAGCTAAACAAGGTGCTATCTATTTTTCCTTTGACAAATATATGTTCAATGAGAAATGCTGAGAGAGTTTCATACCAAGCCCTTGGGGCTTTCTTCAGTCCATACAAAGCTTTGTAAAGCTTATAGACATGGTTTGGGTATTTACTACTCTCAAAGCCAAGAGGCTGTATAACATAAACTTCTTTTTTTAGGTCACCATTTTGGAATGCACTTTTGACATCCATTTGGTAGATGGTGAAGTTCATGTAAGTGACATAAGCAAGGATGATTCGTATGGCTTCCATACGTGCAACTGGAGCAAAGGTATGATCAAATTCAACACCAGGCTCTTGATTGAATCCTTGGGCCACCAACCTAGCTTTGTTTTTGCTCACCACATTTGTTTCATCTCTTTTGAGTTTGTAAACCCATTTGTTTCCAGTGGTCGATTTATCATATGGAAGAGGAACCAATTTCCAGACTTTATTTCTTTCAAATTGATTTAGTTCCTATTGCATGGCATCCACCCATCCAGGGTGAGTGAGTGCTTCAGAAATCTTTGTAGGTTTAATTTCTGAAAGAAAGTTTGCATAGAGGCATTCTCCAGGTAAAGCAGCACTCATTTTCTTTGTCATAGATCTAGTGACTCTACCTTCTCCAGGATTGCCTATTATGTTCACCAGTTGTATGTGACTATTATTAGTCCAAGATTTTTGTGGAGCTGGAGAATAAGCACTGGAATCATGATTAAAGCAAGAGCTTGGAAGTTGTTGGCCCGTGTTTTAGATGATATAAGATAGAAATAAAGAAGAAAATAAGATGGATTCTAGAGAGAGAAAGTAGTGAGAGAAAGTAGAAAGAAGATGGTGATTAACTTGGGAAATTAGATTTAGAAAAATGATTACATGCCCATCATCCTAACATGCTAGGAGGGTGCTTATATAGTCCACCCACATGTGGGTTTTCTAATGGACTATATTGTTTTGGGTCGGGCTTGAATAAATGCTTAGTACCTTGAAAGAGGCCTTTTAAGCTAACCATCAAGCCCGTAATGTCACGACTATTTTAACTAACTATTACGATGTTCTAATAAATATTACAATATAAACCTATGACCAAACATTCTTGTTTGACTCAATATTTTGAGGCTAACAATCTCCCCCAATGTAGGTCATTCCTCTTAGAAATTTGGAATTCAATGGAGATTATGAATTTCGTCATAAATGAGTCTTAAACGTGTAATAGTAGTGTTGCTCTTCATGCTGTGATCTATGAGCCTTTGTCGTTGTCTTTTGACTTTGTCTTTTATCTTGAGATCTTCAAATTTTCTTGACTTGTCTTTGCCATCTTGTCATCTTGTGTCTTCATTCACATGCTCATACTTTGCATAATCTTGAAAGCTTGCTAACAATCTCCCTTGAAGAGAAGTCATTCCTCTACATTAACTAATAAGGAAGATTTTGATCATCAGAGTTGCGGAAGTCTTCAGCTTTCTTGATTGTTGAATGTCTTTGGGCATGAGTATGTGATTTTGATACTTTGACTTTGCTTAGTACACCGTAACGTCACCTTCTCAAGACAAAACTTAGACACGGACTGAATGGCTTTGACATTCGTCCAAAATCGGTAGCGTTTTACCTTCGGTCGGTGAAGACCGTTACACGATATTAAATATCGTACCTGTGATTAGGTAGATTCAATTAAGAATCTCCTTGACAGGGTTTCGCGGCTGTACTAGCCGTTCTCTTTACTCGACCGTCTCAAAGCAAGACTACGAACATAAAGAGTGAATCAGTTGGATAAATATCCGCTTGATTAAAGTCGTCAATTCAAATTCCTCGAACAAGTTTGATTCATTAAGAATCTTACCATTGTTGCTTTCCAGTTGACACAAGCTTGATTCATAAGAATCTCACAAGTTACCTACCGTAGCGCTTTTTGATGTTGACGCTAGAAGGATTTCCATTCATCACTGTGAATATTAATAAATATCACTCTGAATGTTCTGGCAAGACCATAAAAATATTGCGTAGAAACCTGAAAAGAGTTTGAATCGATTAAGAAACAAACCACTGTTGCTTT
Organism: Glebionis coronaria; assembly: GCA_025667525.1. Classification (NCBI taxonomy): domain Eukaryota; kingdom Viridiplantae; phylum Streptophyta; class Magnoliopsida; order Asterales; family Asteraceae; genus Glebionis; species Glebionis coronaria. Next base: position 492,963,791 of record CM046874.1, read on the forward strand.
TCAGTTTTACATGTGTTCAATTCATAACACACATGACCTACCGCATTGCTATTTGATGTTAACACTAGAAGGATTTCCACTCATCATTGTGAATACTAAGTAGTATCAGTCTGAGTGTTCTAGCAAAATCGCAAGGATATAGCGTAGGACTCTCTTGATCTTCATCCGTGTGTCCTAACGAGATTTGATTGATCACTTGGCTCTAGACTCGATTTGTGCACTTTCAGTAGTCAAAGGCTGGAGCAGATGCCACCTATTCAATATCAACTATCTCGGAGTGAGAAAGTCAATAGAAGTCATGTTGATCTCCGTGACAATAAAACACACTTCTTTTGAGAGAAGCCTGAGTTAGCTGGGGAAGGGTTGTGCATTACATCATTGGGTCCATGATGCGTTGTCTTCATGATGTGTTGACCCGGTTTCTGCCTAACTTGTATGGAGGGCTTCTTTGTTTACACCCTTTATCCTTACATTTCTTTTTCATTCTTCAACCCCTTCAATGCTTACCAAGACATCATTAATAGCACCTTGTTGTGATTGTTCTAGTGCTATCATCAGTACTTAGTCGGCATATAGCTTCGTTCACATTCTACTCCATCTTTCCTAAGGACTTCTAATTGTTGGGAATAAATTAAGGCCAGATCACTTGAGCGCTGACAAGAACAAAACAAGCGTTGATATGAACAAAACAAGCGCTGACAGCTCAAGCGTTGACAAGATAAAGTTAAGCGTTGACACATTGAAGACAAGCACTGATGGAAGATATATTCTACGCGTGTATTATATTCTAGAATACTTCCAGTAAAGATAGGAACAACAATGTATTTTCTATATTTATCTTTACCTAGTATAGCTGATACGTAGATTATTGTACAAGGCTTCTTATGTCTATAAAAGAAGACCTTTAGGTTAATGTTTGAGATAAGTTTCATATAACTTTTTTTTCGTAAACATCTTTCATTGTAAGCAAGTTTGGTATTGATAATATCAGTGAAAGTTTGTTTATATCATTGTGTGTTCTTGTTTAAGTGTTAGATTCCGCATAACACTTAGATTCATAAAGCATATACAAAGGTTTCTCTACGTGTATTACTTGATCTAATCTCGTTTACACAAAGCTAATCGATCTAAGTTTGGGATCAACAAGTGGTATCAGAGCTCGTTGAGAAACTTTTGATCTTAAAGAACACAAGAACCCTAGAAATCACCAAAACCCTAATTTTCTCAAAAACCCTAAACAACATCATGTCAACTCCAGAAATCACCAACTCTTCCTCCTCACCTTTACCAAACATCAAGATTCCTATGCTTGATACAACCAACTTTGATCAGTGGAAGTTCAACTTTGAACAATATCTGGGGATCTATGACTACACACTCTGGGAGGTTATTGAATCAATAAGGCTCAAAAGATTCTTAATGCCATTGCTGCAAGAACAGCTGTTGCTGGATGTTCAGAAGCTGACAAAAGGGAAAAACCTGATGATGGTAGAGCTGTGTCTGCTGAAGACATATCAAAGAGAAGGGTTGACATGAAAACCCTAAATATTCTGAAGCTCTCTTTGGGACAAGAAAATCAGCATAAATACAGAAGTTATGAATCTGCTAAAGACCTTTGGGAAGCTCTTGAAGTTGCACATGGTGGCAATGCAGACACTAAGGAAGAAAAGAAAAAGCAACTCGTGCATGATTATGCTGTCTTCAAAGCTCAACCCAATGAGAAACTGAGTAGTGTGAGAATCATATTGCTTGACATTACAAGCAAGTTGTACTTCATGGGGACACAAGTTGGTGATGTTGATATTAATGCTACCTTTCTTAAAAGTCTTGGTGAGGCATGGAAAATTGAGGCAAGATCTATTCTTGCCAACAATACTTACAAGAGCTCCTCGTTTGATGACATCTACAACAAACTAAGGCTGTTGGAGGATGAAACTCTTTCAGAACATGGAAGCAAGTCTACTACCAGCAACATGGCATTCTTCTCTCATAGTGAAGGTCAATTCAATCAGAAGGACTCTTACGTGCATCCAGTTACTGGATCATCATATGTCAGCGCTGGAACAAGTCCTGTCAACGTCTCCTATTCAGACGCTGACACATTCAAGAGTGACTCCCCAAGAGTTACACCTTCTGGTTTGAATTTAGATATTGTTTGTGCTTACATTGCTTCTTTGCCCAATGGTTCAGTGATTACATATGAGGACCTTGAGCAAATAAGTGATGAGCACTTGGAAGAGATGGACATCAAGTGGAACATGGTTCTTGCTAGTATAAGAGCAAACAGGTGGAACAGAAGGTTTAAGAAGAAAATGACCTTCAATGCTAAAGAAACAGCTGGATTTGACAAATCCAAAGTTGAATGCTACAACTGCCATCGTATGGGGCACTTCATGAGGGAATGCAGATCTCCTAGAAGATCTGATGCTGGCAAACCCTCAAGTCAGGTTGTTAAAGCTCATGATTCCAAGGCCATGGTTGCAGTTCAAGGAATTGATGGTATGGGATGGGATTGGAGCTATCTGGCTAAGAATGTTGAAGAGGACAAAGCTTTGGTTGCTGATATTGAAGAAGAAGAGCATGTTGAATATGCTCTCATGGCACACTCCTCCTCTTCATCTGATAATGAGGTATATGATGATGCTTTTTGTAGCAAAGGGTGTAGGTTAAATACTGAAAGACTTAACAAAGAGGTGTTAAGATTATTAGATGATATGAGTACTGAAAGATGTAAATTGTATAATTACCAACTAGCTCTTACTGAAACTGAGAAAACTGTTTCTGAATACAAGAAAATGGAATTTGATTTAAAAGATAAAATCAATATCTTAAAACATGAGTTAGATGCTAGTATGGATATTAGAAATATCATGGAAATGGTTAATGGTGAGTTACAGGCTATGTTAGATGAGGCCATTAAGAATAAAGATAATGTTGGCCTTAAAATTCAAAGATTTGATAGAGCCACCCAAACCCTAGGAGACTGTGTAGCTAAACAAAGGGATCCTAAGGACATGACTGGGATTGGGATGAATGATTACTCTTTGGTTCCACCACCAGCTGGTGACTTCTATGGTGTCCAACAAAAGGACTTATCTTGGACTGGTTTGCCAGAGCTCCAAGAGGAGGAATTCATTCCTCCACCGAGAGTTGTCACTCCAGTTGAAGAGTATCAACAAAAACTGACTGACCTGAATGAGTGGAAAAAGGCTAACCCTACTTTATTTGTCAAGGGTGGCTTGCTATGTGAATGTCCAAATGAGTCAACACCCATTAAGGTCACTAACTCAATCACTGGTAAAGCTGTTGACCTAGGCTCAAACACTGATAGAAAACCTAGCATTAAATATGCAGAGATGTATAGGAATACTAGGTCACCCAAGAGCCAAGTTAGCAATCTTGGAACAGGTTTCTTCTCTTCTAGACCTAAGTTTGTGTCTAAGAAAGCCTGTTACACTTGTGGTAGCTTTTCACACTTGGCATACAAGTGTGTCAACGCTCCCAAAGCCAGCGCTGACAGGAACAAAGTCAACGTTGTTAGGAAGTCAAACGTTGTCAGACCCAAACCTTGTGTGCAGCAAAGTCCACAAGTGATTAGACCTGCCCCATTCTTTACTATAGGGTCTAAAACCCATGGACAAAGACCATTTCAAAAGACAAACACCTGGTTAAATAGGCAATGGGTTTCTGTAGCAAACCCTAGGTTCAACGCTGACAAGGGTAATTTCAGCGTTGACAGGACAAATTCTAACGCTGACAGAAACGTGACCAGACCTAAATATTTGCCACCACAAGGTAAGGGGTCTAAATCTTCTTCAAGCTTAACATGGAGACCCAAGAAAGATCAAAACCCTAATGAAAATGGGATTTCAATGACTTGCAACAGATTTAATTACATTTCCAAGGTCATTACAAAACCTATTGGGGTTAACTGGGTATTTCATCCTAAAAAGGATGAGAATGGGGTTGTTGTGAGAACTAAGTCTGCTCTTATTGAACAACCAGATGAATCCAAGTCTTTTAAGACTTGGGTTCCCAAAGAAAACTAATTTGTTTTCTTTATGTGCAGGGCATTCAAAGACAGGTCAATGACTATGGATATTGGGATAGTGGATGCTCAAGGCACATGACAGGGAAGGAGGACTATTTGACAAATTTCTCTCCCATTAAAGATGGTGATAAGGTTTACTTTAGAGGCGGATATGGTACTATCACAGGCAAAGGAACCCTTCTCACCAAGAATCTGCGTTTTGAGAACGTCTTCCTGGTAAAAGAACTTGATTACAACCTGTTTAGTGTATCACAAGTTTGTGATAACAAAAATAAAGTTCTTTTTACTGATACTGAGTGTTTGGTGTTAAGCAAGGATTTTAAGATCCCTGATGAGAAATATATTGAGTATAGAACACCTAGGCATAAGGACATATATAATGTGAATTTGAATGGAATTAAAATGAATAATAATATGTCTTGTTTTTATGCTAAGGCCTCAGTAGATGAGAGTAAATTGTGGCATAGGAGACTAGGGCACATAAATTTTAAAAATATAAATAGACTTGTGAGGCTTGGTTTAGTTGATGGTTGCCTGAGAAGGCCTTCCACAATGACCACTCTTGTGTTGCATGTCTTAAAGGCAAGCAGCACAAGGTCTCATTCAAGTCCAAACAGGTGCACACTAGTTCTAGACCTCTTCATATGCTACACATGGACCTCTTTGGTCCAACCAATATAGAAAGTTTGAATGGTAAGTCATATTGCTTTGTTATCACAGATGACTTTTCTAGGTTTACTTGGACATTCTTTCTAGCTATGAAGAGTGACACAACTGATATTCTAATTAATTTTATCACTCAGATTGAGAAGAGGTCTGACAATGAGGTTAAAATGCTTAGGAGTGATAATGGTAGAGAATTTAGGAATAAGAAGCTAGATGATTTCTGTGCCAGGAAAGGAATTACTAGGCAATTTAGTGTTGCTAGAACCCCACAACAAAATGGGGTTGCTGAGAGGAAAAATAGAACCCTAATTGAAGCAGCCAGAACAATGTTGGCTGATGCTCATTTTCCTATAGCCTTTTGGGCTGAGGCTGTTAATACAGCTTCTTATGTGCAAAATAGACCATTGGTTAACAAAATTCAGAACAAAACACCTTATGAGTTACTTTGGGGTAGAAAACCTAATACTGGTTTTCTCAGACCTTTTGGTTGTCATGTAGTAGTCTTGGATACTAGTGATGCCTTAGGGAAATTTAGTGCAAAAGGTGATGAGGGTTACTTCATGGGGTATTCAGTCCAGAGCAAGGGTTATAGGGTTTATCTTAATGAGGACAAACGTATAGTTGAAAGAGTACATGTTAGGTTTTTAGAGAATAAACCTAGTGATCCTGAAAGTGGTCCTAATTGGTTGTTTGACTTGGAACCCTTATCTAGAATTTAAATTATATGCCTGTTACTAATCCACACATTGTGAAGGTAACTTCAAATGTTGTGGAGGAACAAGTTGTTGATGTTTCAGGTACTCAAGTTCATGAAAAGGTTGGATCACAAGCAGACAAGACATCTCCTATCCTAGAATATGTTACCATTCCCATTTGGACAGATGCTTTTGCTGCTGCTGCTGCTGGACAAGATAATGGTGGTTTCCAAGCACCACCAGTTACAAACATGCATGGTCCTTCAGGCGCTGACAAAGGCAAATCTAGCGCTGACAAGACCAATTCAGGCGTTGATGGTTCAGACGTTGACAACCACACTTCAAGCTTGTTAGCCCAAGCGCTGACAAACAAGACTCAGGCGTTGACAACAATACTGAACATCTTTTCTCTTCCAATTTTGAACAAGGTGAACCTTCCAATTTATATGAAGAGGTTCATCCTCATGTTGATGTAAGAGAGTCTGATGAAGAGGATATTAGCAATATGGAGAATGAGGTTGAGGACACCAGACTTTTTGAAGGAGGAGTTCTCAATTCCACAATGAAGAATCACCCCCCTTCCCAGATCATTGGTGATATTATGACTCCAGTTCAGACTAGAAGATCTCATCAAGGTCTTGGTGGGTTTATTGCTAATATACACAAGAAGGTTGATACCCCTCTTGTGCAAGCATGTTTGTTTTCCTGTTTTCTGTCACAAGAGGAACCCAAGAAAATATTTGATGCTCTCGAAGAACCAAGTTGGGTGGAAGCAATGCAGGATGAGCTTCACCAATTTGCAATTCAGGATGTTTGGGAGCTGGTTGATTGTCCAAGATATGTCAGACCTATAGGGACAAGATGGGTTCTCAGAACAAAAGAGATGAAAGAGGCATTGTGGTCAGAAACAAGGCAAGGTTAGTGGCTCAAGGTTATACACAAGAGGAGGGGATAGACTATGAGGAAGTCTTTGCACCAGTTGCAAGGATTGAAGCTATAAGGATTTTTCTAGCCTATGCATCATGCATGGGCTTCACTGTCTATCAAATGGATGTCAAGAGTGCTTTCCTCTATGGAACTATTGTTGAGGAAGTATATGTAATGTAGCCTCCTGGTTTTGAGGATCCAGAGCATCCAGATAAAGTGTATAGAGTCAAAAAGGCTATGTATGGCCTTCATCAAGCCCCAAGAGCATGGTATGGTACTTTGTCTACATACTTGGTGGACAATGGATTCAAGAGGGGCACCATAGATCAGACACTGTTTACAAAGAAGAAAGGCAAGGATGTGTTGCTTGTGTAGGTCTATGTTGATGATATCATTTTTGGGTCTACTGATCCAAAGATGAGTGAGGATTTCTCCAAGCTTATGACAGACAAATTCAAGATGAGTGCTATGGGGGAGATGAACTTCTTTCTTGGTTTACAAGTTCAGCAGAAAGAAGATGGTATCTTCATCTCCCAGGATAAATATGTTGCTGAGATCTTGAAGAAGTTTGGCTTTTCTCCACATGAAAAGAGGGCTACTACTCCTATGGATAGAGAACACCCTTGGGGAAAGATTGGAGATGGGAAAGATGTTGATGTCAGGCACTATAGATCCATGATTGGATCCTTGATGTATCTTACTGCCTCCAGACCTGATATCATGTTTGCTGTGTGTGCTTGTGCACGCCATCAAGTGACTCCTGAAGAATGTCACCTTTATGCTGTGAAGAGGATATTTAGGTACCTAAGATGCTATCCTGGTCTTGGTTTGTGGTACCCAAAGGATTCACCATTGGAGCTGATTGCATATTCAGATAGTTATTATGGAGGTGATAAATTTGACAGGAAATCCACAACTGGTGGATGTCAGTTTCTTGGGAGCAGGTTGATCTCTTGGCAATGCAAGAAACAAACAGTGGTGGCTAATTCTACAACTGAAGCTGAATATGTGGCTGCAGCTGCTTGTTGTGGCCAAGTGTTGTGGATTCAGAACCAGCTGTTGGACTATGGGTATAATTTCATGCATACCAAGATATTTGTTGACAATAATAGTAGTTTATGCATCATTAAGAATCCTTTACATCATTCTAAAACTAAACACATAGAAATTAGACACCATTTTATAAGAGATTGCTTTGAGAAAGGTTTAATACAACCAGATAGGGTTGACACTGAGGAAAATGTGTCAGATTTATTAACTAAACCTTTTGATGCTGGGAGATTTCAATACTTGGTAACAAGTATTGGAATGGTCAATCTCACATAATATGTGTTTTGGAGTCTTTTTGTAAAAGTATGTACATGATGATGCATTATTATTGGTCTTATTGATGATTTAGATTTTCCACTATATTTTTCTAACACTGACAAAGGTTGCTTGAACGCTGATAAGTGTTTTTGCAACGTTGTCAGCAATATAATTGTCTAACGCTGACAAAGCTTCCCTCAACGCTGTCATGTGTTATCGGGGCGTTGTCAGCAACAATGTTAGTTTTGTGGTTTCAATCTAAATGTGCAGATGGTGTTAGCAGTATACCATTGGATACAGAGTTGCTTATGGATCAATGGAGAAGCATTTGGACAAGTTTTTATTTATGGATGATGGTTGGAATGTTTCATTCCTTTCTTGACATAAATTTTTTATGTTCATGCATGATTTTAGCAAACTTTTGTATCATAGTTTAAGCGGAGGTTTTAGGAACCTTTAGGATGTTTGGGTATCCATATGATACTCTTATCACAATTCTAGACTTAGTTTCTACTAAATCATGAGGCACTATAGCATGCAAAGTTGATATACTATGCATGCTGCCAAGACATTTTTGGCCTAGAATTGGTTGTGGTCTGTTGGGAGACTTGGTAATGATTTTGATATGGGATTTACCTGGGAGTAACAAGGATTTTATAAGGTAACTTGGTTGTAAAGAGTTTTGGTTAGCAAGGGACACTAGAGGACTGTTGTGTCTATCTTGCTTATGCAAGTGTGCATAAATGGACAGTGCTTGCCGCCCTATAATAATTATCAGCTTTTGGTTATCTTCTCTAGGATAAACTACTTGTTAAGGTCATTTTTCATTTTTAAAACACTTTTATTTTTGGACGCTGACAAGAATTTTCCAAGCGTTGTTGTGACCAAATTGGACGCTGACATGGCTATAGGCAAACGTTGACAAGATTATAGCCGTTGGGCGTTGATAGGTTATTTTTTACCGTTGACACTCAATGGGACCTACCCAGTTGTTACTTTTTGACATATTTTCAAGCCGTAATTTTAGGAGTTGTTACTTTCATTTAACGCATGAGATAACTTATAACTTTTTCAATATTTTCATGATTGATTTTTGAAAATCTTTGCCTACTTTTGGGCCAATCACATGCATTCTTTTTCTCCTATAAATTTGGCTCCTATTTTAAACAGGGTATCTATAATTCTTGTCTAACAATTTTCTCTTATCAACTTCATCTTCTTCACTTAAAATTAACAGCTTTCATCAATGGCACCAAAGTTTAAACCAACAGAATTGGAATTGGGGTTCAGATCTCAACACAACATGATTGCATATCTTGACGCTGATGATACTCTGTTTCCTCAATACACAAAAATGGTGGCGTATTTGAACACATCCCCATTAAGGTATGCTCTTTCTCATGCACCACTCATTCCAGTCACACACATTAAGCAGTTTTGGAACACTGTCAGTTCCTCAACAGTTAATGGAGTGACCACGTTGACTTCTATTGTTCATGGGAGACCTTGGGTGGTTACTGAGGCTTTGGTACGCCAAGCCTTGCATCTTGATGATGCTGATGGTATAGACACCCTTCCCATAAATGAAATAGAACAAGGGCTTAGGGCTTTGGGATATCCTTTTCCTGATGAAGGTACTCTTAACAAGTATCATAAGCAGGAATTTCCCCCAGCCTGGAAGTACCTCATACATGTCCTCCTTCAATGTTTGAGTCCCAAATGTACTGCACATAATGAGATCAATAGATCCATTGCCAGTGCTATTGTGTGCATTGCAACAGGGCAAAAATTTAATTATTCTAAAATGATTTTTGAGGGGATGTGTAAAAACAAGGGGAACAAAATGACTTTAGCTTATCCCCGTTTTCTACAAATGGTTTTTGATGTTCAAGTTTACTGCTCAAGGGATCACAATGATTTTTATAAGATCCCTGAGCAAAAGAAAGCTATTTTTATGAAGATGAATTCACCACCTCATCGTGACCTACCTTTGACCCCAGCTATGCTTGCTGTTATTGCAGCAGCACAACCCCAACCAGACCCCCAACCACAAATTGACCCTCAACCACAACTTGAACCCATCCCTGAACCTTTACCTTCACCTGAACATATGCAACTTGACCAAGAACCCTTTGACGCTGACACATCAAATGTTGGCGTTGAGGTGCCTATTTCCAACGCTGACACACAACCTTTACAATCCCAAACACCCCTTAACCAACCCACATCCACCCATTCTTCCACACCATCTTCCACACCCCCTGAATATAGGTTGATGAAACGCCAAAGGATCATTGGAGTGTTCTCCTCTGGTGGTCCTAGCCATGTAGCAGAGAGAACCACCACCACAAGTGTGGCTGGTGACCTGGATGAGGCTGGGACTATTGGTTCTGGCTTAGATGCTGGCCAAGGCAGTCCCACCATCATTAAGTCCTCATCCATGCCCAATGAATCTGACTTGGGAGGTCAAATCCCCATTTTAGAAGAGGGCAGACTGGAACCAATGACTCTTATGGAATTGACGGCAGTCTGCATAAGCTTGCAAAAGAAAAATGCAGACTTAGTACAAATTTTCAGCTCTCAAGGCCTTGAACTCAAGCAATTGAGGGAGAGGATTGTTGTTTTGGAAAGTGATCGTGCTAGGAGGGGTATGGAGGAATCTTCCAAAGGGGAGGAAGATCCAATAAATCTGAGTGATAAGGGCAGTCATGATGGTCAATCAATGGATGTTGCTGAAGCCCTTACAACTTTGAAGAAACAAACAGGTTTTGATACGTCCTTAGTCTCTCCCACAAACTTAAATTTATTATTTACAGCTATGTTGAGAGAGGTTACACAAGGCGCTGAGGGAAGATATTTGAGCGTTGACAAGGAAAATTTGGACGCTGATAGAAGTATTTTGGGCGCTGATAGGACAAATTTGGGCGTTGACAAACCTGCACATGAAGGTGATGTATCCCAGTCATCATCTATCATCAAGGAGGTTTCTACTCAGGTATTACCATCTACCTTACCAACCATTGCACCATCAGATAAGGGTAAGGGTATAATGGTAGAGGAGATTGTTCCAAAGGATGCAGCTCAAGTTGAATTTGATAGAAGATTGGCTGCACAAATCATGGAACATGATGAAAAGAAAAAGTCACCATTTGTTGTGACATTTGAAGAAGGAAGTGATGGAGCTAGCTCAGACTCAAGTGTGATGATTATAGAACCTGAAAGGCTTGAGTATGGGGATGAGTTGGCCAAAGAGAAGCTGAGAGAGTTGAAATTGCAGGTTGACTTTGACATGCCAGAGGTGGTTCAAATGTACAATGCTTGGGAAGAAAGATGCATGGATAATCCAGACTTGACCATTTCAGATCAAATATGGGGTTTGGAGCTTCTTCTTAGAGTTCAGAAGGATTGCCAGGTAATTTTGAAACACAAGGCAAGCAATATTCTCTCAGAGTTGAAAAGGGATAGAAGGGAGCTATACTTTATGCTGCTCAGATGTCATGGAGTTGGATGAACATATCAGAAGTTGAAGGCTTTGACATTTGATGAGTTGGAAAACAGGGCTTATCCCATTTGGGTGAGAGTGCAGGAAGCAAACACTCTCAGACTTCTTTTAGATGAAAGAAAGGAGGAACTTGCAGAAGAAATGGAACTCAAGAAAGCTATGATTGTTCCCAGGCCAGTGAAGAAGGGAATTTCATTTCAGTTTCCCAAAGATATGGATCCACTATATCCAAGTGAAGCTGTCATCAGAAAGGGTCTCAAGCTCTCACCTTTAGAAGCTTCAGATATGGTGCAAGTGTTACCATTAGATTCGAGGAACCCAATTGTGAGCTATGAAGAAGATGAATGTGGGTTTTGGAAGATTGGCAGATTTGGCAAGGAGGTACACACTTTTACCACTCTCATATCTTTGTTTGTAAGTTGTGATAGAGAAGACTTGGTGGACCTTTGGAGGTTGCTGGAGACCAAGTATGAGGCTGAAGCACTAACTTCAGCTAATGGAATAAAACTTTGGACCACATTCAAAAGAATGTGTGGACCAAAAGATGAGGATCCTGCAATATGGAAGGATCTTGAAGATGACCTCAGTGGTCTTCAATGGAGGTTATATTCAGCTGCTGGTGTTTACCATTTGAGTTCTACAAAGTTTGCTGAGTATCTACTTGTGGATGCTCAGTATTTCATATCCAAGGCTATTTTGGAGAAGATGAAGGACACTCAGCTGGAAATAGATTATTCAAGTGACGTGGCAAAAGATTTGATCAGATTTATTCACTATCAATATGAGAAGGTTTGTAAGATTCCTCCTAGTCCTTAATGCTTATCCAGAAACTTGATCATAAGAGTGGATATCAAGTTTAGGGGAGGATTGTTGGGAATAAATTAAGGCCAGATCACTTGAGCGCTGACAAGAACAAAACAAGCGTTGACAAGAACAAAACAAGCGCTGACAGCTCAAGCGTTGACAAGATAAAGTTAAGCGTTGACACATTGAAGACAAGCACTGATGGAAGATATATTCTACGCGTGTATTATATTCTAGAATACATCCAGTAAAGATAGGAACAACAATGTATTTTCTATATTTATCTTTACCTAGAATAGCTGATACGTAGATTATTGTACAAGGCTTCTTATGTCTATAAAAGAAGACCTTTAGGTTAATGTTTGAGATAAGTTTCATAAAAGTTTTCATTCGTAAACATCTTTCATTGTAAGCAAGTTTGGTATTGATAATATCAGTGAAAGTTTGTTTATATCATTGTGTGTTCTTGTTTAAGTGTTAGATTCCGCATAACACTTAGATTCATAAAGCATATACAAAGGTTTCTCTACGTGTATTACTTGATCTAATCTCGTATACATAAAGCTAATCGATCTAAGTTTGGGATCAACACTAATAATCTATTGGGTTGTCCCTGGGAAGATCCCTTCGGTTCTGGTTGGATCATAGGACTTAAACCTAACCGCCCTTTTGACACCAATAACGTCGTGAATTAAAGATGTTGTGGGTATTTGATCGTAACCATGAGTGCTTGAGTCTTTAGATCACATTTTAATCACATTTTCCCCGTGTCTCTAATATATAAAATCGTTTGATACTAGAGATACCAAATTTGATTAAAATATATTTTGAAAAATAGTCTTGAAAATCTTTCGAGAGAAAAATGTGTCAAACTTAGCATGAATTTGGAACGCTCCCCCTCAAAAATTGATCCAATGGAATTGTCATTATGAGGATATGATCCACATTAAACTTTTTAGGATAGGAGTTATTGAACACACAACTTTTGAAAGATTTTGAATATTATTGAGAAATTCTTGAAAAAATTGTGTTCAACGCTTTTTAAAAAATCAATTCTTTTTAGCGAAAAGGTTTTTCTAAAGCATAAACTTGAGTTCAAAGACTTTGAATCTCTTGACGAATCTAATCAAGTGTAAGAAGATTTAACTTCTTTTGCTAAGGGTAAGGGCACAAAAGCGTACACTCCCCCGTGAATTTAAATCCGGGTTGCAATCTAAAAGTGATTACAAGCCATTGTGTTGAGCTCAAAACGTTAAATGTTTTGTGACAAGCTCAACCCAATATAGATTGCTCTACCCGTTGTTGGAAAAATAGTCCAAAATAGACATTTTCCTTTATAAAAGATAGAAATGACATTTTTTGAAAAATATTTACAACTTTCATTCGAGCTTTATGTACACACCCGTGTCGTTATTGTACGACATTTCTAGGTACGTCCATATTATCGATACTGAAAGACATGCCGAGAAGAATATTTTTGGATTATAAAAGATTTTTTAATTTTGTATGTTGCTTTTTCATTAATATTTAAAAGTAGATGTTTGATAAATGAATCAAGCAGGCTTCTTTTCCAGAACCTCCATTTCTGCTGGAGTCAAACATCTCATGCCAATTTGCCTAACAAGATACGCAAACCTCTCTTTCGAAAGAGCTTTTTTAAACAAGTCAGCTAATTGGTAATCAGTTCCAACAAAGTATAATTCAACAATACCCCTTTCAACTTGTTCCTTAATGAAGTGATATCTGACATCAATGTGCTTCGTGCGGGAATGATGTACCGGATTCCAGGAGATGGCTATGGAAGACTTTGAGTCATAGTACATAGGTACTTTATCAAAGTGGAAGCCATAAACCGTGAGTTGTGTTCTCATCCATAGAACTTGAGCACAACACGAAGATAGAGACACATACTCCGCTTCGGCTGATGACAGTGACGTGCAATCCTCCTTCTTGGAAGACCATCCCACAAGCTTATCTTGACCTAGAAATTGTGCACCACCAGAAGTACTTTTTCGTGTATCAAGACATCCTGCATGATCAGAATCTGAATATGCCGTTAGAAAGAAACCGGTTTCCCTCGGATACCAGAGTCCCATGTGAATGGTATTCTTAAGGTACCAAAAGATCCGTTTAACCTCCTTGAGGTGCTTTTCAGTGGGTCGTGCTTGATATCGTGCACATTAACACGTATCATGTGATATATCTGGTCGTCTTGCTGTTAAGTACATGAGGGAGCCGATCATGGAACTATATTTCGCTTGATCTATGACATCTCCCTCCAAATCAGCATCTAGGGATGTGGTTGATAATGGTGTCCCAACTGGGTCACATGAGGTCATACCATGCTTTTTGATTATCTTTTGACAATACTTAGCTTAGTTAATAAAGATACAACTTAGGGATTGGTGAACTTGAGTTCCTAGAAAGAATTCTAGTTCGCCCATCATAGACATTTCAAATTTGCTGTGCATTACTTTTTCAAACCATTTTGAATGTTTTGGGTTTGTAGACCCGAAAATAATGTCATCAACATAAATCTACACAAGAAAGATGTCATCCCCATATTTATAAGTGAACAAAGTTAGATCAATGGAACCATTTGAGAAACATTTGGAGACCAGAAATTCCGAGAGCTCGTCGTACCACGCCCTTGGAGCTTGCTTGAGTCCATAAAGTGCTTTGTACAAACGATACACCTTGTCAGGATAATGAGGATTGACGAATCCTTCTGGCTGTGTGACATAGACTTCTTCCTTCAAAGGACCATTAAGAAACGTCGTCTTTACGTCCATTTGATAGACAATGAATCCCTTATGTGTAGCATAAGCAAGAAAAATCCTGACCGCTTCCATTCGAGCAACTGGTGCAAATGATTCTTCAAAATCAATACCCTCTTGCTGGCCATACCCTTTAGTCACTAGCCTAGATTTATTCTTGATGATCGTGTTCTCTTCATCCATCTTGTTTTTCCAGATCCATTGAATATTTAATGGTATTACATCGTATGGTCTGTCAACAAGTCCCCAGACTTTAAGTCTTTCAAATTGTTGAAGTTCATCCGTCATCGATTCAATCCAAGCATGATCAACCATGGCTTCTTTGATGTTTATTGGTTCAGCTAAACTCACGGCGAGTGCGAACATACAAACATCACCATCGGTGTTTAGCTGTCGTCTTGTTCGAACAGGCTGTGAAGGGTTTCCAATTACTTGAACCAAAGGATGATCTCGGGTCCAGTGATGTGTTCAAGGATGTCGTTGATAGAACATATGCATATTTGACGGATCAACATGGCGAGTAGAAGACTCTCTAGTTTTGTCTACCGGTGTACCGAATGGGTTGATAAATTCGTCTTCGTCAGATAATGCATTGTTTGCTTGATTTGTGTTCTCTAGAGCAATGAAAGTAGCTGTGGATGTTGTAGGAGCGGTTGTTGATGTGATATTCTGAGGAGGTAAATCTGCAGCAACCGGTGTTGAAGTAGATGAAGTTGTATCCTTTTGTTGACGATGATCGGTATCATAATTCCTTATCATGAGTGACAGCGGAAGACTTCGATACAACTTGTTTCTTCCCCGTGAAATATTCATCATACATTGGTCCATATAACATTTCCAACTCTTCAAGTGTCGTGTTGACTGTCATATCTGCTCTAGGAACATTTTCTTGAATCATCGTTGAACTTGACGGTTCATTGCTGTGGTCTTGAGTTCCGAGTTCCGTGCGGTTGTGAACGGAAGTCGTTTGTCGTTGTGGTTCGGGACTTAAACTGTTTTGTTCAAGTTCCATTTCTTGTAATTCATCAAATCGGATGTGAATAGTCTCGACTATCAATTTTGTTGTCTTGTTGTATACTCTATATCCCTTAGAGTGAGTTGCACATCTCACAAGAATACATGCATCACCTTTCTCTTTTATCTTATCCAATTTTTCACCATCTCGTATTATGTAACAAGTGCATCCAAAAACGTGAAGGTGTTTGAGTGAAGGTTTTCGATCATGAATTATGTGATATGGTGTCTTTTCGTGTCTTGGGATAATTAAGGAGCGGTTTTGTATGTAGCATGCGGTTGACACGGCTTCGGCCCAAAAGTATAGTGGAAGTTTTGAAGCGGATAATAATGTTCGATCAGTCTCAACTAAAGTACGGTTTCGTCTTTCAACAACGCCGTTTTGTTCCGGTGTTCGAGCAATAGATGTTTCATGTTCAATTCCTTCCGCTTCAAAATAGTTTCTCAGAGTTGAATTCAAAAATTATGTGCCTCTGTCAGTATGAACCACTTTTATTTGAGCTTGAAGACCACGTTGTATCAGTTTAAGGAAGCTGATGAGAACTTCGGGTGTTTCATCCTTGGATCTCAAGAAGTGAGTCCATGTGTACCTTGAGTAATCATCGACAATTACTATAACATATTTCTTCCGATTGATACTGTGAAAACGCATGGGACCACACAAATCTATATGAAGAAGATCTAACCGTCCTTTAGAGCTTGGTGTAGTCTTTGTATAAAAGCTACTTCGTTTAGCTTTACAAAGCTCACAAGAAGAACAAAGATGATATTTGATTAATTTCAAGCTTGGAAGGCCTCTCACAATATCTTTCTTGGAAAGCAAGTTGATGGTATCAAAGTTGAGATGAGATAAACGTTGATGCCATAACCATGCCTGAGTCGTTAAAGCTTTAGCCATGAAGCAAATTGGAGTTGATGAAGTTGTGTCTTGAAGTGAAATTGTGTAAAGATCAGTACCTCGAGAACTGGTAAGTAAGTCATTCCCATAATAACCACAAACAAAACATGTCTTCTTTCTGAAAGCAACCTCCAAATCCGCATCACAGAATTGACCAACCGAGAAAAGATTGTGATTGAGCCCTTCGACGTAGTATACCCTTTTGATCGTGATATTCCTTTGAACCAAATCTCCATATCCTAGGATCGGTGCAAATTGATCATTTCCGAATCGAACCGTACCTAGGAATTTCTCCACGAAGTTAATTAGAAGCTTGAGATTCCCCGTCATGTGCTTCGTGGATCTAGAGTCCATTATGAATAAAATTATTTGTATCACCTGCAAAAGAGTTAGAACACGATGGAGCAATTGGTAAATTGGATACCAAAGTAGTTGTGATTATATAATCATTAGTGTCCTTAGCAACATCTAAAGGCGAACTAACACTCGTTGTCACATTTTCTTTCCTAACTTTAGGCATCCATTTATATCCTGGAGGACATTGATTAGCAAACCACCATTTCCAAGACTTGCTAGCGGACTCATATATATCCTTAATTCTGCTTATAGGGTTCTTAGTGGTGGAGTCTGATGCATTACTTTTCTTAGTGGGGGTTGCACTAGACTGGTTCACTTTGTGTTTGGGTTTACTAGCACTAATAGGCATCGCAACTTGCTTCTTAGTTCTAGTATCTACACCTTTTACATTATTGATAACACACATAGCATGATTAGCACTAGCACATTTTCCACATTTGACACAAACAAATTTCACATTCATAGCATTCAAATCATTCAAATCATTCAAATCGTCATTACATGCGATTACAGACTTTTTAATCTTAAAAACATTCAAATTCCTAGGGCGTTCTTCTACTTCCTTCATCTTCTCTTGACTCTTGTGTTTCCAGACCTTATCATTCACTTGAGTGCTCTTAAGCTGAGGCCGGCTAACACTAGCAGTGGAGACTACTCCTGTATTAGAAGACACACGAATATTAGTGTTTCTAGAAGTCTGAGGTGAGTGAGTAACTTTGTTTGTGGGTTTAGTGGTCATTCTATACATCCCTGGTTTAATCACATTATTGTGCTTAACGCTTGGTGCTATAGCATTCCTTATGGGTTGAGTATGTGGTAACTTTTCCTTTCCATCCATCTTGGGGGCAAACACAGGTTTTGCAAATGAAGAATTTGAGAACGCAGATGGTTTTCCCAAGATAGAGGATCTATTCACTCTAGAGGCGTTGGGTTGTCTAACAACAGGTTGCTTAACGCTAGGTTCCACAACTTTCCCACCCATCTTTGCAACGAGTTTCTTCAACTCTGCTATTGCTATGTCTTTTTCTTATAACTGAGCTTTCAAATACGAAATATCAAGACTTTTTTCGTTTAATAATCAACATGACTCAGATAATTTTACTTCTAAAGATGTATCATTTGAAAAGCTGCCAACTTTCTTTTGCAAAGCAAGTTCAAGTGAGTGACAATGTTTTTGAAGATAATCATATCTATGTTGAAGTAACGAAAACTCTTTTTGGTCAATTTTATTCGAAAGCTCAGTTTGAAGACGTTCACATTCTTTAACTTGATCAAGATATTTGCATGCAACATCAGAATATTCATCAATATCAGCACAAGATGTAACATAAACACACATAATATCTTTTGAGAGACATTCATGTAAGAGAAGATCATATGCAGTAGAAAACTCGTCTCTTTCAGGTTGATGGTCGTTCACTTCTTGTTCAAGAGATTCCACATATTTCAAATCATCAAACATTTCTTGCTTTATTTTTGTTTCAAATTCCAAAATATGTTTTTGCGTTCTTTCCGCAAGCGGAATCAAATTCTTTTCACAAGCACAGTTACATCGTGAGGAATTTCTTTGTCTCCTTTGAATGTTTACGTTTTTTCCAGTCATCATCAACAACCTTTTTTAAATTTTCAATGTTACTCTTGAGAATACTAAGTGCTTGCTTACTCTTGCTTACAGAAGCTTTAAATGGCAAGTATTCAATAAATTTTGAAACATTAGTTTTCTTAGTCGCAAAAGCTTGTCTCTATTTAATTCTTATTTGTTCACATTCGAAAAATATTTGCTCACGAGTTTTCTGTGTTTGCGGGGTGAAGAGACCATAAAGATTGTTTTCATAAGCATAATTATATGGTTTAACGAATTCTTTATTAACTTTTGGTCTACTCTCTTCTTCCAAATCATTTGTCTCTTCACTATCGGGCAAAACAACAAGACAATCAAGATCGGTCCATTTGGACTCATCAGGATATAAGTGTTGATTCACAGACTGGGCTTGCTCAAGGTACTTAGGATTTGCAAAACTAGGTCTATACTTGTAAAAAGAAACGAGGTGCTAAAATTCTCATGGTTTGAATTGATTGATTAGTTTTGTAAACAATTTTCTTGTAAAAATCAAGTTGAGTTTCAAGTTCAACCATTTTGTCGATGTCATTCAATTGTTTAGTTTTGAAAGCCTTTTCCATCTTTTCAACCACAGCTTTCTTTTCATTAACAAGTTTAGTTTTATCCTCTTGAAGAAAACCATTTACTTGAGTTAGCTCATTGACTTTAGTGGTAGCAAGATATGTTTTGTGACGTTCAGTACTTAAAGAGGTGTTATAATTACGTTTCTCTTGTTCTAGAAGCTTAAGAGTTTCGTTATATTTCTGTTGAAAATTGTCCTTCTTAACATTAATTAAACACCCTTTGTACCCCTCAATCTCATTAGTCTTTTGAAGAAGCTGAGCTCTATAGCTATCAATGGTCTCACTAGATTTAATTAGAGCAGCTTTGCATTCTTCAAGGTTTTGAGTGAGCGTAGCATTTGCCTTCTTTAATTGCTTGACTCTTTTAGTTTCTTTTACATCTTTTTGTAAAGAAGCAATTAAGTTAGCAAGCGCAATACGCTCCTTGTCATCATCATACTCGTTTGCATGTTGATCATCCTCAGACTCATTATTGCACATGTCTGATGAATCGGGTGTGGTATTGCTATCAACCATTTCCATCATACATGTGTCATTAATGGCTTTGGGTAGCTCACTATGCTCATGAATATTGCCAAACACATTATATTCCTATTCAGTGTGTACCTTATCGATTGACTCAGTATCAAAGATAGGACCGTTGTCATCTTCAGTGACGTTTAGAACTTCTTCAATGTTTGCCATGTACGAGTAATGTGCTTCAAGTTCTTGATCAGAAGCTTCATCATCAGTGTCATCAAGCATGGCTCCTTCCTCAGCTGACAATTTAACCCCAGCTTCCATCTTCTTGCATAGCAGCATCTTTTCCTTATGATAGCCAGAGTCCCTAACCCGTTTCGGCTTCCTACATTCCTTTGCCATATGCCCATAGCTTTGACAATTAAAGCATTGAATCCCACTTTGTTGAACCACTTGAGTACCAACAGTTTCCCTATTCCCGGCAGCAGTAACAATACTCTGAGCATCATACTTAGCAGTTTGTCGATCATACCGAGCAGAACCCTCAACATGTGTTGGATTACGTCGATCATACCTTGGAGGACTTTCATCACGTTGACGTGTGTCATACCTTCGAGAAGTCTCAACATATTGATTCCTTGTATTTGATGATGTTCGAAGATTGTTGTTGGTGGGTTTGAAGATTTTCTTGTAGGTCTTCATAATGAAAGCAATTTGTTGCTTCATCTCCCTATCCTTCTGAGCTAGTTCTTCATCACTGTCCTCTTCAGATGATGGCTCAGGTGATGGTGATGGTGCTCTTGGTTCTTTGTCCCGTGATCGTGTAGGAGCAGAATACTTAGATGAAGTGGAGTATCTTGGTGAAGAGGATGTAGTGGAGTACCTTGGTGAGGATGATGTAGTGGAGTATGACTTTGGAGCACGAGAACGATGATCTTGAACATGTTGAGTGGTGGACACCAAAGCAAGTGGATTAGTAGTCTTTGCTATCCTTTCAGCTCGAAGTTCATTTGCCTCATTTTTAAATTGTTTCAAAATGTCAAAGAGCGTGTGGTAGTTGACCTTGTCTAACTTACTTTGTTGTTTCACCAAAGTTACGAACCGAGTCCACTCTGGTTGAAGTTGCTGTAGAAATTGCACATTGACTTGCATGGTGGAGACTTGCAAATTGTTTCTTGTCATGGTGCTCTGATAGAAAATGTTGTCCCATGTTTTAGATGATATAAGATATAAATAAAGAAGAAAATAAGATGGATTCTAGAGAGAGAAAGTAGTGAGAGAAAGTAGAGAAAAGATGGTGATTAACTTGGGAAATTAGATTTAGAAAAATGATTACATGCCCATCCTCCTAACATGCTAGGAGGGTGCTTATATAGTCCACCCACATACGGGCTTTTCTAATGGACTATATTGTTTTGGGCTAGGCTTGAATAAATGCTTAGTACCTTGAAAGAGGCCTTTTAAGCTAACCATCAAGCCCGTAATGTCACGACTATTTTAACTAACTCTTACAATGTTCTAATAAATATTACAATATAAACCTATGACTGAACATTCTTGTTTGACTCAATATTTTGAGGCTAACAGAAGTCCATGAAGTGGACTTGGACTTGAACTATCTCTAGTGTATACTGAAGGATATTCAATAGACAAGGGTTCAATCAGTGGAGGACTTCTTTCTTGGTCAAAAGTAGCACATCCAAGACCTAATTCTCTAGAGATAGTTGGAGAATCATGAGTAGGAGGCTCTGATTATTCATCAGCAGCATCATTTGATTGGGCAAGTGTGTGAGCATGCTAATCATTTTGAGACTGACCACTTTGGTCATTTGTGTTATCTTGCTGATCATTTTGATCATTTGATTGACAGCCATCAGTATTTGATACTGAAGGATTTCCTTTTGTAGGACTTGTCATATCTTCAAATGGATTAATATGAGGAACTGAATTGCTTGCTTGATATCTTTGATAAGGCTCATAATGTTGAAATTCATCAGCTGGATAATTGTGAGATTCATGAATATGAAGTTCATCATCTGATGGATTTGCAAATTTGAGAGTTTCAGAACTTTCATTAAAAGTGATGTGGTAAGTTTCTTCAATATATTGTATTCTTGTGTTAAAGACTCTGTATGCTTTAGATACTAGAGAGTATCCATGGAAGTAACCATCGTGATAAGTGTGAAAACACTCATCAATAATGATCCTAAAACCACTAAAAACACAGTCAGATACATTATTTTAACTTTAAAATATCAGAATTATGCGTGTATTTGTGTTTTATGTGTTTTTCAGGTAAAAAGATACATTTCTGAGCAAACATGCGTTTTCAAGGGATTTATATCACAAAAGATGAAGAAAAGGACGAAAGAGCTTCTAAGGACTTTATTTGCCAATATTATCAAAGATCAAGGGCTGAACTTGCAATTTTCTACAAGACGAAGGATGAAAAGAAACTTTATTTCAAAGTTTATATACATTTTGAAAAAGATTGAAGGTTAAAGGACCAAAAAGGGAAATTTGGAAAGAAAAGATAAGTTCACTTTTATTTAACTTGGTCAGCCGACTTAAACTGTCAAACTCACAAACACAAGTCGCCTTCTTCATTCTCAAAGAGAGAGAAAGGAAACGATATAACCAGTTTTCACCTTTTCACCACCATAACCTGCAAAGTCAATTCTTGGAAGATTCACAAAGATTCAGCCGAAACCTTCAACAGCAAAAATACTCCTCTCCTTCTCCTCTACAAGATGGGAGCAATCATTTAGATCAAGTCTCAAAGGATAAGAAAGCCCCAAATGTGATGAAGAAGAAGGACGAGTTTAAACCTCGTATTAAACACGTGTCCACTCCTCATTGGAGCGAACACGTCATCTCATCATCCTCTCGACGCCTATAAATTGAAGACGAAGGCCTCATTGGCAAGGGGTTAGCTTAGGTGTAGATTTCACACACATAGTAGTTAGGAGTAGATAGTTAGTTAGTTTTTAATCTTGTAACGAATTCAGTTTCTTTTCAGTTAAGTAGTTTGTAACCGTTTCAGTTTTCACCATTAATGAAATCCTTTATGTTTCTTGAAGCTTCATTTCCTCGTCTACCTTTTCTATTCACAACATCTAAACCTTAGGCTTGTTAAGCTTTCTTGAGTTCCTCTTAATTTTCTATTTTTCTTGAATCTGTTACTGTTCACGTGATATCATTTGTTCAAATTGCTAAGATCAGTAGATGATATAACTTTAGTTTAAAGCTATCTTTTGTAGAATAGCATAAAGTTTTAAATTGGTTTCTTTGAGTGATAGAGATTTGCAGTTAGTTATGATTTAGTTTGAGTTAAGAGGTGTTCCTGTTTGATTTCATCATTAGTTAATGAAATTGAGTTCGAATTTAGTTTGAGAGTAACTTTTAAGTCTACCTAATTTTCTATATCAGCTTTTACCAGATTTAGCAGACTTGTTTGATTCAGCGGTAAGAATCAGATAGGAATTTGGATTGTAGTAGCGTTTTCTCAATCGTTTTGCAGGTTTATTACTGGCAGGTTTATGTTTTTGAGCTTCGGTTTTGAAAGCTGTTGATGATAGGTTAAATAGATTAGGATATAAAGTTGTTTTTACAATTCGAGAGATTTCTTTAGTTCTCTTTTTGCAGATCAAGTCAAGTGCAGCTGTTGATACCAATCAGATCCAGTATAGGTTGTTGGTTCAATGTTTTGTAGCGGACAGATCTGGATGGTAGTTCGAGCTCAGCAGTAGCCTCTTCGATACACGTATAGATTAGAAGTTTGGAGGTGTAGAAAACAAGCGAGCTCAGCGCTCTGCTTCGACTCAAAGGACTTTCTTCGGATGTGTAGGTCAAGCTCGTTTATTAATTTTCTGAATTCTTGTAGTTAAGATTCTGTATAGTGATTTGTAGTGTAAAAATTACTTGCTGCATATTTTACTTGTACGTGTTTACTGCTTGCTATATGTTATAGATAGAATGCGTTGATTCTTGTTATTTTGTATACTGAGTTCTTGCTATATTGCTCAATAGGAAATAGGATCAATGTTTTAAAGATATAGAATCGTTGAACATTTAAGTTTCATAACTTGTAGGAATTAAAAATCTGCTTATTAGTTAGCTCACTAAAATCTCAGTTGATAGAACTAGAAATGAAAATGGAAGAATGAATGTATTGTGAAAATAGGTTGTTGGTTTATTCCACTTTTATCAAGTTTTGTGTAAGTACAACTTTACTCCTCCACTTTATATGCTCTCATTACAGTCACAGTCCAGAGTTAGAGTGACATCTGGGTCGTTACATGTTCTGTTAGGTCGTCAGGTTAAATGTAGAGCTGTAGGTCCCTGGCAGTTAAATAATTCTGTTAAAATCGTTTCACTGTTAGTCCAAATTCGTTAGGTTAGTTAAACTAGTAACAAACTCGTTAACTGCTGTTGGATAGTTTAGTGGGCTAGTTAGTGGACTCATTAAATGGACTTTTCAGTTTTGGGTTAGTCGTTTTTTAAGCAAATTGTATGAACGTAGATTTAGATTTTATTTGTATTTTTAGTTTTTACAAAATTAGATTTACATTTTATCAAATTTGTATTTTTACTTAAATAGATATAGTTTAATATTTTGTATTTTGTAAATTTGTGTTTGTAGTTAAATTCGCATTTTACATGTCTTATATTTTGTGCTTTTAATTGCGGTATTTGCAACGTGTTTTAGTTAGTACGGATATGTAGTATAATAGATATTTTTATATTTTTTACATGCTTTGTGCAAAGTAGTTATAGAAACCAATCAAGATTTTACTACCAAAAACAATTAAGTCTTTGCTAGAAAACGTTATATCAATTCGAATCGAGCTGAGAAGACAACTACACTAAAAAACGAAATATCAAATGGCGCCGCTGCCGGTTCTTTTCGTGAAGATTAACGATTTCGAGTGAGACGATTGGATTTTGGGATCCGTTCACTTTGTGAACGTTATTTTTACGTATTATAATCAAAAACATAAAAAAAAATCAAAAAGATAAAAATACAAAAAAATAAAAAACCACAAAGTCAATTCTTATCCTAAAGAATTGAACCAAAAAAATAAAAAATCCAAAAAGTAATCTTTTTCCTAAAAGATTACAACAAAAAAATATATATTATATCGATTTCATCGCTTTTTACGTAGATATAGTATTTTTCTTAAAAAAACAAATAAATACAAAAATATTTTTTATATATTATTATATGTAACTACGTATACGTATAAGAACAACCAAGTTACCTATTTCCATAAGTATTGCCGAGGCAATACACCGTGTTGAGGGGCGTTCTGGTCCTTGACACGCGTATCGATCCAATTTAATTAAGCAAGAATAGATAAATACTTCCAATTGGCAATAATTCGAAGAATACAAACTACAAAGTGAATAGAAAGGCGATGTGCTATAAAATGCCATCTAAGGGTCAATAGGTACTTAAGTGCTTCGCGCCACCTAACCCCCCGTTCACTAGTGCGTATTTTGAGAAGGAAGGCTTTATTGGGGGTCTTGCACCCAAGTAGTAATTATATATATACTTTCTTGTGGATATTTCATATCGAACCTCGAAGAGGATAATCCTTTTCTCTTCAAAGTCGACCGAGGGCTACTCCCTCATTCCTCGTGTTTACTTACACGTGTACTCGCACACGTGTAAACATACCACCTTTGGTGTATTACTTCCTTCCCAGAGGAAGCTTTTAAACGTCATTTTACTTGTATATACATTCGGCCACCTTGTTAAACATGGGTACTCGTTCCATGTTGGAGATTTTGCAAAAACGATCCGCCAACGTTAATTATTTGCCTTGTTCGACTTGTGGTGGTCCACACGATACTTATTTATGTGATCAAAATCATGGCTATTATGGGGAGGGATATGCTTATAATGGAACCGAGAACCCTAATTTTCAACCTAACCTTCAAATGGACTATACTTGTAATGACTATATGGGATATTCTGGTTTTTCATCACAACCTCCACCATTATTTCATGATCAAACCTTTAATGAGCCATACCAAAACCAAGGATTTTCCAATTATGAGGGTTTTCAAAATAATGATAATTTTCAAGGCTATAATCAAGAAACCTTTCATAATCAAGGATTTTCAAACAATGAAGGCTTTCAAAATGATGAAAATTTTCCATGCCATAATCAAGATACTTTTCAAAATCAAGGATTTTCACATTATGAGGGTTTTCAAAATGAAGGAAATTTTCAAGGTTACAATCATGAGAACTTTCATAATCATGACTCTTTTCAAAACTATAATCCACCTAATTATGGAAATCCACCTCCACCATATTCTTCGACTTATTCATGTGAGTTTTGTGGGAACGCACCCCATTATGGTTATGATTGTAGACCGAGGGATCCGCCATCCTATGTCCCTGATAATGTCAAGAAGTTTCATTCTTTACTTGAGAAAATGAACAAGTCGAACGATGACGTTTATAAGATGCTTGATGGTATGAAAAACATGAGCTACAAGGAAATGAAAGACACACATCGATGGTTAAAGGAATTAATTAACTCTACTGAGGAAGAGGAAATTGAGTCTCGGCAATATGATCACAAGGAATTCGGTGATTTGTATCGTGAATCGTTGAACAAATTTTCTTGTCGCCTCAGGAAATATTCAAATGATTTCTTCCTTAAGACTCTTATAATCGAGGAAGACGGACAATACATGACAACTTTTACTCGTAGGCCTGATCCATTATTAGATGAAGATGCTGAGGAACCTTCGAGTTGTATGACACTTAATGATGACACACCTTCATCACCTTTACCTCACGTGGCACCCACCGACTCTTTAACCATGGGGGACGAGCCTCTTAGCACTAATACAAACACCAATTTAGAAGAATTAACCGTTTCTAGTGTTGAGAACCTTATCCCAATCCAAAGAGAGTTTGAGGGTATTTCCATTGAACCATGTGATGAGCTTTGTATTGATACCTCTTCTCCTCATGATCACATTGAGATTTCATCACATGTTGACCTTCATGCTACTACTAGTGATTTTGGTGATTTTGATCTTCATGAATTGTTCAAAGAAAGGGATAATGAGATTGAGGAAGAGTTTATGCAAGATATAGAGGATGATGATTGTGATTCTAGTGAGGCATCTTATGATCTATCATTCGATGACTTTTCATGTCAAGATGACCTTCCTAATTTGGATGATGATGTTGATCATATAGAAGCAGTGGAAGATGTTCATATTCGAGAGGTTTTATCAAACGTCTATAATCTTATCTCTTCGATTGAAGCTTTGAATGAAAACCATAATGATGAGTCCATAGAAGAAGAACCTTTCATTGACATTTCTTCACCGGTTTTTGAGGTTGCACCTATTGACTTTCATGATGATATCATCCCTTTGAGTGACTCTCTCAATACACCTTCTTTTGAGCCTTCTATTCCCACCCTCCCACCCTTGAAGTTGGTTATTGATGAAGATCCTATACTCTTAGAGATTGATCCTTTTTCACCTATGGCACCTTTAGAACCCAAAACCTTTGATATGGATTCTCATATGGATATTGATGCCACCATAGAGGCTTATCTTGCTAATATTGATATTGAGGTTGATGATAGTGATTCTAATTGGGAAGAGGAGATTCTTCTTAGTGAGAATTTGCTTTTTGGGACCCTAGAGCCTACACCTTCTTCACAAGACACTATTCATCTTGATCCTCCTTTTTCTATGCCTTCTATGGAAGATTACCCACCTTTTGATGATGATGAGGAGCCTAATATGGACATAATTGTTATGAATGTTTTGATACCTACACCTTCATATTCTCATGATGCTTTGATCACTAAGGGGGAATCTTATATGGTTGACATGAGCTCATCTTCTTATTTTCCCATGAAGGGAAAGGTTTTTGATCCTGGGATACATAAATTTGAGACACCTTGGTTTTCATCTACTTCACTTAAGAGTGTGCCTTTGATTGATATGCGCTTCTTGTATGAGCTTACTTTGGTGATGCTACCTATTTTGGATTTGTTCGAATGTAGAGATGGGAACTTTGTATTTGATCCTGGGGTACTTCCTATTTGAGAAATTTCGTATGTTGGACAAACTTGAGACACGTTGGACCGTTCCATTTATCGAGGCGGATTTGGTAAATCTTATAGTAAATGGCAACGTGCTAAGTTTGAGTGTATCATGTGAGACGAGCTTCAAAGTGGATATCCTTTATTCTCCATGATGGTTTCCCCAAGGACAACTTAATTCGGGGCCGAGTCGAGCTAGCGACTTAGGGTTAAAAAAACTCAAGCAATGAATAACTAGGTTAGAAAACGTAGAGTAGATTTTCAATAGGTTAGGTTTAATTAAAAGGATGTCATAGTAGAGTTGAAGTGGAGGGGTGCCTTTCTTCCTCTTTTGGTGTTTGTTTCAAGGGTTGCTCTCTCACATTTCATGTTTGGAGCTTATGGAGGAGGCCCGTGTATCTGGTTCACTTCGATTGGTTTTTGCTATTATGATATTCAAAACACTTGTGCTTAAAATGAATACCCTTTAGTTGTCTTTTCCTTAACTTGGGTTAAGCAAGGTTATCAATGTCATAAGTGTAGGGGAGTTCACTCCAATACTCTTAAACATTGAGGACAATGTTTATCTTAAGTATAGGGGAGACTTCTATCGAAGTGACCTTACCAAGACCATTGCCTTAACTTCATGATAATTGGGAAAATTAATTTTTCGATCATTTTTCAAATTTTTGATCTACTTTGGCCACCAAAAATATGCATTCATAATTTTTGCATCAATCATTTTTCATTTTGCATAACACATTTGCATTGTATATATTTCTTCTTTTACTTTTCATCAAAAATATATAAAAGGAAAAAATATAATAAAACATGGTTTTAACAAGTTTAGATTTCTTTGACATATTAGGCCCGCCATGGATATTTTGACTCAACCCGAGTTTGCTTATCTTAGCATTCTCTAGCTAGTATCCTTAACCATGTAGTCCTTCATTGGTCTATTAGGCTAAGCATCCACCAATTTCATTATTTGAGATTTTAAATTTGTGGAGAATGGGAAATGATAGAGTTGAAGCAAGTATAAAAGGGCTAGATAAACTTCATGATAATTACTTGTGGATAAACCCTTCTCTTCTTAACCTCTATTTTCTTCGCATGTATATAATTGTTAATAAATAATCAAGAACGGTTTTAATTGGTTTGTAATCTCTTATGCATTTTTGTCTAATCATTCATGGTTGATATGAGTACGTCTTAAGATTCTAAGTTAGTACGTTTTATGTGTACTAGACTTATGTCATGCTCAATATTTAGCGGGTGTTTTTCCTTTTATTCTTTTAAACTTTCTTTGTGAGGAATAAAGAAAAATAAGAGCGGCTTATGAAAAAATATGAGTGGCTAGAAAAAAAAGAAAAAAAGAAAAAGAAAAAGAAAAAAAAATAATGCAAGACTCCCAAGAGGGGCAGTGTGGTGTTAATTATAGTGACTATTGAGTTCCAATATTACCTTGACGGGTTGCGGGGATTCAATAGATTGCTCCAATCCAATATTACCTTGACGGGTTGCGGGGTTGAAGATCCAAAGTCTCAAAAAGATGGCGGATGTAAATTATTGCGTGAGTTTTATTTTTCTTTCCTTAGCGAGTGTGTAGCTACTTATGAAAGCATGACATGAGGATTTTACACATAAGGCGAATGACTTATTACTCTTGAAACGGACTTATATTAATTGTGAGCGGTTTTTCAAGTAATGGATGAGAAGATTACTTAGGATTAAAACCGTCCTTCCTTATTTTTGGATTTTACATTTCTTATATTTCACGCTTTAAATAATGACAAATTTGCCCACAAGCAATTTGCTCAAATAATAACCGGTTCCACATTTAATTGTCATGAATAAGTTGTTGCACTTTTTACTTGTGAATACAATGATCCCATTTTTAAGCTTGGTATGGGGAAAGTGAAACTTTAGGGGGGTAAATGTCCATGGTACCAAAGCCCTAATCAAAGTCATTGATTTCTTTATGAGTTATTTCCATCAAAACCATTTCAATAAAAATCAAAAAAATATAAATAGAATTGATTCTTTTGCATTGCATTGTAAATATTCAAAATCATTCATCATGTAGCATAGCATAGTTTATTAAATCATAAAATGGCCAAGGTTGGTTAAGTATGAGAAAAGTGTAATTTAGAGCTTTAAAATGCTGCATTGCGTGAGGACATGGCAATGGTCAAGTGGAGGGGAGTCTCGTCAGATTTTTCATCAAACTTACCAGTGCGATCCTTGTGATTGTGAATGAATATTGGACACCCAAACACATGTAAGAACGAGATGTTTGGATTTCTCCCCCTGAAGACTTCATAGGGAGTCTTCATGTGTCTCTTCACAATGATGGATCTATTTTGAGTGTAGCAAGAAGTGGCTACAACATCAGTCAAAAAGTGCTTAGAGAGAGCTGATCAATCAAGAATTGTCCTTGCTGCTTCAATCAAAGTTCTGTTCCTTCTTTCAGCCACACTATTTTGTTCAGGTGTGTAAGGTGATGAGAGATTTTGTGACAATGGAACTGAATACTCATCAACAACGACATAATGGCATCTTGTGCATGGCTTTTCTTTGTGAGAAAATATACCTAGGTGTACCTTGAGTACTCATCAACAACGACAAGTGTATATTTTTCATGACAAATGGCCCTAGGTGATACTGGGCCAAATAAGTCAATGTGAAGTAGATGAAGACTTTCTATAGTGGAGAAAGTTTGTTTTGTTTTGAAACTGGCCCTATGGTGCTTTCCTTTTTCACATGTTGAGCATGGTTTGTCCTTGGAATAGACAAGTGAATGAAGACCAATAACAAGATTTTGTTTTGCCAGTAGAGTTATTGTTTTGAAATTTAGATGGGAGAGCCTCTTATGCCAGAGCCAGTTAGTAATGTTGGAAGCTCCAACAAAGAAACATGTCTCCTGAGTAGAGTTCATGTTCATGACATAAACATATTTGACTCTGGGAGCAATCATCACAATTTCATGATTGGACTTGAAGATTGTACCTTTTTTGTCATCAAACAGAACTAGATACTTTGCATCACAAAGTTGACTAATGCTGATGAGGTTGTGCTTCAATCCATTGACATATGCTACCCTTGTGAAAACTATACCATTGCATATCATTGAACCAAATCCTTCAGTATTAGCTGATGAGTTATCGTCAAATACTACTTTAGGGCCTGGTCCTTCCTCATACTTGTGTAGATGACTTTTGGTGCCAGTCATATTCCTTGAGCAGGCACTATCCAGGTACCAAATAGGCTTCCTGAGATCACACTGCACAAGTTAAGGAAATGGTCAGTTTTTTTTTAAACCCACCTTTGATGGGGTGGGTGTTTTAGATCTAGAAGGTGTTCTAGATCTGAATGATCCTTTTGATGAGGATGAATAAGATTGCTCAGAAGAAGAAGGAAAGGTTTGAACAACATTTGCTTTCTTAGCCTGAAGGGCTTCACTTCTTCTGAACCACTCTATATGATTGTGATCAGATGTAGTGTGAACATTACTTCCACAAGTTTCACAACATTTGGAAATAGAGTTTGGTTTTCTAGATTTGATGCCTCTTTTGAGAGAGATTACTTGATTATGTCCATGAGTGTCATGGTCATAACTTCCACAAATGTTACAAACAGGATAGTAGTGACAGTCATCTGAGTGATGATTGTCCATACCACAATGAGTACATGGTGGGAAAGGCATTTTTCGCCTAGAATGAGATGCTTCAGTATTGTAAGCATCAACACTAGTTTTAGCAAGCATATATTGAGTATGTTCACAAGTGAGGTGGTCAGTCCTCTCACATTTATTACAATAAATCTCTTTTAGGCAAGTTTTAGTGAAATGGTTGTTTAAACCACATAGATCACAAGCCCTTTTTCTTGTACTTATAATGTGGAGAGTTTGAAGGTTCATCTCTGAATCGAGTTGGTGTTTACTGTTGCCTGAGTTATAATTTGAGATCATTGATCTCTTGCATGACAAGAGACATTCTCTCATCTTCCTCAGTTCTAGCATTCTCCAGTTTATTTGTTGAAACTGAAGAGGTAGTTACCTTATGTAAACCTTCAGTAGGAGCTGAAGATTTTTTTGATGTGTCAATTTTGACATGCTTAGGAGACCTAACTTTGTGTGTTGTGTGAGACTTGATGATTGACTGGATTGATTTTGGTCCATTAGAGGGTTCAACACCAACCAACTTCTCCAAAGGAGAGAGTGAGGTACTTACTTCATTCTCTAAATCATCATCTGAGTCATCTTCAGTAACTGAAGACTCAACAGGTGCTAAAGTGTCAGCATCTGCTTGCAACTCAGGAAGAAGGATACGTCCAGTGTCATGATTTGGTAAATTCTCTTCACCTGACCATACAGCATCAGGGATCGAGCTACCATCCTCATTTGAGGCTTTGACAAAGACAATACCAATTGAGTTGGTGCTGGAGGATCCTTCAGCATACACATTTTCCTCTTTTGAGAAGGAATTTGTTCATTTATGCACTGATTTACCCTATCAGAGTTTCTAAGCCAAGATTTAACAATATTTTTTGCTTCTTTTAATTCAACTCTTAAAGAGTTATTTTCATCCAGAATCTCTTTGTTCAGTTGTTGAAAAGCAAGTACATCAAGTTTAGCTTCTTTTAGTTCAATAAGCTTACGTTCAAAATCATCAAGTTTAAGAACAATTTTATGATAATTTTCAAGTTGTTTCTTTGTTCTTCAACAAATTTTAGATCAATGCAAAGGTAATCAAAGACAAATTTAACGTCTTCCTTATCTTCTAATTCAAAAAGAGTTTGTACCTTTTTTATAGTGATGTTGACCCATTCACCATTTCGAGCACTTTCTTTAGCAACAACATTAGAATTAGAGCCTTCATCATTAGCAAGTGCCGTTAGCACTTTCACATTAACCATTTCATCATCATCTGAAGAGACTTCCTCTTCATCCCATTCATAAGCTTCAACAATAAGTCCTTTATTCTTATCTTGCTTGGGTGCCTTGGAGGAAGAACCTTCAGTGCGCATGAGAGCCAGTCTAGCCTTGATTTCTCTATACTTTGCCTCGAAATCTTTTGTTGGGCGAAGTTCAACCCTGTTTTGCTGAAAGGAAGTTGAAGCAATTTGTTTCTATTGAAATGATGATTGACCAGATGGTCTTTATTGAGCTGGTGAAGAATAAGAAGGAATATATGTTTTGGAAAAACAATCCATAGCAAAGTGACCAACCTTTCCACATTTATAGCATTCAGTGCCAGCTGTAGCTTTTGTGGTGATGGATAACTTTCCTCCTTTCATAAAGAACCTTCTATACTTAGCCAGAAGAGCTCTTTCATGAAATTCCTCTTTGAGGTCATTCAGATATTCCTCACTGGTTCTTATGTCTTCTTCATCATCATGACTATCTTGGTATTCTTGGATGACAGCCTCGCTAAAGAAGGCTGTAGACAAGGGTGTAGCAATGGTTAATGCTTTACTCTTGCTTGAGCCTTCATAAATCCTATCAACTAGGTTTTCTTCATATTTTAGTTTCTAAAAAAGAGAGGCCAGATCACAATCTTTAATGTGATTAGCATTTCTCAAGCTTTGGTAGAAACTGAGCCACTTCTTTGGCAATGCATTAACAAATACTGTGTTGATTTCATGTTTTGAAAGCTCAACACCATCATTCACTAGTTCATTCATCAGTGCTTTGTATCTAGTGAATGTCTGTGTGAGGATTTCCCATTCTTTCTGTTTGAAGGTGTTGTATTGAAGCTTTAAATCCATTATTCTTGTTTCTTTGACATCAGAGGGTCCCTCATGATAAAGAATAAGGTCCTCCCATGTAGATTTAGCAGTTTTGCAATTCACAACAGAATTCATTTGGTCGTCTGGAAATACAGACATGATGAGACTTTTGAGTCACTGATCTTGGTTAGCAGCTTTCCTCTCATCAGCAGTCCATTGTACTTCACGTTTTTTATTATCCCTAACCATGGGAACAAATGGACCATTTTCAATAATTCCAAGGAATTGAGGTTCAATCCCAACCATATGGACAAGGAACCTTTTCTTCCAATTGGTGAAATTTGCTACCTCTAGGACAAAAGCAGCACTGAGTTGGCCACCCCTATACTCTAGGGTTTGTGGTATTACTTGAGCCATTTTGGATCTTGATTTGAAAATTTTAAATGATCAGTTTAATGAAAAATAAGAGTTTTACTAATCAAACTGCTCTGATACCACTTGTTGGTCCCTTGTAATTCGTTATTACTTATCAACCTTAAGTAATAACTCATTACCAAAACTCAAGTGTGCGGTATTAACAATTTATAAGAACTAAGAACAATTAAAATGACAATACCAATAACTTTCAACGTATAGACTTTTATTAAAACTCAATAAAGAATCTATAGCCCACTTTATTTACAGAATAACAAAGTGGTTGAATGACAATGTATGGTGATCTCGTCTACTTAGACTTCTAACCAAAGTTAATAGTCTAAGCTCCAATCTAAACGTTCATATGCTTCTTGGCTATATGGTTTAATTGGTATTGAAAGAGACGGGTTTTCTAGAGTTTTAACTCTTGTAATGGTTAAAATTTTCTCTCTCAATAAGCACTCCTTAAATAGGCAATGTGAAATTAGGGTTTGCATTTTGCATGTTCCTATGCATGGGTTTATCCAGTGGGTGGTTGATGCCCATGTTGGATAAACAGTACAAAGTACATAATAAACTATTCTAGAAAAGATAAAGGTTGTACTTATAGCTAACTATACAAGCAACCTACTTTGACTTAAAGTTATCTTTTCCCGCCTAATGTAAACCATCATAATACTGAAGTGTCTTCAGCATTCTAGAGGAGATCGACATCATTCAGTCTAGTATTGTCAAACCAAACTGAACTGGAAGCTCTTCTTCAATACTTGTTCTTCAGCAACTAGACCGCCTAGTATATGAAGCAAAGACTCCTTTGTCTTCTAAGTTTACTGGAAGAGGAAAGCTGTTCAGCAACATAGTCTTCAGTAGGAACTTTGTTCCTCTGGTCATGCTTAAGCAGACTAACCTTGCTGCTGAACATGAAACACTTAGGAGATTTTATATTCAAATCCTAGAGTTGCTTCAGGGTCAGTAATACTGACCCAACAACTACCCATCCGAGAACAAAGTTATTGTTGCTCGTAATGCTGAATTCCTAGAGATCAATCTTATGAATCAAGAAGCAAGTGGGAGTTTTGAAGATCTTGAAGTAATTCAAGATGAAGATACGCCTCCTTTTGAAAACACTAGCAATCATGAAGAGGATGATGAAGAAATTGATGAACCTTAAAGTGACATAGCTCTAATTTGTAAGTCCACAAGGACTAAGCGTGCTCCTGACCGTATGTGTATATACATTGACGT
This sequence comes from Glebionis coronaria, assembly GCA_025667525.1. Lineage (NCBI taxonomy): Eukaryota > Viridiplantae > Streptophyta > Magnoliopsida > Asterales > Asteraceae > Glebionis > Glebionis coronaria. Next base: position 492,998,888 of record CM046874.1, read on the forward strand.
TGAGGAACATGAGTTAGGGGATCATAATGAACCTACTAACTTCACAGCTGCATTAGCATATCCTGAATCTGAAAAATGGTTGGATGCTATGAATGTGGAGATGTAATCCATGAAAGACAATGATGTCTGGATCTTAGTAGACCTTCCTCCAACACTAAAACCGTTAGTCGCAAGTGGTTGTACAAGAAGAAAACCGACATGGACGGAAATGTACACAACCTTAAAGCTCGATATGTAGTGAAGTATATATGAAGCAGCCTGAAGCTTTTGTCAATCTTAAATATCCAAACCGTGTATGCAAGCTCAAAAGGTCCATCTATGGACTAAAGCAAGCATCTAGGCAATTGAATAAGAGATTTGATGATGAAATCAAGAAGTTTTGTTTCATTGAAAATCACGATGAGCCATGTGTATATATAAAATCTAGTGGGAGTAATGTAGTTTTCCTAATCTTATATGTCGATGATATATTGCTTATGGGAAAAAACATTCCAACATTGACAAGTGTTAAAGCTTACCTTAGAAAGTGTTTTTCTATGACAGATTTGGGTGATGCTACATATATTCTTGGAATTAAGATCTTTAGAGACAGATTAAGACGGTTTTATGGTTTATGTCAAAGTGCTTACAATAGATAAAATTTTGAAGAAGTATAACATGGAGAATTCTAAACATGGAATTATCCTCATGCAAGCTGAACCAAAATTATCTAAGTCACAAGGTGCTTCTACACCTACAGAGGTGAAACACATGCAGATAGTTCCTTATGCTTCAGCAGTAGGATCAATCATGTATGCTGTTAGATGTACTAAACCTGATGTCGCGTTCTCTCAGAACATGACCAACCGATTTCAACATAATCTGGGTGAAGAACACTTGAATGTTGTTAGGAGCATTCCGGAGTATCTTAGGAATACTAAAGATATGTTTCTTGTTTATGGAGGAAATATGAAACGTGAGCTCAGAGTTGCTTGCTACACTCATGTTGGATATCTGACAGATATTGATGACACAAAGTCTCAAATTGAATATGTTTTAGTTTTGAAAGGAGGTATTGTTAGCTTAAAAAGCGCAAAGCAGACAATCCATGCCATATCACCTAGAGAGGCTAAGTATATAGCTGCTTTGGAAGTTGTGAAAGAGGCAGTTTGGATTAGGAAGTTTATTTATGGGATAGATGTTGTGCTCATAAATAAAGAACCTATGAAGATGACACTGTGACAATACTGGAGCCATTACTATAACTAATGAACTACGAATCACAAAGGGTGCGAACCATTATCATGCTAAAGTTCACTTACTCCAAGAAGTTATTGAACTAGGTGACATTACTTTGGAAAAAGTTCACACAGATGACAACGTAGCTGACCCTTTTACGAACGCTTTAGATTATTAAAAGTATTCAATGCTTACTACAAGCATTGGGTTGCTTCTAGATAGTAATCTCATGTAAATCTGTGTTATGTTAGTATTTGGATAATTGGGATTGTAAGACATTTATTATTTTCTGATGAATAAAGATACTTGGTGTTTGTTTTCATTCATATAATTATTGTTGTCCTATATTTGTATGTTTAATATTCTTGAATATTTGATTATTCTAAATATGTCCATTCTCGGTTAGCAATATTGGAATATTGTCTACATTAAGACAATTATGAGTATGGTTATATTCTTTGAACATTATGCACGGTTCCTGCCAAACTCATATGTTATTCATAAGGGATGCGTATTGGACACCCCAAACTTTCAAACATTACTGTTGGATCCTTGTCATGAGCAATTTTTTGAATATGGTTTTTAAGTTATCCTTAGACTTGAGATGCAAACATGTTTGTGCATGTGTGATATCACTTCTTGATTATAAGTTAAACCTTATTCTCGCAAGAGTTAGTTATAAAGGCTATTGTTGGAAGTGTTGTGAAGCAGCGATCCACAAACACTTGTAGTCAATATATAATTTATTCCTCCACTTGATATAGTGTAATTTAGTACCACTCAATCCTCTTCATAATTAATCAATTAATTGTATGGTCGTACCCAAAGGGTAATGCAAGATGATTCTTGTTTACATTTGGTATATCTGAATTTAATTCGTTAACGAGAAATAAATGTTAAACTTTATGGAATGATTCACGATCTGTATACATGGTTTAACTCGTACTGGAAACAAAAGGATGATTAGCAAGCCACATAATCTTCTACCATTATTACTTTTGATATATTCTTCTTGAAACTATACCTCTGATCAATTCCGCTAATAATAAAGTGTTGTTAAATGCTTTATTATTGACGTACTATGTCTAATATCTCATAAGTGGGAGCTGTAGGGATATGTGATCGTTTAGCCATCGGGAATGAGCGAGCCTATCAGGGGCACACACTCAAACACGGAGAACTCACTTTTATTATACGTTTATATTTAACGTTTAATAAAAATTCACTTATTTATTTCAATAACATTAGTTAAATTAGTTGGGTTTAATTAATTTATAGTGAGCGCGTAATTAAATTATAGGGGCTTAAAATAAACTCTAGGAAACCCATAGGGCTCTAGTTGGCCAAAATTACCTATAGAGGTTCAAGAAGGATTTTTGTTTGCCAAATAATCACTGTAATTATATTTCTTAGAGTAAGGACCAAGTAATTTTGAGAAGGTGGAGAGGCTATATAAACACATCTCTACACCTCACAAATCGTCCCTCCCCTCTCTCTTGGTTCGAACGATCGGCCAAAGAAACCAAAAAAACCAAACAACCTTAAAAATAACCTAAAGTGTAAACCTTTGCAAGATCGACTACCTTTTGATACTCCCTTGTGAAGTTTCTAAACCTAATACTAAACCCTTGATCCTCGTGTCAAGGTTTTTGTTTGTTCTTGCTTCCCTTTGTGGTTCGATTTATCCTAAACCCGAATTAGGGTTTCGAGTGATTTTCCTCAAGTGTCTTGTAACGTTTATAAACCGATCCTTACGTAATCCCAATTAGGGTTTTGGATCTTGGGTTTCTCATTACAAGATAATTACACAAGTTTTTTTGAGGTGAATTTACTACTAGCATCGTAGTAATTGTTCATTTGACGTGTTGTGTGAGCAAATGATAGAGGCTGTTATTTTACCGTTAAAGTTCAAGATCAAGTTTAAGCTCCATTATATGATCTATTCAATTAATAAAGGTTGGTTTTAATTGTTCTATTTATGTGATTAATTATGTGTGCTATACTAGATCCATTCCCCTGCGTACTCGTAGTTAATGGTTTAACTAGTTTCAAAATTCCAACAACGACATCCGTGATTTGGGACTTATAAGCGATATTCTAAAAGGCTCGCATAAGCATCGTAACAGTGCAAGATTTGACCTTTACGCTACTCTATACACTAAGGCGTATGCTTAATATTTGTCGTGAGATGATAGTGAAAATGTAATAAAACGCGATAAATCAGGATGCATGAAGGTTTTTTCAATTCAATTGCGATAACATAGATATTTTTTTATACAGAATGGAATTTACGGACAAATGTTTTTTTTAATTTATTCATTATATATTACACTTTTTGTAAACTCGATATATTTTAAACATGATATCAATATGATAATTTATAGATATTTTTATAGTTTCTATCGTCTTACTTCACACTGTAAAAACATAAAATCTTCGTTTTAATAAAGCTTGAAGCTTAGTCATGTCGACACGACACACTTCACGCTATATATAACTTCGATTATAAGTAATAAGTTAGCAAGAGTTGATAATAAGAGCAAGAATAGGTTGCACAGACTCACAATCCGCACTCTAAAAATAACTATAAAGCTAATAACATAACCCTATTTAGGTTGCAAAGGAATAAAATAGACAACACAATAAAATTGTGCTATTTGAAGGATTGAATAAACTAGCTAAGACCCGCATGATTTACAACATACAGGTTTAACCTCCTTCGGAAAAAGAAAAAGAGATGACACTCCACATTCGACAAACTTTGATACTACCACTACTACTACTACTATTGTTGATGCATATGTTATCCATGTCCCAAATGTGTGTTGATCCCAAACTCAAATCGATTTAGCTTTGTGTTAACGAGATTGAATCAAGTATAACACGTAGAGAAACTTTGTGTATTCAACAATCTAAGTGTTATGCAGAATTAACACTTAGAACAAAGAACAAACCAAAACAATGTAACCTAAACTTTCTCTTTAATTGTAAAAACTTATTGAACACTTATGTAAATTAATAACCCTATGACCTCCTTTTATAACACAAGGAGTCATGTACAAAGGTCTACCTATCAACTATTCCAGGTAAGGATAAACATAGGAAATATAACATTGAACATATCTTTACTAGAATTACAAAACGTGTAGACTAAGTATTCCATCAGTGGTTGAAATTTCCTTTTTCATCGCTCCAATATACTTTGTTAGTGTTCATCTGCCAGCGCCTCTTTTAATCTTGTCCGTGTCCAAGTTCTTCTTGTCAGCGTCCCAGTGACTTAGTTAATTTTATTCTCAACAATCCTCCCCTAAACTTGATATCTACTCTAGTAATCAAGTTTCATGAATAAAAACTAAATACAAGGAGGATTCTTACAAATACAAACTAATTCTGAATTTGAGAATAAATAAACCTAACAAAATCCCTACTAACATCACTGGTATAGTCAACCTCTAACTATGTGGACACCATCATCTTCAAAACATCTTAAGGCCAAGAATATGGAACATCAACCAAAAGATATTCTACAAACTTTGAGGTACTAAGATAGTACACACCAGTAGCTGAAAACAATCGCCACTTCCAACCACTGAGGTCATCCAAATCCAACCAAATTGGATCAGCTTCATCTGGAAAGATCATTCTCTTGAATGTGGTCCAGATCTTTATTCTATTTACTAAAGAAGGCTCTTCAGCTTCATACTTAGCCTTCATCAAATCCCACAAGGCTACCAAATCCTCTCTATCCATACTTGCAAACAAAGAGATCAAAGAAGTAAATATGTGTACCTTGTCATCAGCCCTGGTGATCACCCAGAAACCACTTGCATCTTCTTCATACTTAACTATGGGGTTTCTGAAATCCAAAGGTACCACTTCTACAAAATCTAAAGCTTCCAATGGGGAGAGCTTCATTGTCTTTCTTATCAAAGCTTCACTTGGATTTAATTGATCAAGTATTGGAAATCCAATCTTCAATCCCTTCTTCACTGGCCTTGGAACCACAGATGCTTTCTTTATTCTCATCTTCTCCTCCATTTCTTCTTGCCTTTCCTTGGAAAGTAACCCAAAAGTGTTGTCTTTACACAAGAAATCCTAAATGGCATAAGCCAAATGCTCCAAATGTTCAGAATGATCTTTTTAAGCTTAGTGTAGGTCCACCCAGTCTGGTGACACCTTAACATCATGTAATATAACTCTCTCCTTGTTGTCTTGTTTTGTTGAAGAATGTTGCAAGCTCTATTTTTCTCAAACACCTTAATATCTCTCTACAGCCTCAAAAATCCTTCTAAGCACCAAATCTTCTCAGACAAAGAAACTGCTGGATCATTCAAGACTTGTTCTTCATACTTGAAATAGAGCTCAGCAATCTTAGGCATGTCAAAATCAAACTGCATCTTCAAATCCCTAAGCTTCTCCTTAGCCACTTCATCCTACCCATAACCTTTATGGATCTTCCAATATCATCACACTAGAACTAGCGCCCTCATCATCACTTCCATCCTTATTGCTTTCAGACTCTATAGAACTCATAATTCGTGACTCGATAGCAGTCTTAGCATGCTTGATTCTTTCCTGCTCTTGAAGTTATGCAGCCAAAACAGAATCAAAATTTACTTGAGCTACATCCTTAGGTACATGTCCTTCTACCATAACTCCTTTACCTTTATCCAATGCTCCAATAGTTGGTAAACTTGTTGATGGTACCTGTGTAGAAACATCCTTGATAATAGTTGATGGTTGGGATACATCAACTAAATCTGTAAGTCTGTCAGCGTCTGATTTATTCACGTCAGCGTTCAAAACTTGAGTGTCAGTGGATGACTCTATAACTTATATCATCATCTCTACAAAAGATAGTTGCTTAGGAGTAATTAAAGAAGTATCAAAACTTGGCTTCTCCTTCAAACCTGTTAGCACCTCAGCTATCTCTACATCCTTGTTTCCAAAAGAACCACCCTCTTGTGAGCCTTTGTCCTCCTCCCCTTTGTAAGAATCCTCCCCTGAAGAAAGGACTCTAAACTGCCTACGCCTTGTATGCAGATCTGCATTTTGCTTTTGCAAGCGTATGCATATCACCGTCAATTCCATAGCTGATAAAGGTTCCATTCTGCCCTGCTCTATCATGGGGATTTGACCCCCCAAGAGAGATTCATTGGGCATGGGTGTGGTCTTAATGATTTGGAACTGTCTTGACCTGCTTCTAAGCTAGTCCCAATAGTCCCAGACCCACCCATGTTACCAACCACACTTGTGATGGTGGTTCCCTCTGCTACATGGCTAGGACCACTAGAGGAGAACACTCCAGTAGTCCTTTGGAGTTTCTCAAACCTACAGTCTGGTTGTTCAGAATAAGAAGTGAAATGTGGGTCATTTTGGTGTTGGGGGGAATTGGTGTCAGCGTTTGGGTTGGTTGTGTCAACACCCACATTTTAAATGTCAGCACTTGGGTTGGCTGTGTCAGCGCCCACATTTTGAATGTCAGCGCCTAAGGGTTGAGGGTCAATGTGCATATGTTGTGGTGATGGAGGTTTTTTTGGGATAGGGTCTTGTTGTTGGTCAGGGTTTGCAACTGCCTGAATGACAGCTTACATGGCTGGGGTGAGGGGAAGGTCTCTAAATGGAGGGGTGTTCATGTTACCAAAAATAGTTTTCTTTTAAGTAGGGACCTCATAAAATTCATCATGGTCCGTACGACAATATTGTTGGGCATTAAAAACCATTTGCAAAAACCTTGGGTAAGCAAGAGTCATTTTGTTACCCTTGCCATCAAAAATCAGTTTAGAAAAGTTATATTTTTGCCCATTTGCAAGGCAAACAAGCGCACAACCGATTGATTGATTGATTTCATTGATAGACGAGAATTTGGGACTCAAACATTATAGGATGACATGGATCAGGTACTTTCAGGCTGGGGGAAATTGTTGTTTAATATATTTGTTTATATGCCCAACTGGGGGCAATTCATATCCCAAGCCTCGAAACCCTAACTCTACCTCTGCTAAGGGGAGGGTGGTTATACCATTAGCGTCGTCAAGATGTAAAGCGTGACGAACTAAAGGTTCAGTAACTACACATCTAATCCCACGAACAGTGCCAACTAATGTAATCACTCCATCAATAGTTTCAGAACAAACTCTAACACCCCCAAATTTACACGCAGCAGAATACATCTTTGGGTGCTAAACAATGATACAAAAACACATAATTTATAAAGAACGACTCGAAAAGAGACGTTTCAAACTCATCGTTCCTAAACATTTGTCAGAGTAGCGTAGTCCCAAGACATCGTAACCAAATTACAACCAAAACAAAAGATTTAAATTGTTTTGACGACAAACATTCAAAGAGTTTATATTACAAAAGTAGTGCACAACATCATTCCCGTGGCTTCCAAGCTTCACACTTCCTGATTACCTGAAATACATGTGAGAAAATCATCAGCAAAAATGCCGAGTGAATCTATAGGTTTATATAATCATTTTGAACACAAGCAAAGATTATAAGTTTGTGGCATACTTGAAGGCAACAAGCATCAAATAACAATTTGCATCAACAATGATAATTGTATATAGCATAAATTGCAATAAGCCATGGAACCGAGCCCTTAGACACTCCCTTTAGAGGTCTGATAAGACAGGAGATTTATTAATTGTCATTACCTCCAGATTATTGGTACATTGCCGTATACCTGACTTCTCAATACAATATGCTCAAACAGTGTGGAGGTCGGGTCTAAGCTTCTATGACAAGTCCACACAAACTGAACCGGGGCGGCTTCCCCTATAGATGTATTAATTGTACTAGCTGTTAACCCATCATAGGTTAATTAACGTCCATAATTGAGGCTTTAACAAAGGCAATCACTTAATGCAATTTAAAGGCAACCACAGGTCAATTCATAGAGGGACACGCATACCATAAAAATATTGTGTTCTAACTTTACAAAACATGTATTCCCCCTCGCGGGTTTTAAAATATTTGAATGAGCTCAAACGAGGCTATAGACTCACCTTAAGTAGTAGAAGTAATTGAAGACGATCGCCGACGATAGTAGATGCCCGATAAATACGACAACCACAACCTAGCAAATAAGGTGCGTACATTAATAATAGACTCGAGAAATAAATCATACATAACAACATCAAACTCAAACTCATAAAACCACAATACACTCGAGAGTAAAAGATATAAATAACTTTATTATACTTTACTACTCATTTACTTTACCATTTTACACTTTTAACAAAGTCCGCCGGCACATACTACATGTACTAGCTTAGTTACCCCTTTTTAAACTTGTCAACCGTTTATGAAACGACTCGATAAACTAACTTACTATATATAGAAATTCCTCCTACAAGTTTATCAAATGAAATTACTTTTAAATTCCTTTACCCGACTCATTTTCAAACTACAAAATCCGGACAGATTTACGTTAATTTTTCATACAACCGTTTTACCTTATTTAAACGACTCCGTTTACAAAGCCGACACTCGGGTTTTAAATTAAACTCAACCTCTAATGTAAATACCTCATTATCAGTAGGTTACATATTTCAAAACTTCCATTTAGAGTCCCCGAGATTCGATCCAAATATCGACAACAACTATATGTAGTGTCGATACTCGTCTCCCGGTACACGATCAATCAAAACATGATAACTTCGCGCTCGTTTGGAGCTAGAAGCTCTACCTTATATCAAATCGAAGCTAATAGAATTATCTGCAACCCTAGGCTATAAGTTAAGCCATTTTAAAAACATAAAAATTCGGATTTTACAGTTCACTTACTGTTATAAAATGACTACCAAAATCTTGTACAAAATCAACTTTTTGATCAAAACCAACCATAGAAATGTTCATTCCTATACCCTAACATCAACACATATGAACCATAACATCTAAATCATCATCAAAATTAAAATCTTTGAATCAAAATGAAGTTTTTAACAAAATTCTTGCAACAATCACCATTGATCATGGCAAGAACACCATGCATGATCATGCTTTCTACCTACCAACATCAAAAAATAAAAATGCCTTGCATGTAAGAATTTTTTATACCAAAATGATCCTTGATCAATTCTAAGAGTGGGTCTATGATTTAGTTTAGCTTAGATCATCCTCAAATTCAAGTTAAAATTGTTTGAAGTTTGGTTTTGGTAGGGTGGTGGTGTTTCGGCAATATAGAGAGAGAAAGAGAGGATGAGAAAAAATTTTGAGTGGAATTTATGTGTGTGTATGTTTGTTTAAACTTTTTATATAGTGGTTAAGGGACCTTGGTTGCAATTTGGAAATAGTTGTGGCTCAAAATGAAAATAGTTAGCTAAAAAGCGGGAAATAATTATTAGTCAATTTTGAAAATATTTACGGGGCTCGGGTTTCGTAAAAATACTTTTTAAAAGTATAAACGCACACGAAAAATAATAATATAACGACTCGATACGTAATTAAAACGATATCGTCGAAAGTATTAATTATCGAAACGATCGATAATAAAATATAAAATTTTGGGCATCCGTCGGTATCGCGATCACTAGTAGTCCTCGTTGCTCGTCAAAATATTAAAATAAAATATTAAATATCGGTTTCAACTTAAACCATTAAACATAATAATATTTAACGTCATAAATACTTCAAAAATATTTGAAAAGTAAGATTAAGTAATGACCTTATTTTGTGGGTTTTACATCCTCACCACCTTAGGAGAGCACCGTCCCGGGGCTTACTTCTCCTTAGGTCCGTCTACGAATAATTGCGGATACTTTCTCTTGAAGTAGTCCTCTCGCTCCCAAGTGTATTCGGGTCCACGTCGGGAATTTCATCGCACTTTCACTATCGGGATCCGACTTTTCATAAGATGTTTCACCTCTCGATCCATAATCTCCACCGGTTCTTCAATAAAATGCAGCTTGTCGTCCAGTTGAATCTCCTCAAGTGGAATTATCAAATTCTCATTCGCCAAACACCTCTTAAGATTAGAAACGTGAAAAGTATTGTGAATAGCACTTAACTTCTCTGGCAATTCCAACTTATATGCCACAGGACCAACTCGATCAATAATCTTGAATACCGATATAGCGTGGACTAAGCTTTCCTCGCTTGCCAAATTGAATTACTCCTTTCCAAGGTGATACTTTCAACATAACCATGTCGCCAATATCAAACTCCAATGGTTTTCTCCTCTTATCCGCATAACTCTTATGTCTACTACGAGCTGTCAATAAACGATTCTTGATTTGCACTATCTTCTCAGTCGTTTCTCTAATCAATTCAGGACCCGTCAATTGACTTTCTCCAACTTCACACCAACCAACTGGTGATCTACACTTTCGCCCGTAAAGTGCTTCAAAAGGCGCAGCCTTAATACTTGCGTGATAACTGTTGTTGTATGAGAACTCCACCAAAGGTAAGTGTCTATCCCAACTACCTCCAAAGTCTATTACACACGCTCGTAACATATCCTCCAAGGTCTGAATAGTTCTTTCACTTTGTCCGTCTGTTTCCGGATGATACGCAGTGCTCATGTCCAACTGAGTCCCCAAAGCTCGCTGAAGCGATTTCCAAAACTCAGATGTGAACCGACTATCTCGATCAGAAATAGTTGACAAAGGAACTCCATGTCTACAAACAACTTCCTTCAAATACAACCGAGTAAGTTTGTCTAAGTCATCAGTTTTCTTTATCGGCAAGAAATGAGCCAACTTAGTCAACCGATCAACAATCACCCAAATCGTATCATAACCACTAGAAGTTCTCGGAAGTCCCGAAACAAAGTCCATAGTGATCCTCTCCCGTTTCCATTATGGAATTTGAGGTTGTTGCAGTAAACCAGAAGGTCTCTTGTGCTCAAACTTCACCTTAGCACATGTCAAGCATTTACTAACATATGTAGCAATGTTAGCCTTCATATTCGGCCACTAGTAACATTTCTTCAAGTCTTGGTACATTTTATCCGATCCTGGATGAATCAAATATTTAGACTTACGAGATTCGTGCATAATTAGATCTCTCAGTCCTCCATACACCGGTAACCATACACGATTCTCGAAATACCGAATTTCGTCATCACGAATTTCGAATATTGGTGTCATCCTTATACCCAAGTCTTCATTTCTCACATTCTCTTCTTTCATCGCCTTTGTTTGAGCTTTAAGTATTCGATTAGATAAATGAGAATAAGTTTTCATGGCTAAAGCTCTAACCCTTTTGGTTATTTCTCTATCCTTCCTACTAAGAGCATCGGCAACTACATTCGCCTTACCGGGATGATAGCAAATTTGAATGTCGTAATCACTCAACAATTCTACCCATCTTCTCTGCCTTATATTGAGCTCCTTCTGATCCAAAATATGTTGCAGGCTTTTATGATCGGTATATACCACACTCTTTGTACCGTAGAGATAGTGTCTCCAAAGTCTATGAGCAAAGACAACAGCTCCTAATTCCAAATCATGTGTAGTATAATTCTCCTCATGCTTCCTCAATTGACGAGATGCATACGCGATCACTTTCTCCCTTTGCATCAACACAGACCAAAACCATTACATGACGCATCATAATATACCACAAAGTCTTCAGCTCCGTCGGGCAAAGCCAAAATTGGTGCAGAACACAACTTCCGCTTCAAAGTTTGGAATGCTTCTTCTTCTTTTGAACCCCACTCATACTTCTTGTTTTTCTGTGTAAGTTTAGTAAGAGGTTTAGAAATTAAAGAGAATCCTTCTATGAATCGCCGGTAGTACCCAGCTAATCCTAAGAATTGTCTAACTTCAGTCGGGGTTGTAGGCCTAGCCCAATCTCTAACAGCTTCAATTTTGGAAGGATCAACATGAACACCGCTACTATCGATCACGTGCCCAAGGAATTGGACTGAATCCAACCAAAAATCACACTTGGAGAATTTTGCATACAACTTCTCCTTCTTCAACAACTCCAACATAATCCTCAGATGACCTTCATGCTCCTCCCGACTTTTGGAATAAATCAGGATATCATCGATAAATAAAATCACAAACTTGTCGAGGTATGGTTTACACACACGATTCATTACGTCCATGAATACCGCAGGTGCGTTAGTTAACCTAAACGGCATCACTTGAAATTCAAAGTGTCCATAACGCGTCCGAAAAGCTGTAATAGGTATGTCCTCCTCTTTAACACGAAGTTGATGATAACCCGACCTCAAGTCGATCTTTGAGTACACACACGAACCTTGAAGTTGATCGAACAAATCATTGATCCTAGGAAGTGGATAACGATTTTTGATAGTTAACTTGTTCAACTCTCGGTAGTCTATGCACATTCTGAACGATCCGTCCTTCTTCTTCACGAACAATACTGGAGCTCCCCAAGGTGACGAACTTGTTCTAATGAACCCCTTCTCCATTAACTCCTTCAACTGATCTGCCAACTCCTTCATCTCAGACGGTGCCAAACGATAAGGTGCACGCGCCACCGGTGCAACTCCCGGTACTAGATCAATCTTGAATTCGACTTCTCGCTGAGGCGGAAGCCCTGACAAGTCATCGGGAAATACTTCAGGAAAATCACGAATAACCGGAACATCTTCCACACGCCTTACTGGTAGTTCTTTCTCCACTACTTGAGCCAAGAACATGTGACAAGCCCTTTCTACATATTTTCGCGCCTTGATACAAGATATCACCGTCAGACGAGATCTACCGACATCACCTTTAACTACAAACACCTTGCCCTTCACCGGTATGTGAACAACTTTCTTGTAGAAATGTAAATCTTGCTTATGTTTTAGAGAGAGAAAGAGATTGAGAGATGGTGGATTACACACAATTCTAGAGAGAGAAAAACCAATGTTTACTATGTGAAAAATGAATAATCACACCACCCTCTCCATTAAAGGAGAGGGTTTATATACCCAAGCCTATGAGATGGGCTCGGGTTTACATTAGGCCGCCGGCCCATATATTTCATGGGCTCGGTTTTGGGCTTTGTTTAATAAATGTAAATAACTAAACTACGACCTATAACATGGACTATTGTTGGAGTGACCGATCCTTTCTAATACGTAAAACGTATTTCCAACAATCTCCCCCTAAGGGAGGTCACTTTAAACAAGGGCGTTACCCAAGTTACAATGATAAAATAAACCTAGCATACTATGCTTTTTTTGAGCTCGTAGTCTTCGTCTTTCTTTTCTTTTTCTTTTCTGGTGAGCATGCTGATGTGATCATTGATATCAATCTTGAGCATTAATCTCTTGCCTTGATCTCGTGCATCCATCACTTGTGATCTTTGCCTCTTTGTGACACCATGTCCCACATACTTATACCTTCGTAATTCTTGAAAGCTTCAGAGTTCGATACAGTGGAAGACTTAACTTTTAGGCTTTCTTGAATTAGATGAGGTATTAAGTGCATAAAGTATAAGCATGCGGGGATGACTTCTTCTTGGATTCCGCAACGCCACCGTCTTCAAATGCCGCAACATAAGTAGACACGAACGAAATGGCTTTGAACATTTCATTCTAAATCGGTAGCATTTTACCTCCGGTCGGTGAAGACCGTTGGACGATATAAGATATCGTACCCGTGACGGATAGTTTCAATTAAGTAACTTCCTGACATAATTTCGCGGGTAAACCCGTTCTCTTTATTCGATCGTCCAAAGCTGACTGCGAACATAAAGAGTGAATCATTTGGATAATAATATCCACATGATTTGAAGTCGTCAATTCATGTTCCTGGAACAAGTGAAATTCAATTAAGAACCGCACCATCGTTGCTTTCCAGTTGTCACTAGCTTGATTCGTATAGAATCTTGCAAGTTACCTACCAAGTGCTGTTTGAGGTTAACACTAGAAGGATTTCCACTCATCACTGTGAACACTAAGGTATCACTCTGAGTGTTCTAGCAAGATCACTAAGATATTACGTAGAGGCCTAGAACGTGTTTAAGTTCAGTTAAGAATTAAACCACTGTTGCTTTCCAGTTATCACAAGCTTGATTCATAAAGAATCGCACAAGTCACCTACCATGAGCTTTTTGATATTCGCTCAAGAAGGATTTCCATCTTCATTCTAAATACTTTCGTATTACTCCGATGTTCAGGCAAGATCATGAAGATTTTACCTAGGACTCTTAAGATCTTTCTTACTTTTCACAGTGTGTGAAGAAGCAAGGAAATATGAAAGTGTGTCCTAATTAGATATTTGATGATCTCAAATGGCTCTAGACTCGATCGTGCACTTTGGATCTTAGTGATCGGAGGCTGGAGAGGAGTGCCACCTTTTCAATACCAATTTATTCGGAGTGAATAAATCAATAGATAATGTGTTGTCTCCGTGTGATTAAAACAAACATCTTTTAAGAGATATCTGAGTTAGCTGGGATGGGTTGTGCAATGCATCACTGGGTCCATGATGTCTGTCTTTAATATCGAGAATCATTAAAATGATCTCAATAGCATATGTGTTGACCCGGTTTCTGCCTAAAGTTGTAAGGAGGGCTTCTTTCTTTACACCCTTTATCTTTACAATTATTTTTCATTCTTAAACCCCTTCAATGCTTACTAATACGTCATAACTAGCACCTTGTTGTGATTGTTCCAGTGCTAACTTAAGTACTTGGTCGGCATTCAGCTACGTTCATAATCTTTCTCCATCTTCCCTAAGGACTACTATTTCTAGCTATAGAATGTCCTTGGGAAGATTCCTCCGGTTCTGGAAGAAACATAGGACTTAACCTATCCTACCATCCTTATGTCACCACAATCTTCATCGTCGTGAAATAAATGGCTTTTGGGTAAGTATATGTCACCATGAAAATCCATTTTGATATGCAAATCCGTTTTGCTCCCCCTTAACATATGCCACGATATTCGAAAACATTTCGCATATGTCGGGATGAGCCAGCACATTAAGTCAAACCATTTGTGATAATATCCCATATTAAATCACATTTTCTCCCCCATATTAAAAATTTTAACCCAATCGATGTTTTTAATATCAATTGATTTAATGAAGTTTTAACAAAGGTTTTGGAAAGAAAAATGCAAGTCCATTTTATCTTCATGATATCAAACGTATGAGATATGATACCGATTTGTAACATGATCACATATTCACCATATTGGAAAAGAATTGACAAGGTTGGACCTGATTGATGAGAACATCATTTGATAAGATCAACTGGATCTTGTCAGCATATGTTGGTTGCCTCGTCACGTCTGAAGTCATCTTTTGACACCACGTGTACGATTGGTATTGTTGTCTTGACACCAACTTGTGAACTCGGCACTTTCGGCATCGAAGATTCTGAATGCTTGACAATTGCTCCCCCTCAATTGTTGACCCGTGTTCTATTGAACGAGTTGTAGTCGTCAGATGAGTAGTCGCGTCGTCGAGTATGTAGATACCAATTGTAGATTGCCATGGTTGTAGAGATGATAGCTTCATAAAAACAAGACTTCTCTTGTTTTAACAAATAAATGCACTGAGACGTACATAGATTTGTGTTAGACCAAGTTATAAAGTAAACTTGATCCCTTACAAGGTTTTAAAGTAAACCTTGCCCGAGAAAATTAATTCCCGTTGTGAGTGAAAGCTTTCATAAGAAATACTTGACTTTAATATGAAAACCAGGTTGCAGTCAGAAATAACTACAAGCCATATAGGCATGTTTTATGAAATATTTACAACTTTTGTACGAACTCTATTTATGGCACCGTGTCGATATTAATCAACATTTCTAACGCCGTAAATATTATCGTACCAAAAGACATTCCTTTGAAAAATAAAGTAAAAATATTTTTGGAATTTTTCTAAATTTTTCAATTTTTATGGGTTTTATATGGTTTTATATTTTTGTATTTTGCTTTTGTGGATAAGAATATAAACAATATATATACAGATGATCACCAAGGATACGGAGAATAGTTTACCATCACTATTCTTTCGCTTCATCTGCCAATTCTTTAAGATTCTCAGGCGAGAAGGTTCTCATTCCTAGCTTGTCGGCCAAAAATTCAATTCGAGCGCGATCTAAAGCCTTCGTGAAAATATCCGCCAATTGATACTCAGATCGGACAAAGTAAAGCTCGATTACTCCATTTTCCACTTGCTCCTTGATGAAGTGGTAGCGAATGTCAATATGCTTCGACCGGGAGAATTGAACATTGTTGCAGCATAAGGCAATTGCACTCTTGTTATCGCAGTACATCGGAATTTTGTTGAAACCTAGACCATAGTCAGTTAATTGCGATCTCATCCAAAGAATTTGAGCACAGCAACCGGACATAGCTATGTATTCTGCTTCCGTATTTGAAATTGCAGCGCTTTTCTGCCTTTTTGATGCCCAACTGATTAGTCGATCTCCTAGTAGTTGCAAAGTTCCACTCGTGCTACGCCTTGTATCTTGACAACCCGCGTGATCCGCATCTGCATATGCCATTAGTGCAATCGAAGAGTCCTTCGAATACCAAAGTCCTCGATTAATGGTTCCTTTAAGATATCGAAAGATCCGTTTCACAGTAGCCAAGTGTAACTTAGTAGGCCGAGTTTGATACCGAGCACGCATACATATAGCAAACTGAAGATCAGGTCGACTAGCTGTGATATACAGAAGAGTACCGATCATTCCACGATAAAGTGTCGGATCAACGGCAATTCCATGTGGATCTGCATCAAGCTTAGTTTTTTCCACCATTGGAGTGTCCACGGGGTCGCAAATTTCCATCTTATACTTCTTTAGCGTTTCAAGGGCATATTTGGATTGATTGATAAAGATGCCTCTGGGACTCTGAGATATCTGAAGACCTAAGAAGAATGATACCTTGCCCATCATTGACATCTTAAACTTGGAATACATGAGTGTCCCAAACTCGTCGGATAAGGTTTGGGTCGAGGCTGCAAATATAATATCATCAACATATATTTGTACCAAAATCATATCTTTACCTCGTTTTTGAATGAACAGCGTGGGATCCACCTTGCCTTTTGCGAAGCCTTGCGTAATGAGGAATTGTGATAATAGATCATACCATGCGCGAGGAGCTTGCTTCAACCCATAGAGAGCCTTCTTAAGCTTGTACACATGATTAGGATATTTAGGATTCGCAAAACCATCCGGTTGTTGAACATAGACCTCTTCCTTGATTTCACCATTAAGAAATGCCGTCTTCACATCCATCTGATAGACGATCATATGCATGTGGGCTGCATAAGCGAGGAATAGTCTAATAGCTTCCAAACGGGCAACAGGTGCAAAGGATTCTATAAAGTCGATGCCCAATAATTGCTTGTATCCATGAGCTACTAGTCTAGCTTTGTTCTTCAATATTATGCCTAACTCGTCGAGTTTCACCTTGTAAACCCATTTCAAAGTGAGTAACTGCACTTGATCCGGGCATTGGAAAAGTTCCCAAACTTCAGGACGTATGAATTCGTTAAGTTCTTCTTGCATAGCTTCTATCCAACAAGATTGAGTAAAAGCTTGTTGCCATGTCTTAGGTTCAACTTCAGTGAGAAAAGCATCAAAATGACAAAACATTGAATTTTCTTGTAGCTAACTTCTTGTGGATACCGGACGATTAGGGTCACCAATAATAGAATCTATAGGATGATCCTTTGTCCACTTGCTGTCATGTTCACGAATCCGTGGATTGGAGTAAACCGTAGTTGGAGCTTCCTCTGAGGTGGACGACCCAGCTTGATTAGGGTCGGGAATAGGTACACCAAAGAATGGAAGTTCACGCATTTGAGAGAATTCCAAATCGTGATCATCATCATCCTCTTCATCATCAGTAGGCATGACATGGGTAGTTGATTCGGGTGTAGGTTGTGAATTACTTGTTGAAGGTATGTCTTGACCAGTGGTAGGTGCAGACGTATCTGATTGTGCAACGGTTGCTGGAGCGACAACTTCGGTTACCGGAGCTATTACCTCAGTTTATGGAGCAACAATACTTGGAGGAGTAAAGAATTCATCAAAGAACGGTTGAAACAACGTATCCCATTCATTCCTAGAAGGTGGTGTAAATGATGATGAAGTAGGGTTGTTTGGGACAAGACCAGAACTAATGTTACTGGGTCTCATTTCATGAAGTGCGGGTTCAGAGCTGCTTTGCTCAGAAGCCAATGCTGTCAGCTCATCAAAATCAACATTCATAGTTTCGAGGATCTTGCGAGAGTTACGGTTATAGATTCGGTATGCCTTCTTTGCGGGTGCGTAACCAATGAAAATACCAATATCAGCCTTTGGTTGAAGTTTTCCCAAATTGTCACCATCATTATTTGGATAGCAAAGAGAACCAAATACATGAAGATATGATAAATCTGGTACTTTTCCATGGAGAAGCTCATAAGGTGTTTTACCATGGCGTTTACGAATTAGTGACCGGTTTTGGGTGTACACTGCGGTAGATACTGCTTCTGCCCATAAAAACAATGGAGCCTTTGCGTAAATTAACATCGTTCGAGCAGCTTCCATAAGTGTGCGATTTCGCCTTTCAACGACACCGTTTTGTTGTGGAGTACGAGCAACGGATGTTTCATGAGAAATGCCAACTTCTTCATAATAATCGCGCAAAATTTGATTCACATATTCGGTTCCATTATCTGTACGAATGCGTTGGACAGTAGTGTTGAGACTCACTTGAATCATCTTGAGAAATCCGATGATGAATTTAGGTGCCTCATTTTTTGCTTTGAGAAATTTCACCCATGTAAACCGAGAGTAATCATCGACAATGACGAGGATGTACTTTTTGCCACTAAGACTTTCAACACGCATAGGTCCACAAAGATCCATATACAACAGATAAAGTTTCTCTTGGTTGGTGTCTTCCGTCTTAGGTTTGTATGCTTTCTTAGTGCTTTTCCTCATTGTATACGCGGAACACAAATGATCCTTGTGAAATGATAGTTTAGGAA
This sequence comes from Glebionis coronaria, assembly GCA_025667525.1. NCBI lineage: Eukaryota > Viridiplantae > Streptophyta > Magnoliopsida > Asterales > Asteraceae > Glebionis > Glebionis coronaria. The sequence continues at coordinate 493,018,018 of CM046874.1, forward strand.
GACCACGAACAAGTTCGTTTTTCGCCAAGTGATTAATAGCGTCAAAGTTAAGATGAGATAATCGTCGATGCCATAACCATGACTTAGTCTTCGATGCTTTGGAGAGAAGACATACGGGAGAAGCGGCCATCATGTCTTGTAGAGACAAAGTATACAAATTATTCCCTCGAGTACCTTTCAATAAATCAACCCCTTCCAAATTACGAATGAAGCAGGTATGCTCTCGAAAAGCAACTTCTAGGTTTGCATCACAAAATTGTCCCACAGAAAATATGTTGTGACCAAGACCTTCCACATAATACACTCTTGAAATTATAACATTCCCAATATGATATTCACCGTAACCCCTTATCTTTGCAATATGATCATTTCCAAATCGAACCGTACCAAGAAACTTGCTGACGAAATTTCTGAGCTGAGAGCGATCTCCGGTCATATACTTGGAGCAACCAGAGTCCAAATACAAGAGAACAATTTGGACCACCTGTTTTCAACAACAACAGTAGACAATGTATTGGAAACTATTGGTTCCGGAGTGGTAGCAGATACAGATAAAATATTATCAGAATTGCTAACAGTTTGTGACCCTTAGATTTCCTGCGTTTTCTAATGTGAGTTTTAGCACTAACAGGTTTTATAGTTCCAACATTCTTAGGTTTTGGATTATTCGCGGGCACTACAGTGGGAGTAGACCTATTTAAAGGGCACTTGGTTCCTATAGTAGTGTCAGTGTTCCTAGTTAAAGGACACGCTTGTGTTTTGGTAGCCTTGGTACTCCTAGTTAAAGGGCACGTTTTCTTCGCTTTAGTGGGAGTGATCCTAGTCAAAGGGCACATATTTCCTACTATAGTGAAAGTTCTACCATTGGGGCGCCACATCCAACCAACTTGGGTTAACACTTTCCCAGTCGGTTTCCATTCTAATCCATTTTTCCGGGCATACATCTCATTCACATGGTCAATAAGGCAAGAATCATGACGACTAGAAAACATACATTCATTACAATTCCAACATTTCAAATTAGAATTCACAGTAGGCTTAGAACGCTACACAACCGCGGAGCCTTTAGGTTTAGCTACATGATTCTTTTTATTCAAAACAGAAATAACATTGCTAGGATGGGCTTCTACTTTCTTCTTCACTTGACTACTAGTTGGGGGCAAGATCCTATCATTCTTCTTGTTTCTTTTAAACTTAGATCTTTGAGCCTCAGTAGTGGTGCTTACTCCTGTAGAAGGCAACACGGGAATAATAGAAGCTGGTTTTGATTCCGCCTTATCTTTAGTTTGAGATGGTTTAGTCCTAGGGCCCTTATTAAATGGTGTGACGGCTATAAGGTTCCTTTTGATTGCACTAGAGGATGATGCTGAGACAGTGGCTGCGTTATCCACAACATTCTTACCTTTTAGAGTACGAAGTGTTTTCTTTAACTCAGCCAAGAACAGATTCTTATCACAAATTTGTTCCCTCAAATCAGATACTTCCACCGACTTTCGATTCAATTATTCAATCAATGATTGATTATGTGCAGTGGTATCAACACATGCGGGCTTTACTGAATCGAAGAGTCGTGTATTTTTCTGTTTTAAGTTATCAACTTTGGACAAAATCCTGGAAACTCGATTATCTAGATCCAGTTTAAAATTCTCACCGGCCTCAAGTACGTTCACACAGTTAAGCTCCTTAGATTTCTCTATTTCTCTCGGCAAAAATTTAGCAAGTTTGTCACTTGGCTGACACTGTTTTGATTGTAAATTCAATCAAAAATCCTTTTCAAAATTTGCATCATCGATATTAACACCTTGGAATGACGTTTCAAAGATTTCTTGAATAAATTGTTGCTTGCATTCAAGCGAATTACAATGTGTTTGAATCTCATAAAACACACAATTCTAGAGAGAGAAAAACTAATGTTTACTATGTGAAAAATGAATAACCACACCACCCTCTCCATTAAAGGAGAGGGTTTATATACCCAAGCCCATGAGATGGGCTTGGGTTTACATTAGGCCTCCGACCCATACATTTCATGGGCTCGGTTTTGGGCTTTGTTTAATAAATGTAAATAACTAAACTACGAGCTATAACATGGACTATTGTTGGAGTGATTGATCCTTTCTAATACGTAAAACGTATTTCCAACATTTCTCCCCACATACAATCACCGCATCATGAGCAACCAACCAATCCATACCAACAATCACATCAAACGAACCCAACTCTATCGGCATCAAATCAATTTCTAACAAACGATTTGCTAATTTCAATGGACACTTCTTAAATATAGTGGTAGTACTAACTAACTGTCCATCAGCTAACTCAACCTCATAACTAGTATTTAGGCTTGTTGGCTCAATATCAATTAAACGACTAAAGGAAGTGCTTATAAAGCTCCTATCAGATCCTGAGTCAAACAACACACTAGCATAACGATGGCTGAGTAAGAACGTACCTGTCACCACATTTGGACCCTATGCCTGATCAGCATCCTTAACAACATAAACTGCCCCAGCAGCTTCACCTGCTTTCTTGTTCTTCCACTTTGGACATTGAGGGAAAATATGATCACGTTCTCCACATTCAAAACAAGTCCTGATCGGAATAGCATTCACTCTAGTGGTAGGGACCATTGTCTTGCATTTCTCCACAACATGCCCAACCTTTCCACATTTAGTGCACCTTGGTGGACAATCACCAAAGTGACAAGCACCACAGCTCTTACATTTCTGGGCTGGTCCCCCATGGTCAGGATTATCATTCTTGTTAGTTGCAGCTCTAGCCCCATTATTTCTCCTCTGATTGTACTGCTTATGGCGGTTACTACCCTGATTACCACTCTGCGAATTCTCCCATTTTCTTTTACTACCCTCAACAGCTCTCTCAGCCCTATCTTGAACTTTCTGCCCCATGAGTGTATGAGCCATTCTTATAGTTTCAACAAAGTTATTGGGTCGAGATGAAGTTGTCTCACCTTTAATGTACCCAGGAAGCCCTTTAATGTATTGGTCCATCTTTTTCTTCTCAGTAGCAAAAGCATCTGGACACAACAAAACCAACTCATTGAATCGGCTAGTGTATGCAACAATGTTATTATCTTTCAGCTTCAAGTGCCTCAACTCATCCTCCAAAGCAGATAACTCTTCTTATGGACTGAACTCTTCTTTCAGCAACCTTTTAATTTCATCCCAAGGTTTCCTGTTTGCATCTTCTAAGCCAACTGTAACAACTTGAGTCTTCCACCAGCTTAAAGCTCGATCCTTGAAAGTAGCAACTACGAACTTAACCTTGTTCCTTTCTGAGCAATCACTAATCTCAAATGTTGTTTCTGTTTTATCAATCCACCTGAATAATTCCAGTGCTCCACCAGTTCCTTGAAATGTAGTAGGTCCACATTTCATGTATCCAGCAAAAGTACACTCTTTAACCGCAGCAGCAGCCTGAGCAACCTCATCTACAGGATTCTTAGCTACACCTGCTCCTCCAACAACTTCTGGTCCAACGGGTTCACCTTCACCTTCAGCACCCGCACCTCCAGAGCCACCTGCTCCTTTAGTGTTAACACGTGCAGCTCTATCCGTAGCTAATGCTTTCACAACCTCTTCAGCAACTAGCCTTGCAATGGCATCATTTGTCATTCTCCTAGGTGGCATGATTCTGTCATATCACAAAGAGAGAAGATAAAATGAATGAGTTAATTGTAATCATGGTATAGTCATATCATGTACAAAATCAATCATCAAATGCATACACATTCTCGATATAAGAATTCACAATCATTATAAGGATCAAAGGAAACTATTATCATAGATCAACAAGGGATGATCTTAAAGACAAATAGAGTACAATGACACAAAATAATAGACACTAGTCACGTGGGGATCCACATGGCTTTGTTGACTGAGACTCGCTTGCAGCAGTGGAACCTGCTTCCTCCTCATCGAAGACGTAATTTGACGGTGGTAAATTCACAAAATAGGTATAAGGTCATAATAAAATGAAAAAGAATAATTTCCAAAAATTTAAATAAATATAGAAAATCCTTCAAAATAAGTAGAGGAAAATTCCAAAAATTAATTCAAATAAATCATTAGTAAATGATAAACTTTTATCGAAAAGTTTTACGATATCAATATATATCGATAAAGGATTATAGTATTTATTTAGAAATACTTGGCAATAAGGCATACATAATAATGTATACTAAAGTTGTAATCCCAGAAGTAGCTTGAACCTGAAGTCACGCGAAATCATGTGCACCGACTCTTTGAAAAATAAGTTAAAAACTGACAGTTATAGTTTAGGTTTTCAGAAAAAAGACCTAGTTCTTTATAACTCATGGCTCTGGTACCAATCTCTAACACCCCCAAATTTACACGCAGCGGAATACATCTTTGGGTGCTAAACAATGATACAAAACACATAATTTATAAAGAACGACTCGAAAAGAGACGTTTCAAATTCATCGTTCCTAAACATTTGTCAGAGTAGCGTAGTCCCAAGACATCGTAGCCAAAGTATAACCAAAACAAAATATTTAAATTGTTTTGAACAAAAGTAACGACAAACATTCAAAGAGTTTATATTACAAAAGTAGTGCACAACATCATTCCCGTAGATTCCAAGCTTCACACTTCCTGATTACCTGAAATACATGTGAGAAAATCATCAGCAAAAATGCCGAGTGAATCTATAGGTTTATATAATCATTTTGAACACAAGCAAATATTATATGTTTGTGGCATACTTGAAGGCAACAAGCATCAAATAATAATTTGCATCAACAATGATAATTGTATATAGCATAAATTGCAATAAGCTCATGGAACCGAGCCCTTAGACACTCCCTTTAGAGGTCTGATAAGACAGGAGATTTATTAATTGTCATTACCTCCAGATTATTGGTACATTGCTGTATACCTGACTTCTCAATACAACATGCTCAAACAGTATGGAGGTCGGGCCTAAGCTTCTATGACAAGTCCACACAAACTGAATGGGGGCGGCTTCCCCCATAGATCTATTAATTGTACTAGCGGTTAACCCATCATAGGTTAATTAACGGTCCATAATTGAGGCTTTAACAAAGGCAATCACTTAATGCAATTTAAAGGCAACCACGGGTCCATTCAGAGAGGGACAAGCATACCATAAAAATCTTGTGTTCTAAGTTTACAAAACATGTATTCCCCCTCGCGGGTTTTAAAATATTTGAATGAGCTCAAACGAGGCTATAGACTCACCTTAAGTAGTAGAAGTAGTTGAAGACGATCGCCGACGATAGTAGATGCCCGATAAATACGACAACCGCAACCTAGCAAATAAGGTGCGTACATTAATAATAGACTTGAGAAATAAATCATACATAATAACATCAAACTCAAACTCATAAAACCACAATACACTCGAGAGTAAATGATATAAATAACTTCATTATAGTTTACTACTCATTTACTTTACCATTTTACACTTTTAACAAAGTCCGCCGACACATACTATATGTACTAGCTTATTTACCCCTTTTTAAACTTGTATACTGTTTATGAAACGAATCGATAAGCTAACTTACTATATATAGAAAGTCCTCCTACAAGTTTATCAAATGAAATTACTTTTAAAGTCCTTTACCCGACTAATTTTCAAACTACAGAATCCGGACAGATTTACGTTAATTTTTCATACAACCGTTTTAACTTATTTAAACGACTCCGTTTACAAAACCGACACTCGGGTTTTAAATTAAACTCAACCTCTAAGGTGAACACCTCATTATCAGTAGGTTACATATTTCAAAACTTCCATTTAGAGTCACCGAGATTCGATCCAAATATCGACAACAACTATATGTAGTGACGATACTCGTCTCCCGGTACATGATCAATCAAAACATCATAACTTCGCGCTCGTTTGGAGCTAGAAGCTCTACCTTATATCAAATCGAAGCTAATAGAATTATCTACAACCCTAGGCTATAAGTTAAGCCATTTTCAAAACATAAAAATTCGGATTTTACAGTTCACTTACTGTTATAAAATGACTACCAAAATCTTGTACAAAATCAACTTTTTGATCAAAACCAACCATAGAAATATTCATTCCTATACCCTAACATCAACACATATGAACCATAACATCTAAATCATCATCAAAATTAAAACCTTTGAATCAAAATGAAGTTTTTAACAAAATTCTTGCAACAATCACCATTGATCATGGCAAGAACATCATGCATGATCATGGTTTCTACCTACCAACATCAAAAAATAAAAATGCCTTGCATGTAAGAATTTTTTATACCAAAATGATCCTTGATCAATTCTAAGAGTGGGTCTATGATTAGTTTAGGTTAGATCATCCTCAAATTCAAGTTAAAAGTGTTTGAAGTTTTGTTTTGGTAGGGTGGTGGTGTTTCGGCAATATAGAGAGAGAAAGAGAGGATGAGAAAATTTTTTGAGTGGAATTTGTGTGTGTGTATGTGTTTTTTTAAACTTTTTATATAGTGGTTAAGGGACCTTGGTTGCAATTTGGCAATAGTTGTGGCTCAAAATGAAAATAGTTAGCTAAAAAGCGGGAAATAATTATTAGTCAATTTTGAAAATATTTACGGGGCTCGAGTTTCGTAAAAATACTTTTTAAAAGTTTAAACACACACGAAAAATAATAATATAACGACTCGATACGTAATTAAAACGATATCGTCGAAAGTATTAATTATCAAAATGATCGATAATAAAATATAAAATTTTGGGCATCCGTCGGTATCGCGATCACTAGTAGTCCTCGTTGCTCGTCAAAATATTAAAATAAAATATTAAATATCGGTTTCAACTTAAACCGTTAAACATAATAATATTTAACGTCATAAATGCTTCAAAAATATTTGAAAAGTAAGATTAAGTAATGACCTTATTTTGTGGGTTTTACACAAACAGTGTTCTAAAACTGCTTGATGTTTGTGACAGGGACGAGTGGAGTATGAGAAAGTGCATACTTTAAAGGAGACGCCATCAAATACCCAATCATCTATGTGTATTAGGGGTGCAAAACATCATCAGCAACCATATAAGACACCATATTATGTTGACTCCTGAACCCCAACTCTACACTAGAAAGTTTAAACGTTGGTGCCATTTGAATGCTTTGTGAAAACTGAAAGATGGTTAACAATGGAGGTTTGAAGGTTCGTAGAAGAGAAGAATAGTAGTTACCCTGTTTAAAGAAGTGAACCTAATATATAGGAGGGTAAAATCACATGATTGGTTAAAAAAGAAGGTAGTTATAGTAAAAAAGTAATGATTATAAACATGAAAATATAATCCCTTTCATTAATAAATGATACCAACACTCTAAAATTACGGCCCAGATTTTCGTCAAAAATAACAACTGGATGGACCCAGTGTTTTTCAACGGTAAAAAATTAAATGTCAACGGGTAACGGCTATATTTTGTCAGCGTTGAAATTTGCCATGTCAGCGTTTAAATTGGTCTTATCAGCGTTGGAAGTAAAGTATGTCAGCGGCCAAAAAAAGACCTTAACAAAGAAGTTTACCTTAATGAAGATAACTCTTACTCTAAAAATGACTGTAGGGTGGCAAGCACTGTCCAGTCATGCACACTTGCAAAAGCAAGATAGACATAATTGTCCTCATGTGTCCCGTGCTAACCAGAGTTCTTAACAGTGAAGAAATCTCATATAAAATCTTTGTGACTTCCTAGGTAAGCCCAATTAAAATGTACACCAAGTCTCCCAACCGACCAATCCCAATCCTAAGCCAAAAAGTCTTGGCAACATGCACAGTATATCAACTTTGCATGCTATAGTGCCTCAAGATTTAGGAATTCCAATAATTTTTAAAAAGAAAAGCCTTCATTATTCCTAACTCCTACTCACCATTGGACACAATCTATAATTGTGATAAGATCATTCTAAGAATACCCAAGATCCTAAAGGTTACCTAAACCTCCCTTTAAACTATGATGTACACAGTTTCAAAATAATATGTATATGACAAATTTTTATTTCAAGATAGGAATGTAAACATTCCAACCATCATAAATAAACTTTTGACACATTACTTGTAAGCTCCAAAGATCCATAAGCAACTCTGTATTCAACTTTAATAATGCTCACAATGCCTGCATGATTAGACGAAATACCACAAAAACTAACATGTGACTGTCAGCGGCCATTTTTACACTTGTCAGCGTTAAAATAACCTCTGGCAGCGTTAGAAAATAAAGTGGAAAATCTAATACTTTACAAAGACAAATAACAGTGCACATCCTGTACATACTATATTATGATTTTAAAAACACATTTAGGTGAGATTGATCATTCCAATACTTGTTACCAAGTACTAGAATCGCCCAACATCAAAAGGTTTAGTTAAAAGATCAGCCACATTCTCTTCTGTGTCTACCCTATCTGGATGTATTATACCCTTTTCAAAACAATCTCTTATATAATGATGCCTAATTTCTATGTGTTTAGTTTTAGAGTGATGTACAAGATTCTTAATGATGCACAATGAACTGTTATTATCTACAAAAATCATGGTATGCATAAAATTATACCCATAATCCAACAACTGGTTATGAATCCATAGAACTTGTCCACAACATGCAGCTACAGGCACATACTCAGCTTCAGTTGTAGAATTTTCCACCACTGTTTGTTTCTTGCATTGCCAAGATATAAGCCTACTCCCAAGAAATTGGCATCCACCAGTTGTGGATTTTCTATCATGATTATCACCTCCATAATCACTATCTGAATAACCAATAAGCTCGAAAGGAGACTCTCTAGGATACCACAATCCCAATGTGGGAAAGCATCTAAGGTATCTAAAGATCTTTTTAACTGCATGAAAGTGACATTCGTTGGGTGTGACTTGATGACGTGCACATGCACATACTACAAACATGATATCAGGTCTTGAAGTTGTAAGATACATCAAGGATCCAATCATAGATCTATAGTGCCTGACATTGACCTTTTTTCCTTCTCCAATCTTTCCCCATGGGTGTTCCTTGTCCATGGGAGTGCTAACTCGCTTTTCTTTTGGTGAAAAGCCAAACTTCTTCAAGATCTCAGCCACATACTTATCTTGAGAAATGAAGATACCATCCTCTTTCTGTTTAACTTGAAGACCAAGAAAGAAAGTCATCTCTCCCATAGCACTCATCTTAAACTTATATGTCATAAGATTGGAGAATTCATCACTCATTTTTTGGTTATATAAACAAAAGATAATATCATCTACATAAACCTGAACAAGAAGAAAATCCTTCCCTTCCTTCTTTGTAAACAATGTCTGGTCTATGGTACCCCTCTTAAAGCCATTATCCACTAAATAAGTGGAAAGTATTCCATACCATGCTCTAGGGGCTTGATGAAGGCCTTACGTTGCCTTCTTTACTCTATAAACTTTATCTAGATGCTAAGATTATTCAAAACCAGGAGGCTGCGTGACATAGACTTCTTCTTTAATTGTGTCATACAAAAATGCACTCTTCACGTCCATTTGGTAGACTTTGAAACCCATGCAGGAAGCATAGGCTAGAAAAATCCTTATCGCTTCTATTCTAGCAACAGGTGCAAAAACCTCTTCTTAATCAATACCTTCTTCCTGTGTGTATCCCTGAGCAATCAGTCTTGCTTTTTTCTAATAACAATGCCTCTCTCATCCTTCTTGTTTCTTAGAACCCATCTTATTCCAATAGGCCTGACATACCTTGGACAGTCTACTAGCTCCCAAACATCTTGAATGTTAAACTGATGAAGCTCATCTTGCATTGCTTCAACCCAGCTTTCTTCATTAAGAGCATCAAAAAGCTTCTTTGGTTCTAACTGAGAGAGAAAACAGGCAAACAAACATTCTTGAATAGAAGGAGTATCTTCCTGATGTTCGTTTGCAAGTCTTAATTTTTATTCAAGATGTTACCGCACAAATGATTAGAAACATAAACACGGGCAAGTATACCCTTTCATATATAGCATAGCTTAATGGTAAAATAGAGTTCGTTCCACGGGATTGTTGTTATCAGAATATTAAAACAATTACCTCTAGAGTGTCACAAGTTCTAATGATATACTTAACAATTGGTATTAAAGGGTGCGTTTGGCTAAGGTCATAACCATATGATAGAAAGGTAGCAATGATGAAATATAAGCACATAAACAATGTAAGACAACATACCGATTACTAGTCGTGCATGTAACATCTAATTGATATAACAAGGATCCAGCTAAAGAATTTGTTATACCAACAACATTAAGTTAAGTTTATGCTTGATTTCGATAACTAAGGTAGCACATGATATTTTGAAGGAGTTGGTATATGTTTTAATCCACTAATCGTTACAAAAGTGATTAACAATATTCATTTACTAGATGACATGAAACTCATCCATTCATATGAGTACTAGTCGATGATCATGGATGAATCCAACATATAACAATGGTCTTACATAGTAACATATAATACATGAGCATCCAAATCACACTTATATTCAAGAACCCAGGGAAAAAGTGCGCCACACAAAACTAATTGTGCGCCGCACTTTTCCCCAGCAAAGCTAATAATAACATCTAATCATAAGGCTATCAAACCTTAACCAAGTGCAAATCACACTACTCCATAATAACAGTAAACAAGATCATTTCAAACATATGTAAATCAAAGTAAAAGATTGACATAATTGAAATAAGAATTATACCACAAGATTATTTCAATAATTGCTTCAAAGGATTTATAAGTTTTTGAACTTATTACAAATGTCTAGCAACACTTCTGAGTTTCTTGTTCCAACACCAATACTATAAACCAACTAAGGTTTACTGACTATGATCAAGGATTTAAAGAAATCCTTGATTATTGTTTCCCCTAAACAATGGAGAAAGTGAGGAATTGAGATATGATTATGCCTGGCCAAGGGTCCTATTTATACTTGAACATTCGTAGGTTAGAAAACCTGGAAGTATATTAAAGGTTCCCCATAATATCCATGCATAATTGCACTTAATTATGTAACTATGGTAAAATGTGCGCCGCACTTGTTCATTTGTGCGCCACACTTCTTCAAGTTTAAATGTGCGCCGCACTTCTGAGTTTGTGCACCGCACTTCTTGTTATTCTCCAAACTCGGGGTACTTTGAATGTACGCCAGACTTTTCTAATTGTGCATCGCACTTTGGCTTCATTTCAGCATAATTCCATCTTTAACCCCTTTATTCTTTATTTCTTCATTTTTTTTCCTTCATGGTTTCTTTCTTATCTACAATACAAACAACACCTTTTATAAGTATCAATTCAACACATAATTTATTTATTTACATAACAAACAAGGACAAATGCATCATTACAAAATGTATAAATGAGGCGTTATCACATTCTCCCATACTTAACTTCTTGCTTGTCCTCAAGTAAGAAAAAAAAAATATTTTTGATAAGTGTCGAAAGAATTAGATAAAGCTAACAATCGAAAAACAAAGATAACGCCATAAAACACCTCACGAAGAAGATACTTTTATTTCACACACTCTCCTTATTATGGGTAGATTATCGCTCAATAGCACGGTCATGAAAACTAAATTACCATAGGCTTGTGCAAGGAACTAAACTAAACCAAATTTTGGCGTAAGCACCAAGTAGTATATCAAAAGAGGTCTTTTTCAAAAACTTTTATTACCACCGCATGTTTTAAAGAATAATACATCATCTTTTTCATGTTGTTGCTTTGCGAATAACTCAAAACTTCTTAGGCTTCCTTTTGCCCTTTTATTCCTTTTTTTCTTTTTTCTCTCTTTTTTTTTCTTTTGGGAAAACATGCTTTCTCCCATAATTATGATATACTATCATTTCACAATATGGTTTCCAACAATATAATCATCTTAAAACATCGGCAAAACTTTCAATTTTTTCTCTTTTTTTTATTTTGCCTCTTTATCATTTAAAATACCTTTTATCATACAAGTATGATCCCACTATGGTCTCGTAAAGATTACCAAGCACAAGTTTTAGAATTAAACTAATCATCGGCACACACAATTTAAAATGTAAGAATGCTTACGGAAGAGATCCTCACAATTATGAATAAATTATTGTGTGAATAACATTATCAATTCTGAGTCAAAATAGCTTTACAATTATAAGAATTATCAATCCTTCGATAAAAACTTTTTATTTTTTATTAAAACTATACAAAAATTTAAAAATTCGTTCTGAAAGTGCGGCGCACTTTTTGAAATGTGCGGCGTCCTTCTGGGTACAGAAAATTCAGAAAACTAAATTTCTTAAAAACATGCATTTATTTGATCTTATTTTCACTCAATCACCCCCCCATACTTATTATGAGCATTGTCCCTAATGCTAAACATTAGAAAAAAGTAAAAATTAGAGGGAAAATAAGAATAATACTCCCCTTTTATTCCAAGTCGTGAGCGAAGCCGAGATCTTCAATCTTCTACTAAGTTCGCCTTGACTCGCTTATTTTTTGTAAATTAACACAAATAATATATACAAACATATTTCAAATACCAAATTAAAAATAAAAATCCCACACATAAAGTAATAAGTTGTCCTAAATGCCAACAAAGGCATATTATAATGCCCTAATAAATTGTTTTCAAATTGTTTCAAATGTGACTAACACAAAAGTCACACACATACGAGGCTTCACATATACTCTTCAGTTTCATCATTCCTTGGAGCATGAGATGGGTGAAAATGTGGTGGATAGGGTGGTGGTTGTTGGGTGTAGTAGAATGGCTCGTGGAGATATCCGGGTGGTCCATAAGGTCCACTCATTGGAACATGATATTGTTCCGCCATCCTCTCAAAAACGGGAGCGTATCGATCCATACAATAACATTGGCGCTCCATCATAAACCCAAGTTGGTCTTGCCTAACCTCCATCCTTCCCATTCTATCACAAACATCTTGGAGTGATGCACGAGGAGCTCGCGCCATACCTACACGAGGTGCTCTAACAGGCGAGTCTTCTCTAATCAACCTTCCATCCGCTCCAATCAAATCTCTCAAAGTAATTCAGTCAATGGTATCACAAACAATCGGTGGACTAAGACTACTCACAACTTGATCACTTAAAAGCCCTATTCTTCGAGCTAACCTAGTCACAAATTGTCCACACACAATCATACGACCCGATTGACTACCAGGACCTTTCCTTTTCATCCATTTTGCTATAACCCAAGCCACATTAGCACATTACTCACAATTCTTGTCCCTAAACATGCTCAATAACCACAATCATTCTTTTGTATTTTATCATATCCCGTGGTTCTGTGGCAAACGGCGTAAGCAATCATCTTTTGAAGCACTCTCAAAAGTGGACTAGAAATTCTAGTGGCCGAGCTCCTAGATAAGCTCAATGGATCCTCATCCGGGAAAATTGATGCCCAAAATTCATTATCATTAAAGCTTCCATGATCACGTTCCCCTCCTTGGAAATATACCTCAAATCCTTCCGCTTTTCGCTCATCTCTATTACACAACTCCAAGTACTTAGAAAATTCTTTCAAAGTCAAAGAATTTCCTTTTCCACAAAGTCTAAAAGTCAAAATCTTCTTAGTCAACAACTCATCTCCTTCGGCATATTCGTCAAAATTAAAAGTAGAGAAAAACTTGAGAACAAGCTCCGCATAGATTTTCTCCCTACAAGTAAAAGCATGAATCCAAGCATCAGTTTCAAATAAGACTTCATCACCTCCAGCTTCTATCACTACTATCCTAAGAATCTCCCTTATTTGAGCTTCACAACCAAGCTCGTTCAAATCTCCAAAATCCACAATGCTAGGTGCAAAAATTTGTTTTGGCATTAAAAGACTAAGAGAATTGTTGTAGATGGTTTTGGTATCATTAGTACATCAAGGCCAGTTCAAAAATTGGTGATTCGGTGTTCCCATGAGTGCGGCACTTGGCGATTCGGTAGGCCTTCGCTTCTTTCCTCGGCTAGACGAGCCGGTTTCGTAATTTCCAGAACCTGTATTCTACGAAATTTTCATCACATACAAACATGTATTAACATTAGATAAGCGTTAGGGGTCAACGGTGATCCTATGACCGTGTTCTGATCATTCTGTTTGTTTTCCAGACGAAAAGTGCGGCGCACAATTTGGAATGTGCGGCGTACTTCCTGGGAAAATTTTATTAAAAGTGCGGCGCACAATATGTAAAGTGCGGCGCACATTCTGGGTATTACAGCAAATGTCGGGGTAACACTAGTAGCTAACCAAATCCGCAAACTAAATGGTTACAAACTAATAAACAATGGCTAGAATCGAACACTAACCCATTCCCAATTCGTTCTAATCCACGACATTGCCTCATCTCTAAGGTTTTGCAAAAACCCTCTTTTTCAATATTATGTTACTATCATCTAATCATTTCTTAATCTATTTCTACATTCCTAATTCCTAATCGAATTATAATTCGTTCTCCAATTACTAAGAACCCTAATTGAAAATTAATCAAATATTAAAAACTTATTAATTTAAATAAACATGAATCAAATATAAAAACTAACCCTAGACATGATCTCGAATGTGAAATTGGAGCAAAGACTCGAAAATATTTTTGGTGATGATTAAAAATCATCAGGTGTTTTTTGTGTGTTTTTTTAGTTTCTAATGAGAAAAACGGGGGTATATACAAAAAATTCGAGAAGTGCGGCGCACTTTTTGAAATGTGCGACGCACATTCTGTGCATCCAGACATGGTTTACTGTATTTTCAGTTTTAAAGTATACAAAACACAAAATTTAAAAGAAAACCTCCAATTTTATTCGATAAAAATAAAAAAACTTAGGGAGAACATTCCCTACTTCTAAGACTATCCTAAAACTTCTAGGACTCTTAGATATTACTTCATATTATTTGATTATCTACATATAAAAAGATAAAAATGCATAAAAGTAACTAGGAGCCAATGATGCACTCCTATTTTCTTCCTTTCCTCTTAGTTGTAGCAGAAATTCAGAGGTGACATGATATCACTCTCCGTGTCCCGAGACCTCTCTATTGGTGTCCTTTGTCTCGTACACTTTTTTGTACCTCTTTCCACATGGATCAACAATGACTATGGCAACATGCCATTCACTATCTCCATCTTTAGCAATATTTTCAAATTCTCGCTTGTTACCTACTTGCCAATCTTTGTATTTCAATGATACGAGAAGTACTCCAAGCATCCCCATAATTTTCTTGTACACACAAATATCAAAGAAAGGGTTATGGTAGCTCCTTTCACTTAGTGAAGCATCAAAAAGTTCTTCCGGTTCCGTCCATGGTTGCAAATGTGGACCATAAATCGGCATACCATTTTCATCTCTTTTTGTGGTGTAATACTTATCATCTTCAGCATCACTATCATCATGTTCTTTCGCTTTTAGCACATTATATGTTTGATGGACAAACCCATCAAAGCTAGTCATGATAGCTTTTCCAACATCTACCGTTGCACCAACGGTGTGCAAAAACTTTCTTCCAACCACTAGTTGAATATCTCGATCAATAGGAATATCGAGAAGCATAAAATCGGCTAGTATTGTGGTTGTCCCTATTTGGCATAGAACTCCAAGCAAACGCCAAAATCCCTCCGCGTAGGAGTGATCAAGAATTTTTATTCGATCAAACCTTGACTCTTCCAACATCTAACATTTTGAACATTCCAAGTGGTATGATATTAACATTTGAACCAGTGTCTACCAAAGCATTGTATGTAGTTTTATCTTCCAACCTTATAGGTAGGACAAAATAACCCAGATCTTATTTTTCGTTCATTACTTTGTTCTCACGGAGCATTTGGGTTGCCACATCCTCATATTCCGAGGTTAATCCATCTTCAATCTTCAACATATCAAGCAAGACCCCATCGACAATCATTTTATACTTATCACTGTATTTTAATGTTTCAATGATTGGTCGATTCATGTTTAACAACATTACTCTTTCTTCAACGTCTTCCTTTAATTCTTCCATGGTTAGTTCTTCTCTAGTTAAGGGTTTATTAATGGTGAGAGAAGGTCCTTCACCATTATAGTTCAATTTGTAAGCATGAGCAGGCTGTTTTCCTTTGTTTCTTTTTCATTTTTCCATATTACAAACAAATCTAGGAGTATCAACTCCCTCGTTTTCAATAGGTGCTAATTCATCATAGTCGAGATTATCAAGTATCTCGTCAATTTCTTCCAAGTCCAAGCTTTCATGTACTTTTGGCCATAAGGTGAGTATTCCACAAGTGATATCAATTTGTGTATTGACTTGCTTTAGGAAAGATCTCCCAAATATTTCACACGGTTCACAGTCATCTTCTTCGGATTGACGAAGAAGTCGACGAAAACAATTCGTCCTTGATCATAACAATGAGCTTCTTATCTATTTCTTTGTCCCCATTATGATGTGTTTTGTAGGTTAAGCCAAGCTCCACTATAAATTCATTGCTAACAAAAATATTCTCCATTTCCAAGTCAACTTGCCCATAAGAGGCAAATTTTCCTTCCACATGACAAGGCATTGAGTATTTTTCGCTAGGTGTCAAGTCTTCCAAACGATAGAAAGTTAGGACCTTTTGAATCTCACTATCGGTTGTGTCCCTATATTCAAATCCTGTCCATTCTCCATCCGATTCAATCTTATCATTTAGGCTAATATGCTCATCCACTCCTAAGCATAGCCTACCCAAGCTTGTGTTTGGATCCATCTTAAAACAACAACACATCAAAAGAAACATTAGTATGTTAGTGTCATAAAATCCAATTGACATTTCATATCATGTAGTCTTAAGGCAACTCATTAGTTTCGATGAAAATCTTTTTTTAAATTGTGTTATAAGGAAATTATGCGTTCTGCTTTTCCAGTTGTGCGACGCACTTTTGAGATGTGCGGCGCACTTTTGCCCGATACAAAAAAGCCGGCGCACTTTGTGAAATGTGCGGCGCACTTTCTGCAAAGAAATTTTTTGTTAATAATTGTATGATCTATATACCAATCAAACAATGTTATAAGCATTTTTTCATAATACTTCCTTAACAAGTAGTCAAAATAATAAATAGTGACCAAATTTTGTAAGATGTTCTCAAGTATTTTGCAAGAAATAACTATTTTTTCATTTCCGCTTGTTTCCTCATTTTCTTGTATCTCAAAGTTGTTAAAAATTCCAGAATAATTACCACAAATTATGTTAAATATCAAATAAGACATAACAAAGAAAATTATTCTACCAAAGAGTAAATTAAATAGAATATAAAATTTTGAAAGAAAATATTTTTGGTTTATCTTGAAATGCAATATTAACTAACACAAAAGCTCTAAAAGCATAAGCACACATAAAGCAATTCTCATGTTTTCAGTAGTAAGCGTTGAGAGTAAAAGGTTCTGGTGATGTTTTGGGATTGTTTTACCAACATTTTGCAAATTCGTATCACATGTGCGGCGCACTTTTGGAAATGTGCGGCGCACTTTTGGAAATGTGCGGCCCACTTTTTAACTTTTTGTTAAAAAAAATTTTAGATTCCCAGAAATCTGTACGACGATTTAGAATTTTGGTTTTACCAAGTATTTCAGAATGTTTCAAAATAAATAACTAATCAATCCCCGGCAGCGGTGCCAAAAACTTGATGTTCGTTTGCAAGTTGATACACGACTTTTAGCCAGGTAAAAATTATCGTTCTAGTGTTCTAATCGAATTGATCTAGGTTCTCTATGTGTGACTATTGTTTTTGGTGGAACAAATATTTGTCGTTGTAGTGTTTAAAAATAAAATGTGCAAAACAATTAAAGTAAAGGTGCTCTTAAAGTAAATCTAAGTCTAATTAAAATAAAGGTGCAAGTATTTAAAAACGTGACTGAAATTAAAGGGCACTAAAGTAAATGACGCAAACTTAAATCTAACTAAGGCAAACTTAAAACGCGACTAAAACTAAGGCAAGTCTAAAATGAAACTAAGGCAAGTAATTTTAAAGTGCAATTAAATAAAAGGCAGGAAAAATAAAGCTTGAAAATACAAAATCAAAGACAAAAGCTAATAAGAACCTGAATACAGCTCACTCGGAATTATCCTTCGTTTGGAACAATCACTCGTCCAGAATGTCACCTTCAATTGGAATGATTCTTCTTCGCTCGGAATATTACCAAAATCCTTGATCCGGAACAAATTGATCTGAATATGTCACTTATCCAAAACAATCCTTCGTTCGGAACATTACTGATTCGGAACTTCTAAAATTTGCCTTGATCCGGAACTTTTGATTAACCCTTGATTCGAAAGATTCCGAATGAAGCTTCCTTGATTCGGATGTTTCAGACTTCCGAATGAACACTTCTTGATCCGAAACTTGCCCTTGACTCGGAACTTATCCTTCGTTCGGAACTTCGTTCGGAAGTTTCGTTCGGAAGTTCGTCCGGAACTTTGTTCGGAAGTTCGTTCGGAACTTTCGTTCGGAACTTCGTTCGGAAGTTCTTGATTCGGAACTTTTGAAGTTCCGACTGAGTCTCCTTGATCCGGAACTTTTTAAGTTCCGAATGAAGTAAATTGATTCGGAACTTTTTAGTTCCGAATGAACATAGCTTGAGTCGGAAGTTCTCCTTCGTCCGGATGAACAAGCTTGACTCGGAAGTTTTGCTGATCCCAAAATCTTCCGGATGAAACCCTTGACTTGGAACTTTGAAGTTCCGAATGAAAGCTTTCCCTCCTTCTTGGTTCGGAAGTTTACCTGGAAAGATCAGAAACACAACAAACAATCCCGAAGAACAAGGGATCAAAGAAAACAGCAGATCTAAACAGATTAATCAAAATAACACAAAAGACTTAATGAAACTATCAACGGATCAACAGTAAACATAAACCAACAATTTAAAACAAGAAATCAAACAACATTAACCACAATAATCAAAAACCACTTGGATCAAAATAAAAGCATGAACATGAACATAAACATAAACACATAAATCAAAGATTAAGAAAGGTAGATAAGAGATTGACAAAATGAAATAAAGATTGACAATAATTAAATGAAAACTTACTTGAAATTAAATGAATTTAAGGTGCAAGACAAGGTATTTAAATTTGACAAGAAAAGTAAATGACAAGGTAAGTAAATGGTGGAAGAGTTAATTGTCACACTTAGCCAACAAAATCAAATGTAAATGAGCCTAATCTATATATAGGGGAGGATTAGGAAGCTTCCTCCCCTCCTTCCTTTCTTGTTAATTGCAAGATTAAGCCCTTAAGCATATAGTCTTCATTAATTGCACCATTAGTCCTTTTTCCTTCTAATCTTCTTTAAATTTGGACTATAATGACTTGTGGCTTGGGATTTCTTTTGAACTCGTCTTTAAATTCTTCAATAAAATAGACTTGAATTCTTCGGCTTTTGATTAACTTCCGTCTTTTGACTTTTTCTTCGATAAATTTTCAGAATTGGTCGTGGACTTCCGTTCTTTTTGCACTCTTGACTTCTTGACTTCGTCTTTCATCTTTTTATTCAATAAAAGTCCGTAAATGCCCGTGAATTCCCGTGTTTTCTCCACTTTTCACCTTTTTGTGCTAAATCACAACAAAAACACAAACCACGCATAATTCCGACATAAAAGACATAAAATACACGTTTTGGTCCGGTTATTATTGTAA
Organism: Glebionis coronaria; assembly: GCA_025667525.1. Taxonomy (NCBI): domain Eukaryota; kingdom Viridiplantae; phylum Streptophyta; class Magnoliopsida; order Asterales; family Asteraceae; genus Glebionis; species Glebionis coronaria. Next base: position 493,037,664 of record CM046874.1, read on the forward strand.
TTAAGTGGTAGAAAAGATGGGTGTTTACACACCTATCAAATCCCCTACACTTGACCATTGCAATGTCCTCATGCAATGCATTAGTTACAAAGCAAGATTACAGTTTTCATCATAATCAATCCACGTTGGCCTTTATTAAAGAAATAGAAAATTAAAATCATACAAAGTAAAGAAATCAAAAGCATACCTTGAGTTTTGAAAATGTTATGAATAATCATCATCCTCAAGTTTTCACTTTCTCCAAACCAAGCTTAAAAACGAGATCATTGTTATTATAAGTTAGTAAACTATCACGAACTCATGTGGGCCAATTACTCACTTAGACTCCCTTATTCCTAGGTGTATCTCTTATATTTTATTATTGTCTTGAATGATCACGAGGATGCATTTTTGACTTATTTCGATAGTTATTAAGTCTGAAAATAAAGTGAACGATTTAATCAATAGTTAGCTAAAGGAAAAAATCTTTTAAAACTGCTTCTCGGGACCTCATAAAGTTCATATCTTGGCATAACTCGTTTCGCGATTTGAGACCTTTCTCGGACCGATACTTGGCAGTGACTTCATACTTCAAACCTTGAGAGACGTTCATGAAATTATGGTCTTCTCTTCATATAGGAATTTCTTCACTTGAAGTTTTGAGAGATTCATACTTGGACCACGACTTCTTCATTTTTCTCCAATCTTTATTTTGGACTTTGATATACAACGATCCGCCTCCTTTTATGACTTGGATCTATTTATCCTCATACCTTGTTAGGGTCTTTTCGGATACACTTCTCCATGACTTTTGGGGAGTATTTGCTTTACGTCGTGTGTCTCGATCCTTCATATTGATTTTCAATAAATGATTCTTCACATCACTTTGGATCTTTAGCAACAAAATATAGCCCTCATGCCTTGTTAGGGCCTTTTCGGACTCGCCAATCTTCGCATCCCGCTTCAATAAGTTATGCCTTGGCTATGAACTCTAATCCATACCGAGCAACTTTTAAACGATCTTGGGCTAGAAGCTAAGTAACTTTTCAAATCGTACAACCTTATTTATTAGCAGATAAATTTACTAGCAAGCGATGGGAGAATAGGCTTATAATTAACTCACATAAATTCACGAAAGAATACCGGACTTATAATTGGCTCTATCATCTCTCGTTCTCCACAGTTTAAAATCTCAAGGAATGAGACTCGTGGATGCTTAGCCTATTAAATCAAAGTTTTGGGTTTTCGAGTCGCCTATAGGATCTTGCAAATTCTTAGACTTTTTCAAGTTTAGAAATCACGTTTTAAAGTTCCCTTGATAAACAACTCTCTAGGATCAATTATAGGAACTTGCGAAAAGTTCTTGTTCTTAACCCGTGAGAGTTAAGACTTTCGCGTTTTATAGCTCCCTATATAAAAGCCTAGCAAAACTTGACTTAAACACGTTAAGGATACTAGCTAGAGTAACTTAGATAAGTACACTCGGGTTGAGTCAAAAGATTCATAACGTTTGAAAATTAAAACCACTTTATTAAAGATTTATTCTAATAAGAAAGAAATTAACTATACAAAGGAAAAACTAATAGGCCAAAACAGATCAAAAATTTTGAAAAATGTCGAAAAATTGATTTTCCGGTTAAAATGAGGACAAATACAAGGAAAAGACCACTTAACTTCGATAGAAGTCCCCCCTACAGTTAAGATAAACATTGTCCTCAATGTTTAAGCATGTGGGAGTAAACTCCCCTACACTTAGGACATTGTGCACTTTGTTTAAATCTCGCTAAGGAAAAGACAACTAAAGAGATTCCTATTTTAATATTGAGAAAATATAAAATAATGAATCGAAAAGAGTTTAGGATAGAACCGGGAAGAAGTAGAACACGGAATCACGGGTCATCAAGAATCATCAAGAGTGGATCATTGAAGCTCGAATCCCTGATTAAGAAGTGAGCAGAGGAAATAACAAACCAAAGGGTCTCCCCTACACTTATGATAAAGAAAGCGAAAAGATAGATGCATGGGTTGCCTCCCAAGAAGCGCTTGGTTTTTGTTAACCGAGTCGTGAGCCTGACTCGACCTTGATCATCAACGGAAGAAGCATGAAACATATCCACCAGGATCAAAGACATAATTTTCGTCCATCAATAAGCACGAGCTTAAGGTGAACAAGGCAAGCCAAAGAAGAGTAGGCAAGGTTCCCTTAAGCAGCGATTGAGCACGGTGGAAGCAAGTAGGGTGAGGTGCAAGCATGTCTTCAAATTTTCCAAAGATTTTTCCTTTTATTTCATCAGGTGGATACTGAGATGGCTTAAAGACTTCAATACCGGGGTCGAACACCTTTTCCTTTAGGGGAAAATAGCTCTCAGGCTCAGCCGAGTGTGAAGAAGATCCGCAAAGAAGCACAACCTCGTCCTCAGAAGGGGGACAAAGAGGTGTCAAATCATATGTGCAACGGATTTCGGTGTCGACTGGTTTCTTCTCCTTTGACAGAATGTGCTTCAAATCCAAAGTAGGATCAAGACAATAATCTTCAAAGTCATAAGGAGGAGCATCACTCTCATGAGGGAAGTAAGTGTTGAGAAATTCAGAGAAATCTTCCTCAAATGAGTAATCGTCCAAAGTAGGATCGAGTGATGGCGGAGGATCTTCATCATGTGAAGAATCGCTCGAGAGAGTATCAGCCTCATCGAAATCATCGAAAGTGGGCAGCTCGGGATACTCAGAAGTAGAATCAAAATCATCCGAATCTGAGCTAGAATCATTATCATCATAAGCATCGAAGATCGGTGGCGAATCATAAATGGGAGAAGCGTCCAAAGTGGAGCGAGAATCATCCACATCATCGTCAAAGAGTGGATTATCGATGGAAGAATCGAAAAGAGGATTGTCATAGACGACAAAGTCATCGAGCACATTAATCATATTTACTGATTCTCGGCTTCCAAAGGATTTTCCTGTAAGCTTCCCCATTTTTAAAACTTTTGAATCATCCCCGACTCGTAAGATTAACTCACCTTCGGCCACATCTACTAAAGCTCATCCGGTTCTCAAGAATGGCCGACCAAGTATTAAAGGAATACGAGGGTCCATTTCATAATCAACTACGACAAAATCGACCGGGAAAGTAAATGTGTCAACTTTGATAAACACGTCTTCGGCTATACCAACGGGGTAAGCGAGAGTACGATTTACAAGTTCGAGAGTCATCTTTGTTGGAATGAGGTCGGGCAATGATAGTGTTTTCCAAACACTCAGTGGCATCAAATTAATACTAGCCCCGAGATCAGCAAGGGCAGTAAATTCTTCAGTTTTGTTGAACACGCAAGGCAACATAAAACGACCGGGATCTCCAAGCTTTTTCGGTAATTCTTTAAGAATAACTGCTGAGCAGTTTTCATTTAAGCGTGTATTGGCGAGTTCAATCAGCTTCTCCTTCTTGCTAAGCAATTCCTTGAATGCTTTGACAAATTTCGGCATGTGGCAAAGTGCTTCAACAAGGCTAATGTTGATGGTCATGTTAGATAGCATATCCATATATTTCGATACTTGACAGTCATTCTTGGTTAGATAATTGGTCTTGGCTACGCGAGAAGGGTATGGGATTCTAGGTTTATAGGTGGAAGGTGAAGGTGTAGTCGGTAAAGGTTGGGATGTTGAAGGGTCCTTCCGAGATACATCGTCATGACGAGGCGGAGACGGTAATGGTGCACTAATACCAGGTGTAGGAGGAGTAGGGATACATGGTGGTGGAGGAGGTGTAGATGATGGTGGTGGGATAGGTGGATTGACAATGGTAATTCCACTACGTGTAGTTATAGCACTCACATTAGCTCGCGGATTGGTGACGGTGTTTGAAGGTAGAGAACCCGAAGAAGAAGGTTGAGCTTCGGGCAAGAAACTAGCCAACAGATTCTTTAATTCAGTCGTTTGAGTGCTGAAGGAGGATTGAATATTATCACGAACCTCGGTTCTAATGTCATTTCCTTGCTTCAAGATATCTCCTTTCAAATTGATTATTTGGCTCTGTAGATTCTCGATTTGCTCACCTTGAGTTCTCATGATGGCATCAACATCGGGATTAATGGGTGGGGTTTGTTGGGTGGGTGGTTGATAAGGGTTAGAAGCTCTTGGTGGGATTTGGTTGCTCCTATTGTAGTTGTTGGCGGGGTTTTGGTTTTGAGGAGAAAAACCGGGTGAAAGGTAGTTGTTGGAACGGTAGCTCAGCAGATTTCTATCCCCTTGTTGTCTAGCTTGGTAATTTTCCGGTGAATAATTACCGTAAGCTGCATACATATTTTCCGGATTTCCTTGTGTCGAAGGACAATCGGTGTATGAGTGAGGACCGCCACATGTTTCACAAGGATTAGCAACCGCTTTAACTTGTTGTTGTTGTTGGTTTGAAGCGAGAAGCGTAATACGTTTGCTCATTTCGGCCATCATGCGGGTGAGTTCGGTCATCTCAGGGTTTGCTGAGGTAGAGGAAACATTGACTCTCGGGTTGTTCCTTGAAGAAGCAGAGGAATCCCAGTTCTTGTGGTGAGTAGTCATGTTCTCAATTAACTCTCTACACTCCTCGGGTCTCCTTTTCATGAATGTGCCACCGGCGGCTGCATTAATCGTATCACGATCTCGAAAAGTCAATACGTTGTAGAAAGTATCGATTAAGGTCACAGGGAGCATGTTGTGGTTTGGACATCGATCGATCAAGACATTATATCTCTCCCAAGCATCAAAAAGAGATTCATCGGGATCTTGCATGAAACCGCTGATCTGATTGCGAAGGCTTGTGACCATGGATGGTGGAAAGTAGCGCGATAGAAAGCGTTGAGTCATGTCATCCCAAGTGTGAATAGAATTCTTCGGGAGACGATCAAACCATTTCTCAGCATGATGTGATAAAGTATGTGGGAAGAGTTGTAGGCGAAGTACATCCATTGTGGCACCAGGCAACTTCATGCTTTGAGTGATTGTAATGAACTTGTCGAGGTGTTTTTTGGCATCATCATCAGGCAATCCTCTAAATAGGTTTGTTTGTACTTGTTGAATCATGTGGTGCTTCAACGAAAACTCAGGAGCGTTGATTTGCATCGGCGCAATCGGTCCTCCTCGTCCAAACATTGTTGGTTGACAAAGTTCCTCCATGGTCCGAAGATCGGGCTGTGGAAGAGCATTGTTGTTATTATTATTATTATTGAGGTGCGGTGGAATGTTGTTGTTGTTAACACCTGCCATATCTAAATCTTCTTGAGGCTCGGGCTCTTGATAATTAGAAGATCTAGTATGCATGCACCTACAAAGACAAAAGAAAAAGAAACCAAACACAAAGACAATATATATACACAAGAAAGATAAAATCTTTTTGGATTTTTGAAATTTTTAATTTTTATGGATTTTTCAATTTTTAATTTTTATGATTTTTTCAATTTTTTTTTAGGCAAGAAAAATAACGCTCACAAGTGAACGGATCCCAAAAAGCAACGTGTCTCTCACAGAAAACTGTCAATCTTAACGAAAAGAGCCGGCAACGGCGCCATTTGATAACTAAGATTTTCCCTAGTTAAAAAGATTCGTTTAAGTATGTCTAATCGAATTGATCTAGGTTCTCTATGTGTGACTATTGTTTTTGGTGGAACAAATATTTGTCGTTGTAGTGTTTAAAAATAAAATGTCCAAAACAATTAAAGTAAAGGTGCTCTTAAAGTAAATCTAAGTCTAATTAAAATAAAGGTGCAAGTATTTAAAAACGTGACTGAAATTAAAGGGCACTAAAGTAAATGACGCAAACTTAAATCTAACTAAGGCAAACTTAAAACGCGACTAAAACTAAGGCAAGTCTAAAATGAAACTAAGGCAAGTAATTTTAAAGTGCAATTAAATAAAAGGCAGGAAAAATAAAGCTTGAAAATAAAAATCAAAGACAAAAGCTAATAAGAACCTGAATACAGCTCATTCGGAATTATCCTTCGTTTGGAACAATCACTCGTCCGGAATGTCACCTTCAATTGGAATGATTCTTCTTCGCTCGGAATATTACCAAAATCCTTGATCCGGAACAAATTGATCTGAATATGTCACTTATCCAAAACAATACTTCGTTCGGAACTTTACTGATTCGGAACTTCTAAAATTTGCCTTGATCCGGAACTTTTGATTAACCCTTGATTCGGAAGATTCTGAATGAAGCTTCCTTGATTCGGATTTCAGACTTCCAAATGAACACTTCTTGATCCGGAACTTGCCCTTGACTCGGAACTTATCCTTCGTTCGGAACTTCGTTCGGAAGTTTCGTTCGAAAGTTCGTCTGGAACTTCGTTCGGAAGTTCGTTCGGAACTTCGTTCGGAAGTTCTTGATTCGGAACTTTTGAAGTTCCGAATGAGTCTCCTTGATCCGGAACTTTTTAAGTTCCGAATGAAGTAAATTGATTCGGAACTTTTTAGTTCCGAATGAACAGAGCTTGAGTCGGAAGTTCTCCTTCGTCCGGAACTTTGAATGTTCCGGATGAACAAGCTTGACTCGGAAGTTTTGCTGATCCCAAAATCTTCCGGATAAAACCCTTGACTCGGAACTTTGAAGTTCCGAATGAAAGATTTCCCTCCTTCTTGGTTCGGAAGTTTACCTGGAAAGATCAGAAACACAACAAACAATCCCGAAGAACAAGGGATCAAAGAAAACAGCAGATCTAAACAGATTAATCAAAATAACACAAACGACTTAATGAAACTATCAACGGATCAACAGTAAACATAAACCAACAATTTAAAACAAGAAATCAAACAACTTTAACCACAACAATCAAAAACCACTTGGATCAAAATAAAAGCATGAACATGAACATAAACATAAACACATAAATCAAAGATTAAGAAAGGTAGATAAGAGATTGACAAGATGAAATAAAGACTGACAATAATTAAATGAAAACTTACTTGAAATTAAATGAATTTAAGGTGCAAGACAAGGTATTTAAATTTGACAAGAAAAGTAAATGACAAGGTAAGTAAATGGTGGAAGAGCTAATTGTCACACTTAGCCAACAAAATGAAATGTAAATGAGCCTAATCTATATATAGGGGAGGATTAGGAAGCTTCCTTCCCTCCTTCCTTTCTTGTTAATTGCAAGATTAAGCCCTTAAGCATATAGTCTTCATTAATTGCACCATTAGTCTTTTTTCCTTCTAATCTTCTTTAAATTTGGACTATAATGACTTGTGGCTTGGGATTTCTTTTGAACTCGTCTTTAAATTCTTCAATAAAATAGACTTGAATTCTTCGGCTTTTGATTAACTTCCGTCTTTTGACATTTTCTTCGATAAATCTTCAGAATTGGTCGTGGACTTCCGTTCTTTTTGCACTCTTGACTTCTTGACTTCGTCTTTCATCTTTTTCTTCAATAAAAGTCCGTAAATGCCCGTGAATTCCCGTGTTTTCTCCACTTTTCACCTTTTTGTCCTAAATCACAACAAAAACACAAACCATAGATAATTCCGACATAAAAGACATAAAATACACGTTTTGGTCCGGTTATTATTGTAATTAAGTGGTAGAAAAGATGGGTGTTTACACACCTATCACAAGTCTTAATTTTTATTCCAGATGTTACCACACAAATGACTAGAAACATAAACACGGGCAAGTATACCCTTTCATGTATAGCATAGCTTAATGGTAAAGTCCAGTTCGTTCAACGGGATTGTTGTTATCACAATATTAAAACAACTACCTCTAGAGTGTCACAAGTTTTAAAGATATACTTAACAATTGGTATTAACGGGTGCGTTTGGCTAAGGTCATAACCATATGATAGATAGGTAGCAATGATGAAATATAAGCTCATAAACAATGTAATACAACATACCGATTACTAGTCGTGCATGCAACATCTAATTGATATAACAAGGATCCGGCTAAAGAATTTGTTATACCAACAACATTAAGTTAAGTTTATGCTTGGTTTTGGTAACTAAGGTAGCACATGAGATTATGCAAGAGTTGATATATGTTTTAATCCTCTAATCGTTACAAAAGTGATTAACAAGATTCATTTACTAGATGACATGAAACTCATCCATTCACATGTGTACTAGTCGATGATCATGGATGAATCCAACATATAACAATGGTCTTACATAGTAACATATAATACATGAGCATCCAAATCACACTTATATTCAAAAATCCGGGGAAAAAGTACGCCGCACAAAACTAATAGTGCGTCGCACTTTGCCCCAACAAAGCTAATAATCACATCTAATCATAAGACTATCAAACCTTAACCAATTGCACATCACACTACTCCATAATAACGGTAAACAAGATCATTTCAAACATATGTAGATCAAAGTAAAAGATTGACATAATTGAAATAAGAGTTATACCACAAGATTATTTCAATAATTGCTTCTAAAGGATTTATAAGTTTTTGAACTTATTACAAATGGCTAGCAACCCTTCTGAGTTTCTTGTTCCATCACCAATACTATAAACCAACTAAGGTTTACTAACTCTAGTGACTATGATCAAGGATTTGGAGAAATCCTTGATTATTGTTTCCCCTAAACAATGGAGAAAGTGAGGAATTGAAATATGATTATGCCTGGCCAAGGGTCCTATTTATACTTGAAAATTCGTAGGTTAGAAACCCTAGAAGTATATCAAAGGTTCCCCATAATAGCCATGCATAATTGCACTTAATTATGTAACTACAGTAAAATGTGTGCCGCACTTGTTCATTTATGCGCCGTACTTCTTCAAGTGTAAATGTGCGCCGCACTTCTGAGTTTGTGTGCCGCACTTCTTGTTATTCTCCAAATTCGGGGTACTTTGAATGTACGCCGCACTTTTCTAATTGTGCGCCGCACTTTGGCTTCATTTCAGCATAATTCCATCTTTAACCCCTTTATTCTTTATTTCTTCATTCTTTTCCTTCAGAGTTTCTTTCTTAGCTACAATACAAACAATACATTTTATTAGTATCAATTCAACACATAATTTATTTATTTATACAGCAAACAAGGACAAATGCATCATTACAAACATGTATAAATGAGGCGTTATCACTTCCTTCTTGTGAATATCTAGCAATGAATCTACTTTGAGTCTGCTTAGTCCTCCTTGTTTGAACATGATTCTGTATATCACCAATTATTTGGGAAGGAGTATGATCTTTGGCCATCTTTATAAGTATTCCTCCCCCAAATAGTGAGTTGTCATGTACAGTGGACTCCATGTTGCCAGTATCATCTTCATTGCTACTCCCATCCCCACTTGAACTTGGAGGTATTTTGTCAGTGGTTGGAACTGGTCCACTGACATCTTGATTGGGTATGGGGTCTACAACATGTTCATAAATATTTCTGTTGGAGGCTGAGAATAAATTTCCAAACAGACTGTCATCGACTGAATTCAACGTGTCAGCGTCTGAATTGCCTTTGTCAGCGGATGAAGATGCATGCATGAATTCATCAACTAGTTGTTCTTGTTGCCCTTCTTCCTCCTTTCCAGCAGCAGCAGATGCTTGCACAAACCTATCAGTCCATATAGGTATGGTGACATAATCAAATATGGGAGTTGGCTCAACTACATGTGATCCTTCTTCTTTATCAACCTGTGTACCTGATATCTCAATAATAGGTTCTTCCAAGACAACTGGATTAGTCACAGGCATATAATTCAAGGACCTTGACAATGGCTCTAAATCAAATAGCCAATTAGGTCCATACTCAGGATCACTTGGTTTATTCTCCAAGAAGTCAACATGAATATTTTCTGTTAGAATCTTAGACTTCTTGTTATAAACGCTATACCCCTTGCTATTTGTGGAATATCCCATAAAGAGTCCCTCATCACCCTTAGAATGAAACTTACCTAGGTTATCCCTAGTATTCAAAATCACTACATGACACCCAAAAATCCTAAAGAAGTTTATACTAGGTTTCCTATTCCAAAGTAGTTCATAGGGAGTCTTATTATGAAACTTATTGACCAACACCGTATTTTGAACATAGCAAGCAGTGTTTACAGCCTCAGCCCAAAAAGCAATGGGTAGATTTGCATCTGCCAACATGGTTCTAGCTGCTTCTATTAAAGTTCTATTCTTTCTTTCAGCTACACCATTCTGCTGTGGAGTTCTAGCTATTCTAAACTCCTTAGAGATTCCCTTATTGACACAACAGGCATCTAGAAGGTTGTTCTTAAACTCACCACCATTATCACTTCTAATAATTCTAACCTCATTACCCGTTTTCTTCTCAATCTGTTTAATGAAGTTAATTAAAGTCTTAGCAGTATCACTCTTCAAAGCCAAAAAGAAAGTCCAAGTAAACCTAGAATAATCATCAGTGACAACAAAACAGTAGGATTTACCATTGAGGCTTTCTATATTGGTTGGGCCAAATAAGTCCATGTGTAATAGGTGAAGTGGCTTAGGACTGGTATGAACTAGCTTAAACTTAAATGAGGCCTTATGTTGCTTATCTTTAAGGCATTCAACACAATTATGATCAATGTGGAATGCTTTTGAAGGAAATCCTCTTACAAGATCATGTCTCACAAGTTTGTTCATGTTTTTAAAGTTAATGTGCCCTAACCTTCTGTGCCATAGTTTACTTTCATCTACTGAGGCCTTAGCATAGAGACAAGACAAGTTGTTATTCATTCTAATACCATTTAGATTCACATTATAAACATCTTTATGTCTAGGTATTCTAAATTCTATGAACTTGTCAGCAGGAATCTTAAAGTCTTTACTTAAAACTAAACACTCAGTATCAGTGAAAAGAACCTTATTCTTGTTGTCACATACTTGTGACACACTAAACAGATTGTAATCAAGTTCTTTCACTAGGAAGACGTCCTCAAACCTCAAGTTGTTGGTGATGAGTATGCCTTTGCCAGAAATGTTGCCATAATTGCCACAAAAAGTACACCTTATCACCATCTTTAATAGGAGTGAAATTAGTAAGATAATCTTCCTTTCCAGTCATGTGTCTTGAGCATCCACTGTCCCAATATCCAAAATCATTGACATGCTTGTGAATACCCCGTAAATGAAGAAAACAAATTAGTTTTCTTTGGGAACCCAAGCCTTTGCACACTTGGATTCATCTGGTTGTTCAACAAGAATTGACTTATTCCTTGTAACAACCTCCTGTTCATCCCTTTGTGGCTTAAACACCCAATTTACCCTAATAGGTTTAGTGATGACCTTTGCAAGAAAATTAAATATGTTGCAAGTCATAGAAAGTCCATTTGAATTAGGGTTTTGATATTGTTTAGGTCTCCATGTCAAACTGGATAAAGCTTTAGACCCTGGTCCCTTGGGTTTTAAGTACCTATTTCTTGGTCTAACATGAGATCTAACAGAAGCCAGTTGTGGCATTTTTATACCAAAACTAGATCTATCAGCGGCTGATTTTGTCATGTCAGCGGATAATTTGTTCCTGTCAGCGTCCAAATTAGGGTTTGCTACAGGAACCCATTGTCTGTTAGACCAAGTGTTGGTCTTTTCAAAGGGTATTTGTCCATGAGTATTAGTCCCTCTAGAAAAGAAAGGAGCTGGTCTAGTGGCCTAGGGACTTGTTTGGACAAAAGGTCTAGGTTTGACCATGGTTGACCTATTATCAACGGTGGATTTAGAGCCACTGACACACTTTTGTCCCATTAACACTTGCTTGACTTTGGGGAGATCTAGGTTTCCTATACATCTCTGCATATTTAACACTAGATTTGCTTTTAGTTGTGGAGCCAAGGTCAATAGTTTTTCCAGTGGTAGGGTTAATGATGACTATGGGTTTAACTTCAGTTTCTTCATCACTAAGAAGCCCCCTCTTAGCAAACAACATAGGGTTGGCTTTCTTCCACTGTTCAAGATCAGTCATTTTCTGCTGATACTCTTCTACTGGGGAAAGCACTCTAGGTGGAGGAATCAATTCCTTTTCTTGGAGTTTTGGAATACCAGTCCAAGAGATATCCTTTTCTAGGACACAATAGAAGTCTCCAACGGGTGGTGGAATGGTAGCATACTCTTTCATCCCAATCCCAGACATGTCCCTAGGGTTTCTTTGTTCACTTACACACTTTTCTAGGGTTTGGCTTGCTTTATCAAACTTTTCAATTTTAAGCCCTATGTTTTCTTTATCCTTAATGGCTTCACTTAACTGAAGTCGCAAGTCAGCTCTACATTTCATTAAGGACTCTCTAGCTTCATTAATACTCTCAAATCTCTATTTAAAACATAAATTTGATTTTTTAGGTCAAATTCTGTTTTCTTATATTCCTCTACCATCCCATCAGATTGTGCAAGCCCCCTTTGATAGTTTGCAAGTATAATTTCCACATCAAAAACACCTGATTTTAACTTTAAAATTTCTTTATTAAGTTTTTCAGTGTTTAACCTGCAATCTTTACTACAAAAGGCATCATCATATACCTCATTATCTGATGAAGAAGAGGAATTGGCCATGAGAGTAAAATGAAATGCTTTTCTTCTTTCTTTTAAGCAACCAATGCTTGATTCTCTACCACTTCATCTGCCATAAAGCTCCAGTCCCATCCAATGCCATCAATACCTTGCATGGCAACCATAGCCTTTGGCTCAGGATCCCCAATAGTGACCATATGTCTTGATTTCTTTCTAGCATCATCACTTCGTGGAGATCTACACTCTCTCATGAAGTGTCCCATCCTATGAAAATTATAGCATTCAACCTTAGATTTATCAAATCCAATTGTGTCTTTACCATTAAAATTCATCTTTCTACCAAACCTCATGTTCCATCTATTAGCCCTTATGCTTGCAAGTGCCATATTCCACTTGATATCCATCTCTTCTAGGTTAGCATCACTAATTTGCTCAAGATCCTCATAGGTAACTAAGGAACCATTGGGTAATGCAACAATGTATGCACATACTATATCCAAATCAATACCAGCAGGTTTAAGATTTGGTAAGCCAACATTGTATGTGTCAGCGTCAAAATTCGAACCGCTGACAAAAGTTGATCCATCGCTGACAAGAGTTGATCCAGTAACAGGATGTACATTCAATCGATTAACATATGAGTCTTTGTCAATGGTTTGAGATTCACTGTGTGAGATGAAGGCCACGCTTCCAGATGTTGACTTCTTCCCATATTGAAGTAAGGTCTCATTCTCCACAATCTTTAGCTTATTGTATATATCATCAAAAGAAGCACTCTTATGGGCATTAGTGGCAACAATTGATCTGGCTTCAATTTTCCATGCATCACCAAGACCTCCAAGGAATGTGACAATGATATCAGCATCTTCAAGTTCTATTCCCATAAAAGCCAACTTACTAGTGATGTCTTGAAGCCTACGTCTTACCTTACTTAGCTTCTCATTGGGATGAGCCTTAAACAAGGCATATTCACTCAACAATTGCTTCTTCCTTTCTTTGGTTGTATCTTCATTACCACCATAGGTGACTTAAGGGCTGCCTAAAGATCTTTAGCAGATTCATAGCTTCTGTATTTGTGCTGGTTCTTTGGACCCAAGGAAAGTTTAAGAATGTTCAAAGTCTTCATGTCATTCTTTCTCAAGGCTATCTCAGCCACTGAGACGGCTCTTCCATCTTCAGGTCTTTCATCAAGAGCAACACCAGATTGTCCAGCAGTTCTTCGTGCTCCAACAGCAGCCTGAATCTTAGCTGCTTTATCGAATTGATTGCCACATTCAATGACTTCCCAAAGAGCGTAGTCATTGACTTGAAGATACTGTTCAAAATTGAACTTCCATTGTTCAAAGTTGTCAGGATCAAGCATAGGAATTTTGAGGTTGTGATTTGATGAGGATGAAGATTCTGTGGTAGACATCTTGTTTGGTTTAGGGTTTTTGGTGTTTTAGGTTTTTTAGGGTTTACTGTTCTTTTAGATCAAAGTTCCTCAACAAACTCGGATACCAATTGTTGATCCTAAACTTAGATCGATTTAGCTTTGTGTTAACGAGATTGAATCAAGTATAACACGTAGAGAAACTTTAAGTATTCAACAATCTAAGTGTTATGCGGAATTAACACTTAGAACAAAGAACAAAGCAAATTAATGTAACCCAAACTTTCACTTTGATTGATGATAAAACTTGCGTACAAATGAAAGTGTAAACTTGTAAAAACTTATTGAAAACTTATATCAACTAAGAACCCTACGACCTCCTTTTATAACACAAGGAGTCGTGTACAAAGGTCTACCTATAAACTATTCTAGGTAAAGATAAACATAGAAAATATAACATTGAACATATCTTTATCAGAATTACAAAACGTGTAGACTAAGTATTCCATCAGTGGTTGAACTTTCCTTTCTCAGCGCTCCAATATGCTTTCTCAGTGTTCATCTGTAAGCGCCTCTTTTACTCTTGTCAGCGTCCAAGCTCTTCTTGTCAGCGTCCCAGTGACTTAGTTAATTTTATTCCCAACAATGTGGCTACAGCCTATGAGCAACACAAAGAAAACCATTTCGTGCTAGTGGAACGTTATTTAGAGACTGGGTTATTTAGATGATGACACTCCATCATGATGATTTTATCAATATACACGAATACAAACTGTCCAATTTTTATTCAATATTCGTGATAGTGAAACATTATTTAAAGACCGGGTTAGTTTATATTGGATCATTATTTATAGGGTAAAAGCTATAAAATACCATTTTACTTATTAAATTGTGCCGACTTTAAACACTTACTATTTAATCTCGTGACTTTACCATTTTACTTTTAATGTTGGTCCGACGATACCAATATTAGCGTGAAATGACTATATTACCCTTTTAAATAACTAATATACCCTTGGATCTGCTAGTACCGAGGACGTCTTCCATTTCTTGGATCTTGGTTTTCAGTTACAGTGAGCCTTCTCTTTCAACCATTTAGGGCCCGTTTATTTGGGGCTAATGGGATACACAGAATACTTTCATTGTTAAGCTTAATTGTTTGGTTGCCATGGATTTTACAGTAGTATCAATCTTGTACTACATATTTTCCCTGTTCTTCTCTTTCTTTTTTATTTCTTCTCTCTCTTTGTTCCTTCATATTAAAACCATTTATTTTTCTCTTTCTTTTCTTATATTAAAACCATTTTTATTCATTTTTATAAATCAAGATCTGATCTTTTACATTATTTTTTTGTCATAATCTTTAATGAATTCGTAAACATTTATAGATCTCTAACTTTACAAAATGGATTCTTAATTTTTCATAGATTTGTAACTATACCCGCTTCACTGTTTATGTTCATATTTGCGAAAATAGAACATTTATTAGAGAAGATGCTCAAATGTTTAGTGTCTTTTTTTTCTTGTGAAATAATAGATCAAATTGAAAATGTAAAGTAAATTCACCAATGCAGTGAATTACTGTACATGGTCTGGGTTAAATGAAGTCTTTCATCTCTTCTTTTTATTGTTATAGAAGAAAGATTATTGTTGTTAGAGCCCTTCAATCTAGTTATTGCAGTTAGTAAAAGCTATAAATCATACCGGATTATCTAAAATGACTATATAATTATTAGTAGCGATTCGATCTGTAATTTTAATAACACAATGATTTTTCAAGAGAGAGAAACTAGATTGAAGAGTGAGAAGCAGATTTGAGCCAATGGCAATGAATATAATTATGTTGAAGAAGGTAAGGATAATATGGTCATTTCACGCTTATATTGGTATAGTTGGACCAACTTTAAAAGTAAAATGGTAAAGTCACGAGATTAAATAGTAAGTGTTTAAAGTCGGCACAAATCAATAAGTAAGATGGTATTTTATAACTTTTACCCTTATTTATATTCTATGGAACCTTACTTATAGGAAATACACAGTTTTATTTGCCATGTCCCAGTATACACAGTACCAATCTATAAAAGTATAAATGATGATCCATTAACATTTTTGCCTAGCAGATTCTTACTATCCAACCAAGTTAGTACTAAGTTAATACCTTGCATAGTCAGGGCGGATCCACGATTTCGAGTTTGAGGGGACCGTGATTTTTTTTCTTAGTTTTCAACTCGATATTGTCAACTGATTAATTTCAAGACGACTACTTTTTAAGATAGCCCGAATTTTATGTAAGTGGACTTCCATGACCTCATGAGGATTAGTTTTCTCCCCATTGAATATGAATCAATACCTCTGATTTGAAAAACCGGTATTCTTAACGTTGGGTCGTCCATTGTGGTTAGAGGCGGACCTAGGATTTTTAATAGCATGTTGCACAATGTTTTTAAAGATTACTAGCAATAAAGTTGAACCACGTTACGTAAAACTGGGTGTTACACGTGTCGAGAAAACCTCTATTTTATATAAAATTTACCCTCAGTGATTTAAAATAGAGTGTATCATGTGCCACTCCCGGCTCCCATGTAAACCCCATGATTGTGGTTATTCGTAATCATTTATCATATATGGTTAATAACATACAATTAGTCGCTAAAACTTTGATTATTCGTTAAAGGTTAGTTTTATTTGATCATACATAAAATTCTATCTATAGTAAGGTAATAAACTTTTTGAATATCTTTGCTTTAATTTCACAGAATAAAATGTTCGATTAAACACTACTCTCTCCGTCCCAAAATTATTATCCACGTTTCCTTTTCGGGTTGTCCCAAATTAATTGTCCACTTCTAAAACTTCTTAAAATATGTATGAATTTTAGATCGAGATTACTAAATTACCCTTAATTGAAATTATAATTACAAACTTTAAAAATATTTTAAATTAATTGGTTAAGGGTAAAACTATCTTTCTGCAAAAATTAAGAGAGAGAAAGCTGAAAATATGGTATTTTTCTAAAACTGTGTGTTTTTTGTCGGGAGACAATAATTTTAGGACGGAGAGAGTATTAAAATAAACTATCTCGTGGTGTACTACCAACTATGTGACTAAAATACTTTTAGTACGTTTTCTTTGATAAGAAAAAAGCGACGGTAAAGATCGTGAATAAATATTATTACTACTAGTACTTTAGATTATATAAATTTTTAAAGTTTTTTCACTACCAGAGTGCTAGCTAGTGTTTTTTTATCTTCAACCAAAAATTTTAAACAATACTCCGTACTATGTTTTATTTTGGGTTAATATTGCCAATTTAATATAGGAAATATGTGTATAAGAGATTAATGTTCGTTTTCCTCGACTCGACTCGAATTGATATCAAATTAGTCACAAGATTTATCGTTTTTGGTTAGTCACTTGTTTGGTATCTATGTCTAATTAAACTTAAATGGGGATACTATTTTAGTCTTAGGGATTATAGAATTAAAAGTGCAAATAGTTCACATAAAATTACTCTAAAATGCAATACAAATATACTACAATTTAAAATCTAGATGAAACTAGATAAATCTAAGATGCAACAAAACTATACTATAATTAAAAATATTAATTATTCTAAATGCAAAATTAAACTAAATGCAAGCACGTAATAACAAGTAAAATGAAAAAAAATAAATAAAAAAGATAAACTTAAGATTAAAGCGTAAAGCTTTAACCTTATAGCTTATTAATATTTCTAGATGATAAAGCTTAAAGCTTTATATACTAATAAGCTTAATAATCACAAAAAGGTGTAAACGTTATACTCAAAATAAGCTTATCTAAAAGAAAACTAATTTTTACAATTTTAAATCTATTTTTAAAACAAGAATAATTTTTAAAACTAATTAAAACGATTTTTTATAAAAGAGATATTTTTTGAAAACAATTTAAACTATATTAATCTAATTAATTAAACTAAAACGATTTAGAGGAAAATAAACTTTAAGCTAGATATTAAAAAAATAAAGAACTTTAGTACCCGTGGTCCGAAGAAAAACGCTCTAAAACAATCAACATAACCAACAAAATATGGCCCGTAAAGTACACGGTCTCTCATAATCAACGAAATATGGCCCGTATAGTACACATCCTCTCAAATCAAACTAATCAAAAGCGAAACCCGTTCACGAACCAAGTACCTTCTTTCTAAAGCAAACTCAAACCGCACAATTACTAAACCGATCGAAACCGAACTTCATAACTTTTGCCAACCAAACACTCTAAGTAATTTCACTTATCAACTAAATCTATTAAACCCGTAAGCTCCTCACCAAAAGTGATGAATCGATACGCCGAGATCAAAAGAACACAAGAGGTTAGGATGATAAGCAACAATTAATATTTGATTAAGTTGATTTTGAAATTTTATAAAGAGATTCAATTTTTAAAAGATAAAAAAAAAACTAATAGATTTATACTGTTTTTTAGGTTTTATAAAAATATTTTAATTTTTAAGCTTAAAACTAATAGATCAACATTAATTTTTTAAAAACCTAATAGATCTACATTTTTTTTAAGTTTTATAAAAATATTTTAATTTTTTAAGCTAAAAACTAATAGATTTACACTAATTTATCAAAAACCTACAATATTAAAAGGTGAATCAAAGATAAAATAAATTTAAACTAAATTAACTAACTACTTGCAATAAATTAAAGAAGTAAATTAAATTGCATAAAAGTAATTAATTAAAAGGCTAAATATACAATTTAGAATAAAGCTTATAAATAAGTTGTAAACCTAAGCTTATAACTTATTTGTTTCAAAAAGCTTAAAAAGCTAGATGAAAAAGGCACCCAAAATAAGCTATGTATTACACTTAGTAATAATTAACGCATTTAATTAAAAGGCTAGCTTATTAATAAGTTGTAAGTCTAAGCTTAAAACTTATGTGATTCAAAAAGTTTAAAAAACTAATTAAACAAATTCACCCACAATAAGTTAGATCTCGAAATATAAGCCCAGAATAAGCTTGAAATAAGATAACTAATTTCAAACTTTTATATAAATCTAACTTATTTGGAAAAAGTTATAAAAACTAATCCCAAATATAAGATAGATTATAACAAAAATTAAGAAAAGTAGAATGAGAATAAGCTAAAAGAGATTAACAATAAGCTAAACAAGAACTTTTATTAATATTGAAGAAAGCTTAAAAATAAGCTAATACAAAAGTTGAAAGAAAACACAAAACTTTGAAAATAAAACTACACCTATATAAACTAACATCCATTACAAAGATATGGGAGGGTATATATAATGCAAGATGCCTAAAGGGGCATTTTTGTCACTTTAAGTCATATTCTTCTTTTCCTTCTATAAGTTGAGGGGTATTTGGTCTTTTACATCCTTTATACTTCTTGTTTTCTCCGTCCCATAATCCAGCTATTAACCACATGCCAATCATTGCCAGACATGCGCCTGCAACCTCTGACCTCGTACTTGACACACGTCAGGTGCCACGTGTCAGCCTCTGAATGGCCACCAACCCTGCCACATATGCAGCCCTGCCACCTCGTACTGACACGTCACTCGGACCTATCAGCGCAGCCTGCCACATGTCACTATCTGATTTGTCAGCCGCCGCCACCTGTCTGAGTCACTGCCACCTCGTACTGACACGTCAGTCTGAGGTGTGAGCGTCGTCTGCCACCTCGTACCTACAACACTTAATGACTCGTCAGTGACAAGTAGCATGCTGGCATTGGCCAGCCGCCGCCACGTGTTTTGCTGATGTCAGCATGACGTCAGCGGGTCTGGTTCGGGTCGGATCGGGTCGGGTCTGGTTCGGGTCGGGTCTGGTTCGGATCGGGTCTGGTTCGGGTCGCCACGTGGACCACTCAGAGAGTGCCACGTGGCAGCTAGTATATATATACCCATCCTAATACCATCGCCAGGATTCGAACCTGGGTCATGTGGCGCAGACCTTAAGCAACCAAAGGGTGTTAGCTAAGCTGAGCATCCCTTTGGTTTTATATATGCAAACTTTGTTTTTAACCCCTTTTGTTTTGAACCTTTGGTAGATTATTAACCCCCAATTTTTGAGCTTGTTTAATAATAATAATAATAATAATAATAATAATAAGTGTGCCGATATTGGATATGAGTTCCTCCTATTTTTTTTCTTTTCTTTGGGGGAACTAGAGGAGGAAGCAGTTACATTGCTAAAACGGATTCGAAAATTCTCCATTATTCAGGACATTGGAGCGCGTGCTGCTGTTCATATTTTTAATAGGATCAGTTTCGTTATTGCTAAAGGAGTGGGAGCCCAGATAGTATCTCGGCTTCCCACTAATTTCCTGTAAATTCTATTATTCTAATAAAGTGATGTTTAGATAAAATAATAATAATAATAATAATTATTATTCTTCCATCACCTTCTTCACGATCTGCGGGCGATTCACGCATCACCATCCCTCCATCACCTTCTTCACCAATCCTCCTTTACCATCACCATCTTCACGCATCCCTCCAATCAATTTTTCTTTCCGGTGGTTCATCATCTCACCGTTAATCATACGCATCCTCTCATCCAACTGCGGGCGATTCACGCATCACCATCCCTCCATCACCTTCTTCACCATTCCTCCATTACCATCACCATCTTCTTCATCGCATCACCATCTTTTCACCACTACTGTGGGCGACACGCATCCCTCCATCACCTTCTTCACCAATCCTCCATTACCATAACCTTCTTCACGCATCCCTCCAATCAATTTTTTCTTTCCGGTGGTTCATCATCCCGTTACTGTAGTTCATCATCCATCCCAATCAATTTTTTTCTGCGTAACTGAAACTTTCATCATCTCCATTGCTGCGTAACAGATACATTCATCATCCCGTTACTGTAGTTTTGTTACAGGTGGGTTTGTATTGGGTTTCGTTACAGGTGGGTTTGTTGTAGTGGGTTTCGTTGTAGGTTTGGATTCGGTTCGTTGTGGTTCGGTTGTAGTTCGTTGGATTTGGTGTGGGTTGTGGTTCGGTAGTGGTTCGGTAGTGGTTCGTTGTGGTTCGGTAGTGGTTCGGTAGTGGTTCGTTGTGGTTCGCTGTAGTGGGCTGTGCCGGTTAGTGTTTGTGTGAGGCTTCGGGGGTGAGTGGTTTGGTGTATGGTTCGGTAGGGGTTTGGTTATTGTCCGGTTAGTGTTCTTTTTTTCACGGCTGTATTGTTTTGGTTCGTTGTTGTGGAGGTTGGTTTTGGTCGCTGTTGTAGGTCTGTTTTATTGGTTGGTTTGGGGTTGTGTTGTGGGGTTTG
Organism: Glebionis coronaria; assembly: GCA_025667525.1. Lineage (NCBI taxonomy): Eukaryota > Viridiplantae > Streptophyta > Magnoliopsida > Asterales > Asteraceae > Glebionis > Glebionis coronaria. The sequence goes on from CM046874.1 coordinate 493,058,731, forward strand.
CGTGTGCTACTGGTTGTTTTGTGTTGGGTTTTATTGTGTTGATTACGGGAGACTCGCTTAGAATTTCTTGCCCTTTGCAAGGGGGTGAAGGGTGTGGAGCTGGTAGAGGTGGACGGGGGCATTCTAAAAAGTATTTTATCGACCACTTGGGTACTCGCCATTTTAAGACGGATGTGTTGAAGGGAGTTTACAAAGTGCGTATCGCGAATGATTTTTCCTTGTTTTCGGCCCTTGATCTTGCTTTGCATGAAGCGGGGATTTGGCTTTGTGGTGAGTGTCTTTGTACGCATACTTTTGGTAAGAATTGTAGACATATGGATGGTGTTGTGGTTGAGTCTCCAGATTTTGAGGATTGTGCGATTCGGGGGATTGTTTTGCCGGTTTGTTCGCCTAGTGTGGATGTTGATGTTGATCGAGGTCAGGTTTCGTTGTCAGGTTCTGGGCCTCCTATAGATTGTGACAAGGGTTCTGTTAGAACTGGCTTAGGGATGGGTTCACTTTGTTTAGATGTTGACCTCCTTGACCGTTTCTTTTTGACGCGCATACATACGGTCAAGTGCATCCCGCCTAATTTGAGGCTTGGATTTGCTAGGATTTTTCTTAGTGCTCTTGACAAAGTTTTATCTAGCACAAGTGATATTGCAGCGTGGGTGGAACTTCTCATCTTACCGGGTTGTATTTTGGCGGTGTTCGTACCGTCTTGCAGGGCTCAGCGGCGATCTGGTGAGAGGGAGCGTGGTCAGTTTGTTAGTATTTCTAGTGCCATTGCTCGGTGGAGGGATCCTGGGGAGAGGATTGGGTTGATTAGAGATCGTTTAGGTGGTCTTTCCTTTTCTTCGCGTAGGTACTTGAGGTCGCAAGATGCTATGACGGCTAATATTTCTCAGTGCAAGCGTAAGTTGAGTGATGGCCACTTTTCAGCGGCTATTAAGGTTCTCACTTCTTCGGGTGTTGCCCCTGATTATCCTGACACCCTGGGGGATTTGGAGGCTAAGCATCCCTTTGCTTCTCCTCCTGTTGTGCCTTCTTCTTCTTGTGGGGTGGACACGCTTTTTGTTCGCAAGGATCTGGTATTGAATCGGATTCGAAGTTTTCCCAAAGGTACTTCTTGTGGTCGAGATGGGCTCAGAGCTCAACATTTTTTAGATGTTTTGGGAGGAGCAGCTTCTGCTGTGGCTGATGATCTTTTGGTTTCTATCACTGGTGTGGTTAATCTGTTTCTTTCTGGTAAGTGTCCTAGTCTGCTTGGTGAGTTTATTGCCAGTGCCCCTTTGACTCCGCTTGTTAAGCCTGGAGGGGGCATTCGGCCTATTGCTATTGGTACTGTATGGAGGAGGCTTGTCTCTAAGGTTGCATCTTCTTCTGTTGGGGAATCGATGACCTCTTATCTGCATGATTTTCAGTTTGGTGTGGGGGTGCCCGGTGGGTGTGAGGCGGTTCTTCATTCTGTCAGCAGGTTTGTGGAGGAGAGAGGGGATGAGGCCGGACTTTCTATGCTTTTGGTGGATTTTCAGAATGCCTTTAATCTTGTTGATAGGAGCACCATTATTCATGAAGTTCGGCTGAGGTGTCCGGCTATCTCGCCTTGGGTGTAGTTTTGCTATTCTCTGCCAGCTCGGCTTTATTATGGGGTTTCTATTCTTTTGTCTTCTCAGGGGTTCAGCAGGGTGATCCATTGGGTCCCTTATTATTCTCTCTTGCTCTGCATCCACTTGTTCATGCTATTCATCAGGCGTGTGAGCTCTCCCTTCATGAATGGTACCTTGATGACGGCACTATTATTGGCGATACTCTTATGGTTGCTAAGGCTTTGGATATTATTAGTGTGGAAGGACCGGCTCGTGGGATTCATCTAAACGTTGATAAATCTGAGCTTTTCTGGCCGGTGGAGGATCCTCGGGGGTTGGTAGATGGCCTCTTCCCTGCTTCTATTTCTCGTCCGAGGTCTGGTGTTAAGCTTCTTGGTGGCTCTATTAGTCGTGATTTAGTTTTTGCTGGTAATTTTGTTACGCGTCGGGTCTCTAAGGCTATTTCTTTGTTAGAGGCAATTAGGGGGCTTGATGACCCGCAATGTGAACTTCTTCTCCTTCGTTACTGTGCTGGTGTTTCAAAGTTGGTGTATGCTTTGAGGACTTGCCCCCCTGGGTTTCTTGAGGGTGTTTTGTCACAGTTTGATCAGGCCTTACGCGCGTCTTTGGAGTTGATTGTTACGGGTTCAGGGCCTGGGTTTGGTGATTTGCAGTGGCGTCTTGCTACTCTTCCTATCAGTATTGGTGGCCTAGGGGTCTTATGTGCTGAGGATGTCAGGTGCTTTGCCTTTATTGCTTCTCGTTTACAGTCTGGTGATTTGCAGGATCGGATTTTGGCGAGGTCTGGGATTGTTTCGCCTGGCCCTATTTTTCAGTCTGCTCTTGATGCTTTCTCGACCTGTTGTGGTGTCGACCCTCTCTCTGTCACCACTAGCTCTCCTGCCCCCCCCAGTTTATGAAGTCTTTGGCAAAGAGTTACTTTGGTTTCATTGATGGTTGTTTGACGTCGCGTTTCGGGTTGAGTCGTCGTCAGGAAGCACTTCTCAGCTGTGTGCGTGCTCCTCATGCGCAAGATTACGTCTTCGCTATTCTGATTGATGGGCTGGGACAGCGGATGAACCCGAGACAGTTTCGTGCGGTATTGTGTTATCGTTTGTCGATTCCTTTATTTCCTGATGGTTCTTTGTGCTCAGGTTGCCATGTACATCGGATGGATCTGTGGGGTAATCATGCTGTTCATTGCGCTAGTGATTTGGGGGTTAAGTTTCGGCACAATCTTGTTCGTGATGTGTTGTTTGATATTTGTTCTAAGGTTGGTGTGTCGGTGAGGAAAGAAGCTGATATGAGATTTGTTTCTGATGGTGGGCGTGATCTTCGGCCAGCAGATTTATTGCTTCACAATTGGTCCCAGGGCAAAGATGCGTGTTTAGATGTTACAGGGGTTTCTCCGTTTGCTGGGACGGGGTTGGATTCGTGGGTTCCCGGGAGTGCTTTGTTGTCGGCTGTTCAGAAGAAGAAGAGGAAGTATTCTTCTATTTGTGCTGAGCATGGTTACTCGTTTATTCCATTCGCCTTCTCGACTTTCGGGGAGTTTGAGGTGGAGGCGATGGGTACTCTCTCGCGTCTTAAGCGGTTAGCTGGTTGTCATTCTAATGACGCGAGGAGTGGTGGTTTTTTGATGTCTAGACTTAGTTTTTGTATTCAAAAAGGGGTGGGCGCGCAACTTGTTTCGCGGCTCCCTTCCAATTTTATGTGATTAATAAAATTGGATTTTTTGATTAAAAAAAAATAAAAAATAAAAAATAAAAAAAAATTAATAATAATAAAATAATAATAATAATAATAATAATAATAAAGTGATTATTATTATTCTAATAAAGTGATGTTTTTTTTTTAAAAAAAAAAAAAAAAAAAAAAAAAAAAAAAAAAAAAAAAAAAAAAAAAAAAAAAATACGAAAATTAATTTAATTTTTATAAAACCTTTGTTTAATTTTTATTATTATTAATTTTCAAAAATATTTATATTTATATTATTTATTTATTAAAAACTCTTTATTTAATTTATAACTTATTAAACTTAAAAAATTCATAGAAAACATACCGTGAGGAGTTACGATGCGAGGTCGGGACCGTTAGCTTCGTAATTTTGTGCTCTTCTATTGGTCCATGTGGTTTGTTAGTGGATAACTTTGCAGAATGGCAGAAACAGTCCTTGTTGTTTGCATTTCTTGATTTAAAGCTTGAAACTTCATTAAAACTTCATCCTTAGCCCTCCAAACTTCATTCTTTTGGCTCTGTTGGACCTTTAACTTTGTCTTTGAATTTTTCTTTGGTAAATGTCAATGAAATCACGTGTTTTCTTTATTTTTGTCCTTTTGTACCTATTTCACAACAAAACATAAAACGACGCGTAAATCCGACATTTACGTTTATAAATACACGTTTTAGTTTAGTTTTGGTTTAGTTTTTCCTTGTTTTAAGTGGTAAAAGGATAAGTGTTTTCACACTTATTAAATTCCTCTACACTTGACCATTGCAATGTCCCCATGCAATGCACGATTTTAAAGCACAAATTTACATGTTTCATCATAATTAACCCATCTCGGCCTTTATTACGATATATTATTACTACTAAAATAAAAGAAACTTAACAACGATGAAAAGATCAAAACTTTATAAAAGATATAACAATTTCATTTAATTTATTAACTTTGAAATTGTTTGATGGAAGAAACTCGTAAAGAAATCTAAAACTTAAATTAGGGCTTTTGGTGTCACAAATATTAATCACCCTCAAGTTTGACGTTCCTCATACCAAGCGTAAAAATGAGATCATTGTTATTATAAGATAATAAAGCTAACACTTACTCATGTGGTTTAATTATTCACTTAGACCCCCTTATTCCTACGGTGTATCTCTTATATTTTATTTTTGTCTTGAATGATCACGAGGATGCATTTTTGACTTATTTCGATAATTTACTAAGGTCGAAAATAAAGTAGGACGATTTAATCAATAGTTAGCTAAAGGACAAAATCTTATAAAACGATTCTCAAAATCTCATAAAGTTAATATCTTGGCATAACTCGTTTCACGATTTGAGACCTTTCTCTGACCGATATTTGGCATGTACTTCAAACTTCAAATCTTGAGAGACGATCTTGAAATTATGTTCTTCTCTTCATTTTAGTATACATCTTCATTTGGAATGAGAGATACTTCGAACTTTGACCACGACTTCTTCATTTATCCTTGTCTTTATTTAGGATTTTGATATACAATGATCCGCCTCCTTTTCAGACTTAGATCGATTTATTCTCATGCCTTGTAAGGGCCTTTTTGGATAGACTTTTCTGCAACCTTATTGGGAGTAAATTGCTTCCCGTCGTGTGTCTTGATCCTTCATATTGATTTGGATTGATGATCTTCACATCATCTTAGGATCTTTAGCAAAAAAAAGTGAATCCTCATGCCTTGTGAGGGCCTTTTTGGACTCGGGTATCCTCATGCCTTGTTAGGGCCTTTTTGGATACGCCAATCTTCGCGTCCCGCTTCAATACGTTATGCCTTGGCTATAAAATCTAATTAATCCCGAGCAACTTTTAAACGATTTTGGGCTAGAAGCTAAGTAATTTTTCAAATCGTACGACCTTATTTATTTCATTTATTTATTGACAAGTGTTGGGAGAGAAAGCTTATAATTAACTCACATAAGTTCATGAAAGAATGCGTAACTTATAATTGACTCTATCATTTCTCGTTCTTCACAATTTAAAATCTCAAGGAATGAGACTCGTGGATGATTAGCCTAATAAACCAATTAAGGTCCATATGGTTAAGGATACTAGCTAGAGTAAACTCAAATAAGAAAACTCAGTTGCGTCAAAATATTCATGACGGACCTAATATATCAAAGACATCTAAACTTGTTAAAACCATTTTATTTATTCATTTCCTTTTTTACCTTATTCATTAAATGTAATATATACATATGATGGTGATGACAAAAGGAAAGGAGATAAAATAAAATAAATGAAGAATACTACTAGGCCAGAATAGATCAAAAATTTTGAAAAACGTCGAAAAATATTAATTTTCCGGTTAAAATGAGGACAAATTCATGGAAAATCCCACTTAACTTCGATAGAAGTCTCCCCTACACTTAATAGAAACATTGTCCTTAATGTTTAAGCATGTGGAAGTAAACTCCCCTACACTTAGGACATTGTGCACGTTGTTTATATCGAGCTAAGGAAGAGACAACTAAAGTGATTACATTTATTCAACTTATTTATATACAAGTATGAATTACAATAGCTTTGATGAAAAATCGGTATCACGGGAACACACGCGATCATGGGTCGCGTCAAAAGCACCAAAAGTGGATTATTAAAGCACATATCCCTGCACAACACCACAAAACAACAACCTACTTGGATCCCCTACACTTATTGGTTGAAAAAGGTAAAATCTAACCTAGTTATACGATGCTTGATTTATATATCATGAGTCTCTAGCTCGACTCGATTTCCCGAATTAGTTCAAGGGAAACGTGGAGAGGGATGGAATCATCTCATGAGAGATGTCCTCTCCAAAGTACAACTTAACCCGTTGGCCATTCACCTTAAAATTAGGGCCATTTGGTTGAGCTAACTCAATGGTGCCATAAGGGGAGATTTGGGATACTGTGAACGGACCGGACCAACGGCTCTTAATTTTTCCCGAAAAGATTTTTAAACGAGAGTTAAAGAGTAAAACTTGATCACCAATGTTAAACTCTCGGTTCTTAATCTTGCTATCATGAATTTGCTTAGTTTTCTCCTTGTAAATCAACGAATTCTCATATGCATTGTTTCTAAGCTCATTCAATTCATTAAGTTGGATCTTTCTACGGTCGCCGACTTTTTTTACGTCAAAATTAGCCCATTTTAAGAGCCCAGTAAGCCTTATGCTCCAACTCAATGGGTAGGTGACACGCTTTCCTGTACACGAGGCGATAAGAAGTACAACCTATAGGTGTCTTATAAGCGGTACAGAAAGCCCACAAAGCGTTGTCTAATTTATCGGAACAAGAAGCACGGTGCTCTCCCACGATTCGCTTTAAGATTCTCTTAACACCACGATTGGAAACCTCGGTTTGACCATTAGTTTGTGGATGATACGCGGTGGAAAGTCGGTGATTAACACCATACTTAGCCATGACTAGTGCGAATTGATCATTGTAAAAATGAGTCCCCCGATCACTAATAATAGCACGAGTCATACCAAAGCGAGCAAACAATTGTTTCAAGAAGTTAACTACAACCCTAGCATCGTTAGTAGGTAAAGCCTTAGATTCAACCCACTTGGAAACATAGTCGACGGCTACAAGGATGTACTTATTACCCTTAGACGAGGGAAATGGCCCCATAAAGTCGATGCCTGATGTGACTGCTTTTATACATAGTCTCATCGTCTAAAACGGGCTTTAAATGCATAAAATATCATAAAAATACCCAAATATATGCTTGTGTTTGTTACTTGTGTATTTTAGGTACGGATATTGAGGAAATAACAAAAGATCACAAGAATCATACAAAAACGAACACGGGAAAAGAAGCCGCACAATGAACCGGACCCAAGTGATGATTTTCCAAGAAATAACCTTAAAGATTAGAAGATTGAACAAGAAGGGTCCTCCAATATTGAAGAATTGACACTTTATACCCTTGTATCTTCATAATTACAAGATTGGACCCTAAAGTTTGTCTAAATTGCAAAAGGACCCTCCACTTTGAAGAATTGGCAAGTTTAGTCCCTCATCCAAACTAAATTGTCAATATTGGTCCTCCTTATATTCAAACATACCATGAAGACCTTCAAAGTTCAAAAAGGTGCAAGATCAGTCCTTCAAATATCTTAGAAAGGCAAAACAAGTCCTTGTGAAAAGTTTGTGGCCAAAATAGAAGTTTTGAAACTTTCATAACAAAGGAAATACGAATTGGGCTGTTTAAATTGCAAGTGAAAGGATTATAAATGATGAAGGGCCAAACATGGAAGACAGCCATACTTACCTAGACCAACCATGTGCTGCCACCTCACCCACTCAATTCCCACCACCAATCAGCTTCACCCATCCTTCCACATCACCATCCCACTCACAACTAATTAAACTAACCCCGGATTAATTTAATCCTTGGCGCTAAACATCACTTTTAAACATAAAACCAGATCAAACACCTCAACTATTCACCAAGAACACGATTTGGGGTTTTGTTATTTACCAACAATTAAACCCTAATATTGTGCAGATTAGTGATTAATGATCCTTTAATCATATCCCAACCTTAAAATCACTTGCCACATCACCCATCAACCCCACATGAGATTCCCCTGCTACACACTTGTGCATACTGCCAAAATTTGGACATCAAATCAACCATCCACAATGAAGCTTCAATCCTAAGCTTGTTTTAAGACCTTTGATCATTCTTTCACCACTGGCATCTCCACAAACGTCCAAGGAACTTCACATGTCAACAAAATATTCAAACACCTCAAGGGCAATTCTGGAAGTTTACTACTAGGGTTTTAAGTTTTTTCCTGCATTTCTAGTTCACTTGTAGCCTATTTAAAGTAGTTGTATTGTCACGTTTTTGTACTTAAACAAAACCTTGAACAAGTCCAAGATAGCCTATAAGCCTTTGAGTCCATTTGTTCTTGACTGAGTCCAAGAATTTGGCATGTGCTTGGGTGAGGATTGTTCATTGAGGTGTTTCTTTAAGTGACACAAGTCACAAATCAACTAGCTTGAACAATATTGGAGTTTGGTTATACGTTTTTATAAAAAAAATCAGTCAAGTGGTTTGCTAAGTACTTTTGGTTCAACAGCTTGTAGATTGAACTTAAGGGTGATCGTAGCCTCCAATCTTGGTTGATTAAGGGGTGGTGAGGCCTTAAGGAAAGGTACAAGGCTTGTGAGAGCCTAAGTGTTGCAAAGATTTGACCCTTTCTCACCTTTATTTATCTGATTTGTGCTAACCTAGGCTCAAGCCTTTGGCTAGGCCTGTTTGTTGTTCTTAGTAGGGGGAAGCTGGTGCTTGTTCTTTCTAGCACCTCAGCTCTTTGATTCCAAGGTGTGGATGTACATCTTGGAGGTTTGTATTCTCAAATCTCATCTTTCTGATTAATATTTGGTATTTATGTGATTTTGTGATTTTGTGATTTTGTTGGTATAAGTGTGTTTTTATACCTGCAAATTGGTTCTTGATTCACTTGTGATATGTTATGATGCCAAACTGGGCTTAAATCAATCTTGAGAAGACTTTACTTTGTTAAAATTGAGTTTAAAAAGTTAAAAGGGTGTTTGGGATTGACTATTGGTTCTAGTTTATGTGATTTAGAGTTTGTGTTTGAGTGTTATTTGAGTTGTTATTTGATATTGAGGCTATTGTGTTCTGATATAAGCAAGTTTTGTGCCTTGAATCACTAAATCAAACATTTGGCTATAAAATCTTGAAAAGTTGTTGTTTTGCTCTAAAATCTTGTGCACACCTAGTTTTCATGTTAACCTAGGGCTAACAAGTGTTTAATCATTGTTAATGCAACATATGTGATAGATCTGAGGCCTTCAATTTGGATTTTGTGTCAAGTAGATCAGCAAACTTTGTTCTTGTGTTCTTCATTGTTCATCAGTAACTGCATGTGCTTAGACCTTGTTCATTTGTTGGATTTGTTGCATGAAAAGCTGTGTTACTTTAAGTTGTTTTGAGCTTTTGTATGCAATTGGTGGCTTGTGGTTAGCTTTTACTATCTTTAAAGTAGCTTATAACTGCCAGATCTGCTTATTACTTGTCTGGAACACATCTGGGCAAAGATTGAATTAACTGCACTGATTGGCTGGGTGATTTTGTGATTATTTGCTTGTTGTTGACTCCTTGTGATTCACTGATCACAAGGGTGCCTTGTTTGTCCAAAGATACCAAGTAAAACTCTCTAAAAAGCCAAGTCAGAAAGTCAAGGCAGTGGGAACTCCTTTCCCCTGCTTCTAGCCACTGCTAGTTATATTTTGTGTTCAGCTTATTAATAATCATTATAGCTTATTCCAATGTGCAACAACTTATTTTTTTAATAGGTCTTAATCTTTTGAGCTTATAAGTGAATCTGGAAGTTTACAGCTTTTGGTTTTAAGTTTTTGTTAGAAAACGACTATTTTGTCTTTTTCAAAATTAGCTTATTGCTTATTTCAGCTTATTGAGTGTGCTTATTGAAAATCTTTTTGTTGATTAAGCTTAGTTAAGCCATTTGTGACTTATTGCAACTTGAATCAGCTCTCGAAATAGTCTAGAACTCAAAAACGACTATTTTGTCGTTTTGTGAAGAGGGCTTTGGCTTATTTCAGGCTTATTCCTTGAGCTTATTTCAAGTTTCTTTTTGTAAATAGCTTAATTTGGTCAAGAGAAGGACGTGGGTAAAATCTTAGCTTATGGCATCGGCTTATAACTTAATGGGCCAAAAAGCCCATTAAGAATAAGCTGTTTTGAAATAAGCTAGCTTAAGCTCATTTTCAGCTTTCGGGCCTTTGGAAAATTGTGTTTAAATTCAAATTTTAAGCTTGACGGGAGCTTTTGGTCCATTTCTGAGGACTTTTTCTTATTGGGCCCAATATTAAGCCCATTAGGGATCTGTTTGGGTATTTGGCCCATTTGAAGGCCCAACAGGGGCATTTTTGGTATTTCAACTTCATTTCTGTTTAATTAGGTTAAAATAAACTAGTTTGTAGGTTTTTAGATTTTTTTATAAATTTTGGATTTTTATATTATAATATTATTATTTTATTATTAAAAATTAAAATTAATAATTTTCAAGTTTTTATATTTTTCTTAGGTTAAATACATAAAGTTAGGAATTTTACAATTTTTAGAATCTTTTTATTGTCATTAGATTAATTTTTATAATTATTTTATGTTTTAATAGTTTTTAATTGTTTTGAAATAGTTTTTATTAATTTTAAAATTTTCAAAAATAGTTTTAAATTAAGTTAGGTCATTTTAGAGGTTTACAATTGAAAAAATCTCATTTTGGGCTTTTTGTTAATTAAATTGATTTTTTGGGCTTTAATTAGCATTAAAAAATTATTATTTAATTAAATAAAAGGTTTGAGTGATTTTTGATTTTTTGTAAACTCTAATTACATTATTTAGGATTTATTACAATTTTCTAGGAATTTTTAGGGTAAATTTTTAATTTTGGTACTTTTTACGGTTTTACGTGTACGACTAATCGTCTTAGTGTAATTCGTCATCGTAACCGTCATTCTCTTCTTATCCTATTTCTATTTTCTTTTCTCATAATCAATATAATCACAAAGTTAATCATCTCTCTACACAACACACAAGCCTCCTTGAGAACGATCCCCATTTTAGGTCATAACTCGTGGTTTTCCTAAATCACTTGTTCATACTTACCCTAATTACGCTCTTTTTCCTAAAAGGCGTGTTTCTACTATTATCATTTTGGCGCCGCTGCCGGGGAGGCGTGTTGTGTTTTGATTTGGAAATTGTTGTTTTTATATACTAACCATAAATAGTATTTGTATTAGTAGCACTCTACTAATACGTATTATCGGTTTTTCGTTTTTTGTGTGAATATTATTAATATATTGAATACGTAGAACAATGAATTCACAAGTACTCCAAAAGTGTGAAGACACAACCTTGACTTGCGAGGTCATTACCCAATCATTGTATTCGAATCTCAAACCAAAAGAAAAAGGCAAAAATAGATAAATACTTTCGTGAAGCTCGATTTTGAAAAATACAAACTATAAGGTGGGTATAAGGCGGGTATTATAAAATATACCCTAAGGAAAAAGGATCTTAAGTGCTTAGCGCCGCCTCGTTTCCCCGCTTGCTTGTGAGTATTTTGAGATTGAAAGATAATCGAGGGTTTTGCTGCCCAAAGTATTATTAAGTATCATATATACTTTCTTGGTTTCATTTGATTAAATCCTCTTGAACGTTTTGCTGTTCCACCAACGTTCTAAAGTCATCGAAGGCGTTCACTTCACATGATCGTTTTCATTCCTTGAGGCTTCTTTAATCAAGAGATTTGATTAAGGAGGAGATTTGTAGATTTTTGTCTACTTAATACAATTCCAAAATCCAAAAAAAGTAAAAACAATCAAAAATCCAAAAAAAATTGAAAATGTTAAAAACACAAAAAAGAATCTTCTTTGCTCATCCCCATGTTGTACGTGACGTTTATGCAAACTCGCAATCAAGCAAGACGTGAACATAAACGTAGAAACCGAAAGGAGTCAACACCTACTCCTCATCTTTCTAGTGAAGAGACTCCAAGTGAGGAACCTATTGTAGAACAAGAAGCTATCATGGCTAATCGTACTATGATGGAGTTGCTTCAATCACCCACCGAGGGTTTTGGAGAAGCCATTGTGATTCCCGTCATCCTTGCGGAGAACTTCGAGATCAAGACGGGTTTAATGTCTATGCTCCAAGCCAACAAGTTTCGCGGACACGAAAAAGACAACCCATATTATCACATTAGGCAATTCAATCGTCTCTCCACGACAAGCAAGTTTAAGGATGTACCCCACGATGCCGTTAAGATGATGTTGTTTCCATACTCGTTAGATGGACCCGCCAAGATATGGCTCGAGAAAGAACCCCCAAATTCGATTTTGACGTGGGGTGATCTCGTTTCTAAGTTTGTGAATCAATTTTTTCCACCATCTAAAACAACACATTTGAAAAACAAGATTTCACGATTTACTCAAAGGTCTAATGAAAGTTTTTCAATGGCTTGGGAAAGGTTTAAAGAAATGTTACATGAATGTCCACACCATGATTTTTCCGAATTGCATCAAATTGATACTTTTTATAATGGGCTTAATGATCATGAACGAGATTATTTAAATGCCACCGCGGGTGGTAATTTTTTGTGCAAAACGACCGATGAGGCTTTAAAAATCATTGAGAATAGGTCTAAAGTTTATAGCCCTCGTAACACACCGAGTGTTGCCACTATGGGTTCATCGTCGTCTCGTAACATGAGTGCCTTGCAAGATGAAGCAAATGAGGAGAATCGGTTTTTCGATAGGTTTTCGACTCTTATGACTCATTGGAAAGCACAAGATGCTTTAAATTACGATTCGGTTAAAGCGGTTGCTAAGAGTTGTATTTCTTGTGGTGGAGCTCATGATTTTTCCGAGTGCATTACCACGGATGGTAACACTTCGAATGCTTATGTAGCCACGGGAACTTATAACCAAAACGGTCAAGGTTCCCGCCAAAATCTAGCTCCACAAAATCAAAATGCTAACAACTATCGAAACAATCAAAATGGTGCTCAACATAACTTCAACAAGGGTAATTATCAAAGTGGAAATAGGCAAATTTCAAACCAAAACCAAAACCGTGATTTTCAAAATACTACCCAAGGTTTTCAAAATGATCACACCAAAATCAAGGGGAATTTTTGAATTATGCTACAGCAAACGATGCTAAGTTTGATAATATGCAACGTGAGATGGTTAGCTTAAGATCCAAGTTGAAAAACGAGCTTAAAAACGAACTTGTTAATGAACTTAAGACTCATGCTAATAAAATGGAAGGAAATGTTCAACGTCTCCAACAAAATCAACAAAAAATGGAGCAAGGTCAACATGATATTAAGCAAGAGTTGTTAAAAGCGGATGCTAGGCAATCTAAGTTTGAAGATCGAATGGCAAAAATGTTTGAAGCTATCATGTGTAAACCTTCTTCTTCGGGTGGTCTTCCTAGTGATACCATCGTAACCCTGAAAGGAGAATTGAAGGTTATTACTACTCGTAGTGGTAAAACTTTCAAAGAACCCATTTCTCGTCCAAGTACTTCTACAGAGAAGGAAAAAGAGAAAGAACCCGAGGTGGTGGGTGAAAAGGAGCAAATTCCAAGCCCACGAAGTACCGCTCAAACCACACCTACGGTTGAACCAATACCAATAGTGGAACCCGAGATTCCAAGGTCGTTGCCTATGCCCCAACCCACACCACCCTTACCTTACCCTTCAAGACGAAACAAGGAAAAGGCACAAGAACGAAATAATTATCAATTTGAACTTTTTATGAAAATGTTTTGTGACTTGCATTTTAATATAAGTTTTGCCTACGCCTTGGTCATGATGCCTCGATTTGCCACAAACTTCAAAAGTATATTGAATAACAAAGAGAAATTGCAAAAACCGTCTAGTTGTTCTTCGGTTTTTCTTAGCTGTATACCTCAAAAAGTCGGTGATCCCGGTAAATTTTTAATCCCATGTGCAATACAAGATATGGAGGAATGCTACGCCTTGGCCGATCTTGGTGCTAGTATAAATTTGATGCCTCTTGAGATTTTTAAGTCGCTCAATCTTCCTAATCTCACTCCTTCAAGAATGTCAATCGAGATGGCCGATCATTCTACGATTTTAGCTTGTGGAGTAACCGAGGACGTCTTCGTGAAAGTTGGAAAGTTCTACTATCTGGTAGACTTTATCGTTGTTGACATTCCCATCGATTCTAAAGTTCCTCTAATTTTAGGTCGATCATTTTTGTATACTTCGAGAGCACTTATTGATGTGCATGCTAGGAAAATCACTCTACGTTTCAATGAGGAAGAACTCGTCATAAATGCAACTCAAAACTCCACACTTTCTCATGTGTATTCTATCACGTCTTTGAACAATGTTAATCCCATAAAAAACATTTGCAAAAGGAGTTCAAAAAGAGTTTTAGGAGTTGATGATAAAAACGATTTTCCGTCCCCTCCGCCGGTGGAGATTAAGAGTGTTAATCCTACGTTTCCAATCACGAATGATTCTTCGGATGATGAATATGTTGACCCCGATGGGGAAGTTTTCTTTGTTGACAAACGTTTTGAGAACTTACCACCACCAAACCAAAACGATTTTCAAATGTGAGAATTTTAGTGTGACTAACATTGTTTTAGAAACACCAAATATTTTTGACATAATCAAGTCGGGTTTTCATAAGGAGAGTTTAAAAGATGAAAAAGGAAAAAAATTTAAATTGGATTTAAAAGATTATTCTACAATGCTAACTCCGTCATCACCTCGTGTTTTGAGTGCTACAAGCTCGTCTTCTCCTTTTGACGATGCTTTGTGTGGACTTAGTGTGGGGGAAGTCCCTTATGTTCCCTCCCCTTTCTCCACCGAGGACGAGATATTTGATCCCGGAATTGCTTATAAAGGGAAATCTCGGTCTTCCACCGATGCAATAAATGGAAAATCTTTCTATTTGATTGGTGCGAGTCTACCTCGAGTAGCTCATGGTTTTTGTGACTTACCCATTTTCCCACCCTTCTATTTCTTCTCATTTATTTTCTTTAAACCCTTTGGGTTTGTATTGACACATGATGAAGTGGCGTTGATTTGTTTATCCAATGAAAACGAGAACGCCATCTTCGATCCCGGTATTTTGCACCATCAAAGGACTTAGTCCTTAATACCGGTTGTTTTTTGGGCCTTTTTTATCATGTAAGCCCCACCAAAAATTGACCATACCATGATTATCCCTAAATGATCACATTTATGGGGGATTCGAGTCGAGCTTTTGACTCGGTTATCAAAAACAAGGTGCCTCGTGGGGGAGACCCATGCTTATCCATGTACATATTATCGCTTTCTAATTAGTTAATGTAAGGGGATTTGTGCCCTTCCAACCTTTGTTCCATGGTTGTTTGTGAATTATGGTTTTTAGATCATGATCTTCACGATTGGAGCCTCTCGTGTTCGTTTTATGGGAGCACTCGATCGTTTGCTTTGAAGACTTTCTCAATATCCATAATATATCCTTTGATGTTCTAACCTTAGGTTTATAGCATAAGTCATAAACGGCTATTAATTTAACGGTTACACCCTTTCCATGCTAGATTAGGCATTCGACTACGTCTCCAGTATGGGGGTGTTTGCACCCCTAGACTCGAAACATTGAGGACAATGTTTAACTTTAGTATGGGGGTGAATAGATACTTGCCTTGCCAAACCTTCACGCTTTCCAAAGTTTATCTTTTTGTTTATCGTTTTGTTGCAAAATAAGGCTAAAAATGGCCAAATTTTAAAAATTTTCTCATGTTTTATAAGTGTTTGAAGACACAAATGTAGGTTTTCCGATGGCGAGAATAAGAGTGATTTTTTACTCGACCGTGCATGTTGAGCACTTAGCTTCGATTCCTTAACTTCACATTAGGCTAAGTCTCTTAAATGAGGACGAGAAATGATAGAGTTAACTATAAGTTACTATGCTAAACGTAGAGTACTCGTATTCTTTCAAAAACTCATGTGTTCTCGTTGTTTGTTTATTCTCCCTTCGCTTGTAAATATTTTCTGCTTAATAAATATTGACTTAGCGGTTTAGTCTTGATTGTTGGGTTTCTAGTATTTTCTAGTAGCTTCCGTGTAATTAAATTGGGAAGACATTATGGTATCGCCAGCGTAACGGTTTTGAAGTATTGGCACCCGAATAATCAAAAGCTTCACCCAATAATAAGATTTCAAGTGCTCACCTAAATCAAGCAAACAATTTGAAGCTTACAAGGCCGAAAAATCTATGCAAAATTGAAAGTGAATCAAGCCTTAATCTTTGAAGCTTTAAAGATCCAAAATTCGGCTTAGCGTGAGGATATACGTCAAGTCATAATAAAACCACCGATGATGGTGGATAATAAAAGACAAGGGCAAGACCAAAGTCATAATAAAAGCTTCATGGCGAAGTTGAATAAAAGATGGAGGTAAACCATGATAATAAAACCACCGATGATGGCGGATAATAAATGTCTTGGTAATAAGTCTCATGTTCAAAACCGTTATAAAACCGTGTTTATCGATCCTTCTTGTTGACTTAATTTTTTGACATCGTTGTCTATTAGGAGGGGTTATTGATTTGATGGTTTTGGTTACACCGTTAGGACTTTATTTTTAGACCTAAATCTCTATCATCGCATAAGTCAAACAATGTATCCTCGTGAAACATTCAAGACATAATAAAATATAAGAGATATAACTTAGGAAAATAGGAGGATAAGTACGTGATTAGGGCATATGAGTAGTGTTAGCATTACTAACTTATAATTACAATGATCTTGTTGCACGCTTGGCATGGAATTGGGGTGAAAATCGAGGACGATGAATTTATTTCTAACGAAGCATTCACGTGTTCTTATTCTATGAACCTAAACGTCCCATTTTGCGATGAAAATCATACATTATGTCTAAAACGCAAGTAGTAGTAGCAATAGTAGTAGAGTAGCTAGTTTATCATTCAATAAAGTGGATAAAAATGAATTTTGGAGGTGCTACAATACTTTATTCTAGCATTGTGTGAGGGCACGACAATGGTTTATTATGGGGGAGTGATGAGACTGCTTTTATACATAGTCTCATCGTCCAAAACGGGCTTTAAATGCATAAAATATCATAAAAATACCCAAATATATGCTTGTGTTTGTTACTTGTGTATTTTAGGTACGTATATTGAGGAAATGACAAAAGATCACAAGAATCATACAAAAACGAACACGGGAAAAGAAGCCGCACAATGAACCGGACCCAAGTGATAATTTTCCAAGAAATAACCTTGAAGATTTGAAGATTGAACAAGAAGGGTCCTCCAATATTGAAGAATTGACACTTTATACTCTTGTATCTTCATAATTACAAGATTGGTCCCTAAAGTTTGTCAAAATTGCAAAAAGGACCCTCCACTTTGAAGAATTGGCAAGTTTAGTCCCTCATCAAAACTAAATTGTCAATATTGGTCCTCCTTATATTCAAACATACCATGAAGACCTTCAAAGTTCAAAAAGTTGCAAGATCAGTCCTTCAAATATCAAAGAAATGCAAAACAAGTCCTTGTGAAAAGTTTGTGGCCAAAATAGAAGTTTTGAAACTTTCATAACAAAGGAAATACGAATTGGGATGTTTAAGTTGCAAGTGAAAGGATTATAAATGATGAAGGGCCAAACATGGCAGACATCCATACTTACCTAGACCAACCATGTGCTGCCACCTCACCCACTCAATCCCCACAACCAATCAGCTTCACCCATCCTTCCACATCACCATCCCATTCACAACTAATTAAACTAACCCCGGATTAATTTAATCCTTGGCGCTAAACATCACTTTTAAACATAAAACCAGATCAAACACCTCAACTATTCACCAAGAACACGATTTGGGGTTTTGTTATTTACCAACAATTGAACCCTAATATTGTGCAGATTAGTGATTAATGATCCTTGAAACATATCCCAACCTTAAAATCACTTGCCACATCACCCATCAACCCCACATGAGATTCCCCTGCTATACTCTTGTGCATACTGCCAAAATTTGGACAGCAAATCAACCATCCACAATGAAGCTTCAATCTTAAGCTTGTTTTGAGCCCTTTGATCATTCTTTCACCACTGGCATCTCCATAAACGTCCAAGGAACTTAACATGTCAACAAAATATTCAAACACCTCAAGGGCAATTCTGGAAGTTTACTACTAGGGTTTTTAAGTTTTTTCCTGCATTTCTAGTTCACTTGTAGCCTATTTAAAGGCATGTTTACAACTTTTAACCTTGTTCTCAGTTTTATTTTGTCAAGCCTTGTAAAGACATTTTTATGAAATTAATAGAATTGTGGTATTGTGTTGTGATTGAAACTGAGTTCCATTGATTATTATTGTGTTAAGTAGTTGTATTGTCACGTTTTTATACTTAAACAAAACCTTGAACAAGTCCAAGATAGCCTATAAGCCTTTGAGTCCCTTTGTTCTTGACTGGGTTCAAGAATTTGGCATGTGCTTGGGTGAGGATTGTTCATTGAGGTGTTTCTTTAAGTGACACAAGTCACAAATCAACTAGCTTGAACAATATTGGAGTTTGGTTATACGTTTTTATAACAAAAATCAGTCAAGTGGTTTGCTAAGTACTTTTGGTTCAACAGCTTGTAGATTGAACTTAAGGGTGATCATAGCCTCCTAATCTTGGTTGATTAAGGGGTGGTGAGGCTTTAAGGAAAGGTATAAGGCTTGTGAGAGCCTAAGTGTTGCAAAGATTTGACCCTTTGTCACCTTTATTTATCTGATTTGTGCTAACCTAGGCTCAAGCCTTTGGCTAGGCCTGTTTGTTGTTCTTAGCAGGGGGAAGCTGGTGCTTGTTCTTGCTAGCACCTCAGCTCTTTGATTCCAAGGTGTGGATGTACATCTTGGAGGTTTCTATTCTCAAATCTCATCTTTCTGATTAATATTTGGTATTTATGTGATTTTGTGATTTTGTTGGTATAAGTGTGTTAGCCCTAAAATGTGAGCGCCATTTACGGAATTACACTAGTTTGATATAGCCACACACGCAGGGACTAGTTTTGTTAAGTTAGAATTGTTCGTGCGTGTCAAGGCTATATATACCCCTCCATACTTCCATGGAGGGGTGAGGCTTTTCATTTTTTGTGTATTTCACTTTCTCTCTCTAAATACACACACTACATTCAAGCTTTATCTTTCTCTCTCTAAAAATGTCTAAATACTTCTTTTATCATCCCCGACCTCCGGATCACCTCTTGTTAGCTTGAATCTTATATGGTTAAACCAATAATTTTTTCCGATAGTCATTCCGATGGGTTTTCAGATGTCTTATTCCGATGGGTTTTCCGATAGTCATTCTGATGGGTTTTCCGATAGTCATTCCGATGGTTTTCAGATGGACTTATTCCGATGGATTATTCAGATAGTTATTGTGATGGATTTTCGGATGCTTATTCCGATGGAATTTTCTGATGGATTTTGTATTAACATTCCGATGGATTGAGTATTCAAATTCCATGGTTCTAAAAACATTGCTTTGACTAAAAAAAAAACATCAACATTCCGATGACTCAAAACCATCTTTTACCATAACTCTCCTTCACCCCTCACCAAGTCAACTCGGTAATTACCGAGCTGACCGGGTCAACTCAGTGAGTCAAGTATACCATCAATCAAA
This sequence comes from Glebionis coronaria, assembly GCA_025667525.1. NCBI lineage: Eukaryota > Viridiplantae > Streptophyta > Magnoliopsida > Asterales > Asteraceae > Glebionis > Glebionis coronaria. The sequence goes on from CM046874.1 coordinate 493,078,266, forward strand.
ACCAACCATGACTAATCCTATCCCATCAACAAATATCACGAACTAACCTCATCTATCCTACTCCATCCCAAAATTAACATCAATGACTCGAACACATTTACGAATCTCAGATTATATCTCGTTCAATTTGTTCAAGATTCATCAAAGATCTATTATATTCGGGACATCCTCTTCACCGTTCTGTAATGGGTTTACCCAAAAAAAAAATTTCGAAAACAAATGTAGATTAATAACATGCATGTTATAATCTTATTGTTTGCTTCGATTCAAAGACTCGAATCAAATAGAAACTAAACAGAAAAAAAGAGATCTAAGACTCCTCATCTCGTGATATACACACATACATGTCAAGATTTTTTTTAGATCCAACACGAGAAAAGATGTCATCATAGATCAGTGTAGGTTAAACCTCATTAATTTTCGAACTTAAAGCTAGTTTCATAACAAATCTGTTACGAACTAACTTAGTTTCATTTAATCAACCACATACAAATTTAAAACCTACCCGCAGCCAGTTGAATGATCTTGAAGCTCTTTGGACATCGAAAAATAAACTTGGATAAAATCAGAAAAACTGGTTGGTTGAAGGGGTTCGGGTTGTTTGCATCATCAGTTTGTGGATTATGATAAGATGGGATTAATGTTTAAGGCTGAGATTGGGAAAGTTTGATGTGGGAAGTAATATGAGACAAAAAAAAAGGAGGCGGAGTAACTAAGAAACGATTGTAGGGTTAGGTTAAATGGTAATCTATGAGTAAAAAGTTAGGTACCGGTGTGTTATATATCTTAATTGAGTTTGGACCGGGTATTACCTTATCATAGTAACCAGGCGTATTGACTTTGGGCCGAGTATATTTGGTATTAGATTTGATTACAAAGATGTTGGGCCATCCGAATTTACTCAAAGAATGAATTTAGGCTGCATTCTTTACGGAACAATTGGTAAGAATGGGTCTAATGTATTCTTTTGTTAGTAACAGGCTCACTATAAAAGGTTGTGCTGATAATATACTTGGACCGAGTTATTGATAGTGGACCAGACGAGTATTTTTCGGGCTATGATGATACTATTTTCGATGTCGGGTATTCCTTATGGTTCGATCGAAATGTGCTTAAACGACAAAGAAAATTATTGGTTTAAAACCCAATATTTTCGAAATTTTTTCGAAATTTTCGATGTCGGGTATTCGTTATGGTTTGATCCGCGCATCAGTTGAGTATATGACTGACGTTGAGCTTCAATGACAGGTTATCTAGACAAATTTTATCCCTTAATGACAATTCTTTTCATAATTTGTTCTAGATAACGACATTCTCAAATACAACACCAAAGCAAACAAAACACTTAACGCTAAAACAATCCGATATAAGATTCACTTAAACGAAAACGGCTAGTTTTGATTCTACAAAGACAAGTGATCATGAAGTGGATTTGGTATTCTTTATTTGAAGTTGAAGTGGGATTTCATGAAGGCGTCTACTTATTTCATCATCGAGCCTTCCTTCTATTTTTCTACCCCTTTTCTTCAAACCCAGTCTATTGATTGATGACTTGCTTGGGCGATAAAACTTATGATTGAGACTTGAGTTATCTAGTTTCCACTGTCAAGGGGTGGATGGTCGACGACATGGATAACTATCATTTTTGGGTGTCACACGCAGTTGCTCGTGTGGATAACTTCAAGAGGTATAAGAGACTTGTTTCTGCACCGTTCTTCAATCGACATAAGTGCAAGCTTAAGTAACAAATTTGGGGGTTTGTACTTCAGTTTCAAGTTTGGAATATCGGGTTTACTTCACACGTGGTCACAACAAATAGCCAAAAGAATTCGAGGTTGGTAAGTTAGACAAAGAGAGATGGAATCAGCACTCAATTCTCACGGGATATTTATGAGCCTCATAACGACAATGGTACTTCATAGTCTAAGCAAAAATATTTCAAAGTTTATCAATGACTTTCCAAACTTTTCAAGACATTTGCTTAAGACTAAGAACTTCTCGAGTATATGGACGTCCACGATAATGATGCTTCCGAGAGTTCGAAATCATCATGTGGGAAGATCGTGTACTTTAAAGTAATCGGATCAACTTCCAGGGGGAAGTATTATACATGGAATGGTATCTACTTACTTTATATGATTTTTATGAAGTATTCTGTAGGCGTGAGAAGAATTGTTGCTGATTTCCTGTATGTTACCCCAAACGGATTATCACCAAAACCTAAACGACATGAAACAGTATAGAAGCAGTGTTATTTGGTGTGGTTCTTCTACAAATTTCCGATGTGCACTTAAATCGATGAGCTAGAAGATTGTTCAAACTACATCAAAGTGTTAGAATCTGCTTAAGATACAGATATTGGTTTGGGGGGGAGCTGATTCGGAAACTTCGTAAAAAAGAAGTCTATGAAGAAAGTTTTTTAATACATGCTGCATGAATTGGGGGGAAGTTAATCCAAATCATGCATATTACAATTGTTCCACAACAAGCAAAGACAAAGAGGATTCAAGCTGAGGTACAAGTTATGAAGACAAGAAGAATTAAAAGACATCCTCAGCATTGGAAGCGCCTTGGAAGACTTTATTTTGTTGTATTTTTACTTGTTAGGAACATTGTAAGTAATTCCGTATGTCTCCACATTGGGGGAAGATTGTTAGCCCTAAAATGTGAGCGCCATTTACGGAATTACATTAGTTTGATATAGCCACACACGCAGGGACTAGTTTTGTTATGATGCTAAACTGGGCTTAAATCAATCTTGAGAAGACTTTTACTTTGTTAAATTTGAGTTTAAAAGTTAAAAGGGTGTTTGGGATTGACTGGTGGTTCTAGTTTATGTGATTTAGAGTTTGTATTTGAGTGTTATTTGAGTAGTTATCTGATATTGAGGCTATTGTCTTCTGATATAAGCAAGTTGTGTGCCTTAAATCACTAAATCAAACATTTGGCTATAAAATCTTGAAAAGTTGTTGTTTTGCTCTGAAATCTTGTGCACACCTAGTTTTCATGTTAACCTAGGGCTAACAAGTGTTTAATCATTGTTAATGAAACATATGTGATAGATCTGAGGCCTTGAATTTGGATTTTGTGTCAAGGGGTGAGCATATGGACCGAGAACCGAACTGGAACCGAGAACCGAACCGGAACCGACCCAAACCGAACCGCATTTTAGAACCGCGGTTCGGTTCTCGGTTCCTAAATTTATCAAATTGCGGTTCTCGGTTCGGTTCGGTTCGGTTCCGCGGTTCTCGGTTCCGGACCCGAAGAACCGTTCGAATTTCAAGTATATAGGAATTTTATGTTTTTTACGTAATATTTCACATATCGAAAATCTTATTATATGGGTTCATCTTTATTGTAACATAATGCCTATATTTATACGTAATAAATTCTATAATATTTTATAATCTATAAACAACAACAAAAAAAGTCGTTGAATACATATGATTTGAATGAGAATTGAATTTTTTGAAATATTTTATATTAAAACTATTATTTTTTTTATCTTCTTATAGTATAGTTGCTAATTTTTTTTTTGTTTTTAGAAGTAAATATGCGTAAACACATAAAAAAATTGAATGTTTTGGGTGTTTTTAAAATTTTGCGGTTCCAATCGGGTAAGACCCGAAATACCCGAACCGGACACGAGAACCGAGCGGAACCGAAACATGGTATTCGGTTTGGTTCTCGGTTCCTAAATTTTACGTTTTGCGGTTCTCGGTTCTTGCGGTTCTGGTTCGGTTCGGTGCGGTTCCGGAACCGCGCTCACCCCTAGTGTCAAGTAGATCAGCAAACTTTGTTCTTGTGTTCTTCATTGTTCATCAGTAACTGCATGTGCTTAGATCTTGTTCATTTGTTGGATTCGTTGCATGAAAAGTGTTAAGCTGTGTTACTTTAAGTTGATTTGAACTTGTGTATGCAATTGGTGGTTTGTGGTTAGCTTTTAATAGCTTTAATGTAGCTTATAACTGCCAGATCTGCTTATTATTTGTCTGGAACACATTTGGCCAAAGATTGAATTAACTGCACTAATTGGCTGGGTGATTTTGTGATTATTTGCTTGTTGTTGACTCCTTGTGATTCACTGATCACAAGGGTGCCTTGTTTGTCCAAAGATACCAAGTAAAAATCTCTAAAAAGCCAAGTCAAAAAGTCAAGGCAGTGGGAACTCCTTTCCCCTGCTTCTAGCCACTGCTAGTTATATTTTGTGTTCAGCTTATTAATAAGTCATTCTAGCTTATTCCAATGTGCAACAACTTATTTTTTGTAATAGGTCTTAATCTTTTGAGCTTATAAGTGAATCTGGAAGTTTACAGCTTTTGGTTTTAAGTTTTTGTTAGATAACGACTATTTTGTCTTTTTCAAAATTAGCTTATTGCTTATTTCAGCTTATTGAGTGTGCTTATTTAAAATCTTTTTGTTGATTAAGCTTAGTTAAGCCATTTGTGACTTATTGCAACTTGAATCAGCTCTTGAAATAGTCTAGAACTAAAAAACGACTATTTTGTCGTTTTGTGAAGAGGGCTTTGGCTTATTTCAGGCTTATTCCTTGAGCTTATTTCAAGTTTCTTTTTGCAAATAGCTTAATTTGGTCAAGAGAAGGACGTGGGTAAAATCTTAGCTTATGGCATCAGCTTATAGCTTAATGGGCCAAAAAGCCCATTAAGAATAAGTTGTTTTGAAATAAGCTAGCTTAAGCTCATTTTCAGCTTTTGGGCCTTTGGAAAATTGTGTTTAAAATCAAATTTTAAGCTTGACTAGAGCTTTTGGGCCATTTCTGAGGACTTTTTCTTATTGGGCCCAATATTAAGCCCATTAGGGATCTGTTTGGGTATTTGGCCCATTTGAAGGCCCAACATGGGCATTTTTGGTATTTCAACTTCATTTTCTATTTAATTAGGTTAATATAAACTAGTTTGCAAGTTTTTAGATTTTTTTATAAATTTTGGATTTTTTATATTATTTTATTATTATTTTATTATTAAAATTAAAATTTAGATTTTTCAAGTTTTTATATTTTTCTTAGGTTAAATACATAAAGTTAGGTATTTTACAATTTTTAGAATCTTTTTATTGTCATTAGATTAATTTTTATAATTATTTTAAGTTTTAATAGTTTTTAAATAGTTTTTATTGATTTTAAAATTTTCAAAAATAGTTTTAAATTAAGTTAGGTCATTTTAGAGGTATACAATTGAAAAAATCTCATTTTGGGCTTTTTGTTAATTAAATTGATTTTTTGGGCTTTAATTAGCAATAAAAAATTATTATTTAATTAAATAAAAGGTTTGAGTGATTTTTGATTTTTTGTAAACTCTAATTACATTATTTAGGATTTATTGCAATTTTCTAGGAATTTTTAGGGTAAATTTTTAATTTTGGTATTTTTTACGGTTCTACGTGTACGACTAATCGTCTTAGTGTAATTCGTCATCGTAACCGTCATTCTCTTCTTATCCCGTTTCTATTTTCTTTTCTCATAATCAATATAATCACAAAGTTAATCATCTCTCTACACAACACACAAGCCTCCTTGAGAACGATCCCCACTTTGGGTAATAACTCGTGGTTTTCCTAAATCACTTGTTAATACTTACCCTAATTACGCTCTTTTTCCTAAAAGACGTGTTTCTACTATTATCAATGCCCCACACGTCGAAGATCTCACATTATTGACTGAAATTTTGAGGCATCTCATCTTTGTGAGTGATCTTTCCTTGACGTTGGCAAGAATCACAATGCTTAACCATCTCATGAGCATCATGATAGATGGAGGGCCAAAAGAATCCAGAGTCGAAAACTTTCTTTGTGGTGTAATTTGGACAAAAGTGACCACCAGTGGGTCCTTTGTAGCAAGCTTTAATAAGGTGTAAAGCCGCCGGCCCATCGACGCAATGTCGGATAATTTGGTATGCGCATTGCTTGAAGAGATAAGGGTCGTCCCAATAATAGTTTTTTATGTCCATGAAAAATTTATTGCGTTGTTGGGAGGATAACCCTTCAATAAGAACACAACCCACTACATAGTTTACACTGTCCGCAAACTATGCGGTGTCATCCTCCTTAGAATGGGTAGACATTAAAGTCTCAAGAGGGAACGATTCATTAATTTCCTTGGTCGGTAATTCTCCTTGATAAGGATCCTCGAGTCTACTAAGATGATTCGCAGCTAGGTTTTCTGCACCTTTTTTATCACGGATTTCATTAGTGAATTCTTGTAAGAGCAAAACCCAACGAAGGAGTCTCGGTTTAGCATCTTTCTTGGTCAACAAGTATTTCAAGGCAGAATGGTCGGTGTAAACGATGGTGGTGCAAAGCACAAGATAGGGGCGAAATTTCTCAAAAGCATACATTACGACTAAAAGCTCTTTTTTGGTAGTGGTATAATGCAATTGAGCCCCCGTCATTGTCTTACTTGCATAACGGATAGGTTGGAAGTGTTTGTTAACTCGTTGACCTAAACCACTGCTACCGCGAAATCACTAGCATCGCACATGAGCTCGAAAGGTAACTCCCAATTTGGAGAGAGTAAGACCGGTGCCTTAGTTAATTTACCTTTAATAATTTCGAAGGATTTAAGACATTCGGTGAAAAGATGAAAGGAGCGTCTTTTTTAAGAAAATGACTCATTGGTCGGGCTATTTTGGAAAAATCTTGGATAAAGCGTCGATAAAATCCCGCATGACCTAAGAAACTCCTAACTCCTTTAACGGTGGTAGGTGGAGGCAATGTAGCAATGACGTCAACTTTAGCACGGTCGACTTCAATACCGGCTTTGAAATTTTGATGACCGAGGACGATGCCTTCTTTTACCATGAAATGGCACTTTTCCTAATTAAGAACGAGATGAGTGTCTTCACACCGTTTAAGCATATGTTCTAAATTGGCAAGGCAAGAAGAGAAATAATCTCCATAAACCGAGAATCGTCCATAAAGACTTCCATAGTTTGTTCAACCATGTCATGGAATATTGCCATCATATACCTTTGGTAAGTCCCAGGAGCATTACATAAACCGAAAGGCATTCTTTTGTAACCAAATGTTCCATAAGGACAAGTGAATGTGGTTTTCTCTTGGTCTTTTGGATCGATAGGAATTTGAAAATATCCGGAGAAACCATCTAAGAAGCAATAGTAGTCATTACCCTATAAACATTCGGGCATTTGATCCATGAAAGGAAGATGAAAATGATCCTTACGAGTGACATCATTGAGTTTACGATAGTCTATGCAAACTCGCCAACCCGTAACAAGTCGAGTAAGAATTTACTCGTTGTTTTCATTGGGAACAACGGTTATTCCGCCTTTCTTAGGCACACAATGGACCGGACTAACCCACGGCGAATCCAAAATAGGGTAAATCATGCCGGCATCTAGAAGTTTGATAACTTCTTTCTTAATGACTTCATGAATTTTAGGGTTCACCCTTCTTTGACTTTGGACCACGGGTTTAAAGTCATCTTCCATGAGAATTTTATGAGTGCAAAAGTTAGGATAATTTCCGCGGATGTCGGAGATTTTCCAAGCAATTGCTTTCTTATGATTTTTAAGCACTTCGATAAGCCTAGCTTTTTCATCCTCTTTTAAGTCCTTAGCCATAATGACGGGTAACTTATCAACTCCTTCTAAGAAAACATATTCTAAATGAGAAGGTAAAGCTCTAAATTCGGTGGATTGTCGGTGGAAGGCTTAATCAAATTCGGATCATCGTTTGTAACTTCCTTAGGAGTAGGTGGAAAAAAATATAGTCCGCATTGAGATGTCTCTCAATCGTACGAATGTCTTCCTCTTAATCGGTGGGAGAATCGTCATATTTTAAGTCCACGTCCCCTAAACATGCTTCGAATTCATGTAAGAGAAAATCACTTTCTCCAAATGGAGTCAATGAAGGAGCAATAGAAGCTACAGTCTCAATATGTGGTAAAGGAGAAATCCCGCTATTACAAGCCTCGTAAAAATGTTCCTCGCATGCTTCGTTGAGCCCATCGATTAAATTCATGGATTCGGGCTCATCAGGAAGCTTATAAAGTTTACCAATATTAAAGACGATTTTGTCATCCCCTACCATTAAGGGAACATTGGGATCCATCTCATATTCAACGACAACGAAATCGGTTGGGAATGGGAATTTGTCGAATCCTACAAAAACATCATCGACTATCCCCACCGGATAAGCAACTGAACGGTTAGCTAATTTTAAAGTCATGCGAGTCAGGACTATCTCGGGTAGATATAATTTATTCCACACGGACAATGGCATAAGATTGATACTCGCTCCGAGATCCGTCAAAGCCATACAATTCTCTACACCCGGGAAATTGCAAGGAATAAGGAATCGACCGGGGTCTCCAAGCTTAACCGATAATTTTCTCAAAAGAACCGCGGAGCAGTTCTCATTCTATTGGGTATTGGAGATATCAAGTAACTTTTCCTTGTCGGTTAAAAGATCCTTAAACATCTTAGCGTACTTAGGCATGTGAGCGAGAGCCTCGGCAAAGGTGATATTGAAATTCAATTGTTTGAACATTTTTAGGAAGTTCAGAACTTGAATATCATCCTTATTCTTCAATTTATCCTTCCTCAACCTTGAAGGGTAAGGTATATTGGATTTAAGAGAAGATTGAGGAAAAACCGGTTCACTCACAATGTAACACCCCATTTGGATAAATGGAATATCAGAGGATAATTATGGCATGTCATCAAAGCATACAAGGTAAATGTTTATAACATTAAATGACCATAAAAGAATCCAGAAACAAACATCAGATCTACATAAGCTCCACACATGAAATGCATAAGTATGAATGTAAAGGAAAGGACTAAACAATGTCCAGCAAAGCAAAAGAATGTAATGCATCAAAGAATGAAAGAAAGCTGACGTCTCATTCCATGCACGTACTCTTGGATTTCCTAGCTTTGCTCTTTAGCACATGCCGTACTAGGACATAAAAAGAGAAATATGACTGAGCAATATGCTCAGTGTACGGATATATAACATAGAATGTAAAGCATACACATAAGCAAGTAATGAATGAAATGAATAGCATAGCAGCGGAATAAATGTATGTCCTGGAAAACCTGGTTTAAGTTCATAAGACTTGTTTATATTTCTGAAAAGCATTATGTTTAGTTTATCTTGAAAATCTGTATTCTAAATATGTCTAAAGCCCATATAGGTCATGTTATATCCACGTGCATGAATACTTGGAGGGGTGACCTCTTCATGCAATTAGAGGGGTTGCCTCTAATTAATATATAAAATGAGTGGACGGATCAGCTCATGTAACGGATGCAAGGCACACACCACAATAACCATGAAATCATACTACTTGTCCTAGGATGCCCCCATTCGCCCCACATGATAATAATACTAATATTGGCCAAAACTGTAAAGGGACGCTGCGAGCAATCACTCTCATCACAGAAGAGTCATAACACCGGTGCCTTCAGTGCTATGGTTATCGAACCCCCATAACTAGATGAAACTGACATGCATGTATATAGCTCAGGCAATCTAAAATAATCATACATATATTGATGTGTTTAAGACACTTAAACTACTAGGGAAAATAGATGGCTGCAAATGCGGAATCCTAATATAGGAAGACATATGTCCTTACTGAAGGCGGAATATTCGTACCTTATGTCCAGTAAATGAAGACGAAAACAAACGTAGATGATCACTCCGACTTCAGAATAGCTACATAATGAAGGGACATGAATAAGAGTCGATCTTACTTATACATACTTGTTATTTGGTTTACTTGACGTGTTCATACTTATTATACTTGTTCTTGTCTTGTCTTATTACTTCATGTTTTAAATCATGTGTTTCCTATAGTTTCATGTGTTTTAGATTCATATGTTTCGTATTTTAAGTGTTATAATACTTGTTATAACATAATGAGTAACTTTCTAAACATAGCAGGTTTCTATATATAGTAACTTTCCAAAAATAGTAGGTTTCCATATATAATAACTTTTCAAAAATAGTAAGTTTCCTTAAATAGTAAGTTTCTAAAAATAGAAAGTTTCCATAATTAACGTATTACCATAAATAGCATGTTACCATATTTAGTATATTTCCATAAATATTATATTATCATATTTATCATGTTGCCATAAATAATATAATTCGATAATTAATGTGTTTCCATGATTAATTATATGCTTATATTATATCATGTATTATTATATAATAAATTTAAATAATTAATAAATACTTAGCTTATTAATATTAATTAATAATATCGTGTCATATTGTTATAAGTTTATTATTAATTAATAATATTACATAATGCATGTTATTAAACTTTACCATAAAAGATATTAATTAATTTAACCTGAGTTTTAATTACTTAAATCCATGTTCATGAATAATTAAATAATTAATTATTATAGCCTAAGTTTATTTAAATAATGTTCATACATATTTTATCATAGTTTTATTAAATAAAAATAACATAAGTTTTATTTTAATTAAACCAAAATTAATTAATAACTAAATTAATTAAAACATACATAACTTAACTTTCATGTCGGCTTAATTACGTGTTTCTGAAAAATTAAGTTCCCGAGACCCGACCATCGAGCCACAACAGCTCACCGAGAGCCTACGGCTCTCGGCTTGCTGCTGCGCCGAGCCAACCAACCCCCAGCCCAAGTGGGGATTTCCCCTGCCTGCATCGAGTTCCCACCGAGCACCCTCAAAGGGTCTCGGTTCCCATCGCTAGGCCAAGATACCCACTGCGGGGTCTTGGTCCTTGTGGCTGCCATCATACCACCACCGACAGCCCACAGCTTGCGGTTGATGGTTCACCACAACGCCGACCCCCATTGAGGGGTTGCGGCTGCTGGACGCCAACACCACCGAGACCTCTATGGTCTCGGTTGGCTGCTATCGAGACAAACACCCCCACAAAACCCCCTCTTTGTTTAATTCTTGGTAGATCTAACATAATCACATGTTTTCTTATTTTATTCTTATTAAATCTTGATCATAACATAATTAAAATAAAAGAAGAAAATGATTTGAGGGATACCGATGCGTGGATTAAAAAGAGAATGAACATGAACGCGTTACCATATCAATAACAAAATCAAAACGAATTTCCCCTTGGTGTTCTATGGGTGTCGCGACAAAAGATAGAGAGAGAGAGAGAGAGAGAGAGAGAGGAGAGAGAGAGAGAGAGAGAGAGAGAGAGAGAGAGAGAGAGAGAGAGAGAGAGAGAGAGAGAGAGAGAGAGAGAGAGAGAGAGAGAGAGAGAGAGAGAGAGAGAGAGAGAGAGAGAGAGAGAGAGAGAGAGAGAGACAAGGAGGATACTAGGGTTTTGTTTTCTGTAAAAAGTGTTTAATAAAATCCTCCTATAGTTTTTATTAAACTAATAGTTAATGGATATGGGCCAAGCCCGGTTCTCCCTTCCTTTTCTCTCTAAAACTGGCGGACCAAACACCCCTATACTTTTGGTATTTGTTTTGCTTATTTATTTATCGTGTACATTCATATTTATTTATCGTGCTTTATTTCTTGAATGTTTCTTAATACGGTACGTACATACTTATCGTAAATTAATATTCTTGTTTACGTACATAATACTTATGATAATAAATTAATATACATATTGTTCATATTAGATGTTCGTGATACATGGCGTATATTAATTAACTATAAATTTTAAATTTAACGGTAACTTCGTGCATTAAATGGTCGTAGGATTTTTAGAGCGGGTTTTACACACAACCTCGTAAATTGGTTTAGGTATCGAAGGTGTGGTAGAAGATTCTGGGGAAGGTTGAACATAAGGTGTAGACGTGTTACTTAGGGAAGGTATCTCACAAGTAGGTGGTGAAGGACGTTGGGTAGAAGTAGAAGGAATCTCGTGTCCTTGTTTAGCAATAGTAGGTGGGGAAAAAGAAGGTCCCTCGGTTGTCTTATCGCTCCTAGTAGTGATGGCATTCACATTAGCCCTAGGGTTGGTTTCAGTGTTAGAATGGAGAGCACCTTGGGGTCGAAGAGTTTGTAATATTTTCATGAATTTCCTATCCGTGGACTCTTTCATTTCCTTAAGCTTACGGTCTTGCTCATTAAGTTTTTGGAGAACCAAGTCCATTTGATGATTTGGCATACTAAACCCTTGATTGTTAAACCCTTGGTTTTGATATTGATTATAGTTTTGAAAACCTTGATTAAAACCTTGGTTATTAAAGCCTTGATTGTTATTATTAAACCCTTGGTTTTGCCCTTGAAAATTCCCTTGATTTTGATTAAAACCCCTTACATTTGAATTCCCTTGAAATTTACCCCTTTGTGGACCTTGGTTCCTATTTGAGTATTGGGTATTTTGGGCGGGTGGGGGTGGTCTTTGAGGAGCTACAAAACCCAGGGGAGCCAAATACTTAGTAGACTTATACGACAAAAGGTTAACATCAACATTCGGTTTAAAGTGAGCCCTCTCATTTTCATTGGTATTATAAGCATAAACTTCTTGTTGGGGTTGATTATAAACCTTGTCACAATTGTAGTATGAATGTGGTCCACCACAAGTCTCACAAGTTGCACTTAAAGCATGCACATGTATAGTAAGAGATCAACTCTTAAAGCAAGATTCTTAACAATTGTAGCAAGTTCTTTAATTTGATTGTTAACCTCATTATCCCCTCAACTAGCACTAGCCATATTAGCCCTTGCACTCTTAGTTTGAACTTTGGCTTTATTTTCAATAATGTCCCAAGCATTGTTCATTGATTTTATAAGAATATTTCCCCCCGAAGCACTATTTAGTGAGTCTTGGTCATTCAAAGTTAATCCATTGTAAAAAGTATTAATTTGATGAACTTTAGTAAAACCATGTTGAGGACACCTTCTTAAAAGCTCCTTAAATCTATCCCAAGACTCACTAAACATTTCCCCATATTTTTGTTCAGAGGTGATAATGTCATTCCTAAAAGCGGTGGTTTGAGATGGGGAAAAGAAGTAGTTAATGAACTTGGTCTCTAAATCCACCCATGTGGTGATACTTTGGGATGGTTCCTTATCAAGCCAAATCTGGGCTTGTTCCTCGAGGGAGAAACGAAAGAGTAAAAAACGAATTGCCTCTTGTGGCACCCCATTGTACTTAACGGTATTGGTCAAATGTAAAAACCTCTTAATATGAGCGTGCGGGTCATCATGAGTACGACCTAAAAATGGTGTAGCGGAAACCATTTGAATAAAACCCGTTTTAAGTTCAAAATTATTCGCTCCAATATCGAGCACCACAATCGCGTCATCATTTCCCCCAATGTGAGATTGCAAGATCTCAATCATAGGTCGATTATCCGTTGCCATCGTAGTGTCGAAAGCTCGATTCTCGGGATCGGCTTGATTAACAGTCTTTTTGTTCTTCTTCTTCTTTTTAGAAGAATTAGAAGAATTTGGTACACCACTTGGTATCTGTGTACACGCGCGAGTGCGCATACAACTAAAACCGAGGAGTAAGGGGATTGCCCTTGGTGACTTTGAAAGGGAAGGGATTATGCATCTCGAGGTTCGATATTAAAATGCTACAAGAAAATATATACCTAATACTGCTTGGGTGGCAAAACCCTCGATTAGCCTTCTATTCACAAGTGAACGGGGGAAATGAGGTGGCGCGAAGCACTTAAGTACCTAGCTTCCCTTAGATGGCCTTATAGCACGCCGCCTTTCTATTCATCGTAAAGTTTCTATTTTTTTGAATTCTTGCTTAACGAAAGTATTCATCTATTTTTGCCTTTTATTTTCTTTGATCGATACACGTATATGGAACCGGAACGCCTCCAAATATGGGGTATTGCAAGCAATACTTATGGAATATTGTGTACTGGGGTTCTTCTACGTAATATCTATAGTAAAAAAATAAAATCTTTTTGTATTTTTATTTTTAAGATAAAATATATTCACAATAAAAGAAAAGAGAAATCGAAATAGAAAAAATAATAATAATACTTAATATATTTGGTGTAATACTTTAAGAAAAGTATTACTTTTTGATTTTTTTAATTTTTTTGTTGCAAATCTTAGGAAAGAATATGCTTTTGATGATTTTTTTATTTTTTTGAATTTTGAATTTTTTGATTTTTTTATATTTTTGATTTTTTTAACAAGAAAAATAACGTTCAAAAGTGAACGGATCCCAATATCCAAATCGACTCACTATCGTCAATCGTAACGAGATCGATGCGGAAGCGGCGCCAATTTAATATAGGAAATATGTGTATAAGAGATTAATGTTCGTTTTTCTCAACTCGACTTGAATTGATATCAAATTAATCACAAGATTTATCGTTTTTGGTTAATAACACTTGTTTGCTATGTATGTCTAATTAAACTTAAATGGGGATACTATTTTAGGCTTAGGGAATATAGAAATAAAAGCGCTAATAGATCATATAAAATTACTCTAAAATGCAATACAATTATACTACAATTTAAAATCTAGATGAAACTAATTAAATCCAAGATGCAACAAAATTATACTATAATTAGAAAATTAATTATTCTAAATGCAAAATTAAACTAAATGCAAGCACGTAATAACAAGTAAAATGACAAAAATTAAATCAAAAAGATAAACTTAAGATTAAAGCGTAAAACTTTAACCTTTATAGCTTATTAGTCTTTTTAGATGATAAAGCTTGAAGCTTTATATACTAATAAGCTTAATACTAAAAGAAAGTGTAAACTTTATACTCAAAATAAGCTTATCTAAAAGAAAACTAATTTTTACAATTTTAAATCTATTTTTAAAACAACAATAATTTTTAAAACTAATTAAAACGATTTTTTATAAAATAGATATTTTTTAAAAACAATTTAAACTATATTAATCTAATTAATTAAACTAAAACGATTTAGAGGAAAATAAACTTTAATCTAAGTATTAAAAAAAGAAAGAACATTAGTACCCGTGGTCCGAAGAAAAGCGCTCTAAAAACAATCAAAATAACCAACAAAATATGGCCCGTAAAGTACACGACCTCTCATAATTAACAAAATATGGCTCGTAAAGTACACTTCCTCTCAAATCAAACTAATCAAAAGTGAAACCTGTTCACGAACCAAGTACCTTCTTTCCAAAGCAAACTCAAACTGCTCAGTTACTAAACCGATCGAAACCGAACTTCACAACTTTTGCCAACCAAACACTCAAAGTAATTTCACCTATCAACTGAATCTATTAAACCCGTAAGCCCCTCACCAAAAGTGATGAATCAATAAGCCGAGATCAAAAGGACACAAGAGGTTATGATGATAAGCAACAATTAATATTTGATTAAGTTGATTTTGAAATTTTATAAAGAGATTCATTTTTTTAAGATAAAAAAGACTAATAGATCTAGACTATTTTTTTAGGTTTTATAAAAATATTTTAATTTTTAAGCTAAAAACTAATAGATCGACATTAATTTTTCAAAACCCTAATAGATCTACACTATTCTTTTAAAGTTTTATAAAAATATTTTAATTTTTAAGCTAAAAACTGATAGATCTACACAAATTTATCAAAAACCTACAATATTAAAAGGTGAATCAAAGATAAAATAGATTTAAACTAAATTAATTAACTACTTGCAATAAATTAAAGAATTAAATTAAATTATATAAAAGTAATTAATTAAAAGGCTAAATATACTATTTAGAATAAAGTTTATAAATAAGTTGTAAGCCTAAGCTTATAACTTATGTGTTTCAAAAAGCTTAAAAAGCTAGATGAAAAAGGCACCCATAATAAGCTATTTATTCCACTTAGTAATAATTAACACAATTAATTAAAAGGCTAGCTTATTAATAAGTTGTAAGCCTAAGCTTAGAACTTATGTGATTCAAAAAGCTTAAAAAGCTAATTGAACAAATTCACTCACAATAAGCTAGATCTCGAAATATAAGCCCACAATAAGCTTGAAATAAGATAACTTATTTTAAACTTTTATATAAATCTAACTTATTTGGAAAAAGTTATAAAAGCTAATCCCAAATATAAGCTAGATTATAAGAAAAATTAAGAAAGGTAGAATGAGAATAAGCTAAAAGAGATTAACAATAAGTTAAACATTAACTTTTATTAATATTGAAGAAAGCTTAAAAATAAGCTAATACAAAAGTTGAAAGGAAATACAAAACTTTGAAAATAAAACTACACCGATATAAACTAACACCCATTACAAAGATATGAGAGGGTATATATAATACAAGATGCCCAAAGTGGCATTTTCGTCACTTTAAGTCCTATTCTTTTTTTCCTTCTATAAGTTGAGGGGTATTTGGTCTTTTACTTCCTTTATACTTCTTGTTTTCTCCGTCCCATAAGCCAGCTATTAACCACAAGCCAATCTTTGCAAGACATGCGCCTGCAACCTCTGACCTCGTATTTTACACACGCCAGGTGCCACGTGTTGGCCTCTGAATGGCCAGCAACCCTACCACATATGCAGCCCTGTCACCTCGTACTGACACGCCAGTCTGACGTGTCAGTGCCGCTACTGTACCTCAGACCTGTCAGTGTCGCCTGCCACGTGTCACTATCTGATTGGTCAGCCGCCGCCACCTGTCTGAGTCACTGCCACCTCGTACTGACACGTCAGTCTAACGTGTCAGCGTCGTCTCCCACCTCGTACCCACAACACATAATGACTCGTCAGTGACACGTAACGTGCTGGCATTGGCTAGCCGCCGCCACGTGTTTTGCTGACGTCAGCGAGTCTGGTCCGGGTCTTGTTCGGGTTGGGTCAGGTCTGATTCGGTGGGTCGCCACATGGACCACTCAGAGAGTGCCACGTAGCAACTAGTATTTATACCCAGCCTAATGCCATCGCCAGGATTTCAACCTGGGTCATGTGGCTCAGACCTTAAGCAACCAAAAGGTGCCAGCTAAGTTGAGCAGCCCTTTGATTTTATATATGCAAACTTTGTTTTTAACCCCTTTTGTTTTGAACCTTTGGCAGATTATTAACCCCAAAATTTTGAACTTTTGTTCATGCTCCTTCTTTGCCAGATATTTCTCTTAACCATCATCTTCTGGTTGCTTCTCGGTCTAGGGTTATTGACATGATCAAGAGTTTTCCCCGAGGTACGTCTTGTGGGCGGGATGGGTTGCGGGCCCAACACCTTTTAGATTGTTTGAGTGGTTCCGCGGTTGCTATTTCTGATGATTTAGTTTCTTCTATCACCCAAGTAGTGAACCTTTTTCTTGATGGGCGGTGTCCCATGGTGTTGGGTGAGTTTATCGCAAGTGCTCCCCTCACTCCGTTGGTTAAGCCGGGTGGTGGGATTTGTCCCGTTGCGGTTGGTACTGTTTGGAGATGGCTTGTCTCCAAGGTATGTGCTTATGAGGTTGGTCCTTCTTTGGATGGGTGATAGGTGTGTAAACACCCATCCTTTTTACCACTTAATTACAATAATAACCGAGCCAAAACGTGTATTTTATGTCTTTTATGTCGGAATTATGCGTGGTTTGTGTTTTTGTTGTGATTTAGGACAAAATTGTGAAAAGTGGAGAAAACACGGCATTTACGGGCTTTTATTGAAGAAAAAGATGAAAAGACGAAGTCAAGAAGTCAAGAGTGCAAAAAGAACGGAAGTCCTAGACCAATTCTGAAGATTTATCGAAGAAAAAGTCAAAAGACGGAAGTTTACCAAAAGCCGAGGAACTCAAGTCTGTTTTATTGAAGAATTAAAAGACGAGTTCAAAAGGAAATCCCGAGCCACAAGTCATTAGAGTCCAAGTTTAAAGAAGATTAGAAGAATAAAGGACTAATGGTGCAATTAATGAAGATTAAAGGCTTAAGGACCTAATGACGCAATTAAGAAGAAAGGAAGGAGGAGAGGAAGCTTCCTAATCCTCCCTTATATATAGTTTAGCTAATTAATCATTTTTCTTTGTTGGCTAGAGTGACACTAGTTCTTCCACCCTTTTAATTACTTGCACATTTATTTTATGCACCTTTAATTACTTGTCATTTTAAATACTTGTCTTGCACTTTAATTTCTTTAAATTCAAAGTAAGTCTTCTAATTTTGTTCTTTAATCTTTAAGATTTTAATCTTCTTGTTCATCTTCTTTTTATAAATATTTGTTTCTGTTGATTTAAAGTTTTCAATCTTAATCTTTTTCATCTTCTTTTTATATAAAGTTTAAGTTTTTTTTAACTCTCGTGGGTTTACTTTGATGTTTTTATAAGTTTTGATCTTCTCCTTAGCTTATTGATAGCTTATTGGAGTTTTTCTTGGCTTATTGTCCTTGAAAAGTTGCCAAAAAGTTGTTTAAATTCGTCATTGTTCGTGATCCTAGTTTTTAGGGTCATCTGATTCGATTTCGCAATTCTCCTTAATTGCGAAATTGAATCACTTGTGATTGCGAAATCTTCATCTTCCAAAGTTGCGAAATCGATCTTTTATTGCGGAATTGTTGAATTCGCAACCATTGCGAATTTGTGTCACTTGTGCATTGCGAATTCATTCAATTTCTGCTATTGCGAAATCCTTGATTTCGCAATTATTGCGAAATCTTGGAGTTTCTATATATTGCGGATTTGATCTTCAAAGTTGCGGATTTAATACAATTTCGCAATTGCATTGCGAAATTACCCTTTTTGCTAATTGCGGAATTAATACACAATTTCGCAATCATTGCGAAATTGTGTAACGATTTCAAGATTGCGAAATTTGTTCTTTTTAATTGCGAATTTAATTCAGTTTTTATTTAATTGCGAATTTAATTACTTTAATTTTTAAATTTTGTTTTTCAATTTTTTATTTTCCCGCCTTTTTACTTAGACGCACTTTAAGATTACTTGCCTTAGATTTATTTTAGCATTGCCTTAGTTTAAGTTTTAGTAGCGTTTTAAGTTCGCCTTAGATAGATTTAAGTTTACGTTATTTACGTTTAGTGCCTTTTAATTTTAGTCACGCTTTTAAATACTTGCACCATTTACTTTAAATTAGTTTTAGATTTACTTTAACGTCATTTACTTTAATTGTTTTGCACATTTTAATATACTACAACGACACACTTTTGTTTCACCAAAGAACGACTGAGTCACATAGTTAACGAGGATCAATTCGAGGAGACCACACATCAACGAATCTTTTTACCTGGCCAAAAGCCGTGTATCAAATGGCGCCGCTGCCGGCTCTTTTCGTAAAGATTAACGGTTTTCTGTGAGAGACGCGTTGCTTTTTGGGATCCGTTCACTTGTGAGCGTTATTTTCTTGCTTAAAATTTTTTTTTTTCAAAAAAATCATAAAAATAAAAAATTGATAAAAATCCATAAAAATTAAAAATTTCAAAAATCCAAAAAACTTTTATCTTTATTGTGTATATATATTGTTTTTGTGTTTGGTTTCTTTTTCTTTTGCATTTTCAGGTGTATGCGTACTAGATCTTCTAATTATCAAGAGCCCGAGACTCGAGAAGATTTAAGTATGTCAGGTGTAAACAACAATAATCCACCGCACCTCAAAAATAACAACAATGTTCTTCCACAGCCCGATCTTCGGACCATGGAGGAGCTTTGTCAACCTACCATGTTTGGACGAGGAGGACCGATTGCGCCGATGCAAATCAACGCTCCTGAGTTTTCGTTGAAGCACCACATGATTCAGCAAGTGCAAACAAATCCTTTTAGAGGAATGCCTGATGATGATGCCAACAAACACCTCGACAAGTTCATTACAATCACCCAAAGCATGAAGTGCGTCGGTGCCACAATGGATGAACTTCACCTACAACTCTTCCCACATACTTTATCACATCATGCCGAGAAATGGTTTGATCGTCTCCCGAAGAATTCAATTCACACTTGGGATGACATGACTCAACGCTTTTTGTCGCGCTACTTTCCACCATCCATGGTCACGAGCCTTCACAATCAAATCAGCGGTTTCATGCAAGATCCTGATGAATCTCTTTTTGATGCTTGGGAGAGATATAATGTCTTGATCAATAGATGTCCAAACCACAACATGCTCCCTGTGACCTTAATAGATACTTTCTACAACGGTTTGACTTTTCGTGATCGGGATACGATTAATGCAGCCGCCGGTGGCACATTCATGAAAAGGAGACCCGAGGAGTGTAGAGAGCTAATTGAGAACATGACTACTCACCACAAAAACTGGGATTCCTCTGCTTCTTCAAGGAACAACCCGAGAGTCAATGTTTCCTCCACTTCAGCAAACCCTAATATGACCGAACTCACACGCGTGTTGACCGAAATGAGCAGAAGTATGCAACTCTTGGCTTTAAACCAACAACAAGAAGTTAAAGCGGTTGCTAATCCTTGTGAAACATGCGGCGGTCCTCACTCATACACCGATTGTCCTTCTACACAAGGAAATCCGGAAAATGTGTATGCAGCTTATGGTAATTATTCACCGGAAAATTACCAAGCTCGACAAGGGGATAGAAATTTGCTGAGCTACCGGTCAAACAACTACCTTTCACCCGGTTTTTCTCCTCAAAACCAAAACCCCTCCAACAACTACACTAGAAGCAACCAAATCCCACCAAGAGCTTCTAATCCTTATCAACCACCCACTAAACAACCCCCACCCATTAATCCCGATGTTGAACCATCATGAGAACCCAAGGTGAGCAAATCAAGAATCTGCAGAGCCAAATTATCAATCTGAAAGGAGATATCACCAAGCAAGGGAATGACATTAGATCCGAGCTTCGAGATACTATTCAATCCTCCTACAGCACTCAAACAAATGATATAAAGAATATGCTGGCTAGTTTCTTGCCCGCAGCTCAACCTTCTACTTCAAGTTCTCTACCTTCGAACACCGTCAACAATCCGCGAGCAAATGTGAGTGCTATTACTACCTGTAGTGGAGTCACCATAGTAGGACCACCTATCCCACCACCATCATCTACACCTCCTCCACCACCATTTATCCCTACTCCTCCTACACCTAGTATTAGTGTACTATTACCCACTCCGCCTCGTCATGACGATGTACCTAGGAAGGACCCTTCAACATCTCAACCTTTACCTGCTACACCTGCACCTTCACCACCCAAACCCAATATCCCATATCCCTCTCGTTTAGGCAAGACCAAAATGCTAACCAAGGATGACGCTGAAGTGTCACGCTATGTGAAGATGATCTCTCAAATGAACTTCAACATTAGCTTTCTTGAGGCACTTGTCCACATGCCCGAATTTGTTAAAGCATTTAAGAATTGCTTAACAAGAAGGAGAAACTGATTGAACTCACCAACACACGCTTAAATGAAAATTGCTCTGTAGTTATTCTTAAAGAACTTTCGGAAAAGCTTGGAGATCCCGGTCGTTTTGTGTTGCCTTGCATTTTCAACAAAACCGAAGAATTTACTAGCCTTGCTGATCTCGGGGCCAGTATTAATCTTATGCCTTTGAGTGTTTGGAAAACACTATCATTGCCCGACCTCACTCCAACAAAGATGACTTTGAACTTGCTAATCGCACTCTCGCTTACCCCGTTGGTATTGCCGAAGATGTGTTCATTAAAGTTGGCACATTTACTTTCCCGGTCGATTTTGTCGTTGTTGATTATGAAATGGACCCTCGTATTCCTTTAATACTTGGTCGGCCATTCTTGAGAACCGGACGAGCTTTAGTGGATGTGGCCGAAGGTGAGTTAATCTTAAGAGTCGGGGATGATGCACAAGTTTTTAAAATGGGGAAGCTTACAACTAAATCCTTTGGAGGCCGAGAATCAGTGAATATGATTAATGTGCTCGATGATTTTACCATCTACAACAATCCTCTATTCGATTCTTGCATCGATAATCCACTGTTTCAAGATGATGTGGATGATTCTCTCTCCACTTTGGACGCTTCTCCCATTTATGATTCTCCACCGGTCTTTGATGCTTATGATGATGATGATTCTAGCTCAGATTCGGATGATTTTGATGATTATACTTCTGAGTATCCCGACCTGCCCACATATGATGATTTTGATGAGGCTGATACTCTTTCGAGCGATTCTTCACATGCTGAAGATCCTCCGCCATCACTCGATCCTACTTTGGACGATTACACATTTGAGGAAGACTTCTCTGAATTTCTCAACACTTACTTCCCTCATGAGAGTGATGCATCTCTTTTAGATTTTGAAGATTATCGTCTTGATCCTACTTTGGATTTGAAGCACGTATGAGTTAAAACCTCTTTGTCCATCTTCTGAGGACGAGGTTGTGCTTCTTCGCGGATCTTCTTCACACTCTGTTGAGCCTGAGTGCTATTTTCCCTTAAAGGAAAAGGTGTTCGACCCCGGTATCGATATTATGCAGCCATCTCAGTATCCACCTGATGAAATAAAAGGAAAAATCTTTGGACATTTTGAAGACATGCTTGCACTTCACCCTTGCTCCCACCGTGCTCCATCGCTGCTTAAGGGCACCTTGCCTATTCTTCTTTGGCTTGCCTTGTTCGCCTTAAGCCTCTGCTATTTGATGGACGAAAACTATGTCTTTGATCCTAGTGGATATGTTTCATGCTTCTTCCTATGATGATAAAGGTCGAGTCAGGCTCAAGACTCGGTAATCAAAAATCAAGCGCTTCTTGGGAGGAAACCCATGCATCTATCTTTTCGCTTTCTTTATCATAAGTGTAGGGGGGGGAGACCTGTTGGTTTGCTTTCCTCTCCTCACTTCTTTATCAGGGATTCGAGCGCTCAATGATCCACTCTTGATGATTCTTGACGACCCGTAATTTCGTGTTCACTTCTTCCCGGTTCTATCCTAAACTCTTTTCGATTCACTATTTTATATTTTTCTCAATATTAAAATAGGAATCTCTTTAGTTGTCTCTTCCTTAGCAAGATTTAAACAACGTGCACAATGTCCTAAGTGTAGGGGAGTTTACTCCCACATGCTTAAACATTGAGGACAATGTTTATGTTAAGTGTAGGGGGGACTTCTATCGAAGTTAAGTGGCCTTTTCCTTGTATTTGTCCTCATTTTAACCGGAAAATAAATTTTTTGACATTTTTCAAAATTTTTGATCTATTTTGGCCTATTAGTTTTTCCCTTTGTATAGTTAATTTTCTTTCCTTATTAGAATAAAAGTTTAATAAAGTGGTTTTAATTTTCAAACGTTGTGAATATTTTGACTTAACCCGAGTTTGCTTGTCTAAGTTACTCTAGCTAGTATCCTTAACGTGTTTAAGTCAAGTTTTGCTAGGCTTTTATATAGGGAGCTATAAAACGCGAAAGTCTTAACTCTCACGGGTTAAGAACAAGAACTTTTCGCAAGTTCCTATAATTGATCCTAGAGAGTCGTTTATCAAGGGAACTTTAAAATGCGATTTCTAAACTTGAAAAAGTCTAAGAATTTACAAGATCCTATAGGCGACTCGAAAACCCAAAACTTTGATTTAATAGACTAAGCATCCACGAGTCTCATTTTTTGAGATTTTAAACTGTGGAGAACGAGAGATGATAGAGTCAATTATAAGTTTGGTATTCTTTCGTGAATTTATGTGAGTTAATTATGAGCCTATTCTCCCATCACTTGCTAATAAATTTATCTGCAATAAATAAGGTTGTACGATTTGAAAAGTTACTTAGCTTCTAGCCCAAGATCGTTTAAAAGTTGCTCGGTATGGATTAGAGTTCATAGCCAAGGCATAACTTATTGAAGCGGGATGCGAAGATTGGCGAGTCTGAAAAGGCCCTAACAAGGCATGAGGGCTATATTTTGTTGCTAAAGATCCAAAGTGATAAGAAGAATCATTTATCAAAAATCAATATGAAGGATCGAGACACACGACGAAAAGCAAATACTCCCCAAAAGTCATGGAGAAGTGAATCCGAAAAGACCCTAGCAAGGTATGAGGATAAATAGATCCAAGACATAAAAGGAGGCGGATCGTTGTATATCAATGTCCAAAATAATGATTGGAGAAAAATGAAGAAGTCGTGGTCCAAGTATGAATCTCTCAAAACTTCAAGTGAAGAAATTCCTATTATGAAGAGAAGACCATAATTTCATGAACGTCTCTCAAGGTTTGAAGTATGAAGTCGCTGCCAAATATCGGTCCGAGAAAGGTCTCAAATCACGAAGCGAGTTATGCCAAGATATGAACTTTATGAGGTCCCGAGAAGCAGTTTTAAAAGATTTTGTCCTTTAGCTAACTATTGATTAAATCGTTCACTTTATTTTCGGACTAAATAACTATCGAAATAAGTCAACAATGCATCCCTCGTGATCATTCAAGACAATAATAAAATATAAGAGATACCCCTAGGAATAAGGGAGTCTAAGTGAATAATTGGCCCACATGAGTTCCTGTTAGTTTACTAACTTATAATAACAATGATCTCATTTTTAAGCTTGGTTTGGAGAAAGTGAAAAATTGAGGATGATGATTATTCATGACTTTTCCAAAACCCAAGGTATGCTCTTTGATTTCTTTATTTGAATGTCTTTAATTTTCTATCTCTTTAATAAAGGCCAACGTGGATTGATTATGATGAAAAATGCTTTGTAACTAATGCATTGCATGAGGACATTGCAATGGTCAAGTGTAGGGGATTTGATAGGTGTGTAAACACCCATCCTTTTTACCACTTAATTACAATAATAACCGAGCCAAAACGTGTATTTTATGTCTTTTATGTCGGAATTATGCGTGGTTTGTGTTTTTGTTGTGATTTAGGACGAAATTGTGAAAAGTGGAGAAAACACGGCATTTACGGGCTTTTATTGAAGAAAAAGATGAAAAGACGAAGTCAAGAAGTCAAGAGTGCAAAAAGAACGGAAGTCCAAGACAAATTCTGAAGATTTATCGAAGAAAAAGTCAAAAGACGGAAGTTTACCAAAAGCCGAGGAACTCAAGTCTATTTTATTAAAGAATTAAAAGACAAGTTCAAAAGAAATCCCGAGCCACAAGTCGTTACAGTCCAAGTTTAAAGAAGATTAGAAGAATAAAGGACTAATGGTGCAATTAATGAAGATTAAAGGCTTAAGGACCTAATGACGCAATTAAGAAGAAAGGAAGGAGGGGAAGAAGCTTCCTAATCCTCCCCTATATATAGTTTAGCTAATTAATCATTTTTCTTTGTTGGCTAGAGTGACACTAGTTCTTCCACCCTTTTAATTACTCGCACATTTATTTTATGCACCTTTAATTACTTGTCATTTTAAATACTTGTTTTGCACTTTAATTTCTTTAAATTCCAAGTAAGTCTTCTAATTTTGTTCTTTAATCTTTAAGCTTTTAATCTTCTTGTTCATCTTCTTTTTATAAATCTTTGTTTGTGTTGATTTAAAGTTTTCAATCTTAATCTTTTTCATCTTCTTTTTATATAAAGTTTAAGTTTTTTTTAATTTTCGTGGGTTTACTTTGATGTTTTTATAAGTTTTGATCTTCTCCTTAGCTTATTGATAGCTTATTGGAGTTTTTCTTGGCTTATTGTCCTTGAAAAGTTGCCAAAAAGTTGTTTAAATTCGTCATTGTTCGTGATCCTAGTTTTTAGGGTCATCTGATTCGATTTCGCAATTCTCCTTAATTGCGAAATTGAATCCCTTGTGATTGCGAAATCTTCATCTTCCAAAGTTGCGAAATCCATCTTCTATTGCGGAATTGTTGAATTCGCAACCATTGCGAATTTGTGTCACTTGTGCATTGCGAATTCATTCAATTTCTGCTATTGCGAAATCCTTGATTTCGCAATTATTGCGAAATCTTGGAGTTTATATGTATTGCGGATTTGATCTTCAAAGTTGCGATTTAATACAATTTCGCAATTGCATTGCGAAATTACCCTTTTTGCTAATTGCGGAATTAATACACAATTTCGCAATCATTGCGAGATTGTGTAAAGATTTCAAGATTGCGAAATTGTTTCTTTTTAATTGCGAATTTAATTCAGTTTTTATTTAATTGCGAATTTAATTACTTTAATTTTTAAATTTTGTTTTTAAATTTTTTATTTTCCCGCCTTTTTACTTAGACGCACTTTAAGATTACTTGCCTTAGATTTATTTTAGTATTGCCTTAGTTTAAGTTTTAGTTGCGTTTTAAGTTCGCCTTAGATAGATTTAAGTTTACGTTATTTACGTTTAGTGCCTTTTAATTTTAGTCACGCTTTTAAATACTTGAACCATTTACTTTAAATTAGTTTTAGATTTACTTTAACGTCATTTACTTTAATTATTTTGCACATTTTAATATACTACAACGACACACTTTTGTTTCACCAAAGAACGACTGAGTCACATAGTTAACCAGGATAAATTCGAGGATACCACACATCAACGAATCTTTTTACCTGGCCAAAAGCCGTGTATCAATGGGTACTTTGGTGATTTGCAGTTTGGGGTGGGAGTGTCGGGAGGGAGTGAGGCTATTATTCATGCTGTGAATCGTTTTCTTGAGAGATATGGTGATGATGTCGGTTTGTCGATGTTACTTGTGGATTTTAAAAATGCTTTCAATTTGGTTGATCGAGAGGTTATGTTGCGAGAGGTTCATCTTCGTTGTCCCTCTATCTCGTCTTGGGTGGAGTTTTGTTATTTTAGTCCGGCAAGGTTATATTACGGGGAACATGTATTAAGGTCATGTCAGGGGGTACAGCAGGGTGACCCTCTTGGTCCGTTACTCTTTGCTCTTGTACTTCAACCACTGATATGTAAGATTCGGGACTCCTTCTCTCTTTCTCTACAGGCCTGGTATTTGGATGATGGTACTATTATTGGGGATACTTTGGTTGTGGGGAAAGTTTTGGAGTGCATCATGGAGGATGGTCCAGTGTATGGACTGCATTTGAATATTGATAAGACTGAAGTTTTTTGGCCGACCGAGGATCCTCGTAGCAAGTTTATTGGTGTGTTCCCAGATAATATTGCTCGACCTACGAGCGGTGTTAAGTTACTTGGGGGGCCTGCGAGTGTAGATCTTGATTTTTGTAGTAAGCTTGTGTTGAAGCGTGCGGTTAAGACTATTGAGCTTATGGATGTTGTGGACAAAATTAATGACCCCCAATGTGAGTTGCTGCTTCTTCGTTCATGTGTCGGTATTTCCAAGTTATATTTTGCTATGCGTACTTGTTCACCTTGTGCTTTCAAGACTGCCCAAAGTTCTTTTGATTTGGCACTCCGTTCTTCTCTGGAGCGTATCGTTGTTGCTTCTGGACCGGGATTTGGTGATTGGCAGGTGGAGACTTGTTACGTTTCCCTTTTCCTTTGGAGGGTTGGGTGTTTATTCTGCGGGTGACGTATTGCATTATGCTTTTCTTGCTTCTCGGTTACAGTCAGCTGATTTACAGTCTAAGCTACTTCAACACACTGATATTAGATCTTATGGACTCCATTTTGATGATGCCTTACGTGTGTTTAACTCGGTTATGGAGATTGATTTTCTAAGTAATCCGAGTGAGGTCGCTGCCCCCAAACTCATGAAGAAAATGGCAGATATATATTTTGCTCGGGTTATTAAGAATGCTGAATCCACTTTCGCTTTATCTGCTCGTCAGTTGGCTTTATGGGCATCTCAGAGGGAGGATCATACGTCTGACTGGCTTAGGACGGTTCCTATCCCCGGATTAGGTCAGACTATGAATGGCAGGTCTTATCGATGTGTTTTGTGCTATCGCTTAGGTATTCCCTTGTTCTCTGTTTCGAAGCCCTGTTCAGCTTGTTCAAGGGTTTTTGATGGGGATATATTTGGGGATCATGCCGTATCGTGTGCTGGCATCGTTGGGATTAAGCATCGTCACAATTTGGTTCGTGATACTCTTGCTGATATATGTTACCGTTTAGGGATATCTGTCGGAAAGGAAGTTAATATTGGATTAGATGGTGGACCTGATAGTGTATTACGTCCGGCAGATATTTTGTTTTATTCTTGGGAGGGAGGTAAAGATGTGTGTGTTGATCTGACTGGTTCTTCTCCCTTGACTCGTACGGGGATGAATGACTTTGTTCCCTGCCGAGCTGTGATTGATGCTGCACAACATAAACGATGCAAGTATTTGGCTAAGTGTGCAGCTCTTGGATATGGGTTTCTTCCTTTCTCCTTCTCTTCTTTAGGGGAGTTACAGGAAGATGCAGTTGCGTTGCTGAAGCGGATCCAGAGATTTTCTAAGGCTCAAGACATTGGAGCACGCGTTGTTGTACATATTTTTCATAGAATAGGTTTTACCATTGCTAAAGGGGTGGGAGCGCAGATAGTATCTCGACTCCCATCCAATTTGATGTAAATCCCTTTTTGTTTCTAATAAAATTGATGGTTTATAATAATAAAAAAATAAATAAAATAATAATAATAATAATAATAATAATAATAATAATAATAATAATAATAATAATACGTAAATTAATTTAATTTTTATAAAAACTTTATTTTATATTTATTATTATTAATTTTCGAATATATATATATATATATATATATATATATATATATATATATATATATATATATATATATATATATATATATATATATATATATATATATATATATATATATATATATATATATTATTTATTTATTAAAAACTATTTATTTAATTTAAAACTTATTAAACCTAAAAAATTCATAGAAAACAAACCGTGAGGAGTTACGACGCGAGGTCGGGACCGTTGGCTTCGTAACTTTATGCTCTTCTATTGATCCATATGGTTTGTTAGTGGATAACTTTGCATAATTGTATAAATAGTCCTTGTTTGCATTTCTTGATTTAAAGCTTGAAACTTCATTAAATATTCATCCTTAGCCCTCCAAACTTCATTCTTTTGGCACTTTTGGTCTATTGACTTTGTCTTTGACTTTTTCTTTGATAAATATCCGTGAAATCCCGTGTTTTCTTCATTTTTGTCCTTTTGTACCTATTTCACAACAAAACACAAAACCACGCGTAATTCCGACATTTACATTTATAAATACACGTTTTGGTTTGGTTTTTCCTTATTTTAAGTGGTAAAAGGATAAGTTTTTTCACTTCTTTTATTGGTTAACTTTGCCAAGTATTAAATTTATATGGGCTAGAATATAACTTTTTATCATCTTCTTCATCGAACAAGAAACAAAAGCTCTTTTTCTACTTTTTATAAGCTTTTTAAGAAAAAACCATTAGCTTGTTTGATGCCTTAGGTCTCCCCAAGTTCAACCAAGGCCATTAGCTTGTTTGATGCCTTAGGTCTCCCCTATACATGGTGGTATATAAATGAAAATCGTTTATTGGGTCAACCCTTTAACTTAAAGGTATTCATGAAATAAAAGCATATAGATGTAAACTATAGTATTAGAAGAAAGGGTAAATTTCAAATTCCATCTTTGTATATTGTGAAATAGTTATTTTGTCATCGAGAGTAATTACAATCAATTTTGCCGTTATACTTGTAATATCGTGCAAAAAAACTACCGAGTGGATGTTTTCTAACTTTTGCTAACTTTTTATGTTATCTCCCTCTCATGTGTCATGTACATGATGATATTTTTGTCATTTCAAGTTAATCCTACTTCTTATTCCCCACTCTAATTTTCCATCACCACTACCACCGCCGTCACCACCGTCGTTCACGTATGATGTGATAAAACAAAATATAAAAAAACCATAACCAAATAGGATCATCCTGTGATAAACTCAAACTGTAAATTAATTATTTCAAAGAAGATAACAAATTTTGTCAAATCATTACACTATTAATACTGTATCTAGCAATGAAAGAAAAATTAGTATGATCTGAGTAATAGTTTGCTAAACATAATCTATATATATGGATATAAATTAGCATCGAGTGTAGCTTAGAAATGGTTTGTTAGGTACTAGTATCATCTTCACAAACCATTCAATAGGCCATGACAGAGATGCAACCGCTATGCATATTCTCCATTGAAACCCGTTTAATCTTTGAGTATCAGCAAACTTCTTTAACAATTTCACCATCACGATCTGTAGAATGATAGTCGTCTTGATGATTCCAAGAAACAAGCGGTTTTTCCACCACCACCGCCGTTTGAAACAATGTTTTTCCACCACCAAGAAACAAGCGATTTTTGTTAATGCCTTTGAATATGTTCCTCTTCTCCAGCTCTCTTGAGTTAAATTCGCTAAAAAGTTGACATAACATGAGAGTATTGAAGATAATAGTATCCTTTACTCTCTCGTTCACATTAAAGATCGCCTTACCCTTAAACTAGAACGTTAATAAAATGATTATCTAAAAAAGTGATTGTGCACATAGGTTTCTCCACATCATATTTATGATCAAGGGCTCAACCGGCCCACTAGTGGCTTGTTTATAGCTCGTTAGTAAGTCATTTTATAGTGAGTGTTGTAGGTTTATTCTTATCATAACAATTATATAAAACCCTAAACGAGATCAAAGCACATATAGCGGAAGCGATTTAACAAGATCATTATTAATAACACAATTATAATTAATCGAATTAGGGTTACATACCTTTACGCTAAAGCAATTACACGAGACGGAGAATGAATCACAAATTCGGGTTTATACCGTATATACCAAGATATGGTCTAAAGTAAGACTATATTACGTTCTTGTACACACGTAATACAACGAGCTAAGCGTGATTCTAGCACGTGAAAACCAAGCTACAACGCTTGTAATTAATCTACCCAACAACCCTAGAGATTGGCTAGGACTAGATTACATATACAATTGATCAACCAAGAAAAACCAACCGAAACCCTTTGTTGGCGGGGCTTGCGATCGATCAAGAGAAAAAAGGAGGGGAAAGATTATTGTTGATGTGATTATGAGGGGATTAGGAGATGTATTTATAGGCCTAAACCCTTATATCCTAAGATAAATAAAAGGCAACAATTGCCTCCCCCCTGGAGCCCATAACCGACTGACCAAACACCCCTTAGGGGTGTTCCAAAATCTTCCAAACTTCTTTCCTTTAGTATACATACTATATATTTATTTTAACGCTCGTTATTACTTAAGTATTAATTATTTAACGATCGTTAAGGTTATATAGTTACTTGTTCGGTTAAATTAATAAATACATAAATATATTTATTAAATAAATTAATAAATACAATAAATATATTTATTAATTATAAAAACTCTTTACGTAGTGTATGCAATCCCGTAATCCCGAGTTTGATCATATCACCCGACTATTAAATATAAGTCCATTAAACTTACAGATCCTACTTGGACATATTTTGAATATCGTAATTACAATGACTAGCGTCTAGTTACACATACCAATGTCACTAGTACAACTCGAGTAAGGTTTCCTGTACAAAACCTTTTAACGATTCTGCATCCTTATTATTATCCTTTTAATTCTAATACAACGTTAATAAGGATATGTATGAGAACTCGTATTTTTTCTAGTGATTAAATTATTCTTTTATTCGTACTTCTCGAATTTATAATGTTTTACTTGTTCCTCTTTACTTTTTCATACACAAATCCTTAGATCTCGAGAATTTTAATAAAATTATATTTTAATTATTTTTTTTTATCATTGATAATATTTTATGCGGGATTATAAAAAAAATTATTTTTATTTTTCCATATTAATTAAAAAAATAATAAAAAATATAACAATCCCTCATTTATATATATCGAAGTATAAATGTTCTCCGAATGTCGAAGTTTTTATTTTGTATTGAAAGCTTATTTTTCGTGTTTCACGTGTAACTTTTTAATCGCGAAAATTTTAAAATATCAGACATCAATAATACCCGCTTTTACAAACGACGAGACAAATCTAATATATAATAACCACTTACCCACACAATCGGCATGTAAACAACAATATGTTCTAGTGGCATCATGATCTTAAATATATACCACTTATATCTCCTATTACTAACACGTGTTGATGACAATTGATGTAATCAACAAATATCTCATTCATTTTTTTGCAACATAATAAACTGATACCTCATTTTTATTTCTTTTTTTGCCATGAATCATAACACCTCAAAGTATCATCAACATTAAAATTTTATCAATTTTTAAATTAATCTTAAAGGTCATATGTTGTATTCATTGTACATCAATGTCATCTAAATTATTATTTGAATGATTAAAGGGTTGTATTTTAAGGAGCTTTTACAAGGATTTATAAGAGTATTTGAAATCTCATTGGGTTATTGAAACCATAATTTGGAAGCTGAAGCTTTTGGGTTGTTTGTTCTTGTTGTCTTGTGAGATCATTTGTCGACCGTTAAGGGCTTCGTTTTTTATTAATGAGCGATTGTTATCTCTTGACGTGTGTTAGCGTTTTGCTTAAAGGTGAGTTCATAGCCTCTTTTTACTACTTATACGTTGTTTCTAAACGTGGGGTGAGATTTTACATGGTGGAACACATTCATTTAAAACTGTATGCTATCCAAAACTTGTATGCTATCCAGAAATTCTATGCTATCCAGAACTTGTATGCTTTCCAGAACTTGTATGCTTTCCAGAACAGATTACCATTATTATTATTGATTTTAGTTTCCATAGCCACTAAGTTTCCCTACCATTTCATGCACCGTTAATTATCTAGTGTTACCTGTTTTAAGCGTGAATGTTGTGGGTGGATCCATCGGGATTGACAATCCCCGTCCCGTATTACTTTGACGCATTACATTTGTTTATACTTGAATATTTAGGCTGAATACTCACTAGGGGAAGTTACATTTTATTAAGCTTCGGTGTCATGAGCTAAATAGCAATAGTTACATCATGATTATGGATAATGTACATAGTCATTCCCCCATTACTTATTTTACAAATGAATGTTTGTGTTCCACGCCTTAATTGCTAAACCTATGAATATCACTCAACTTTGTGTTGACGATTTTACATGTTTAATCTCAGGTATTAATACTTAGCTTTGCCTGGATGGGAGCCCGCAGGATATTATCGCAGCTTGGAGATTTCTGTGTTACTTCTAAAGTTTAGTTTTCGTAAAATCTGTCAGAAGTTATTCTGTATTTTTAGTAACTATATGTTACAAAACCATGATTAAATAATATATTTTTCCACTTATAAAACTCTGTGACTCTTATTTAAAACTCTGATCTTTTATGATATAATGTAAATGTTTTATTACGTCAACCTTGTCTCAACAGTATTTCATTGTTTCTTGTACCATGACGTGGCCCCCATGTTGCCTACGTGTTTCCTTGCCTGATTTCAGGGGTCTCACAGATTGGTATCAAAGCGATGGTTATTGGGAACTGAGTCGTTTTTAAAAGCTTAGTCTATAACCGAAAGGTCAAATATTTCATGTTTCTAAGTGTCAAACACAGAATTTGCCATTGCTATTCGATATCTGCGTGGGTAACTCTCTAATCCTTATTATTTACTTTTAATATCGTTGTAACATTTTATCACTTGATTACATTTTGAAATATTACATTACCTTAATGACGATAATTACTATCTCTTTTCAAATCCTTTGTGTTTCATGAATTATCATTGGATATTACTTGATTACATATGCTCTTATTGCATTTCTTGAATTCTTGTTCATGTAAACTTGATCCTGTTACCATGATTTTAATTTGTTATGACGTTACATACTTGTATTCAGAGCGAGTATACTGCCGACTTTTCATACTCACTTTTCTGAGTACTACTGCTATTTCGTCTATGTGTGATGCGGTTGACCCTATATGCTCGTTCGATTTGAACCGCTTATTTTCCTTGACTCGCTGTTACATGTTGTGTGTATTCTCGTAATACCTTTGTTTGGGATTAAGAAATGTTGCTTCCAATGAAACTTTTAATTTTCATTCTACTACCGTGCGTGTTTCTTTCATTGTTTAATTCCTTTAAGATATTAGTTTAAGATATCTAAATTGCTCTTCGACCATTTGTGATTGGATGTCTTGAAAAAATAGTCTATCGACCATTGTGTAGCTCAATGTATCTCCAAAAAAGACTACAGGACATCGTATGAGTCACACATCTCGAAGCATTCCTTGAATCCGTGTTGAATAATATCGTGGGATCTCGTAACTTTGATTGACCTTTACGTCACTGTTTTACACGACACTTGTATATCGATTAAATATTACTTCATTGACCATTCTGATAGGTGTGTAAACACCCATCCTTTTTACCACTTAATTACAATAATAACCGAGCTAAAACGTGTATTTTATGTCATTTATGTCGGAATTATGCGTGGTTTGTGTTTTTGTTGTGATTTAGGACGAAAAGGTGAAAAGTGAAGAAAACACGGGCTTTTATCAAAGAAAAAGATGAAAGACGAAGTCAAGAAATCAAGAGTGCAAAAAGAACGGTTCCAAGACCAATTCTGAAGATTTATCGAAGAAAAAGTCAAAAGACGAAAGTTTACTAAAAGCCGAAGAACTCAAGTCTTATTTATGAAGAAATGTCAAGACGAGTTCAAAGAAATCCCGAGACAAAGTCTTTAAAGTCCAAGATTAACAAAAGATTAAGAAGACAAGGACTTAAGTGTGCAATTAAGGAAAAGAAGAAAGAAGAAGGAAGCTTCCTAAGCACTCCTTAATCTCCCCTATAAATAGATTAGGATGTATTTCATTATCTCTTGTTGGATAGCTTGACAAACTATTTCTTCCATTTTAATTACCTTGCACATTTAATTACCTTGTCTTGCACCTTAAATACATTTAATTTCAAGTAAGTTTTCTTTTAATTCTTGTCAATCTTTATTTTTATTGTTCATTTCCTATCTACCTTTCTTTAATCTCTAATTTTTATGTTTATTGTTTATGTTCATGTTTATGTTTTTGAGTTTTTATTGATCAAAGTGGGTTTTGATTATTTTGGTTATATTTGTTAGTTTGATTGATTTGCTTTGTTTGTTTATGATTAGTAGATGTTTTGTGATTAGTTTGATTTAATCTTGTGGTTGATTTTGATTATATTTGTTTAGATTCGTATATACATGTGTTTCCTTGTTCTTCGCGTTGTCTGTTACTGATCTGTTCTTAGGAAACATTCCGGATCAAAGCCCAGCAAAACATTCCGAGTGAAGGGTTTGTGCAAGTATTCCGGATCAGCAAGTTCATCCGGAATAATTTATTATTCCGGATCAAAGTGTTTTATTCGGAATATTAAAACATTCTGGATCAAGGGTTTAGCAAAAGGTTCATCCGGAATATCCAATATTCCGGATCAAGGAAATTATTTCGGATCAACAGAACATTCCGGATCAAGGGCGTTCATCCGGAATAAGTGACATATTCCGGATCAACCTCTCATTCCGAATCAGCCAGACATTCCGGATCAAGCACAACATTTCGGATCAAAATATATTCCGGATCAAGACATCATTCCGGATCAAGACCAACATTCCGAATCAATACTTTATTCCGGATAAGTGACATATTCAGGATAAACGGTTTATTCCGGATCAAGGGTTTTGGTGAATATTCCGAGTGAAGAAGAATCATTCCGAACTAAGGTGACATTCCGGATGAGTGATTATTCTGAAGAAGGATTATTCCGGATGATCTATTTTCAGGTTCTTTTTAGTTTCAGCTTTTAATTTTCTGTTTTTAATTTTCAAGCTTTATTTTTCCCGCCTTTTTCCTTAGTCGCACTTTAAGTTTATTTGCCTTAGATTTATTTTAGCCTTGCCTTAGTTTTAAGTTTTAGTTGCGTTTTAAGTTTGCCTTAGATAGATTTAAGTTTGCGTTATTTACTCTTAGTGCCTTTTAATTCTCGTCACGTTTTTAAATACTTGCCATTTATTTTAAATTAGACTTAGATTTACTTTAACGTCATTTTACTTTAAGGTCTTGCACTTTTAATATACTACAACGACAAAACTTTTGTTTCCACCAAAGAACGACTGAGTCGCATAGTTAATCCATTTTTCAATTCGAAGAGACTGTGACGATAAGTTTTTACATACAAAATCTCAGTTATCAAATGGCGCCGCTGCCGGCTCTTTTCGTAAAGATTAACGGTTTTCTGTGAGAGACGCGTTGTTTTTTGGGATCCGTTCACTTGTGAGCGTTATTTTTCTTGCTTAAAAAATTCAAAAAAAAAAACCATAAAAATTAAAAAGTTGTTAAAAAACCATAAAAATTAAAATTTTTCAAAAATCCAAAAAGATTTTATTTTTATTGTGTATATATATTCTCTTTGTGTTTGGTATTGTTTTCTTTTGCCTTTGTAGGTGTATGCGTACTAGATCTTCTAATTATCAAGAGCCCGAGACTCGAGAAGATTTAGTTATGGCACGTGTTAACAACAATAATAATCCACCGCACCTCAATAACAACAACAATGTTCATCCACCGCCCGATCTTCGGACAATGGAGGAGCTTTGTCAACCCACCATGTTTGGACGAGGAGGACCGATTGCTCCGATGCAAATCACGGCTCCGGAGTTTTCGTTAAAGCACCACATGATTCAGCAAGTGCAAACTAATCAATTCGCCGGAATGCCTGATGATGATGCCAACAAACACCTCGACAAGTTCATTACAATCACCCAAAGCATGAAGTTGCCTGGTACCACAATGTATGTTCTTCGCCTACAAATCTTCCCACATACTTTATCACACCACACCGAGAAATGGTTTGATCGTCTTCCAAAGAATTCTATTCATACTTGGGATGACATGACTCAACGCTTATTGTCGCGCTACTTTCCACCATCCATGGTCACGAGCCTTCGCAATCAAATCAGCGGTTTCATGCAAGACCCCGATGAATCTCTTTTTGATGCTTGGGAAAGATATAATGTCTTGATCGATCGTTGTCCAAACCAAAACATGCTCCCTGTGACCATAATAGATACTTTCTACAACGGTTTGACTTTTCGAGATCGTGAAACGATTAATGCAGCCGCCGGTGGCACATTTATGAAAAGGAGACCCGAGGAGTGTAGAGAGCTTATTGAGAACATGACTACTCATCATAAAAACTGGGATTCCTCCGCTTCTTCAAGGAACAACCCGAGAGTCAATGTTTCTTCTACTTCAGCAAACCCCGACATGACCGAATTCACCCGCATGATGACCGAAATGGACAAAAATATCTTGCTTCTCGCTACAAACCAACAACATCTAGTTAAAGTGGTTGCACTTTCTTGTGAGACATGCGGCGGTCCACACTCATACACTGATTGTCCTTCCACACGAGGAGATCCGGAAAACGTGTATGCAGCTTATGGTAATTATTCACCGGAAAATTACCAAGCTCGACCT
Source organism: Glebionis coronaria (assembly GCA_025667525.1). Taxonomy (NCBI): domain Eukaryota; kingdom Viridiplantae; phylum Streptophyta; class Magnoliopsida; order Asterales; family Asteraceae; genus Glebionis; species Glebionis coronaria. The sequence continues at coordinate 493,115,415 of CM046874.1, forward strand.
CAAGGGGATAGAAATTTGCTGAGTTACCGATCAAACAACTACCTTTCACCCGGTTTTTCTCCTCAAAACCAAAACCTCAACAACAACTACAATAGAAGCAACCAAATCCCACCAAGAGCTTCTAATCCTTATCACCCACCCGCTCAACAAGCCCCACCCATGAATCAAGATGTTGAAGCTTTGATGAGAACCCAAGGTGAGCAAATCAAGAATCTGCAGAGCCAAATTATCAATCTGAAAGGAGATATCACCAAGAAAGGGAATGACATCAGATCCGAGCTTCGAGATAATATCCAATCCTCCTTCAGCAATCAAACGAATGATTTGAAGAATATGCTTGCTAGTTTCTTGCCTACCACTCAACCTTCTACTTCGAGTTCTCTACCTTCAAACACCGTCACCAATCCGCGAGCGAATGTGAGTGCTATAACTACCCGTAGTGGAGTTACCATAGTAGGACCACCTATCCCATCCCCATCATCTACACCTACTCCACCACCATTTATCCCTACTACTCCTACACCGAGTATTAGTACACCATTACCGTCTCCGCCTCGTCATGACGATGTACCCAAGAAGAATCCTTCAACATCTCAACCTTTACCTACACCTACACCTTCACCACCCAAACCCAATATTCCTTATCCATCTCGTATAGGCAAGACCAAAATGCACACAAAGGATGACATTCAAGTGTCGAATTATTTGAAGATGATCTCTCAAATGACTTTCAACATTAGCCTTGTTGAAGCACTTGTCCACATGCCGAAATTTGTCAAAGCATTCAAGGAATTGCTTAACAAGAAGGAGAAGTTGATTGAGCTCGTCAACACACGCTTAAATGAAAACCGTTCTGCAGTTATTCTTAAAGAACTTCCGGAAAAGTTTGGAGATCCCGGTCGTTTTGTGTTGCCTTGCATCTTTAACAAAACCAAAGAATTTACTGCCCTAGCTGATCTCGGGGCCAGTATAAATCTCATGCCATTAAGTGTTTGGAAAACACTATCATTACCCGACCTCACTCCAACAAAGATGACTCTTGAACTTGCAAATCGCACTCTCGCTTACCCCGTTGGTATTGCCGAAGATGTGTTCATCAAAGTTGGCACCTTCACTTTCCCGGTCGACTTTGTCGTTGTTGGTTATGAAATGGACCCTCATATTCCTTTAATACTTGGTCGGCCATTCTTGAGAACTGGAAGAGCTCTAGTTGATGTTGCCGAAGGTGAGTTAATCTTAAGAGTCGGGGATGATGCCCAAGTTTTTAAAATGGGGAAGCTTACAAGCAAATCCCATGGACGAGAATCTGCGAATATGATCAATGTGCTTGATGATTTTATCATCTACAACAATCCTCTATTCGAGTCTTGCATTGATAATCCACTGTTTCAAGATGAAATGGATGATTCTCTCTCCCATTTGGAACCTTCTCCCATTTATGATTCTCCACCGATCTTTGATGCTTATGATGATGATTCTAGCTCATATTCGGATGATTATGATGATTTTACTTCCGAGTATCCCGACCTGCCCATTTATGATGATTTTGATGAGGCCGATACTCTTTCGAGTGATTCTTCACATGATGAAGATCCTCCGCCATCACTTGATCCTACTTTGGACGATTACTCATTTGAGGAAGACTTCTCTACATTCCTTAGTACTTACTTCCCTCATGAGAGAGATTCACCTCCTTTGGACTTTGATAATTATGGTCTTGATCCTACTTTGGATTTGAAGAAAATTCTTTCAAAGGTGAAGAAACCGGTCGACACCAACATCCGCAGCACGTATGATTTGACACCTCTGTGTCCACCTTTTGAGGACGAGGTTGTGCATCTTCTTCGCGGATCTTCTTCACACTCTGCTGAGCCTGAGTGCTATTTTCCCCTAAAAGAAAAGGTGTTCGACCCCTGTATCGATATTCTTCAGCCATCTCAGTATCCACCTGATGAAATAAAAGGAAAAACCTTTGGAACTTATGAAGATATGCTTGCACCACTTCACCCTTGCTTCCACCGTGCTCCGTCTTTGCTTAAGGGAACCTTGCCTATCCTTCTTTGGCTTGCCTTGTTCGCCTTAAGCTTGTGTTATTTGATGGACGAAAACTATGTCTTTGATCCCGGTGGATATGTTTCATGCTTCTTCCTATGATAATCAAGGTCGAGTCAGGCTCACGACTCGGTAATCAAAAATCAAGCGCTTCTTGGGAGGCAACCCATGTATCTATCTTTTAGCTTTCTTTATCCTAAGTGTAGGGGAGACCCGTTGGTGTTTGCTATTTCCTCTCTTCTACTAATCAGGGATTCAAGCGCTCAATGATCCACTCTTGATGATTTTTGACGACCCGTGATTCCGTGTTCACTTCTTCCCGGTTCTATCCTAAACTCTTTTCGATTCACTGTTTTATATTTTCTCAATATTAAAATAGGAATCTCTTTAGTTGTCTCTTCCTTAGCGAGATTTAAACAAAGTGCACAATGTCCTAAGTGTAGGGGAGTTTACTCCCACATGCTTAAACATTGAGGACAATGTTTATATTAAGTGTAAGGGGGGCCTTCTATCGAAGTTAAGTGGTCTTTTCCTTGTATTTTTCCTCATTTTAACCGGAAAATCAATTTTTCGACATTTTTCAAAATTTTTGATCTATTTTGGCCTATTAGTTTTTACCTTTGTATAGTTATTTTCTTTCCTTGTTAGAATAAATAAAGTGGTTTTAATTTTCAAACGTTGTGAATCTTTTGACTCAACCCGAGTTTACTTATCTAAGTTACTCTAGCTAGTATCCTTAACGTGTTTAAGGCAAGTTTTGCTAGGCTTTTATATAGGGAGCTGTAAAACGCGAAAGTTTTATCTCTCACGGGTTAAGAACAAGAACTTTTCGCAAGTTCCTATAATTGATCCTAGAGAGTCGTTTATCAAGGGAACTTTAAAATGCGATTTCTAAACTGAAAGAGTCTAAGAATTTGCAAGATCCTATAGGCGACTCGAAAACCCAAAACTTTGATTTAATAGGCTAAGCGTCCACGGGTCTCATTCCTTGAGATTTTAAACTGTGGAGAACGAGAGATGATAGAGTCAATTATAAGTTTGGTATTCTTTCGGAATTTATGTGAGTTAATTATAAGCCTATTCTCCCATCGCTTGCTAATAAATTTATCTGCAATAAATAAGGTTGTACGATTTGAAAAGTTACTTAGCTTCTAGCCCAAGATCGTTTAAAAGTTGCTCAGTATGGATTAGAGTTCATAGCCAAGGCATAACTTACTGAAGCGGGATGCGAAGATTAGCGAGTCCAAAAAGGTCCTAACAAGACGTGAGGGCTACATTTTGTTGCTAAAGATCCCATGTGATGTGATGAATCATTATCAAAAATCAATATGAAGGATCGAGACACACGACGAAAAGCAAAAACTCCCCAAAAGTCATGGAGAAGTCTATCCGAAAATGCCCTAACAAGGTATGAGGATAAATAGATCCAAGTCCAAAAAGGAGGCGGATTGTTGTATATCAAAGTCCAAAATAAAGATTGGAGAAAAATGAAGAAGTCGTGGTCCAAATATGAAGAATCTCTCAAAACTTCAAGTGAATAAGTTCCTATTATGAAGAAAAGGCCATTATTTCATGAACGTCTCTCAAGGTGAAGTATGAAGTCGCTGCCAAATATCTGTCCGAGAAAGGTCTCAAATCGCGAAGCGAGTTATGCTAAGATATGAACTTTATGAGGTCCCGAGAAGCAGTTTTAAAAGATTTTGTCCTTTAGCTAACTATTGATTAAATCGTTCACTTTATTTTCGGCCTAAATAACTATCGAAATAAGTCAAAAATGCATCCTCGTGATCATTCAAGACAAAAATAAAATATAAGAGATACACCTAGGAATAAGGGAGACTAAGTAAATAATTGGCCCACATGAGTTCGTGTTAGTTTGCTAACTTATAATAACAATGATCTTGTTTTTAAGCTTAGTTTGGAGAAAGTGAAAACTTGAGGATGATGATCATTCACAACATTTCCAAAACCCGAAGGTATGTTTTTGATTTCTTTACTTTAAATGTTTATAATTTTCTATCTCTTTAATAAAGGCCAACGTGGATTGATTATGATGAAAAATGTAAACGTGCTTTGTAACTAATGCATTGCATGAGGACATTGCAATGGTCAAGTGTAGGGGATTTGATAGGTGTGTAAACACCCATCCTTTTTACCACTTAATTACAATAATAACCGATCCAAAACGTGTATTTTATGTCATTTGTGTCGGAATTATGCGTGGTTTGTGTTTTAGTTGTGATTTAGGACGAAAAGGTGAAAAGTGGAGAAAACACGGGCATTCACGGGCTTTTATCGAAGAAAAAGATGAAAGACGAAGTCAAGAAATCAAGAGTGCAAAAAGAACAGAAGTCCAAGACCAATTCTGAAGATTTATCGAAGAAAAAATCAAAAGACGGAAGTTTACTAAAAGCCGAAGAACTCAAGTCTTATTTGTGAAGAAATGTCAAGACGAGTTCAAAGAAATCCCGAGGCAAAGTCATTAAAGTCCAAGATTAACAAAAGATTAAGAAGACAAGGACTTAAGTGTGCAATTAAGGAAAAGAAGAAAGAAGGAGGAAGCTTCCTAAGCACTCCTTAATCTCCCCTATAATTAGATTAGGATGTATTTCATTTTCTCTTGTTGGATAGCTTGACAAACTATTTCTTCCATTTTAATTACCTTGCACATTTAATTACCTTGTCTTGCACCTTAAATACATTTAATTTCAAGTAAGTTTTCTTTTAATTCTTGTCAATCTTTATTTTTATTGTTCATCTCCTGTCTACCTTTCTTTAATCTTTAATTTTTATGTTTATTGTTTATGTTCATGTTTATGTTTTTGAGTTTTTATTGATCAAAGTGGGTTTTGATTATTTTGGTTATATTTGTTAGTTTGATTGATTTGGTTTGTTTTTTTATGATTAGTAGATGTTTTGTGATTAGTTTGATTTAATCTTGTGGTTGATTTTGATTATATTTGTTTAGATTCGTATATACCTGTGTTTCCTTGTTCTTCGCGTTGTCTTTTACTGATCTGTTCTCAAGAAACATTCCGGATCAAAGCCCAGCAAAACATTCCGAGTGAAGGGTTTGTGCAAGTATATTCCGGATCAGCAAGTTCATCCGGAATAATTTATTATTCCGGATCAAAGTGTTTTATTCAGAATAAAACATTCCGGATCAAGGGTTTAGCAAAAGGTTCATCCGGAATATCCAATATTCCGGATCAAGGAAGTTATTCTGGATCAACAGAACATTCCGGATCAAGGGCGTTCATCCGGAATAAGTGACATATTCCGGATCAACCTCTCATTCCGAATCAGCCAGACATTCCGGATCAAGAACAACATTCCAGATCAAAATATATTCCGGATCAAGACATCATTCCGGATCAAGAACAACATTCCGAATCAATACTTTATTCCGGATAAGTGACATATTCCGGATAAATGGTTTATTCCGGATCAAGGGTTTTGGTGAATATTCCGAGTGAAGAAGAATCATTCTGAACGAAGGTGACATTCCGTATGAGTGATTATTCCGAACGAAGGATTATTCAGGATGAGCTGTTTTCAGGTTCTTTTTAGTTTCAGCTTTTAATTTTCTGTTTTTAATTTTCAAGCTTTATTTTTCCCGCCTTTTTCCTTAGTCGCACTTTAAGTTTATTTGCCTTAGATTTGTTTTAGCCTTGCCTTAGTTTTAAGTTTTAGTTGCGTTTTAAGTTTGCCTTAGATAGATTTAAGTTTGCGTTATTTACTCTTAGTGCCTTTTAATTCTCGTCACGTTTTTAAATACTTGCCATTTATTTTAAATTAGACTTAGATTTACTTTAACGTCATTTTACTTTAAGATCTTGCACTTTTAATATACTACAACGACACAACTTTTGTTTCCACCAAAGAACGACTGAGTCGCATAGTTAATCCATTTTTCAATTCGAAGAGACTGTGAGGATAACTTTTTACATACAAAATCTCAGTTATCACATTCTACGCTTCGATTTCGAATGACAATGTTCGTTTGTACCTTGGAAACACCACCGTCATCTTGTAATTCATATCCTACGATATAAGGTGGTGCTTGTTTGGAATACGATTCTACTTCTATAAACTTGTATCCTCTCCTTTCATTAAACCTCCTCGTTCCAGGAGTGCAACTCATAATGCTCCATTTCTTTCTCGGGTATGTTTTGTGTTATTGGAAAATCACGCCCCCAAGAGACCTTCCTACGTTGCATCTTGAAATATAAGACACAAATGTCATGCGCCGTTTTTGGTATCTTAGATTATCGTTGCTATTCATAAACCAATTTTATACTATGTTTCTCTTTATATTGTTTAATAATACAATCTATTCTCTTTCGTCTTTATGGAATCCACAAGTCATGTGTGTACATAAATTCCGGGTCATTATTAAGTTTGATTAAATTTCAAGATGTGTTGAAAATATACTCTCTGCAGAAAATATATAGGTAATTTAACGTTGTCGAGAAAATATTTTTATAAAATTTAGACAAAAAAAATATGTTTCTACTTGTTGAGACGTTCGTTTAAGACATAAAATTCGACTTGTAAATCTTAAAAACGAGCAAGTTATGCTCATTTGAAATTATGAAATTTAAGAACTTATTTTCTTCATAATTCTAAAATATCATTTTGTTGACAAATTTTATGCGGGGGCATTTTCGTTTATTTTTTATCCATTTCAAGTCCCGAGTAAATCTAGAAAGTTGTCCAAACCATCGTTTTACACCAAATTGCTTTAGACTTCGAGTATTAAAGATGTCATTTAGCGAGTCAATTGGTCTGGTCAGACCCAAAAGTCGAAGTTGATAGAAATTAAAAATATTGTTTGAGGCATTTTTGAGTTCGTTTGAGCTCGTAAAATTTAAACGAATGAGATTTTACAACTACCAAACATTGATTGCGTTTGAAAAATGTTTAAAAATAGACATTTTTTGGGTTAGTTGTATTATTCGAGAATTGACAATTTACTTTCTTAAAATCATACTTATATCAACTAAGTTACAATGCGAACGCATACTTATTTCCTTTATCCTCTATTTTATACATGACTTATTTGTCATTTTATTTTATTTTTCTTTTCTTCTATCGCACCACTGATTTGGGTCGATGCTTGAAGTTTTTTTATTTTCACATTGTTCGTTATCATCTTGACACGTGTCTCATGACAATTCCGGCTAAACCTTTCGAAAACTTATTACTTTGTAATCATTTCCGAAAAGGAATGAGAACAAATAAGGATACTATTTTTTGAACTGGTCTTTAAATACAAGAGAGTAATTAGAGATAGAGTAAACATGATAATGCTTAAACAGAAATTTGCACTAAAACGGATTAAGATTAATGATCGACGAGCAATTATGAATCACGTAGACCGTAAAACACAATAATTCACTTTACTAAGAAAAATGAGGGTTTTAACTATGTTTTATAGAGATTAAGACGAAAATGTATATGTAATGGGTAAACAATCACTAAATCTCATCCAGATCAAGATATTGTTTAAAATATAAGTAAACTAGGTTCAACTTTTATTTTGGTCGTCTTGAGAACCTTGGGATGACTGTATGAAATTATTGTTAAAACTTAGGTTTATGGTTACGATTAGAGAAAATCTATTTTCCAAATTATTTAAAATCCTCAATAGGAATTAAGTTTAAGACGCTAATTTCATTAAACTGGAATTAAAATATGATAAAATTCGAAATAGTTTAAAAGGTGATGCATGATGTCATTAGTTAAAGTTTTACAAAGAAAATTTATAGATCTATAAAAGTGTTTAATGTGTAAAATTTTGTGTCAAATTTTCTTAGAATTTTATAATATTTTATAATAATATATAGAAATACATAAAAGTGTATAATGTATCAAATGGTAAATAGGAGACATATTCGGTTTGAAAAGATGACAAGATAGCAAACGAATATGAAGCAGATAATAGTCAACAATTAGTATGTAAGAAATGGTACAATGGGATGAAGCGAAAGTCGTACGAATTCCTAAAAGGATGCGGCGAAATATAGGTGTCGGCGATGAGACAATAAGAAACAAAAGATTTAACAAGTTATCAATTCTTCAGAATGGTTAGTGTCGCAAACCTCGGCTAATTAAGTTCTCGGTGGTCGATACAGATCGAAAAAGAAAAGCCACCCAACAATTTTCAATTCAAAGAAATTTCTTAAATAATCACTTGTAAATAAAATCAATAAATGAACAACGTTAGCGATCAGAGAGCCAAGTCAACGCATGGTTCACAGGAGCGAATTTAAAGGCAATAGAGTCCGACACTCATCATGACGGATAAAGAGAATCATTATCCATGTCTACTCATAAATCGCTATCCGCGTCCGGAGACGTTTCGAAGGTCTATCGAAGTAGATAAAAAGGTTGGTCAATGAAGAAGCTAAAAACATTGAAACTTTCAAGTCTGATATCAATGGTTGGTAATTAGACGAACTGTACAGAGAATTTTATCATAAGGGAAAAATGAGGTAATAAGTAGAACAGTTATCGTTGAGTAAAGAAACATGTACTTGTAGGCACGTAATTCGTTCAAGGAAAGATTAGGGATCATATGTGTATGTCGCGGACTGGTGCTACTCGCATAAGATGTAAAAGTTGTCAAAACTTTATTTTATCTAACTTTTTAAGGAGCATAAGTAAAAAATTGGTTCTTTGACCAGATATTTTAAGGTGACTACTATTCGGCCTCGCATGGCTCCTTCTAAATTATGAATAGGTGATCAGACCATGCATAATTTAAGACAAGAAATGCGATGCTTATTTTCGTCAAACTAGTAATACATGCCATGCATTTAAAATATATATAAAACACGAAGAATAGAAATCGGAATAATTCATGAAACTTTTCTCAAGTAAGTAACTGGCTAGATATTTTATTCAACAATTTTAATGTTACAAGATTTCTTTATAAGACCAAGGTAGAACAACTTGTGAAAATACATCGTAAAATTAATGTCAGTTAAAATTTTTTTAAGGTAACATTCAGGTATTTAATGTGACAAAAGTGGAACATTTTTGTAAAATGATTTGCAAACAATACCAGTTTGAGTTTATATGGTGGCATTATGATGTTATATAAAATAGCGAGTGGGTTACGAGGGAGTAGTAAAAAGTAATTAATTAGAAAATCGATGAAATGATTACAAAGTAATAAGGTTTCGAAAGGTTTAGCCGGAATTGTCATGAGACACGTGTTAAGATGATAACGAACGATGTGAAATAAAAAACTTCAAGCCTCGACCCAAATCAGTGGTTCGATAGAAGAAAAGAAAAATAAAATAAAATGACAAATAAGTCATGTATAAAATAGAGGATAAAGGAAATAAGTATGCGTTCACATTGTAACTTAGTTGACATAAATATGATTTTAAGAAAGTAAATTGTCAATTCTCGAAAATACAACTAACCCGAAAAATGTCTATTTTTAAACATTTTTCAAACGCAATCAATGTTTGGTAGTTGTAAAATCTCGTTCGTTTAAATTTTACGAGCTCAAACGAACTCAAAAATGCCTCAAACAATATTTTTAATTTCTATCAACTTTGACTTTTGGGTCTGACCAGACCAATTGACTCGCTAAATGACATCTTTAAGACTCGAAGTCTAAATCAATTTGGTGTAAAACGATGGTTTGGACAACTTTCTAGTTTTACTCGGGACTTGAAATGGATAAAAAATAAACGAAAATGCACCCGCATCAAATCTGTCAACAAAATGATATTTTAGAATTATGCAGAAAATAAGTTCTTTAATTTCACAATTTCAAATGAGCGTAACTTGCTCGTTTTTAATATTTACGAGTCGAATTTTATGTCTTAAACGAACGTCTCAACAAGTAGAAACATATTTTTTTGTCTAAATTTTATAAAAATATTTTCTCGACAACGTTAAATTACCTATATATTTTCTGCAGAGAGTATATTTTCAACACATCTTGAAATTTAATCAAACTTAATAATGACCCCGAATTTATGTACACACATGACTTGTGGATTCCATAAAGACGAAAGAGAATAGATTGTATAATTAAACAATGCAAAGAGAAACATAGTATAAAATTGGTTTATGAATAGCAACGATAATCTAAGAAACCAAAAACGGCGCATGACATTTGTGTCTTATATTTCAAGATGCAACGTAGGAAGGTCTCTTGGCGGCGTGATTTTTCAATAACACAAAACATACCCGAGAAAGAAATGGAGCATTATGACTTGCACTCCTGGAACGAGGAGGTTTAATGAAAGGAGAGGATACAAGTTTATAGAAGTAGAATCGTATTCCAAACAAGCACCACCTTATATCGTAGGATATGAATTAATATGGAAAAATAATATGGAAAAATAAAAATAAAATTTTTTATAATCCCGCATAAAATATTATCAATGATCAAAAAGATAATTAAAATATAATTTAATTAAAATTCTTGAGATCTCAGGATTTGCGTATGAAAAAGTAAAGATGAACAAGTAAAACATCGTAAATTCGAGAAGTATGAATAAAAGAATAATTTAATTGCTAGAAAAAAATACGAGTTCTCATAGACAGTCCTTAACAGCTTTAAGTCTTGGAATGTTACTTCCCATAATTAATATGTCATCAACATATAGGACTAGGAATACTACATCACTCCCACTAGCTTTGCGATATACACATGGCTCATCACGATTCTGAATAAATCCAAACTTTTTGATTTCTTCGTCAAATCTTTTATTCCATTGATGTGATACTTGCTTCAATCCATAAATGGACCTTTGAAGTTTGCACACATGTCTTGGATTTTCAGGATCAACATACCCTTCTGGTTGCTGCATATAGATGTCTTCATCTAAGCGACCGTTCAAGAAGGCAGTTTTAACATCCATTTTCCATATCTCATAGACATAGTATGCTGCTATAGCTATGAGAATCCTAATAGCTCTTAAGTCTGCTACAGGAGAAAATGTCTCCTCGTAGTCTATGCCAAAAGTTTGAGTAAAACCTTTAGCTACTAAACGAGCTTTATAGGATTGTACTTTTCCGTCCATGTCGGTTTTCTTCTTGTATAACCACTTGTGTCTCACTACTTTAGCATTCGGTGGTGGTTATATAAGAATCAAAACATCATTTACTTTCATGGATTTCATTTCCTCATCCATAGCAACCATCCACTTATCTTTCTCAGGATAAAGTATGGCGGATTTATAATTAGCGGGTTCACCAAGATCCTCTAACTCATCATCATCCTCTATGTTAAGATACATATTGCTATTTGCGTTTTTAATCCTTGCAGATCTACGCAGAGGAACTAATTCATGTGGAACCGCCAGACTTTCGGGTTCTACAGGAATTATATCGCTAGTGTTTTCAGAAGGTAATGTATCTATATAACTCTCCTCTAGATCATAATTTCTCCCACTGAATTGTTGATTTACAAGATCAGATTCAAGGAAGTCTCCATACCTAGCAACAATTACTTTGTTCTCCAAGTGGATAATAAAAGTAGTAACCAATAGTTTCCTTAGGGTATCCTACAAAAATACATTTTACAGATCGTTGTTGGAGTTTGTCACCCGAGTCACGTTTCACATACGCCTCGCAACCACAGACCTTTAAATAAGAAAAATATGGCTTCTTGCCATGCCATAGTCCATATGGTGTCTTATCAACCTTCTTTGTGGGAACCATATTTAAAATGCGAACAACAGATTCTAGAGCATAATCCCAAAAGGATAAAGGTAAAGTTGTAAGATTAAACATAGATCGTACCATATCCAATAATGTACGATTTCTCCTTTTAGATACACTATTTTGTTGTGGAGTATAGGGAGAAGTAAGATGTTGAACAATTCCATTCTCACTTAGATAATCTATAAACTCTTGACTTAAATATTCACCACCTCTATCAGAACGAAGAGCTTTAATCTTCTTCCCTAGTTGCAGTTCTACTTCTGCTTAAAACACTTTGAATGTTTCAAATACCTCATGTTTATGTTTAAGTAAATAAACATAACCATAATGGCTATAATCATCCGTAAATGTTAAGAAGTAGCTAGCACCTTTCCTTGACGTATGTCTAAGTGGTCCACACACATCAGTATGTATAAGTCCAAGTAGATCAGTATCCCTTTCAATATTTCTATTAAACGGTTTCTTGGTCATCTTTTCAAAGATACAAGACTCACATTTATCAAATGATTTATCAATGATATTTACAAAAGACCTTCACGTTGAAGCTTTTGTATACGAGTCTTCCCAATATGGGCAAGTCTACAATGCCAAAGATAAGAAGAGTTCTTGTCAAACTTTCTCTTCTTACTCATGCTAAATACAGATTTATCGTTCTTGGATTCATTATCATGCATGTCTATTTCAAATACACCATTCACAGAAATTGCATTAAAATAGAAAATACCATTTTTCCAAACAGAAATTCCACTATAATAGAAAATACCAATTTTCCAAACAGAAATTCCAGTATTATCAATCGTGTGAACGAATCCATTATTTAACAAACAAGAAAAGGAAGTAACACCCCTAACAATTGTAGGTGCATAATGACAATCATTTAATCTCAGTGCTAATCCCGAAGGTAAAACTAGATCAAACGTTCTTATAGCTTCAACCGCTGCTTGTGCGCCATTGCCCACTTGCACGTATTATTCTCCATAGGAAAGATTCCTTTCCAAATTAAATCCCTGTAGCGTATTACAAATGTTAATACTGCATCCCGTATCATATACCCAGGAATTTAATTTGTATGTTAAATTGAAAAATTCAATCATAAATAAAATACCTGAAGCTGCAGCGCTTTACTCAGACTTCTTCTTTATTTCTCGCAATTTTTCAAGGTAAAGAGGGCAATTCCTCTTCCAGCGACCACTTACCTTGCAATGGTGACAAGTCTCATCCTTTTGAGATTGACTCCTCTTAACAAAGTTCTGATTGGGTTTCGAATAAGTCGTAACTTGTTTTCCCTTATTACCCTTTCCTTTGCCTTTCTTCTTATTCGCTTGCGGTTTTGGATTACTCACTCTACCCTTTTGTATGGTTAGTACAGAAGGCGTAGCAGTAGATGCCTTGTCTTTCAACCCCTTTTCATAGTCAATGAGCATTGCATGCAAATCATTAAATGTCTTCCCCGTGCAATGCATAATATAGTTTCTAACGAAATCATTGAAGTCCTTGTTAGGGGACCTATTGATCAAGTTGATAGCCATATTATGATCATAGAGTTGTCCTAGTGCAATGAGATATTCCATATAACCCCTCATCTCCAAATAATGGGCACTTACAGACTTTCCTGGAGCTTGCTTGCAGCTATGCAAAGAATCTACCAAGTCGTAGATCTCCATAGCTTGCGGCTTTTCGAACATAGCCTTGAGCTCATCAAGCATTCACTTAGGTGAAAATAGCTCATATTTCTGTTGAAGTGTAGGAGCCATTTTTTCTAACATTAAGCAAGCCACCTCAGAGTGCTTCTTAACATTAGTAGTGTGTTCAAGCCTTTGCGCATCAGATGCTCCTTCAGCAAGATCCTCCGGATAGGGAGTAGTCAAGATATCGATAGTACCCGCGACTCTCAAGACAATTCTAAGCGAGCGGTACCAATCATTGAATTTTAGGCCAGTAAGTTCAGGTCGTTCAAAGAAAGCTTTGAATGCAGAACTTAGAGTATTATTGGTGGGTTGAGCCATTTCTACGGAAATAAGTTCAAATATTAGTATTTTCGTTAACAAAATACTTTCAAGAAAATAAATTACCCCGATATAAAAACCATATTATTTTCCTTGAATTCTAGAATTATATTGACATAGATCCATTACATCAGTTGATCTGCTAGTAATGAATGTACTCAACCTGGCGACTTGTCGAACAATTTAATTGACAATCAATTTTCAATTCTAGATATTTAAGTGATTTACATTGCCAAAAACGTTTTGCATTGTAAACATGTGTCATCCCTTCTGAATGCATTAAGTTTCCAAATCTCACTGAGTAACTTAATTAAGTCGTAATCTGAGTAACGTAAAACCATCATACGAATTCTCATTCTACAAATGGTTTTCTCTCCATCACAACATCATCAAAAAATCTCATTTGATGACGAAGTAATTTCAAGTGTTCGTCAATTAGGAGCATTCGACTTAAATTTCAAGGGTATAAAACTTGATGTCAAAATCAATATATGGAGAAGCATGCATACAATCTCCATAGCATAAGTTTAATAAAACATTTAGTAAACTTTTCCATGAGATTAAATTTCTTCATAAATTATGTTGCGGTATTGGATAAACCAATTAAAGAATTTACCCACAACTCATCACATTGTACTTTGCTAGAACTCGGCTACGCACAAAGCAATACCCTTATTCATTGTGGTTCGGATGTGAATTTGTGGTAAATCACCTTAAGGTATAATTCAATTAATAATCGTAGGTAATTTTAATTTTGACGCACAGGCGAGCCGGGAATTTGGTCAGCGACTGATATGAGTATATTTACTCATATCATTTGTAGCTAAAAACAATGAAATTATGCATTAATTATATCAAATATGCCTTTTGTTTGTATATTTCTTGTTTCATGTGCGTAGGTACCCAAGTTCGCGAAAATCGGCAAGAATCGACACGAGAATGAAGAAAAATATCATAAAAGCCAAAATCAAGCTCGACTCTAGAGGATTTAATCATTTGTCAAGGAAATGGGCCATGTGGGTCCCACAATGGGATAAATGGGCTCAAAAGCCCATTTAATAATCACGTTATAAATAAAAGGTGGTGAATAGCCCATAAGGCCCAAAAGTGTAGTACAGATGGAATTTGTTTGGCCAGGCCCAAAATGAAACGAATTGAATAAACAGATTTATGGGCCTAGGGTTATAAAATTCACCCATGCCATTTACTTTCCTTCTCAAATACGTTTCACCCAATCCCATTTTTTTAAATACCTTTCACACGTTTTTTTATATATCTCACCTAAACGTTTTCTCACCCCACTCATTTATTCGTTCCATCACACAAATTAATAAATCCACTTCACACGTTTTGTTTTTTTCTCACCCACACAATAACCATCGTTAATAACAAAGTATCACCTTCTTCCCCATTTTTCATCTCAAATAAAACCAGTAAAAATTCCACTATTCACAAAAACCCTAAATGGGTAAAAACCAATTAACTATAGGGGTTTTGTTCGCATGCTTAATACAAGTGTGTGGGGAATAAAATCCCCAATTTTTAAGGAAGAGAGGGTATGGAAGAAGATGCTACGTGGCTAAATGTGATAGGAGGATACACCTCATCTAGCCTAATCCACCAATCACAGGCTCCAAAAGAAGCACAACTAGCACACGGATGCCACGTTGGCGATCCGTGTGCTAGGTTGTATCATCACAGCCATCCGATTGAAGAAAGAGAAAAGAAGAGAAGATCAATGGCCAAGAGTAGAAAGGGATATTCCCTAGAAGATCCAGATATTCGCATCACCAACAAGCCCTGGGAGGCTATAAAAACCCCTACTATTTCCTTGTAAATGCATTCCTTCTTTTACTTTAAAGTTATTATGTTAAAATAGATTTAGGGTAATTTGTAATTTTCTTTTCCTCGGTTCTGTAATCATTTTGATAATAAATAAAAGGTTTGTTTGTTTTGATTTAAATCGTGTTTTATTTACTGTTAAGAATTTAATTTTGTAATTTATTCTGAAATCTGATAATATAATAATGTTAAAGTTATCTAATAAAGCTAAATGATAGCTCTATTGGGTAATTAAAGTAAGATTGGAGTAAATTTTTCCCCACTGGAAAAGTTTTAAAAACATCAGGTTCAAGTTTTACTTTCATGGTGTTTCGGATAATGGGGAATGGTGAACGGTGGTGTTGATTAGGGTTCATAGGATGCTCAGCGCACTCCTACGTCTCAAAGGTTTCGACAAAAGGTGCTCATTTCCCTTTATTTTAATGTTTATAGTTTAGATTTTGTTTGAATGATTATCTGTTTTGGATGCTTGATTAATTCGAGTATGCTGGTTACTGATGGATTAATGTTAAGTAGTGATATTTAGGAATCTGAAATTGTTCTTAGTTGAATTTGTTTGCTGATAAAATGATTCATTTGCGTAAATGAATAGTTAAATTGCTTATGGTAACTACTGATTTGTTAGATTGATATTATTGTTTTAAATAGTTCTGTAGGTAAGATTGGTTCTTGTATTTGCTTAGATGAATTTATTTGTTCCGTTAACCTTGCATCTTATAGTTTCTTAAGCTGATGAGAATTTGGTTTTCTGAAAATGATTATAAGTTTAACTGTTTGAATGGGGTCTGATTGAAATCTAGTTTGGTAATCAGTAAAGTTGAATCTGACTGAGTGAGAGATTTATTTGGGATTTAATGGGTGCAAATGTGGTTTGATATGCACTCTAATCTAGTGTTAATCTAAGTTTAAATCTGATAACTTATCTGCTTGAGAATTGTTAGGACATTGTAATTCTGCTTGAATTTTTGCTGTTGAATTTTTGCTGTTGAATTTTGCTAGTTATTGTTACTTAATCGTAGACTGTTTTTATATTTGGAGTTTTACTTGCATTGTTCTAGTTGTTAAATTGTTTTAACTGCTATCAGGTTCAATTAACCTTATTAGCCCAAATAAGCTGTGTCCTCTCAGCTTTTGAGCAAATAAGCTTACCATAGTCTTTCCTAAGACTCCATCTTCTTAATCTGTCAAAAGGAATTAAAATCCAAAAATAATGTCATACGGGGGTTCGAACTCGAGATCTTCAGAATAGAGGACCAACGTGATAACCACTTGGGCTGCAAGCCTTTTTGATTTTACTCACAACTTTCTCATTAATATATTGTATCCATTTGGCTGCTGTTGTTTAATTAAGTAACTTCTTAATATCCATTTGTTTTTATAAAACTTTAATAAATGTTTTTATTAAGATAAGTTTTAGTTTAAAATAAAATATAAAAATAAAAAAAATGTTTTTATTTAAAAAGTTTAATTAGTTTAAATTTTAATTAGTTTAATTTTTATAACTTTAGATTTAAATAAATAAAGTTTTTAAAAAGATTAGTTAAAAAGTAATTTTAAAAAAGTTTAATTAGTTTAAAAAAGTGTAATTAGATTTTTAAATAGATTTACAAGTTATTTTTAATAAATAGATTTATTTTTATAAATTTTGAATTAGATTAATTATTAAATAGTGTTTTAATTTTAAATAATTAATTGAGTTTGTAGATTTTTTTAATAGGCGGGGTTTACGATTCATGCACTTTAGGTTAATTTTAAATAGCTTAAAATTCGTAGATTTTAATTGTAGTCTAAAACCCAAAAAACAATTCAAGTCAATTGTCCAAATCAAAGCAAAACGTCTCAAATTCATAAGATCTTCGTGTACAACGAACTCGACTCACTCACGTGTTTAATTGAATTCGTCATTGGTATTATTAGACTATTACTTTTTCCTAAAGGTAATTTTCTAATTTACCCTATAACGTATCCAAATAAATCACTATACTATCCACGACACATCAAAAATTTTGGCTCCGCTGCCGGGGATCTTGTGTACGATTCGCTTTTGTGGAGGTTTGTTGATCGTGGATTTGAAGACCCTTTCCGTCCTCGGAAAGTTTGGTTATTTTTCTATTATATAGTATGTATCGTTTTTATCGTTTTTTGTGAATAATATATTGTATTACGTAGCACAATAATTTTACATATCTTTCAAATAAGCCTTAGTTGGGATTTCATCACCTAGCTATTGTAGTCGAACCCAAAACAAAAATAAAGGCAAAATAGATAAATACTAATAAGAAGTTTGAACTCGATTTATACAAACTATAAGGTGGGTATAAGGCGACGTGCTATAAAAGGCCGTCTAAGGAAAAAGGTTTTTAAGTGCTTTGTGCCACCTCGTTTCCCCGCTTGCTTGTGCGTATATTGAGAGGGACAACCTATTATTGGTTTGCCGACTCAAGTAGTAATAAAACTTATTTTTTTTTTGTTTACTTACTGAACCTCGAGACGTTTAGGTTTTCACCTATCGTTTCAAAGTCGACCGAGGGTAATTTACTTCCATAGTAGTTATCCTTATTCCTTGTTTTTTTATCGATCATTATTGATTGAGCAATACCAAATAAAATACCAAAAAATAATCTTCTTCTTGTCTAATTTCTTTTCTTTAATCCTCTAAACTCTCGTCTTTGTAGCGTATGCAATTACGTTCTTCTCGTCTTGTGATTGATTTTAATAGGCTTGAAACTATTCCTCGTAGAAATAGAAATCGTCAACAACGAATAGTGGAACCCGAGCTTCCACCTATTGTTGTAGAGATGGCCGACAACCGAACAATGGAGGAATTGCTCCGTGCACCCACCGAAGGGTATGGGGAAGCAATCGTTGTGCCGGCTATTTTGGCGGATCATTTTGAGATTAAGACGGATCTTGTATCGCTCATTCGTGCCGACCCATTTCGTGGCAATGAGATCGATAGTCCGCATTCTCACATTCGGAATTTTAATCGAATTACCTCGACTCTCAAGTTTAGAGATGTGCCGAATGACGTGATTAAGCTCATGCTTTTTCCGTACTCGCTCGAGGGTAATGCTAAGCTTTGGTATGAGAAAGAACCACCGGGTTCGATCTTAACATGGGATGATTTAGTGTCAAAGTTTATGAATTATTTCTTTCCACCGTCCAAAACAACACACTTTAAGAATGAGATCACTAGATTTGAGCAAAAAGTGCATGAATCGTTTGGGGTTGCATGGGAAAGATTTAAAGATTTGTTAAGACAATGTCCACACCACGGTTTCTCAGAATTGCATCAAATAAATACTTTTTATAATGGGCTAAATATGATTGAACAAGATTCTTTAAATGCCGCCGCGGGTGGTAATCTTTTAAGAAAAACTCTGAGAGACGCGTGGAGAATAATTGAGGATAAGTCTAGAGCACAATATTCACGAAACACACCGGTTGTTTCCAATGTGAATCCCGAGATTGCTAGATTGGACTCTAAGATTGATAGTGGATTTGCGACTTTGTTGAGTGAGATTAGGAAGAATCCTCATGGATCCATTAATATGGTTGAGAGTTTTTGTGTATCATGTGGTGGAGCACATCCTAATTATGCTTGTTTAAACACGGGTTTTGATCAAGCTAATGCTTTTTCCGCGACAGGAACTTATGGCTCCAACGGTCAAGTTCCTCGTCAAAATCATGTTGCTCCACCGGGTTTTCCACCGGTTCAAAATAGGTACAACAATGGGAATAATTTTAACCGTGGTAACCAAGGGAATTATAATCAAGGAAGTGGTTTTAATGCTAATCGAAACAATCAAGGTTTTCAAAGCAATAATCAAAATGATTTGTCAAGCTACATTAACGAGGAAAGTTTAAAAGCTTTTCAAAATAACATTCAAGGACAAATGGCAACTTTGAAAAATGAGTTTCAAAATATGATTAAAGGGCAAAACAATAAGATTGAGCTTAATCAACAAAGACTTGAACAAAACCAAAACCGTTTTGAGCAAAGATTATAGCAAAATCATAATCGTATGCAACAAAGTTTGGAACAAGGTCAAAATAAATTGCATTCGATGTTTGAATCGTTTATGACCAAACCTTCCTCGTCTTTGGGTTGCTTACCTAGTAATACCATTCCAAAACCGAACGGTGAGATGAAAGCTATAACCACACGTAGTGGGAAAGCTTTAGACGGACCTTTGCTTCCACATGTGAGTACCTCTCCGGTGAGGGAAGTGGAGCAAGAACCCGAGGTGGTTAAAGAAAAGGAAATTCCTATTCCACCAAAGGTAGACCAATTGCCTATTCCGGAACCCGAGCTTCCGAAGACTCAACCCACACTACCCTACCCTTCGAGACTTACCAAAGAGAAGCTCCGCGAAAAGACCAATGCTCAAGTTTCTACGTTTCTAGATGTATTTAAGAAAATGTATATTAATCTTAGTTTCGCGGATGCATTGCTTAGCATGCCTAAGTTTGCTTCTACAATTAAAAGGTTGATGAATGATAAGGAGAAATTAGTTGAAGTGTCTACATCTTTAAATGAAAGTTGTTCCGCGGTTCTCTCTAAAAAGTTTCCCAAAAAGCTTGGATACCCCGGTCAATTTTTGATACCATGTGATTTCCCTAATATGGGAGAATGCTTAGCATTAGCCGATCTAGGCGCTAGCATTAACTTGATGCCTCTTTCCGTATGGAAAAGGTTATCACTTCCCGAGCTTTCACCTACTAAAATGACTATCGAGCTAGCGGATCGATCGATCGCCTTTCCAAAAGGTATAGCCGAGGACGTATTAGTCAAAGTAGGAAAGCTCATTTTTCCGGCGGATTTTGTGATTTGTGATTATCCGGAAAATTCTCGAGTGCCTCTTATTTTGGGAAGACCGTTTTTAAATACGGCTAGTTCTTTAGTTGACATGAGAGAGGGAAAATTGACTTTAGGTTTTGGTGATGAAAGTATCACTCTTAATGTTGGTAACATCTCGAAGTTTTCTTCCGAAGACGACGAGGAATCAATCAATCAAGTCGAAGTGATTGATGTTGCTAGTGGAGAGGCTTCGCAAGATATGCTTGGTTTTTTGGATACTTCTAAAAGTGGCAATCCCACTTCATCGAATCCTATTATCTCTTCGGCTAAGCCTCCACTCACTCCATTTGAGGGAGGTGACTTCGTTCTTGAAGAGCTTGAGAATAATGGTTATTCAAAAATCGAGAAGGAAATTGATGATTACCTTAGCACACCATTTGATCCTAGTGAGTTTGATTTTGAGAATTTTGATCCCGAGGGAGATATTGCGTTGATTGAAAAATTGTTGAATTCGGATCCTTTTGAATCACCACCTATGGAACTAAAAGTTGTGAGTGTTAATGAAACTAAAGTGAAAACATCTATTGAGGAAGCACCCGAATTAGAACTTAAGGAATTACCCACTCATTTGGAGTATGCTTTTTTTGAGGGAACGGATAAGTTACCGGTGATTATTGCTAAGGGACTAAAGGAAAATGAAAAGGATGAGCTTATTAAAGTGCTTAAGAAACATAAACGGGCCATTGCATGGAAAATCTCCGACATTAAGGGTATAGATCCCAAATTTTGTACTCATAAAATTCTAATGGAGGATGATTATAAACCCGCTATCCAAAATCAAAGAAGGGTCAATCCAGAGATTCTTGAGGTGATCAAAAAGGAAGTCACTAAACTTCTAGATGCCGGAATGATCTACCCTATCTCGGATAGTCCATGGGTTAGCCCCGTGCATTGTGTTCCAAAGAAAGGAGGAATGACGGTTGTTACCAATGAGGATAATGAATTGATTCCTACTAGACTTGTGACCGGTTGGCGTGTTTGTATTGACTATAGGAAACTTAATGATGCCACTAGGAAGGATCATTTTTCATTACCTTTTATGGATCAAATGTTAGAGAGACTAGCGGGTAATGAATTCTATTGCTTTTTGGATGGATTTTCTGGGTATTTCCAAATCCCCATTGACCCTCGTGATCAAGAAAAGACCACATTCACTTGTCCTTATGGAACATTTGCCTATCGTCGCATGCCTTTTGGACTATGCAATGCTCCGGGGACGTTCCAAAGGTGCATGACGGCCATTTTCCATGATATGATCGAGAAAACCATGGAAGTCTTCATGGATGACTTTTCGGTTTTTGGGGATTCTTTCACTTCATGTCTCTATAACCTTGAAAGAATGTTGCAACGTTGTGAGGAAACTAATCTTGTGCTTAATTATGAGAAATGTCACTTCATGTGCAAATAGGGAATTGTGTTAGGACATAAGATCTCTAAGGCCGGTATTGAGGTTGATAGGGCTAAAATCGACGTGATTGCCAAATTGCCTCCACCCACCACCGTTAAGGGAGTAAGGAGTTTTCTCGGCCATGCCGGCTTCTATCGTCGTTTTATACAAGAATTCTCTAAGATAGCTCGGCCTATGACCCATCTTTTGGAAAAAGAGACTCCTTTCATCTTTTCGGATGAGTGTATTCAAGCCTTTGAGATGCTTAAAAAGAAGTTAACCGAATCTCCAATCTTAGTTGCCCCGGATTGGGATCTACCTTTTGAAATTATGTGTGATGCTAGTGATTATGCGGTAGGTGCGGTTTTGGGGCAACGTAAGCTAAAACACTTCTTGCCTATACACTATGCAAGTAAGACTATGACGGATTCTCAAACAAAGTACACTACAACGGAAAAGGAGTTTCTTGCCGTTGTGTATGCTTTTGAAAAGTTTAGACCATATCTCGTCTTGTCTCAAACCATATTGTATACGGACCACTCGGCTATCAAATACCTTTTTAATAAACAAGATGCTAAGCCGAGGTTGCTCCGGTGGATTCTCCTCCTTCAAGAATTTAATGTTCAAATTCTAGACAAAAAAGGAGCCGAGAATCTCGCGGCCGATCATTTATCCCGACTTGAGAATCCTCACCAAAGCGATCGAGAGAATAAGGAAATCAATGAAACATTTCTTCTCGAGACGCTTGGTATGATTACTTTTCGTGGTGATGATAGTACCCCATGGTTTGCGGATATCGCAAATTACCATGCGGGGAAGTTTGTGATCAAGGGTATGTCGTCCCAACAAAAACGAAAGTTTTTCAAGGACATCTCCTATTACTTTTGGGACGACCCCTATTTGTTTCGTGTGTGCGCGGATCAAGTGATTCGTAGGTGCGTGTTTTGCAAAGAAGCTCAATATATCCTTAAATCTTGTCATGAGGGACCCACCGGGGGACATCATGGTGCAAACGCCACCGCGAAGAAAGTCTTTGATGCCGGCTTCTTTTGGCCTTCCATATATCGTGATGCCCAAGACTTGATCAAGACTTGTGATGCTTGTCAACGTCAAGGAAAGAACTCACAAAGGGATGAAATGCCTCAAAACATTATCCAAGTTTGTGAAATCTTTGACATGTGGGGGATCGATTTTATGGGGCCGTTTCCATCATCAAAAGGAAACAAATACATTCTCGTAGCCGTGGACTATTTGTCTAAATGGGTCGAAGCTAAGGCTTTGCCCACGAATGATGCTCGAGTTGTGGTGAAATTTTTGAAACAACTCTTTGCTAGGTTTGGAACTCCGCGGGCTATTATAAGTGATCGTGGGACCCATTTTTGTAATGAACAATTTGCAAAAGTTCTAAAGAAATATGGTGTCACTCATCGACTTTCTACGGCTTATCACCCTCAAACGAGTGGTCAAGTGGAGGTTTCAAACCGAGCTCTTAAAAGGATTTTGGAGCGTTCTATTGGAGAGAATCGCACTTCATGGTCGGATAAATTGGACGATGCATTGTGGGCTTTCCGTACGGCTCACAAGACGCCAATTGGTTGTACACCATTTAGGTTGGTCTACGGAAAAGCATGCCACTTGCCAATTGAACTCGAACATAAGGCGTATTGGGCTCTTAAGCATTGTAACTTTGATTTGGGGACCGCGGGTGATCATCGCAAGGTTCAATTGAATGAACTAAGTGAATTAAGGGATCAAGCTTATGAAAATTCTTTGATCTACAAAGAGAAGACTAAGAGGATTCATGACTCTAAGATCAATAACCGCATTTTCAATGTTGGTGATCAAGTCCTCTTATTCAACTCTAGACTTAAGATTTTCTCGGGCAAGCTTAAATCCCGTTGGTCCGGACCATTCACCATTGCACAAGTTTTTCCTTATGGCACCGTTGAGCTAGCTCAAAAAGACGGGCCTAACTTTAAGGTGAATGGTCATCGTGTGAAACATTACTTTGGAGGGGACATACCTACGGAGGTTGTCCCGGATCTTCAAACTTTCCCTAAGGACCAATGAATGCGGGGATCGAGTCGAGCTCATGACTCGATGAACAAAAACGAGGTGCCTTGTGGGGGAGTCCCATACATTCTATCTTCTTTCTCTTTTCTAACACTAATAAGGCTTGATCTTTCAAGCTCGTGCTCGTGTTTTGTTGTGTTGTGATCTTAGGTACGACCCTTAATATTTGAAGACTCTCGTGTTCGGTTTTTGCCGGTCCACTTGATCTTCCATTCTTTGAATGCCAAAAAGGGGCACACTTTCTTACCCTTGATTTTTATCGACTAACGTTTTTCTTGAGGCATACTTAATAAACGGCTTATAGATTTGCGTACTCTTTCCATGCTAGGATTTTGCATTAGACTTTTTGTGTCTTAGCAAGGGGGTTTCACTCTTGAGCTAAGAAACATTGAGGAAAAATGTTTGGTTTTAGCATGGGGGAGTCAATCGATATAATCGCTTGCTATTGCTTTTGTCGTGTCCAAACATGTAGTTTTTCTCATTTTTCAATAAAATTTTAAATTTTTGTGTTATTTTTTAAGTTTTAATAAATAAAATAAGTGCTTTTGACACGAATGTAAGCTTTCAATAAGAATAGTTTTTGACTCGACTCGGTTTTTAACCTTAGCTTTTCCTTAACGTATTTGAATTAAGTTTTGCTAGGCTATTATATAGGGAGCTTTAAAACGCGAAAGTCTTAATTCATACGAGTTAAGAACAAGAACTTTTCGCAAGCTCCTATAATTGATCCTAGAAAGTCGTCTATCAAGGGAACTTTAAAACGCAAATTCTAAAACTTGCAAAAGTATAAGAAGATGGAGATGACTTGAAAACCCAAAACTTTGATTTAATAGGCTAAGTATCCATTGATTTCATTTTTGGAATTTTACAATATGGAGAACAAGAGATGATAGAGCCAATTATAAGTTCGGTATTCTTTCGGGAATTTATGTGAGTTAATTATGAGCCTATTCTCCCATCACTTGTTAATAAATTTAATTGCAATAAATAAGGTTGAACGATTTGAAAAGTTACTTAGCTTCTAGCCCAAGATCGTTTAAAAGTTGCTCGATATGGATTAGAGTTCATAGCCAAGGCATAACTTATTGAAGCGGGATGCGAAGATTGGCGAGTCCAAAAAGGTCCTAACAAGACATGAGGGCTATGTTTTATTGCTAAAGATCTCAAGTGATGTGAAGATTCATTTATCAAAAATCAATATGAAGGATCGAGACACACGACGAAAAGCAAATACTCCCAAAAAGTCATGGAGAAGTCTATCCAAAAAGACCAAAATAAGGTATGAGGATAAATGAAGCCAAGTCCAAAAAGGAGGCGGATCGTTGTAAATCAAAATCCCAAATAAAGATTGGAGAAAATGAAGAAGTCGTGGTCCAAGTATGAATCTCTAAAAACTTCAAGTGAAGAAATATTATGAAGAGAAGACCATTATTTCGTGAACGTCTCTCAAGGTTAGAAGTATAAAGTCACTGCCAAATATCGGTCCGAGAAAGGTCTCAAATCACGAAACAAGTTATGCCAAGATATGAACTTTATGAAGTCCCGAGAAGCAGTTTTAAAATATTTTGTCCTTTAGCTAACTATTGATTAAATCGTTCACTTTATTTTCGGCCTAATAAAATATCGAAATAAGTCAACAATGCATCTTCGTGATCATTTAAGACAACAATATATAAGAGATACACTTAAGGGAGTCTAAGTGATTAATTAGCCAACATGAGTTCGTGTTAGTCTACCAACTTATAATAACAATGATCTTGTTTTTGCACTTGGCATGGAAAAGTGAAAAGTCCAGGACGATGAATCTATTTGAGCTTTTAAGATCCTTAAAATTATTTTATGTCTTTGCAAAATAAAATGTCAAAAGTTGAATAATGGTGTAGATATAGTTTTATTCTATCATTGCGTGAGGACACAGCAATTGCTTAGCATGGGGGAATTTGATATGAGTATATTTACTCATATCATTTGTAGCTAAAAACAATGAAATATGCATTAATTATATCAAATATGCCTTTTGTTTATATATTTCTTGTTTCATGTGTGTAGGTACCCAAGTTCGCGAAAATCGGCAAGAATCAACACGAGAATGAAGAAAAAGATCATAGAAGCCAAAATCAAGCTCGACTCTAGAGGATTTAATCATTTGTCAAGGAAATGGGCCATGTGGGTCCCACAATGGGATAAATGGGCTCAAAAGCCCATTTAATAATCAAGTTATAAATAAAAGGTGGTGAATAGCCCATAAGGCCCAAAAGTGTAGTACGGATGGAATTTGTTTGGCCAGGCCCAAAATGAAACGAATTGAATAAACAGATTAATGGGCCTAGGGTTATAAAATTCACCCATGCCATTTACTTTCCTTCTCAAATACGTTTCACCCAATCCCATTTTTTTAAATACCTTTCACACGTTTTTTTTTATATATCTCACCTAAACGTTTTCTCACCCCACTCATTTATTCGTTCCATCACACAAATTAATAAATCCACTTCACACGTTTTGTTTTTTTCTCACCCACACAATAACCATCGTTAATAACAAAGTATCACCTTCTTCCCTATTTTTCATCTCAAATAAAACCAGTAAAAATTCCACTATTCACAAAAACCCTAAATGGGTAAAAAACCAATTAACTATAGGGGTTTTGTTCGCATGCTTAATACAAGTGTGTGGAGAATAAAATCCCCAATTTTTAAGGAAGAGAGGGTATGGAAGAAGATGCTACGTGGCTAAATGTGATAGGAGGATACACCTCATCTAGCCTAATCCACTAATCACAGACTCCAAAAGAAGCACAACTAGCACACGGATGCCACGTTGGCGATCTGTGTGCTAGGTTGTATAATCACAGCCATCTGATTGAAGAAAGAGAAAAGAAGAGAAGATCAATGGCCAAGACTAGAAAGGGATATTCCCCAGAAGATCCGGATATTCGCATCACTAACAAGCCTTGGGAGGCTATAAAAACCCCCACTATTTCCTTGTAAATGTATTCCTTCTTTTACTTTAAAGTTATTATGTTAAAATAGATTTAGGGTAATTTGTAATTTTCTTTTCCTCAGTTCTGTAATCATTTTGATAATAAATAAGCGGTTTGTTTAGTTTGATTTAAATCGTGTTTTATTTACTGTTAAGAATTTAATTTTGCAATTTATTCTGAAATCTGATAATATAATAATGTTAAAGTTATCTAATAAAGCTAAATGATAGCTCTATTGGGTAATTAAAGTAAGATTGGAGTAAAATTTTCCCCACTGGAAAAGTTTTAAAAACATAAGGTTCAAGTTTTACTTTCATGGTGTTTCGGATAATGGGGAATGGTGAACGGTGGTGTTGATTAGGGTTCATAGGATGCTCAGCGCACTCCTACGTCTCAAAGGTTTCGACAAAAGGTGCTCATTTCCCTTTATTTTAATGTTTATAGTTTAGATTTTGTTTGAATGATTATCTGTTTTAGATGCTTGATTAATTCGAGTATGCTGGTTACTGATGGATTAATGTTAAGTAGTGATATTTAGGAATCTGATATTGTTCTTAGTTGAATTTGTTTGCTGATAAAATGATTCATTTGCGTAAATGAATAGTTAAATTGCTTATGGTAACTACTGATTTGTTAGATTGATATTATTGTTTTAAATAGTTCTGTAGGTAAGATTGGTTCTTGTATTTGCTTAGATGAATTTATTTGTTCTGTTAACCTTGCATCTTATAGTTTCTTAAGCTGATGAGAATTTGGTTTTCTGAAAATGATTATAAGTTAAACTTTTTGAATGGGGTCTGATTGAAATCTAGTTTGCTAATCAGTAAAGTTGAATCTGACTGAGTGAGAAATTTATTTGGGATTTAATGGGTGCAAATGTGGTTTGATATGCACTCTAATCTAGTGTTAATCTAAGTTTAAATCTGATAACTTATCTGCTTGAGAATTGTTAGGACATTGTAATTCTGCTTGAATTTTTGCTGTTGAATTTTGCTAGTTATTGTTACTTAATCGTGGACTGTTTTTATATTTGGAGTTTTACTTGCATTGTTCTAGTTGTTAAATTGTTTTAACTGCTATCAGGTTCAATTAACCTTATAAGCCCAAATAAGCTGTGTCCTCTCAGCTTTTGAGCAAATAAGCTTACCATAGTCTTTCCTAAGACTCCATCTTCTTAATCTGTCAAAAGGAGTTAAAATCCAAAAATAATGTCATACGGGGGTTCGAACTCGAGACCTTCAGAATAGAGGACCAACATGATAACCACTTGGACTGCAAGCCTTTTTGATTTTACTCACAGCTTTCTCATTAATATATTGTATCCATTTGGATGCTTTTGTTTAATTAAGTAACTTCTTAATATCCGTTTGTTTTTATAAAACTTTAATAAATGTTTTTATTAAGATAAGTTTTAGTTTAAAATAAAATATAAAAATAAAAAAAATGTTTTTATTTAAAAAGTTTAATTAGTTTAAATTTTAATTAGTTTAATTTTTATAACTGTAGATTTAAATAAATAAAGTTTTTAAATAGATTAGTTAAAAAGTAATTTTAAAAAAGTTTAATTAGTTTAAAAAAAGTGTAATTAGATTTTTAAATAGATTTACAAGTTATTTTTAATAAATAGATTTATTTTTATAAATTTTGAATTAGACTAATTATTAAATAGTGTTTTAATTTTAAATAATTAATTGAGTTTGTAGATTTTTTTAATAGGTGGGGTTTACGATTCATGCACTTTAGGTTAATTTTAAATAGCTTAAAATTCGTAGATTTTAATTGTAGTCTAAAAACCGAAAAACAATTCAAGTCAATTGTCCAAATCAAAGCAAAACGTCTCAAATTCATAAGATCTTCGTGTACAACGAACTCGACTCACTCACGTGTTTAATTGAATTCGTCATTGGTATTATTAGACTATTACTTTTTCCTAAAGGTAATTTCTAATTTACCATATAACGTATCCAAATAAATCACTATACTATCCACGACACATCAGCGACTAATGGCATAACACCTCCTTCTTTAACCGGGTACATCACCAGCGGTGCGTTAAACCCACTTTATAGTTTGTCTAAATTGAGTAGGCCGTTAGATTATTATTGCAGTTCACCAATCAACGTAATCTTATGTAATTTAAATCTCTAACAAATCATTATTATTAATATGACTTAGTCCATATTATTTCTTTTCAAAAAAAAACCTTGTTTACAACAATTCAACAATTTTATATATAAACAAGTAAAAAAAACTAAATCATAAACACATAATAACAATTTATATGTGCAACAAACAAATCAAATAGCCACATGCATACGATTTATTCAATAATCATCAAATCTAGTTCTTTATATCTCTATATAAAAGTCTTCCCTAATTATAGATTTATCGAATCAAATAATGACGTAACACATAAAATCATATAAACATATAATTTTACGATCCATGAAAACATGCACGTAATCATGGATTCCCCACAAATTTTAACAATTAAATCTCTATGGATCGTATCCATACATGACATAACAATTAATCATGCAATTTAATCTAAAATTATCCCACATGTAATTTAGAGTTTCAAAACAATTCCTTTTTTTTATTAAAAATAGAGCAAAAACCCTAATTTTAAAAAACAAAACCCTAATTTTATGAAAAACCTAAAAAAACATGTAGTTTGAACTCAAATCAATTATAGTTAAAAAAACTTTAGATTTTTTATAATTATAACATGTTAAAAAGGATCTCGATGCCACTATAGGTTTATTAGTATCATAACAATTATATAAAACCCTAAACGAGATCAAAGCACATATAGCGGAAGTGATATAACAAGATCGTAATTAATAACAAAATTATAATTAATCGAATTAGGGTTACATACATTTACGCTAAAGCAATTCCACAAGACGAAAAACGAATCACCAATTCGGGTTTATACCGTATATACCAAGATATAATCTAAAGTAAGACTATATTACGTTCTTGTACACACGTAATACAACGAGCTAACCGTGATTCTAGCACGTGAAAACCGAGCTACAACGCTTGTAATAATCTACCCAACAACCTAGAGAGGGGCTAGGACTAGATTACGTATACAATCTAATGTTTCACTTTTTAGTTCGTAATTCCCAACTCAAAACGAATTGATTTTCCAAAAGATATTAAGTCCATAAATTGTTTTTGGTTTTAGATTTTATAAGATTTTTTTTGGTAATCTAGGTCTAATTCAACAAAGCACGTAAAAAGTTGTAAAAATATTATAACTATGTAACCGTACTATTCTAAAACAAGGTGCACATACCACAATTAAAGCAAATTGTACAAGTATTCAATACACAAATGGTAAAATTTCTAAAAATGTAAAGTATGTAAACTTCAAGGACTGGAAATGTAAATTTTCAAACTAAAAGGACAGAAAATGAAAATGTTAACTAACTATAACCAATTTGTAACAAACTTGAAACCTACCTAACTGAAATTGTAACTAATCACTAATCTAGGGACTAAAGTGAAAACCAATGAAAGTTTATACCTATTTTAACAGCTTAAACACTTTGCTAAAATATAGGGACCAAAGTGCAATTCAAACAAAGTTTTTAAGCAAAATGGGTTAACAAGTAAAATGAGCTCGTTTGAGCTTATTTCTCAATCTTAAAAGCTCTAATATGTTGCAAAAAGCTTAAAATCAGATTCTACTTAGTCAGCTCTAAGGAAATAAGCCAAATCGACCTAGAACTCAAGATAGCTTTTTGGAATAAGCGCAAAATAAGCTACCAGCTTATCCAGACAGGTACTACTTGATTTTTTTAATGAAAATGATAGAAGAAGCTTAAAGAAGAATGGAATGTCAAGAATTATCAAAATTCATCAAGTGAATAAGCTGGAATGTGAAATTAAGCAAAATTGGCTTATGTTGATTTTCGTTGAATAGATTTTGACAAAAAGCTAAATAGTTCCAAATCCACTTAAAATCCAATAAAATCACAAGTTTGATGAAGAGGATCATTAGGAAATGCTAAACATAATAGACCTCATTATAGAAACTTGCATTTGCCTAGCAGCTTATTCAAGAGTTTATTTCTAGCTTATTATTGAGAACTGTGTTGTCTACTTTGTATGAATGGAAAGCTTGTATGCTAAAATACGCTCAACAAATTGAATCAATGCCTTAATCAAACTAACAAAGAAATGGAAAGCGATTTAATCTAGCTTGTTTTGGCTGTTATCTATGACCCAAAGTATTTTAGTGCAATTTGCCTGTTTGACTATTTATTTGACTATAAATTCTTGCAAATTTACTTACACAAGTCTAGTGAATGAGTATAAGCCTATAACAACAACTTACTTCAACTGATTCAAGAAATATCCAAATACTACTTTATCAGTTAAACTCAATGATTAAGCTATAGAAACTAAGATAAGCTATCAGATTATGA
Source organism: Glebionis coronaria (assembly GCA_025667525.1). Classification (NCBI taxonomy): domain Eukaryota; kingdom Viridiplantae; phylum Streptophyta; class Magnoliopsida; order Asterales; family Asteraceae; genus Glebionis; species Glebionis coronaria. Next base: position 493,146,754 of record CM046874.1, read on the forward strand.
AAACTATTACTCAACACAGATTAAGTAACTAAAAATAAGCAAGAAACAGGCATCACAAAGTATTTTACACTAGAAAGCAGTAATAAGCATGCATAATGATTTTTAGAGGAATTTTACTAAAGAAGAACTTATTGGAAAGTTTGTAGGCTACTTTGGTGATGAAGTGGAGCGCTGAGCTCACTTAATCTTTAACCACCACCCAAACGACCATCTACAACAGCTACAAACATGATTCACCATCATCATCATCATCAAATCACCCTGCTACACTTGTCTGATCAAGAAATGGCTATGGTTGTGAGCTAAGAACAAGTTTGATCATCAACAAGCTATCAAATGGAACTCAAATCATCTCATTTGTTCAATGAGAACAACAAAATCAATCACAGGAACAGTAGGATAGCAGAATGAGGTAAGAATTGAGAGTGAAAGTAGATTTAGGTAAAATGATATTTCATTAATGGTGGAATTCTGGTACAATAAGGCTGACAAACTAACAAACTCTCTCAAAGTGGTTGTCAATCACTTTGATAGGTTTCTAACAGCTTAACTACTAACAGAATTGAGAGAGATTCTAAGTGTGTGTGATTTGCACACTTATCTACAATACATGAAATGAAGAACAAGCTAGGGTATTTATAGAGGAAGAGTGAGATGAGGATGAAGTTGGTGACGTGTCAATATAGATAGCAACCTTCCACGTGTCCTCAATTGGTTAATAGTGATTTGCCGTTGATGAACACAATTGGGCCTTTTTGATACAATGAATTTCAGCTTAATTGGTTGACTGGGTTTGATTCGTATTGCAATTATGAACAACTTTCATGTTGGAAGCTTTCTCTGAAAGTGTCTCTAACTCTTTCTTTGATCTGGGCTTGAAGATGACACGTGTGATGTGTTTATTGGGTAAGATAAAGTCACACGGATCATTATCCGTTTTGTGATTTTTGATTGGTTAATGAAATCACTGTTATGATTCGTCCACTCCTTCTCTCTCTTTATTAATTAAGTCGAGCAGGCAATCCCACTATCCAAATTGCAGCCTTTTCATTGGTTGATAAGCAAACACACAGATCACACTTGAAACTTCATTCTTTTTTGGCAATTTAAGTCCTTGTACTTGGCAGATTTGTGATTTCTGCTAGAATCTTCATAAACTTGACAATTCTGGTCCTTTTAACTTTGAACTTGAACACAAATGACCCCTTGACTTGTTGACTTGAACTTTGACCGTGTTTGACTTTATTCTTGACTTTTCCAACTTTGCACTTTTAGTCCTACTACTTTCAAAGTTTTCAAGAAAGGTCCTTTGACTTTGTTTGACTTGTCACTTTTCTTCCTTATTTTGTCTTTTCTTCATCAATAATGGCTTGATTTCCTTGTTTGCTTCACATTTGTATCTTTTTACCTACATAAGCACAAACAACAAAGTATACCCATAATACTGAGTTTATAAATCAAAATCAGGTATTTTACTTTGTGTTTTAGGGTTAATTATGATATAATTGATATGAGATTTCACTCATATCACTATCTATCAACCAAGAAAAATCAACCGAAACCCTTTGTTGGTGGGGCTTGCGACCGACCAAGAGAAAGAATGAGGGGAAAGATTATTGTTGATTTGATTATGAGGGGATTAGGAGATGTATTTATAGGCCTGAACCCTTATAGTCCAAGATAAATAAAAGGCAACAATTGCCCCCCCCCCCCTCCCCTGGAGCCCATAACCGACCGACCAAACACCCCTTAGGGGTGTTCTGGAATCTTCCAAACTTCTTTCCTTTAGTATACATACTATATACTTATTTTAACGCTCGTTATAACTTAACTATTAATTATTTAACGTTCCTTAAGGTTATATAGTTACTTGTTTGGCTAAATTAATAAATACATAAATATATTTATTAAATAAATTAATAAATTAATAAATACAATAAATATATTTATTAATTATATTAATTCTTTACGTATTGTGTGCAATCCTGTAATCTCAAGTTCGATCCTATCACACGACTATTAGATATAAGTCCATTAAACTTACAATTGTAAGAGCGCATAATGTGTCCATGATTAAGTGTAACTGGACTGCTATTAGTGGGACGGAGCCAGAAGTAACGGTTGCAATGAAGTTAATGACAAGGGCTGCAACGTTTACCGTGAGTTGAAACTGAATGAACTTCTCGATGTTGATATACACGCAACGTCCCCACAGCAAGACAGTATAAACAAAAGCAATATTGTCATTTAAGATGACAATATTCGAACTTTGTTTAGCCACTTTTGTCCCTTGAATCCTCATCGAAAGTCCTATATCAGCTTTTTAAGTGTTGGTTCATCATTAGTACCGGCACCCATAACTGCAACCACTTGTCTTTTTGTTTCAGACATTGCACCATTAGAAGCCTATCAAAAGGGGACGATCTTGCCATTACGCGAATAGTGTCAACTTTGAGCATTCTCTTTTCATATGTGTAGTTGCGAAACTCGATGCCTTCTACAACTTCTCCTTTACATACTTCTTGACCGGGTTCTAATATCCCACATTTCTATTGCTATTGCTTTAGCCGTTAAAACCATAACTCTATTGGTCATCTTAACACCTACTCTAGCAGACCGAAAAGTGTTAATAGCTTTCTTGGCTCCACCGGTTTTGGAGCTTACGCTAGAATGCTATCTTTCAATGTTCCAAGATGATAGATAACATGGCAGCGGTGGTGGTAGCACATTATGAAGGTTTGTTATCTATCATTGAAGGATTGTCGTGCTAATGGCGAAGGTGGTGGCGAAGGTGGTGGAAAAACCGATTGTTTCAAATGGCGGTGGAAAAACTGCTTGTTTCTTGGAATCATCGGGATGACTATCGATTTATAGATCGTTATGGTGGAATTAATAAACAAGTTTGCTGATACTCAGAGATTAAACGGGCTGTAGTGGGGAATATGCATAGTATTGCATCCTGTAATGGCCCGTTGGATGGTTTGTGATGATGATACCAGTACCAAACAAACCATTTCTAAGCTACATTCAATGCTACTTTATATCCATATATATAGTTTTCATTTAGCAAACTATTACTCAGATCGTAAATTTTTTTATTTATTTGCAGATATAGCATTAGTAATGTAATGATTTGATAGTTTATGTTATCTTCTTCAAAATAATTAAGTTACAGTTTGAGTTTAGTAAGTCGACGACGGTGGTGGCGACGGTGGTGGTGATGATGGAAAATCAGAGTGGATGCATGGCACATGAGGGACGGAAAAAGTTAAAAAAAGTAAGAAAAGATCCACTCGGTGGATTTATTGCACGATATTTTCAAATATAGTGGCAAAATCGATTGTAGTTTTCTCTCGGTAGAAAAATTTCCATTTTCATAAAGTATATAGATGAAATTTGCACTTTACCCAAGAAGAAATATGAAGTTAGCAGAAGTTAGCAAAATTTAGAAAGCATCCACTCAGTGGGATTTTTGCACGATATTTTCAAATATAGTAGCAAAATTGATTGTAGTTTGCTCTGGATAGCAAAATTTTCATTTCGTAAAATACATGAACGAAATTTGCAGTTTACCGTAGAAGAAATATGAAGTAGAGAGGTAGATTAGTAATTTCATAGTCTTCACCTAAAATTTTAAACATACATGTTTTCTTTTTATTTATAATATAATGGGCTAGTTTTGAAATGCCATAAGATCACTCACTAGTCATCATTTGTCTTTTAGCACCCACCAAACCAACTTTTTTTAAATAACTCATGTGACTTATGCGATGTACGTGATCTATGCAACTTAGTACAATATAAAAAAAAATATTTGATAAGTTCAATTAAGTTACATATGTTGCATAAGTCGCATGAGGTATTTAGAAAAATTTTAGTTTGGTGGATGCAAAAATATAATGAAGTGTTATCTTGAGTCATTTCAAAAATTAGCCCTAATATAATAAAGATGTGGCGATATTAGTTAATTATACACATATTACATGGATCTACTACAAGCGTAATTCTCTTCAGTTCACCAAAAAGTGTCTCAGGATATTGTTAGTTGATATATTTAGTTGTCATGTTACGGCCCATGGTGATTAGGCTTTAGCCTATTTACGTAATTCTAGAACCTTCATATGTAGCTTATATATTGTAATCCTTTTATTGAAATAAGATAAGGAAAATTACCAATCTAACATGGTAATCATAGCTAAATTGATCCTCTTCTAAAAACACCCAAAATGACCGTATTTTCTTTTCCTTTTCCCTAATTTTCTCATGTTTGTTCATTAATAAAAAGAAAAAGAAAAGAAAAGAAGGAGGCGAGATCTTTACAGTATAAGAGATCCTTCACCACCTGGCTTCTCACCACTTACCTCGGCACAATCCACCCATCACCTTACACCACCTACGGTCCAGACCCAACCTACATCCAGTTAATCACCTATAACCCAAACCCATGCCCAATCTACGACCCCGAATCCAACCGAAACCCAAACCCACAACACCTCTTAACCCATCACTAGTAATCCACAAACCCAAATTCACCCTATGGTCACTCGAAATCAGGATGGCACACGTAAGACCACACAACGTTTAAACCTTCATGTTTCTCATATATCTCCTATACCAAAATCAGTGTCTCTTGCTTTATTTGAATAGTGTTGGTTCAGTATTTACTGACGCTAAAGAAAGTCTAGGATTTGAGTATAAAATCCCCCTAAGTGTTTTCATGTACAACAGAAAGGTGGTTCTGCTGAAGCATGACCAAAGGAACAAAGATTCCTACTAAAGAAAGTTTTGTTGAAGGATGTTCAGATTTCTTCTTCCAGAGAAGTTAGAAGACAAAGGAGTGTTTGCTTTAGTAACCAGGCGGTCTAATTGCTGAAGAACAAGTCTTGAAGAAGAGCTTTCAGTTCAGTTTGACTTGACAGTACCAAACTGACTGATGTCGATCTCCTCTAGGATGCTGAAGATACTTCAATATTCTAAAGGTTTACATTGGGAAGGAAAAGATTTACTTTAAGTCAATGCCTGAGAAGGTTTCTTGTAAAGTTAACTATAAGTACAACCTTTATCTTTTCCTAGATTAGTTTCATTGTACTTTGTACTGTTTATCCAGCATGGGCATTCAACCACCCACAAGATAAAGACTCTCATAGTAACAAGTGATACGTAAACCCTAATATGCATTGCTTATTAAAGGAATGCATATAGGAGAGAATTGGCTAACTCTTGAACTATAAAGATAGAATTCTTCCAAGAGCATATTCTCTCCTAACTTCAACCAGACCATAAAGCTAACAGCTTATGAACGTATTGGTTGTGACTTAAACTCATAACTTTGGTTTGTAGTTTAAATAGAGGTGATCATCCAACATTGTCATTCAAACACTTTGCTATTCCACAAGCAAAATGGGTTATAGATTCTTTATTAAGTTCTAATAAAATGTCAATACGTTGAAATTATTTGGTATTGTTGTTTTAATATTTCTGTTTGTTATTGATTGTAAAACAACTCACTTGGATCCACGATACAAGGTATTAATTAAGGTTGATAAGTAATATCATGTTAAAAGGGACCAACAAGTGGTATTAGAGCAGTTTGATTTATAAAACACTCTTACTTTTGAATAAACTGCTCTTTCAAGTTTTTAAAATTAAGATCCAATATGGTTCAAGTAATACCACAAGCCCTAGAATATAGGGGTGGCGCACTTAATGTTGCTCCTATTCTAGAAGTGGCAAATTTCAAAAATTGGAAGAATAGTTTCATTGTTCACATGGTTAGCATTGAACCTCAATTCCTTGGAATCATTGAAAATGGTCATTTTGTTCCCATGGTTGGGGACAATGTAAAACCTGAAGCACAATGGATTGGTGATGAGAGAAAGGCTGTTAACCTTGACCAACGAGTCAAAATTCTCATCATGTTTGTGCTTCCAGATGACCAAATTAATTCTATTGTGAATTACAAGACAGCAAAATCCACCTAGGATGATTTGATACTATGTCATGATGGGCCCTCTGATGTGAAAGAAACGAGAATAATGGTTTTAAAGCTATCCTATAACACCTTATAACACATAGAAGGTGAGACTCTCACACAAACTTCACCAGATATAAGGCTCTGATGAATGAACTAGTCAATGATGGTGTTGAACTTTCAAAATTAGAAATCAACATGGTTTTCGTAAATGTATTGTCAAAGAAGTGGCTAAGTTTTTGCCAAAGTTTGAGAAATGCTAACCACATTGAATATTGTGACCTAGCTTCTCTCTGTGGAAAACTCAAATATGAAGAGAACCTAGTTGATAGGATCTATGAAGGCACCAAAAAGAGTAAAGCATTAACTATTGCTACACCCTTTTCAATAGCCTTCTTCAGTGAAGCTATCATTCAGGATTATCAATATAGTCCTGATGATGATGAAGACACCAGAACTAGTGAGGAGTACTTAAAAGACCTTGAAGATGAATTTCATGAGAGAGCTCTTCTGGCCAAATCCAGAAGGTTCTTTAGAAAGAGAGGAAAGTTCTCCAGCAACACAAAAGCCTTAGCTGATACTGTGTGCTTCAAGTGTGGGCAGACTGGTCACTTTTCCAAGGATTGTTATTCTAAAACATCCATTCCTTCTTACCCCTCACCAGTCTAGTCCCGACCAACAGCTCAATCTCCTTATCAGCAAAAGCAACTTGCTTCATCTTCTTTTCAGCAAAAGAAGGCTGAACTGAGACCTACCAAAGACTCTGATGCCAAGTACATATAAATCAAGGCTAGATTGGCCCTCTTAAACACTGAAGGTTCATCCTCCAAGCCCACCAAAAGTAGAAAAAACAAAGGTCTTATTGTTGAATCATATGAATAAGATGAGGCGGCAGTCTCTTCATATGATGATGAACTGGTGAATGCAAAGGTTCTGATGGCGCTTGTTGATGTTGAAGGGGACAATGTTAATGTTATGGCCAAGGAGAGTGCTCGTAATGGTGAATGGGTCAATATCACAATAAAAAAGGGATAAACTCTTCTTGAACTAGAAGATAAGGATGACATTAAATTTGTTTTTGATTACCTTTGCATTGATCTAAAAATTTGTTGAAGAACAAAGAAATAATCTTTTGGAGAAATATAATAAAATTGTTCTTAAGCTGGAAGATCATGAAAATAAGTTGGTAGAGTTAAAAGATGCTAACTTGATCTACTTACTTTTCAGCACTTTAACACTGAAATCATTGATGAAAACAAGTCTTTAGGAGTTGAACTAAAAGAAGCTAAAGATATTGTTAAATCATGGCTTAGAAACTCTGATAGGGTTAATCAATGCATTAATGACCAAATTCCTGCACAAAAGAAGAAAATGCTTGGTGCTGAAGGATCCTCCATCACCAAATCTCGTAATATTGTCTTTGTCAAAGCCTCAAACGAGGTAGGTAGCTCGATCCTTGACATTGAAAGGTCAGGTGATGAGAATCTACCAAATCATGACACTAGACGTATCCTTCTTCCTGAGTTTCATGCAAGTGTTGGGTCTTCAACACATGTTGAGTCTTTAGTTACTAAAGACGACTCAGATGATGATGTAGAGTCTTTAGTAAGCACCCCCACTTCCTCCTCTAGAGAAACTAGCTGGTGCTGAACCCTCTATTGGACCAAAATCAATCCAGTCTATCATCAAGTCACACACAAACCACAAAAGTAGTTCTCCCAAACATGTCAAAATTGACACATCAAATAACTCTTCAGCTCCTGCTGAGAGTTCACACATGGGAACTAATTCTTCAGTTTCATCATATAAACTGAAGAATGCTAGATCTAAGGAAGTGAGAGAATGTCTCTTGATATGCAAGAGATCAATGATCTTAAATTACAACTCATGCAACATCAAACACCAACTCGATTTAGATATGAGCCTTCAAACTCTTCACATAATACATACAAAACAAAAATAAAAAAGACTTGTGGTTTATGTGGTCTGAACAACCATCTTACTTAAACTTGCCTTAAAGAAATTTGTTGTATAAAATGTGAGAGAAATGACCATCGCACTAGTGAACATACTGAATATATGCTTACAAAAACTAGTGTTGATGCTCATAGCAGAGGGTCATATCATTCCAAGCAAAACGTGCCTTTCCCACTATGTGTTCATTGTGATATGAAAAATCATCGCTCAGATGACTGTCGTTATTACCCTACATGCAATATTTGTGGAAGTTGTGATCATGACACTCATGGACATAATCGAGTAATTTCTCTTAGAAGAGGTATAAAACCAAGGAACCCAAACTCTATTACTAAATGTTGTGAAACATGTGAAAGCATTATCCACACTAAATCTAATCACAATCATATAGAGTGGTTCAGAAGAGGTGAAGCCCTTCAGGCAAAAAAGGGAAATGCTTTACAAACCTCCTCTTCTTCTTAGCAGTTCTATTCATCACCCTCATCAAGAGCACCCACCAGATCTAGGGTTCCTTCTAGATCTAAGACACCCTCCCAACAAAGTTGGGTTTCTAAACAAAACTTACCATTTCCTTAAACATGTCCATATTGACCTCAGGAAACATATTTGGTACTTGGACAGTGGATGCTCAAGGCATATGATTGGCACTAAAAGTTATTTGCACAAGTATAAGGAGGGACCGGGCCCTAAAGTAGTATTTGGTAATAACTCATCAGCTACTACTAAGGGATTTGGTTCAGTGAAATGCAATGGTATAGGCTTTACAAGGGTAGCTTATGTAAATGGATTGAAACATAACCTCATCAGCATCAGTCAACTTTTTGATGCAAAATACTTAGTTCTGTTTGATGACAAATAAGGTACAATCTTAAATTACAATCATGAAATTATGGTGATTGCTCCTAGGGTTAAAGATGTTTATGTCATGAACATGAGCTCTACACAGGAGACATGCTTCTTTGCTAGAGCTTCAGATATCACCAACTAGATTTGGCATAAGAGGCTTTCACATCTTAACTTCAAAACAATCACTCTGCTGGTAAAACAAAATCTTCTTATTGGTCTCCCTTCACTTGTCTTGTAACACCCCACTTTTATGAGTAGACCGTTACATGATAATTATGACGTTTCATCAAAGCATGAGGTAATATGTCCTAAAACATACATGACCAAAAAGGAAAACCAGAATCAAACATCGGTTCCCAAACATAAGCCCAAAACATGCATAAAGTAAATGAAGTAGGAATGACAAAACAAGTGTCCAAGCAATAGAATCAATGCGTAATAAGTTATTTCTTGGTGGTGATATGTCTGAGAAGAAAATATCTTGGGTGCGATGGAATCAATGTCTAGCAAGTAAAGATCTTGGAGGAATAGGTATTGGAAGTATCTTGGGGCTCAATATTGGGCTTTTGTTTAAGTGGATTTGGTGGTTTCTTTGAAATTCTTCTACGTTGTGGGTGAGGGTCATTAAAAGTGTACATGGGTTTCTCGGTGGTATTTATGATACTTCTTTTGGTTGTCTTAGTTATAATACTTGGAGAGGTATCTTATCTTCCATCAAGAGCGTTAAACTTAAAGGTATTGACTTTTTCTCTTACTATGTCTGGAAAGTTGGTAACGGCTCTTCTACTAGATTTTAGGAATGGTATTGTCACACCCCCAAATTCACCGCAGCGGAAGACTGTCTTTGGGAGGTTGTGACTTCATGAGTAATCGAGAGCTTGATCCGAGAACGACCTCACATGCCAAAACCACATAGCAGACTCCAAATAGTACAAATAGTCAAGTACCTGAAATACATGCTTAAAAATGTCAACATAAAGTTGGTGAGTTCATAAGTTTTGTTTTAAGGTGTTTATGAAAAATTAGAGTTTATATCGACCACTGCACCTGTAGTAAAGTATAAGAGTTTAAAAAAAATCATAGCTTCTTAATAAAATGTGTTTCTTGATGAAAAACAAAGTTTATTAATAATAAAAGAGCTTATGATGAAAAAATAAAAAGATAAAAAGAGTTAAATAATAAAGACAAAGTTTACGTATAAAACACAGTTTATTTATATAAGCAGAGTTTATTGATAATAATAGATGTTCTCATTAATAATTGAATTCCCTGTTCACAAAAGATGTTCCAGTTAACAAATAAGGTTCTTGACAATAAGTAAGTGTTTGATGAACCACAAGATTTTCCAACCATTTGTGACAATATAACAAATACAAAGTCACAAAAAAGGCATTTATTATTGTCTAAGCTCATGACACCGAAGCGTTAACAACACCGGTAGTATAATCACATAATGTAGCCCCTACGGATGCCTAACCCACAACATCCGTCCACAGACTCAAATGAAACTGTACCCGCTTGTCCTCTGTTAGACCAAGCCGGACAGGGGCGTCAACCCCGATAGATCTATCCATAACATTCGCGCTTTCGACCGGTCATCCGGTCCAAAATTAACGGTTCATGATAATGGGCCAAAGTAATTGGGTTAAAGCGGGACTTAGACCAATACATAAACGAGTATGTGCACTTGTGTTCATTCTTGCAACCATTGTCTCTACCCGAGAACCAGTGAAAAGCAGTAAAAGTTTTGGGCTATGAAACCCACAATAGAAATTTATGATCAGCATTAATAAGTATAACAATTAATGGAGTTAACCACTCAGCACATAACAATTAAAGCAGTTTATGACCAACCAAGCAAATTATAAATAGTTTGTGACCAAGCATGTACTTCCCCCAAAGTGATTATAAAACCTTTATAAATCAATTTAAAACTAGAAAGATGGGGTATGAACTCACCTCGACGTAGTAGTATGAACAATAGTGATGCTAATAATACGCTCCGCGCAAACGGAAATCGATACGGCTCAGTCATGGTGTTGTGGTTTAACTAATCGGCTAAATCCAATAACTTCAAAATGTGTATTTGAGTTCTCGATAAGTATGTACGTCAACGTTACTCGTTGAAAAAATATTTAAATTTCAAGTTATAATAGTTTGGTGGTTGGTTAAATAAAAATAACTAAATTAGACACACACACCAAGTATGTAATGTATTCCGTACACATTACGTATAACCGAACGATTATATAATTCTTATGTTGAATTATATAATATAGATAACAATTTTTACAAAATAAACCAAAGTATATATTTATTTTGTAGTTACCGTATAACGATCGTGATAAAATAATTAGACAATATAATTCGACACATTTAAATAAAATAACCACTTAATTAATAATTGTCACTTTTAAATAAAAAGTATAACTTTCATCAGTTTATCAGTACAATAGAATCCATCTATTTTACCAGTTTACAAATATAATAGTATATATTTATTTTATCGGTTTATAAAATATTATGGTATTTATTTGTTTTACCAGTTTATAAATTTAATCGTACTTATTTGTTTTATTGGTTTTCAAATATAATGATAGTTTGTAGCGAACAAATTATAAAGTATAGAATCTTATAGAAATTTTGACATGACCTATTCGTTTATACAAACTTTCTCATATTAACCAATTCTCAATATTTACCATTGTTACAAACTATCTACGTTACCCTAGTCGCGTTTTAACATATATCCAACTACTAAATAAATCACTATAATTAAATATCACCCGAACACAACCTATGTGTTGTAAATCAAAAAGCCAAATGCCCGATGTGGGCTATTTAAACACGTATTTAAACGTATAATTATTTTTATAGTTCTCATGATATCAATAGTGTTCAAGTATTCATTTAACCATTTTCATACCACCGTTTAATCCGTTTTCATAATTAATAAGATTATATAAGTTATTAGCCGATTTCGAAACCACAACCAACCATGAAGTTGTGATCACGCCCGGTACGCTAAACCCTCGACATCCCGCGCCTGAACACACCCAAAACTAACAATCAGCAAACCCAACCGCTCCTTAACCTACTGTCCGTAGTACCAAACGCCTCATATACACTGTCTGCAGTCCCAAACACCCCATATACACTGTCTGCAGTCCCAAACGCCCCTTATACACTGTCAGCAGTCCCAAACGCACCCTTAATATCTTGTTGCAGACCCCAAATGCCCCATTATATCCCATCCGCAGTCCCAAATACACCCTCACTGCAGCGGTTTAATCCCAAACGCTCCTGTACAGCCTGTCATTATAAATCAGTGAACCAAACGCCCCCTGCGGCTGGTAAACAGCGAGCCAAACGCGTCATATTGGTTTTCCTGCTGGTGGTTAACCCGAACGCACCCTAGCTAGTGGTGACCAAACTCAGCGCACCCTTTGGTGCTAACTGAAACTATAAGAGGCACCATTTTGTTGTCGCTTTACATAGAAAACAAACGACCCCCTAGTGTTGATTTTAAGCAGAAACAAACACCCTACTGCTGGTCCGAAACGCACACTTCTACCGGTGGTTATCTACTCGAGGTGGCGGCGACCTGATTGGACCAGGTCCACGAATCTCGTGGTGGCGCGGGTCAAGTGACCCGCGGTGGTGGTAGTGGTGCATATGATCGGAACAAACACCCCTATGGGCTGGTACAAACACACGAACACATTTCTGTGTTGTTGAATATAAGGACAACAAACATCAATCGTGTCTGGTGGTTCGAGTGGTGACGGTTAACTACAGATCCGAAGGATCTGATTGTGGTGATGATGGTGATGACAAATGATGTTGGTCGTGGTAGTTTCAAGGGGTGGCTGATGGTTGTTCAATTAATGGAGTGGCGACGGCAGCAAGACTGACGGGTGGTGGTGACAACAATAATATGGTGGTTGTGGTGTAGGGTCATGGTATTCAGTGGTGGCTAGTGGCTGGAAACCACGAACGATGGTCTTGTCGATGGTGTGATGGCAGATAGATACACCCGGTGGTGGTGGTTATCATTATTGGTGGCTTTAAATATTATAGATCGGAAGGATTTAGTGGTGGATCGGATAGATCTAAGTTTATAAAGTGGCGGAGGCTGAAGAACAGTGATGGCCGGAAAATATTTTCCGGTGGCCAGAAAACATGTAGGCGGCGGATATTTTAGAAAGAGGAAAGATGGTGCTAAGGTTTTCTATGTGTGTTTATAAAGATGAAAATGAGAGAAAAATAATATAAGTTTATATTTATATTAAAACAAAATGTATAGCTGGGAATAGTTTAGGGTTAAAAACTAAAATTTTTGTTATAAGTTTTGTTAATTAATGGTTCGGAGCTCGATTATGATAGTTAACGAATGATTCAAGACACGAAACTTTCGCCATTTTGCTTCACATGATTTTTCCTATGAAAATGAGTATTCACTTGACCATTGTTTCATATTATTTTGTAAACTCTTTCGAAAATGTTGATTATTTATCTAGTATAACGGTCAAACTTCAATTCAACAAAAATGGACTTCACTAAAATGTTCTCGTTTTTAATAAACGTCAATAAAATGTTAAATAATTTAATAAATCATTTTATTAAATACCTCGTGACAATAAAATATCAAAATTTAATTTTTACTGTGTCGATACGCAGACAATGCGATTTTTCAGATTTTGTAAAATACGACCCTTTTTTTCAAAACCCAATAAACTCGGTATCGCTCAAAAATGATTTCGAAATGTGATTTATTATTATTTAAAGTACGAAAAATTCTCGGGTGTTACATCATCCACGTGCCATTTTGAGTTTTGTCCTAAAAACTCGATCGTTGTTACTAGGTTGAGAAGTGTCAAGAATGCGGAAAAGAAATACGTAAAGCTGAAATGTATCCAAAGCGGTTAGCAAGTCAATTTGACAAAGCGGTAACGGTTCATAGAACAATTAAAGGACAATTAGAAGCGAGGAATCTAGCAAGTCGTTAATTCTGAAAAGTCGATACAGTGTATCTTTAGAAAATTCGCGCAATGATTCATGAATTAAATGAAGCTTAAAGAAGCACTCGCCAAACGTTGTAATGATAATGATAACAAGGTAAAAGAACGATTAACTCGTACGGACGTATCATAAGTCAAAAGAAATACCCTCTCAAAACTAGAGTATTAAATAAATACCGTAATATACAAGGTCACATCGGATATCCTTAAGCCCACTCATTTATAATCTCTTATTTGCACACAAAAGCGTCCTAATCTATGCAAATATGTCATTATAAACTTATAGTTTGGTGATTTATGATTTCTTTATTCAAATGCAAAGGCGTCTCAATCCATTTCAATAAAGACTTCATAAATCATCTTACTTAAGTGTCACCGGCAAAAACCCAATTCAAAATTGTTAAAATTTCTAAACGATATTATCCAAATTACCAAAGCAAAGAGCATGAGTATATAATAAATCGTCTTCCATAAGTATACTTTTCGAGAGTACCACATCGAATAACATAAGTGTCGATAGGGGATAAATCGATCGTAGACGTATATCAAGTAAAGAACTCAGGGTTATAAGTAGGATAATTATATACTACTTGGTTCTAAATAAGCAATTATCCAAACACATAATTCTTTCTCATCCTCGAGGAAGACTCATCAAATACTAAGCTGAATAATAACTTATCATAACCCAACCTTGGAACTCACTCACAAAGAATGGCCCCGGGTTTTGTTATGAATTATTACACATCTCAAACTTTCGATGACTCAGCTCGACTCCGAAAAATACAACACATTCCACATTAACACGTAAGACTACGAGTCTTACCCACCCCCGAGGTAATTAATCAAAAATCATAGGCTGTATAACGTCTCATACTAAATTCCATCTCGCACTCAATCAAACATGAGGCCCACCGAGGCATCGTTAAGTATTGTTACACCTCTTAACCTTTTTGAATGAATTAGCTCGAACCTAGGGATTACTCACGACCAATCATCAACCAAAATTCACAAAATGTTTCTAGGTAGAGGTATGAAATATCTACGGGACCTTCGTGTAACTCATGATGTCTAATGAATGTTCTAGTGTTCATACATGAAGATAATAATATACGCGTGAGCGCACTTATCAAGCAATCAAACTCATTTAAACAAGTAATCACATGGCAGACAACCAAGCAATAGCAAACATGTATTGCAAATATTCATATAACAGCGGAATACGTATGATGTGATGTGTGTTACTACTAAATAAAACTGAGAGTCGGTTATAGTCTAGAGTTACTAATGCAACCTAGTTCTCTATAACCTGACTCTGATACCAATCTGTCACACCCCCAAATTCACCGCAGCGGAAGACTGTCTTTGGGAGGTTGTGACTTCATGAGTTATCGAGAGCTTGATCCGAGAACGACCTCTACATGCCAAAACCACATAGCAGACTCCAAATAGTACAAATAGTCAAGTACCTGAAATACATGCTTAAAAATGTCAACATGAAGTTGGTGAGTTCATAAGTTTTGTTTTAAGGTGTTTATGAAAAATTAGAGTTTATATCGACCACTGCACCTGTAGTAAAATATAAAAGTTTAAAAAAAATCATAGCTTCTTAATAAAATGTGTTTCTTGATGAAAAACAGAGTTTATTAATAATAAAAGAGCTTATGATGAAAAAATAAAAAGATAAAAAGAGTTAAATAATAAAGACAAAGTTTACGTATAAAACACAGTTTATTTATATAAGCAGAGTTTATTGATAATAAAAGATGTTCTCATTAATAATTGAATTCCCTGTTCACAAAAGATGTTCCAGTTAACAAATAAGGTTCTTGACAATAAGTAAGTGTTTGATGAACCACAAGATTTTCCAACCATTTGTGACAATATAACAAATACAAAGTCACAAAAAAGGCATTTATTATTTTCTAAGCTCATGACACCGAAGCGTTAACAACACCGGTAGTATAATCACATAATGCAGACCCTACGGATGCCTAACCCACGACATCGGTCCAAAGACTCAAATGAAACTGTGCCCGCTTGTCCTCTGTTGGACCAAGGCGGACAGGGCCGTCAACCCTGATAGATCTATCTATAACATTCGCGCTTTCGACCGGTCATCCGGTCTGAAATTAACGGTTCATGATAATGGGCTAAAGTAATTGGGTTAAAGCGGGACTTAGACCAATACATAAACGAGTATGTGCACTTGAGTTCATTCTTGCAACCATTGTCTCTACCCAAGAACAAGTGAAAAGCAGTAAAAGTTTTGGGCTATGAAACCCACAATAGAAATTTATGATCAGCATTAATAAGTATAACAATTAATGGAGTTAACCACTCAGCACATAACAATTAAAGCAGTTTATGACCAACCAAGCAAATTATAAATAGTTTGTGACCAAGCATGTACTTCCCCCAAAGTGATTATAAAACCTTTATAAATCAATTTAAAACTAGAAAGATGGGGTATGAACTCACCTCGACGTAGTAGTACGAACAATAGTGATGCTAATAATACGCTCCGTGCAAATGGAAATCGATACGGCTCGGTCATGGTGTTGTGGTTTAACTAATCGGCTAAATCCAATAACTTTAAAATGTGTATTTGAGTTCTCGATAGGTATGTACGTCAACGTGACTCGTTGATAAAATATTTAAATTTCAAGTTATAATAGTTTGGTGGTTGGTTAAATAAAAATAACTAAATTAGACACACACACCAAGTATGTAATGTATTCCGTACACATTACGTATAACCGAACGATTATATAATTCTTATGTTGAATTATATAATATAGATAACAATTTTTACAAAATAAACCAAAGTATATATTTATTTTGTAGTTACCATATAACGATCATGATAAAATAATTAGACAATATAATTCGACACATTTAAATAAAATAACCACTTAATTAATAATTGTCACTTTTAAATAAAAAGTATAACTTTCATCAGTTTATCAGTACAATAGAATCCATCTATTTTACCAGTTTACAAATATAATAGTATATATTTATTTTATCGGTTTATAAAATATTATGGTATTTATTTGTTTTACCAGTTTATAAATTTAATCGTACTTATTTGTTTTATTGGTTTTCAAATATAATGATAGTTTGTAGCGAACAAATTATAAAGTATAGAATCTTATAGAAATTTTGACATGACCTATTCGTTTATACAAACTTTCTCATATTAACCAATTCTAAATATTTACCATTGTTACAAACTATCTACGTTACCCTAGTCTCGTTTTAACATATATCCAACTACTAAATAAATCACTATAATTAAATATCAACCGAACACAACCTATGTGTTGTAAATCAAAAAGCCAAATGCCCTATGTGGGCTATTTAAACACGTATTTAAACGTATAATTATTTTTATAGTTCTCATGATATCAATAGTGTTCAAGTTTTCATTTAACCAATTTCATACCACCGTTTAATACGTTTTCATAATTAATAAGATTATATAAGTTATTAGCCGATTTCAAAACCACAACCAACCATGAAGTTGTGATCACGCCCGGTACGCTAAACCCTCGACATCCCACGTCTGAACACACCCAAAACTAACAATTAGCAAACCCAACCGCTCCTTAACCTACTGTCCGTAGGACCAAACGCCTCATATACACTGTCTGCAGTCCCAAACGCCCCATATACACTGTCTGCAGTCCCAAACGCCCCTTATAAACTGTCTGCAGTCCCAAACGCACCCTTAATATCTTGCTGCAGACCCCAAACGCCCCATTATATCCCATCCGCAGTCCCAAATACACCCTCACTGCAGCGGTTTAATCCTAAACGCTCCTGTACAGCCTGTCGTTATAAATCAGTGAACCAAACGCCCCCTGCGGCTGGTAAACAGCGAGCCAAACGCGTCATATTGGTTTTCCTGCTGGTGGTTAACCCGAACGCACCCTAGCTAGTGGTGACCAAACTCAGCGCACCCTTTGGTGCTAACTGAAACTATAAGAAGCACCATTTTATAGTCGCTTTACATAGAAAACAAACGACCCCCTGGTGTTGATTTTAAGCAGAAACAAACACCCTACTGCTGGTCGGAAACGCACCCTTCTACCGGTGGTTTTCTACTCGAGGTGGCGGCGACCTGATTGGACCAGGTCCACGAATCTCGTGGTGGCGCTGGTCAAGTGACCCGCGGTGGTGGTAGTGGTGCATATGATCGGAACAAACACCCCTATGGTCTGGTACAAACACACGAACACATTTCTGTGTTGTTGAATATAAGGAACAACAAACATCAATCGTGTCTGGTGGTTCGAGTGGTGACGGTTAACTACAGATCTGAAGGATCTGATTGTGGTGATGATGGTGATGACAAATGATGTTGGTCGTGGTAGTTTCAAGGGGTGGCTGATGGTTGTTCAATTAATGGAGTGGCGACGACAGCAAGACTAACGGGTGGTGGTGAAAACAATAATATGGTGGTTGTGGTGTAGGGTCATGGTATTCAGTGGTGGCTAGTGGCTGGAAACCACGAACGGTGGTGTTGTCGATGGTGTGATGGCAGATATATACACCCGGTGGTGGTGGTTATCATTATTGGTGGCTTTAAATATTATAGATCGGAAGGATTTAGTGGTGGATCGGATAGATCTAAGTTTATAAAGTGACGGCGGCTGAAGAACAGTGATGGCCGGAAAATATTTTCCGGTGGCCAGAAAACATATAGGCGCCGGATATTTTAGAAAGAGGAAAGATGGTGCTAGGGTTTTCTATGTGTGTTTATAAAGATGAAAATGAGAGAAAAATAATATAAGTTTATATTTATATTAAAACAAAATGTATAGCTGGGAATAGTGTAGGGTTAAAAACTAAATTTTTTGTTATAAGTTTCGTTAATTAATGGTTCGGAGCTCGATTATGATAGTTAACGGATGATTCAAGACACGAAACTTTCGCCATTTTGTTTCACATGATTTTTCCTATGAAAATGTGTATTCACTTGACCATTGTTTCATATTATTTTGTAAACTCTTTCGACAATGTTGATTATTTATCTAGTATAACGGTCAAACTTCAATTTATCAAAAATGGACTTCACTAAAATGTTCTCGTTTTTAATAAAACGTCAATTAAATATTAAATAATTTAATAAATCGTTTTATTAAATACCTCGTGACAATAAAATATCAAAATTTAATTTTTACTGTGTCGATATGCAGACAATGCGATTTTTTAGATTTTGTAAAATACAACCCTTTTTTCAAAACCCAATAAACTCAGTATCGCTCAAAAATGATTTCTAAATGTGATTTATTATTATTTAAAGTACGAAAAATTCTCGGCTGTTACAGGTATGGCGAGCAGACTCTTAAAAGTATTTTCTCGTGTATCTACTTTCTTGAAACAGATAGCCTGTGTCTGGTCAAGAGTCGTGTTCCATTCCTGGATGTGCACTCCTTCCTTAGGCATCAACCAAGAAGGGGGTCAGAAATGAACCAGTTCCTTGATTTACATGAAAAGTTAGAGAACATTATGCTTACTGATCGGGAAGATTCTTGGTCTTGGTCGTTGAATTCATCGGGGTTCTCTGTTGCTTCTGTTTGAAATTTAATTGACTCTAAAACCTTAGACTCGTCCCCTAATGTTACTCGTTGGAGTAGAGACATCCCCATAAAAGTTAACATTTTTGTATGGAGATTAAGGCTTAACAAGCTTTCGTACAAGGTTAATCTTGATAGAAGAGGTATTGAGGTTGATTCAGTTTTATGTCCTAAGTGTCAGGTCGACGTTGAAACAATAAACCACATTTTCTTCTCTTGTTATATGGCGTTGAAGTTGTGGGCTAAGTTGGCTAGGTGGTGGTATCTCGACATCCCAATATGTGCCAACTATTTCGAAAGGATCAAATGGCTAGTTTCTTTACAACATTCAAATAAGGTTAAGGCGGTTCTTGAAGGAGTGGGAGCTACTCTTATGTGGTCTATTTGGAGCTTTAAAAATTGCTTACTTTTCTCTAATTCTCCTCCGAGAAAGGTGGTGCTTTGGGATTCTATTGTTTCTCAATCTTATTTATGGATTTCCTCTAGAAATCTGAAGTACAAGATTAGTTGGGTAGATTGGTTAAAAAGTCCCATTGTTTCAATAACTCATATGTAATGTTGTTTTCTGGCTTTTGACAGTTGTTTTTTAATATATTTCCTGTTGATCCCTTTGATTGGATCTATATTCTGTTAAGAATTAGTATAGTAGTTTGTAATCAAACTAAAACACTTTGAGCACTCTTACTAACACTAAATAAGTTATACGGAATCTAACTTACAAAGCACATAAGAACAAAATTACTTTTAACTATTCGATTATCTTATTAATCGACTTAAATGAGGAACATGAAAGACATTGTACCTATTTTCCTTTTATAGAGTAAGGAACCCTAGAAACCTTAGAATATTCTATTAAGATAACTATATCAAAGACGATATCTTATCAATATTCTAACTATTTAAGTATATCGCATAAGATATACTCTAACTATAACTATGACATATCTTATACAAAGATATATTCTTCCTAATCAGTATAGTAGTACTTACTTCATAAGTAGCAGTACTTACTATGTACCGCGTTAATACTAACGGTACTTACATAACACTGACAATACTTAGAATACACTGACGGTACTTGACACTTAACAAATAATTCCCAACAATCCTCCCCTAAAAAGAATGATAACTTGTTGTATTCTTGTTTCTCTTTTACTGGATGTACTAAAATACATGTCTTCAGTCTTTACTTCATCCTTGGATTGAACTTGGTAATTTGTATTTGTATCCAACTGAATGTAGCCAAACACTTCAAATGTAGATCTTCTTCTGATAAGATAATCTTCAAACATCATGAGTATCATCTTTGTCTTCAAACTATGATCTTCTTTGTGTCTTCTAAACATTCGTTTATCTTTGCAGCATCAGTCATTGTCTTCTTGAGTTAAATCTTTGAAATCTTAATCATGAATCTTAGTCTTTATTTGATGAGACATAACCTTCTAAGTATTTTTCTTTGAATACTTCTTTGCTTACAATCTTTATACCTGAAATAAAACAGTTAACAACAAAAACCAATCTGTATTGGCTTCATGATTTTTAGCAAATCACCAGCTATCAACAGATTTGATAAATTCTTTACCAGTTAGCCGTACACTCTATAATAACCAATACTTTATTCATAAAGAAGAAGGTGTACTGGTAACCTTACAATTTTTGGTAAATTGTCAACCATCAACGGATTTGATGAAGTCTTTACCTAGTATCGTTTGTCTAGGACTAGCCTTTGTCTCGAAACAAGGTGAGTTAGAACCATATAGTTTTTAGCAAACTATCAGCTTTCAACGGATTTGATAAGTCTTTACCATAAACCGTTTGCTTATGGACTAGCCAGTTCTTATGTGTGTTAGACATGGTGAACTGAGAACCATTTGTGAAGTGTGACTGAAAGTCAAACACTTAAGGCTCTTTCTCTTCCTCATCTTTCAAATCCTTGATTTGTTGTTTAACCATTCTGATCAACTCCAAAGCATCAACAAATTCTTCTGTAACTTCCAATTGTTGTTCTAACATCCTTTCCAACAATCTTCTTTTGAAAGGGTAAGTCTTCTCTTGTAGCATATAGTATGTAACATCATCTATATCCAAAATATGCAATCCACATGACCTATAATATCTCTAGTAACCAGGAACCTGATTCTCTAATTCCTTCAACATTTCTTGATCACAATTGTGTGGCTCATACATAAAGAAATTCCCTGTATAATAGTGATACTTCAGTTTTACCTGCACTGGCTTCTTGAACTAACCTGAAAAGATCCTGAATATCTTGTCTATCAAGAATGTAAAGAATATCCTCCAAAAGTCTGAATATCCTTGTTGTGCCATCAGTTCTTTGAATTCCATGAGCTTCAAGTCCTTGATCCATATAGTAAATCCATCTAGCAATAGATGGTCTCTTTCCAAAAATCTCTGTATCAATACATTGATCTTCAAATTTTACAATCTTCAAGTACTTCTTCAAGCTCTCATCATCATCACTATCTTCTGCTGTTGATTTAGCCCTCTTGGGTTTCTTCTTTGTCTTTGTTGACCCTTTCCTTTTAACACCCTTGGAGGTTCCCTCAAGTTCTGTTGAACCTTCTTCCAAGTTTGTATGTACCGTCTCTTCAGTATGTACTGTTGTATGTACTGTTGACTGTGTATGTACTGCTTGTACATTTTTAGTTTGAGCACTATCTTGAGCTTCAACTCATGTATTCATTATTTGAGCAGTCTCTTCCTCCCTAGAACTTACCTTCTCCTTTTTATTCTTTCTCACATAAGTGGTCTTGATAGTTGGAGATGTATTTGTAGGTTCAGCAGTACTTTGCTCAATTCTAGGAGTACTTTCAAATTGCCTTTGTTGTTGCAGATATCTTATATGTCTTTCAATAGCTATTCTATCTGCCTCAGATCCAATCTCAACAAAATTCAATTCAGTTCTCTTATTTTGCTCATACAAAGTCTTGATTTCTTCAAAATTCTTCTTCACCAGCTGAATATGAGTAAAACCCATAACTCTCTTAAGAAAATTCATCATTTGATTCCTAATCTGCATAGTAGTTGGAGGCTTAATCTTTTCTCTTCTTCTCTTTTCAGCAAAGAATCTTTGTTGCTCCCTTACCAGATCATCAATCAACTTGATTTCTCTTCTTCATCATAAGCATCTCTCTCTTCAGCTATCAATGAGTCTGCAAGAAGCTCACTTCCATGTAATTCAGCTTGAATCCTATCATACTCTTGTATGTTCCATTCTTGCTGTATTCTCTTAGCTTCTAGCAAATGCTGTTTAGCTGCAAGTTCTTCTTGTAATTCATCTTCACGAATTTGTGCTTGCACTCTGAAAGCATATTCCTCATCATGTTCCAATTGATTAAATCTGTACATGACTTTATTTATATCATCATCTGAATCACTTTCATCTTCAGATTCTGATAATATTTGCTTCTTCCCCTTATCATTTGGATTAATCTTAGGTAGCTTCTTCTTCAGCTTGGAAGATCTTTCTTCATCAGCTTGCTGTTGAATAACTATACCTTTAGTAGGGTGTGAAGCTTGAACTTTCTTACCTTGAATTTGATTCTTTTTGGCAAGAACTTCTTGTTGTGTCTTTTTCTCTGCCTCTGCTTGTTTAATCTTCTTAACTAAATTCTTCTTTCTTAAGTCAAGAAGTAATTGGGCTAAAGTCTCATCCTCTCCAAAAGGAGTTTGAATTTCTAGTGAAGGATGATCACCAGCGTTACTTGCAATCGGCTTAGTTGGCTTAGCAGTACCTGGGTCTTCAACAATGTCAGTAGTACTTGCAGTCGGCTTAGTTGGCTTAGCAGTACTTGGATCTTCAACAATGTTGATTTCACCAGTATTAGACACACTTGTTTCTTCAATCACTTGTGTATCCCCAGATACTCTTTCTTCAATAGAAGCCATCATTTCAACTTGCACCTCTTCAGTCTTGTCTGATCCATTGCTCATTCTTGATCTAGACAGTACTTGCAAAGTCTGTTTCCTTTGAAACCATACTTGTCTTTGTGGTGGTGGAGTTGAAGATACAGGAAACTGAATGTTAATTTCCTCTAACTTCTCATAGAAAGTACTCCAATTTACTTGAAGTGGTGATTGAGGTATTGGTACTGGCTGAGTTACCATCATTTCTTCAACTTGTGGCTCCTCATGAGTAGGTTGTGTTTCTTCCTGTTGAATCTCCATATTTGAAGGTCCATCCACACCAGTCTCTAAACCAGTTCCATCTTCATAAGTCCCCATGACATCTTCATCCAACTCAAAATTGATGTCATTTCCAGAGATCCTTGTATGATTATCAGAAGAAGGTGGTTGTTCTTCATAATTCCTCTCCTGTTTGGTTGCATTCAGTTGCCTTTTCTTGTGGTTCCTGAATCTTTGCTTCTTGAGTGCAGACTTTTGAATAGATCTATGTTGCCTCATCCAATGTGATACTTTATTCCTCAACTTGATTAGGCTAGCTTCCAATTCAGCAATTTTCTTGTCTTGAACAAGCTTTTCTTTCTGAAACACCTGTACCTGTTGGGACAAACTAGTACACAAAGCAGTTAAATTTGCAACATCCATCACCTCTGGTGCTTGTGCGTGTAGTGAACCACTAGCAGCAATAGAAGCACCTGGTGTGTGGATCATCTCATCATTGTTTGGTGGAGCACCAACATTGTGAGAAGAAGATTGTGAATTTTCTAGGGAATGGGAACTCTGATGAGAAGGAGTTTGCTGAGAAGCACTAGCATTGCTAGGTTCCTCACCTTCTTGATTGGCAGGTTGGGCTAACATATGAGCAAACAATGGTGTAAATGTTCTTGTAAAGACATTGCCTTGTTTGGTCAAGAAAGAGAAAGTTCTCTTTGTGAATGTAGGAACATCCTATGTATCAGTTAACTCTGGTAGGTTAGGTATTTGGTCACTAACTAAAGTCTGAATGAATCTAGGATACATCAAAAACTTTTTAGTCCCTTCCAAATTCCTAGTCATGCCTTCAAAAATTAATCTTGAAAAATTAAAAACTTTGTTATTTGCTAGACAAATACCAGCTGATGCCAATGCAGCAGGAATTAGATCAAAAGATGTACTTTTAGAGCTTAAACAGTGAATAATAACATGAAAAAGCAATTTCCATTGAGGTGAAAATAAAGCTTTAAAGAAAGTAAGACTTTCCTTACCACCTCCATAGCCCATGGCTGCAAGGTCATCATGAATCTCTATATTATTAAGCATACTAAGTCCATTTTCATCATTTAATCTCAAACTTGCTCTTAGCAGTACCTCAGTTACATATATATTTCTATGATTCACCCTAGCCTTAATGCAAGGTTGATTAAACCGAGTACCTAACACAACAGTATTCCAAAATTGTTCAACAATGGAAATAGAGGCAACTGGACTTACAGTGAGTGCAAAGCGAACATGACTTCGAGATAGGAAACCAAGAATCTCATGGAAACCAAGAGAGTCATCATTCGTAGCAAGATTCGCAACCAAATTATGCTTAGAGATCACTTGTAAAGCAGCCATTAGTATTTTTGATGATTGAAAAATTAGAGAGAAGGTTATAGAATCAAGAGATAAAAATAAAAGATTAGGTGAATAAATTGTATAATGGGAGTAAGTATTTAAGTAAATAACAAACCCAAGCACGAAGAAACCGCCATATTTACAAAAGAGACCCTTAACGATACAACGGACATGTAGCGGTACATGGAACATAAGCGGTACTTAAATCTGTGCTAGCGGTACTTGGAGTTATAATGATACCTCAAAATTTTGACCAGTTCATGCTTTCCACTATCAATGTAGCCTCTTTTATCTTTTTCTATTTACCTGCAATTACATCAAAAACACAAAACATAGACTATATAATAGAAATTATAAAATTTTTTACAGCTATTACCTCCCCTCAACATATGCAGCAAGTTATTGGTTGAGCATACCAATGTGTGTCACCAAGAATTCAAATCTCTTTGCATCAAATGCCTTGGTCAACAAATCAGCTACATTGTTGTCTGTATGAATCTTCAAGACTTGAATAAGCTTTTTGTCATAAGCATCTCTTATAAAGTGATGTCTTATTTCAATATGCTTGGTCTTGGAGTGAAATACTATATTCTTGACAATGCATATAGTACTTTCATTATCAATGTAAATCTTGGTGTTCATGAAGTTAAACCCATAATCTAACAATTGATTTTGAATCCAAAGTACTTGTCCACAGCAATGAGCAGCAGCTACATATTCAGCTTCAGTTGTAGAAGTAGCAACAATGGTTTGCTTCTTACACTGCCATGATATGAGTCTTCTGCCTAGGAATTGACAACCTCCTGTTATGGATTTCCTATCATGATTAGCTCCAGCATAATCACTGTCTGAGTAAGCTTCTAATTCAAAGGTGGAATCTCTAGGATACCATAATCCTAAATTGGGTTGACTTTTAAGATATTTAAAAATCTTCTTCACAGCATGTAGATGTGACACCTTTGGATGAACTTGGAACCTTGAATAGGCACACACACCAAACATAATATCTGGCCTTAGCAGTAAGATACATCAATGAACCAATCATTGATCTGTATATAGATCAATATCAACATTTTCTCCATGTTCATCTTTTGATAAATACTTCTTGGCTTCAAAAGGTGTGCTTGTACTCCTTGTATCCATACATGAAAATTTCTTCAAGATTTTAGCGACATATTTATCTTGGCTGATAAATATTCCATCTTTCCTTTGTTTGACTTGCAGTCCCAAAAAGAAAGTTAGTTCTCCCATAGAACTCATTTGAAATCTTCCTTTTATCAAAGCTTCAAACTCTTCACACCATGTCTTCTTGGTAGAATCAAAAATGATGTCATCAATATAAACTTGAACTAGAATGATATCCTTAGCATTCTTCTTAATGAACGGAGTTTTGTCAATGGTTCCTCTCCTATATCCATGTTCTAGCAGAAAATTGGATAAAGTTGCATACCAGGCTCTTGGAGCTTGATACAGACCATAAAATGCTTTGATAACCTTGTAGACTCTATTGGGGAATTTAAGATCTACAAAACCTGGAGGTTGTGAGACATATACCTCCTCTGAAATAGTACCATATAGAAAGGCACTTTTCACATCCATTTGATAGACTATAAATCCCATATATGATGCAAAGGCCAAAAATAACCTAATGGCTTCTATCCTTGCCACTGGTGCAAAAACCTCATCATAGTCTACCCCTTATTCCTGTCTATAGCTTTGAGCAACAAGTCTTGCCTTGTTCCTCACAACAACTCCTCTTTCATCCTTCTTGTTCCTGAAAACCCATCTAGTACCAATTACTCTCTTACCTGAGGGAAGATCTACAAGAATCTAAACTTTTTGTAGCTCAAACTGTGTTAATTCTTCTTGCATGCCATCTACCCAACTTTCTTCATCAAGAGCCTGAGAAATGTTTTTGGGCTCTACTTGTGATAACAAACAGGCAAACAAACAATGCTGAGTATCTTTATGATTTGTTCTCTCCTGTTTTTTGGCATAACTCACAAGTGCATGAGTTTTAATATTGGTTTGAAGTTGTCTTATGGTTTGTACAACAGATTTGGGATCTCCAATGATCTGTGTAGTAGGATGGTTGTTGTTGACTTTATGAGTGGGAATAGAACTGACTGGAATTTCTGTTTCCAAATTATTGAAATCAGTTACTGCACCCTGCTCATCATAGGAAGCTTTAGAGAAGACTCCTTCAGCTGGAATAGCATATAAGTCTTCATCGTCCATAGCTTGTAAAATCTCTTCTAGTGAGTCAACAGATTTGGCAGATTTTGACTTAGCAGTACTTGCAGATGAAGTACCGCTAGGTGTAGTATGTACTGCTGAGTGTTGTGACTCAAAAGATTCTTCTCTTGAATGCTTATTAGTAGATATGGGAGTAACAGTAAGAATATTGGGCACATAGATATGAACATCATCATCTGATGAAGAAACATCCTCTTGAGTACCTGCATTAGTTGCACTTGACTCCTCACCTGCATTGTTAGTTTGATAATCCTTTTGCAAAGAATAGTAATCCATGGAGTTAGTTAGATAATCTAAATCAAACATCCAAGCATAACCTATTCCTGGGACATTGGGTTTATTTTCTAAGAAATTAACATGAGCATTTTCTTCATCCTTCTTAGATGCCAAATTATAAACCCTATATGCTTTACTTTGCACTGAACATCCTACAAGATATCCTGGATCAGACTTTCCATCAAACTTTCCCAAATAATCAAGAGTATTTAGTATAGACACATGACACCCAAAAGGTCTTAAATGACTTATGGTAGGCTTCACACCAGTCAAAAGTTCATAAGGTGTTTTGTTTTGAGGCTTGGTTACTAAGACTCTATTTAACACATAACATGCAGTGGTGAATGCTTCTGCCCAAGAGGTATTTGGCAAAAGAGAATTAGCCAGCATAGTTCCAGCAGCCTCAATCAGTGTCCTATTCTTCCTTTCAGCTACTCCATTTTGTTGTGGAGTCCTAGGATTACTAAATTGTCTCTTAATTCCTTTAGAACTACAGAAATCATCAAATCCAACATTCTTGAATTCTGTCCTATTATCAGTCCTAATGATTAAAACCTGTTTAGTGAACTACTTTTCAACTAAAGTGATAAAATCCCTTAAGTAATTCATTTGTTTCACTTTTAAGAGCTAAAAAGAAAACGCAACTAAATCTACTGTAATCATCAGTTATGACTAGACAAAAGGTCTTATGACTAATGGTTCTTATAGAAACTGGACCAAACAAATCCGTATGCAAAAGCTACAAAGGTTTTGTCACAGTGTTGACAGTCTTGGTCTCACAAGAGGCTCTATGTTGTTTACCTTTTTGACAGGCAGCACATGTGAAATCATTTTGAAAAGATTTGTTAGGTAAACCTCTAACCAAATTCCTATTCACTAATCTATTAAGATTCTTGAAATTCACATGACCTAACCTTCTATGCCATAAATTAGACTCATCAAAAGAAGCCTTAGCTAGCAAACATGTAATACCACCTGTTAGAGTAATAGTATGAAGATTAAAGGTGTACATATTTTCTTGCCTGGGTACTTTAAGCAGTATTTGAGATTCCTTAGGCATCTCAAAGTCTTTAGACAGCACCAAGCAGTCTTTGTCTGTGAACAACACCTTGTTCTTCTTATCACACATTTGTGATACAGAAAAGAGATTGAACTCATTCAATTATTTTACAAAGAACACATCTTCAAATTCCAACTTTCCTATGTTGATTTTCCCTTTACCAGTGATTCTACCTTTGCTACCTCCAAAGGCTACTGGACCTCCTCTGAATTCTTGATATTCAGCAAGAAAATATTTGTTTCCTGTCATGTGTCTTGAGCATCCACTATCTACTATACCTTTATCCTTCAATTCATCAATTAGATGCCCCTCACACAAATAAAACTCATTAGTTTTTAACAGGGACCCAAGCCACATTTGGCTCGGATCTTGTGGGACCTACAAATTTAAGAGTTTGTTCTTAAGCATTCCCAGTAATGCTACTTTTGCTCTTATACTTCATGGTTTCATTTATGTAGTCAAAGACATAGGATGACTCTATGTGCTCAGACTTCTTTGCCTTAAGTACTGCTTTAGCGGTACTTGCTTTAACACATGACTTATCTCTTTTAGGAACCCACATTTGCACTGGTTTGTTTTTATCCTTACTTCTAGGTGTTTTAACTTGTTCAAAAACCTTCTTAGAAGTCTTAGAGAACTTTGGTTTTACAAACTTTAAACCAACAGTACATAAGTTTGGTCTAGCAGTACTTGTAGGTCTAGACTTGCCGGTACTTGATTTACCAGACTTTAAAGGTACTAGACCTTGTTTCATAAGTACTGCCCTAGGAACAAAACTTTTGGCAGGGTTATATTTAATCTGTTTGGCTACCCTTGAGTGATCAAACTTAGGTTTGTCATTCTTAAGTTTCTAATTCCTATTCACCTATGCATTTTTCCCATTACTGTTTTTCATGACATTTTGTGCAATCTTTTGTTTCACAATCTTATCTTCATGTAGAGTACAATCTTTGATAAACTGACTTCGACTACCACAAACATAACATCCGTTTCTTCTTAAAGAAGACCCAAAAGGTTGTTTTGACTTAACTTTCTCAAAACCTAGCCCACCCCTTTTGGCTTTATTATGTTTGACATTGTTTTCCAATATCTTGCTAGGAGTTTTTACCTGCATGGGAGCAGAACTAGTCTTAGATTCTTCAGAAACAAAGTTGTTCATTAAAGGTGGGAAAACAATGTTTTTGGTCACAACAGTCTTTTCTTGGGACAAAGTACTAGAGTTTAAGGTATTTTTAACCTTTGGTACTTCTAACTCTATACTTGTATCATTTCTAGGGGCATGAAAATTCCTGATAGTGGTGGAGGAACTGCCTTCATTCCTTCAAAATATCTATCATTTTCAGGTGTATCATCTACCTCACTAGAACTATCAAAAATCCCTTTTGATAAGTCCTTGTCAGTTAAAGTTATCCCAAGTTGGTCCTCAATATATCCTAGGCCTGATTTATCATAATACCCCATTTGTGAATTAATCAATTTTCCCAATCCTTTAGAGGATTTTTGCAAATTATTAATCACTTCCCTTTCATTATAAAGACTGAATTTTAAAGCTTCATGTGACAACCCTAGTTTTGAGGTTCGTCACTTAGTTTTATTTTGTGCTAGTTACGTGTCTTTACGTGTTTATGTGCTTATTGGTGTGTATAGATTGTGGTTTGGATATCGTTTTCGGTACGGGGTACCTTGTGAGTGAAACGATGTGTGATGATTTCATGTTCATGAGTTCACATGGTAGTGACTATGAAGTGAGATGGTGTTATTTAGTGGTTTTACGTATACGTATATGTATTATAGAAAATCGTATTTTTACGATTTACGGTTTAGCATTTGGAGGTCTCGGATGAGGTAATTAGTCATATGGATATTTTTCGGGATGGTTTTAAGTCATCTAGGACTTAGTTATAAAGTTTATTTCAAAATTTGAGAGTTTTTATAAAAGTGTATATTTTACGTCTTTTACGGTAAAACGCGTAAATTTGACTAGTTTTACGGTTTTGTGGTTTTGGAAGCTTTAGGAGCTGAAATAAATTAAGGAAAATTAAAGTAATATTAATAACATAATATTAAATAATAAAAATAAAAAAAACGAATTTAGGGGTGTTTGGGTCGGTTTAGACGCACCAAAGAAGAAAGAAAGAAGGGAAAAGCCCAAAACAGGCCCAATGGACTTGTAATGGGATTAGGGGGCCTTTAGGACTTAACCAAACCCAACTCATAACTATAATAATCAGGTTTTGTAACCTCCATAACATCTTATAGCTGAAATTCATCAATGGTGGCCAATTAGGGTTCTTCAAAAATTAGGTTTTCTTCATCTTCTATTAATTCAAAGGTAAAACCTTCATAACCCTTTTTAATTTAATTGTTTTTATGTTTTTATAATCATTCTTATGATGGAATTAGGGTTAGGGTTCATATAAAATCAGTAAATTAATGATGTGATAATCATAATACGATGATCATATAAATTAGGGCTTGTAATTAGAGGGATTAGGGTTAATTAATGAGGTTGATTTTGTTAAACCCGTTTTTAAAAACTGGGCAGATTTTGTGTCAATTGTTTCGATCATATCGGGAGTTCTATAAACTCTTATTTTACGATCCTAGTACCCCTGGAAATATATTTGAAGTGGCTTTCCAATGTAAGAAACGAGAACTAAATTGGAGGTCGGGAAGTGGGTCAAAAACAGGTTACAACAGTCGGAGGTCAAAACAGTTTTGAATTCAGCCTGTTTTGTTTTTAAGTTTTGGGTTGTTTGGGGTACTTAGGGTTGCATTGGTATCTTCTCACGAACGTGACAGATGGTTTATATATTTTAGTAAGTATCTGCACTTGGGCTAAGGTTGTGGTTTAGGGTAAGACCCCTTAATGGTAACAAACTTTTAGTACGTTTAAAATCAGGAAATCTGGAATAACAAAAGTAGATATATGTATATCGAGGCCTTAACAGTAGCTTTAAGGTTAGGAAAAGTGGGAGGTGTTAGCCAACATATTTAAGGGTATGAATATTCCTTTTACAGAAACCATGGGTATGTTTAAGTGGATGTTTTACTTAAAGTTTTGAGACCTAAAAACTGGGACTGTTTTGGATAAAATATGAACGGGTTAGTTATTAAACTTAACCAAGTTAAGGACTTGTTAAGGAAGGGTAATGGGGTGATTAGAGCTTATCAATGAGGTAAATATGTGGGAATAGGCTAGATGTCCATCATAGGTTGATGAGCCATCTTGGTGATTGGTTCGTGTATTGATTATGTGTTTTTGGTTTGTTAGCTTTTGCTAGTGCGCGGACTTTTAAAGAAGCTCAATCAGGTGAGTTTCAAAGTCCCATGTTTACTATTGATTTTGACTTCCAGATGGGATGGAAGAGACACTGTGTTGAATTATTTTCTAAATTAATGTTGTGAATGTTTAAGGTTTGAGATGGACTTGTGTGTACATTTATGTGATTAACTGCTATGTGATTCTTGTTTGTGTGTGATCTGGATTGGAAAGGTAAATAGGTGTATGGGCGCCTATGGGACCTATGGTTAATGATAAGGCGTGATGCCTTGGAAATTGTGATTGTTGGTAAGGCGTGATGCCTTGGAAATTGTGATTGTTGGTAAGGCGTGATGCCTTGGAAATTGTGATTGTTGGTAAGGCGTGATGCCTTGGAAATTGTGATTGTTGGTAAGGTGTGATGCCTTGGAATTGTAATGATTGATTGAACTTGAATGCTAGTTGTTAGTACATGATTGTAGCGCATTTTCCATATGTTTATTGGTTTATGGTATTCACAGCTTATGACTTGTCTTGTGTTGGAGTCTAAACCTATGACTCTCACCAACTATATGTTGACGTGTTTTAGTGTCTCTTTCAGGTGATACTATGGTTAAGCATGAGAACATAAGTGGCTAGGATTGGAGAAGCTTAGGAATGCATATAGAAGGAGAATCCCCGTTTCCTTCTTGGTTTTATTTGTTCTTTTAATAAGTGATACTGTTGGCACCTATATGTTTGTTTGTTTGTGTTATTTGTTTGTCTTGGGTAAGAGGTAGGACTGTTACCTACTTACCTAGACTCCTGCATTGTTGAGATATTGTCATGACATTTGTGTCACCATTTTATGACATTTCTTATATCATTTAGTTATCTCTATAGACACGCTATTGTTGTGATGATATCCATACGTCGTGCCCCATATTCCGCCATGGTGGGGTGTGACAGAATGGTATCAGAGACAATGGTTATAGAGAATTAGGTTGCCTAGTCGCGTAGCCTAGTCTATAGCTTAAGGGTCCCTGCATATAGGCGTCATAGGAGTATGTGTGCATTTTATAATAATTGATGTGTTTGGATGTTATGTATTGTGATGTTTTGACTAGTATGAATTGAACCGTAGTATGTTCATACTTAGTCACATGTTATTTTCTTTTCGGGTTTGTGACTAGTGCGGGTTGAACCATTATCGTCCACGCTAGTCACTGTTGTATTTTGCTTAAATTGTACGTTATAGTACATAATTTAGTTCAAGGTAGTTTCTATCTTATATCGAGTTATCTTACATACCTGAGGTATGTTATTTTTCTTTTGATGTTTAAGTCATGCTCCATAAGAATCGTGTGGTGGTTCGAGTTACTAGGAGTAGGTGGATAGGAAGGGTTTTAAGTTGTTTCCACTCTTACGGGCAACATGACTTATAATTGATTATGTTTTCGTTTTGGATTTAGTCTAGGCTGTTTTAGTTAGACTATGGATTTCTGTATTCCAAGAGTTTATTATGTTATTTTTATAGATGGAGTTTTGGACCTTATTGGTTATGTGGTTATGAGCTTATGTGAGTAGATAGATTTATGTGTTATATGTTGTATTGATTCTTATAAGTGTCATCATAGGAGGGAGTGCACTGGGGGAAGGGTAATTGTATAAGTATGGTGGCCAACATAGTTATACAAGTACCACACCTTCAATGGGTTCTCAAGTATGATTGCATGAAAGAGGATTAATACATGCTTGTATATGATGAGATGTAGAATTTGGGTATACGTATATATATGGGTTTATGTAACGCTGCCTATGATATAGCTACTGTTCTTTTTGTGTTATATGTTTTGGGTTATAGTTGCGTTGTGTGATTTTGGGGTCACACGATATGGTTTGGTTTTGGAGGTGGGCATTATGCCTTGTTGTGGTACGGTGAGATGGTGATTACTCGTATGGAAAAACGAGCGTATAAAGCGATTGATTGACTTACGTGTATGATAACGAGTATGTTAGGGGGATTCAATAGGTATACATATGCGGATGCATATATACTGATAGATGTTATGTTATGATTTATGGTCGTTCACTAGTTATTATAACTTGAACGTACCTTGTGTTTGTTCGTGTTTTATGGTGCTGGAGTTTGATGGAGTTTCAACGACGTTTTGAATCTTTTGAACTGTGTCTTGTAGCGTATTATTTGAGTTCGTATTTCACGTGTACGTTTTAAAATGGTGTTCTTGGTTTTAAGTCTGTTGAAATAGATTGAGATTTCTTTTGGGATAATGAAATCTTTTAGGCTGAGTCTTACATTTCTTTTGATTGGTGTATGGAAAAAAAGGGGGACTTGGAAATCTACTATAGAGTTAGATAGTTGGTGGTATTCGGTAAAATAAGGGTAAGGTGTTGGAGTCATGTTTGAAACAAGATGTAACATAAGTTTCTTTTTAATCAACACTTAATTATTTCAAATTCTAAAAGACTTTCTTTAAAATAAAGCGAAGTAAAATTTCTTTCTACTTACATAGGTTATATAGTTGGGTTTAACCGATCCACGTCATTTATAATTATAAATACAAGGTTAAATGGAGTTTATGAATATTTCACATACAATTATATCTTTCATTTAAAAGGATTGCATTGATCACTAAGTCTATTCTTTAGTTTTTAAAACAACTAGCATAAAACTGTTTTGGTCATAACTTGTTCGTTTCTAGAGCTTTTTGAGTGATTCAAAAGGCAAAAAAATTATGTACTCGGAACGTACTTTTCAAATATTCAGAATGTATAGTCATGGGAGGTCAGTGGACTGGTCGGAATTGTTGTAGAAGTGTCGGGTCCAAGGTTGAGTTTTGAATAGTAGTTTATTTTTCTGATTTGGGATGCACGGGATGCCTAGTCTTTGAGTTGAGTTTGGAGTTCGTCAAGAGGGTTGTTTGTAGATGGTTTGAGTCACAAAGATGTGAGAGGTAATAATAATAAGAAAAAAAACATATATATTCTTTTGGAAAAGTCGATCTTTTGCATAGTTTAAATAATATGTCGCGGGGCGTAATATGTTTTGGTTGCCATTGGGTGTTTTCTTGGATTATTTTTCTTCGTTGTCATGGGTCGTTTTGAATTGATACATGTTTTGGGTTTGAGTTTTCTTTTGAGTCTCGGGGTTTTTGACTTGTTTTAATTGGTGCACGTGAAATGTCGTTAGTTATCCGTTGGTTTGATTCGTTGATCGTATCTGATGGATTCAGGATGTAGTTTTGGTTTCGTATTGTTCAGGAGCGTTGAGGTAGTCGTATGAAAGACTTGGTCGCGCCTACACGCTTAAGTAGGTGACCATGAGAGAACGGTCGGAATGCCCTTAATGGGAAGGGAAGAAGTTCGTAAACGAACAAATGAGAATATATGGTCTCTTTGGAGTACCAGGGAGAGGAATAGAGATTTGTATAACGTATGGATATTGGCACAAGTAACGCGCCATATAGAGTGGTTGGAAATTGCAAGGGATTCAGGATAAAGGTTGAGTTGCCTGGTAGTAAATGTGATGTGGAAGCGGTTGAGTGGTCTAATAAGAGGGAGTATTGGTCTTATAGAATACATGTAGATTTTTCGCGAGTAGAACGAGGTAGAAATTTATTCGTATTGCTTCTAAGAAAGGGTGCAAGGAGGACATAGTTGAGATTGCTAAGGATGTTGTATGAACGCTTTGGGTTTACGGTTATACATTTGGCTTCGCCAAAGCACTAGCGGTTTTTATGGTGTCAATGAACCAAGTGTGCATGAACGTGTATAAACGAGTTGTCATCGGGAGCATCGACATCTTGATCTACTCAAATCTAAGAAGGAGAGTGAGGCGAAGTATGTGTTGGTTTTGGAGAGGAATTATACGTGAGATTTTCAAGTGTGAGTTTT
Organism: Glebionis coronaria; assembly: GCA_025667525.1. Classification (NCBI taxonomy): domain Eukaryota; kingdom Viridiplantae; phylum Streptophyta; class Magnoliopsida; order Asterales; family Asteraceae; genus Glebionis; species Glebionis coronaria. The sequence continues at coordinate 493,182,419 of CM046874.1, forward strand.
AGTATTAAGTCTACCATGATGAGTAGTTAGAGATGATGGCATATCATGGAACCAGCGAGGGGCGAAGTAAAGAAGGATGAGGAAGCATTTTGGAGGCTGAAGAGGTGGATTGTATAAAGAGCCGATCTTGGCATTATCGGAAGGACTGGATGAATTCGCGAAGCATGACGATACGTGGAGCAAGGATTTAGATGTGTACGAGAACGACAAAGAAAGGCGATTGCTTATACGTTGCAAGAACTAAAGATTTGGAAGAACTGGATAGACTTAGTTAGTGGAGCTGGACTGTTATATCTGCCTAGAATGCTAGAGCCATTTGGTGTACGAGACGTGGAGAATGATCTATACGGATCATGAACGTCTCCAACACATATTCAGTCATCTTGATTGAACATTTGGCAAAGGTGATGGGTGGAGTTAAGTGATGAAAGAAAATTGCAAGGCCAAGTACCATCTGGGAAAGGCAAGCATGATTGATAAGACATGGAATAAGAAGAATGAAGTGAAGATGAGACGAACTTGAACTATAGGGATGACGTATTAGGGTGGTTTGGATGAAGGATGTAGGTTGCGCAAGTTGGGTTGTCTAAAGCAGTAAACGCGTCAACATGTATGTTGCGTGGCTTGGACAATCATGTGGAGAAAATGGACGTAGACTATACTTCCTACATAGATAGGAGTAGCTTAGAAAGGGGCGATGTAAGGACGAAGTTGGTGGAAGGGATACATAATGCGGTGGAGGAATAAGTACGACAAGAGTTGGGTAATAGTCGATAGACAGACTAATTCATCTCACATTTCAAGAGGAATGAGAAGTCACGTAGTTGAGAAGTTGGAAGGATTGCGTACGGATGTGATGGAATAGAGGGTTTTGGCGTAAAAGTTAGCCCGATATGTATGGAATGCCTTATGAGGGATTATGGCAAGGGAAGCAACGATGGGTAGCATCACATCGTGATGTATGGTATGTAGAAAAGGAGGAAACCACTAGATTTAGTGACAAAGTTATGTAGGGAAGTTTCACCCACAGTAACGGGTGGTACGTTTTGGTAAAATGGAAGAGTTGATGTAGAGTTTTGTAGGTCCATTTATGATCTTTGGAAAGATTGGACCATTAGCTTATGAGCATAGAATTACCCGGGGGAAATGAGTTGTATACATGATACATTTCATGTATTAAGATTGGTAAAGGTTGTTTGAGAATGCATTTTGCATGTACGGTTATTCGGGACTTGTATTAATAAGAGTCTTCGTTTATATCAAAGAATCATCGGTGAGATTTATTGACTGTGAGGTCAAGAGTTTGGCAATGAGTTTAATTATTTTTGGTTTGTATATGTGGTATTTTGAAACTTGAACTAAAGTTCACGTGGAAATGAGGGGAGTTCGTTTAGAACAAGTATCCTCATGTGATTTGTTGTTTGTGTGTTTGATCCTAAGGAGTAAATCTCGGGACGAGATTTCTATTAGGAGGGAGTGATGTGACAACCTTGGTTTTGAGGTTCGTCACTTAGTTTTATTTTGTGCTAGTTACGTGTCTTTACGTGTTTATGTGCTTATTGGTGTGTATAGATTGTGGTTTGGATATCGTTTTCGGTACGGGGTACCTTGTGAGTGAAACGATGTGTGATGATTTCATGTTCATGAGTTCACATGGTAGTGACTATGAAGTGAGATGGTGTTATTTAGTGGTTTTACGTATACGTATATGTATTATAGAAAATCGTATTTTTACGATTTACGGTTTAGCATTTGGAGGTCTCGGATGAGGTAATTAGTCATATGGATATTTTTCGGGATGGTTTTAAGTCATTTAGGACTTAGTTATAAAGTTTATTTCAAAATTTGAGAGTTTTTATAAAAGTGTATATTTTACGTCTTTTACGGTAAAACGCGTAAATTTGACTAGTTTTACGGTTTTGTGGTTTTGGAAGCTTTAGGAGCTGAAATAAATTAAGGAAAATTAAAGTAATATTAATAACATAATATTAAATAATAAAAAAAACTAATTTAGGGGTGTTTGGGTCGGTTTAGACGCACCAAAGAAGAAAGAAAGAAGGGAAAAGCCCAAAACAGGCCCAATGGACTTTTAATGGGATTAGGGGGCCTTTAGGACTTAACCAAACCCAACTCATAACTATAATAATCAGGTTTTTAACCTCCATAACATCTTATAGCCGAAATTCATCAATGGTGGCCAATTAGGGTTCTTCAAAAATTAGGTTTTCTTCATCTTCTATTAATACAAAGGTAAAACCTTCATAACCCTTTTTAATTTAATTGTTTTTATGTTTTTATGTTTTTATAATCATTCTTATGATGGAATTAGGGTTAGGGTTCATATAAAATCAGTAAATTAATGATGTGATAATCATAATACGATGATCATATATATTAGGCTTGTAATTAGAGGGATTAGGGTTAATTAATGAGGTTGATTTTGTTAAACCCGTTTTAAAAAACTGGGCAGATTTTGTGTCAATTGTTTTGATCATATCGGGAGTTATATAAACTCTTATTTTACGATCCAAGTACCCCTGGAAAGATATTTGAAGTGGATTTCCAATGTAAGATGCGAGAACTAAATTGGAGGTCGGGAAGTGGATCAAAAACAGGTTACAACAGTCGGAGGTCAAAACAGTTTTGAATTCAGCCTGTTTTCTTTTTAAGTTTTGGGTTGTTTGGGGTACTTAGGGTTGCATTGGGATCTTCTCACGAACGTGAGAGATGTTTTATATATTGTAGTAAGTATCTGCACTTGGGCTAAGGTTGTGGTTTAGGGTAAGACCCCTTAATGGTAACAAACTTTTAGTACGTTTAAAATCAGGAAATCTGGAATGACAAAAGTAGATATATGTATATCGAGGCCTTAACAGTAGGTTTAAGGTTAGGGAAAGTGGGAGGTGTTAGCCAACATATGTTACGGTATGAATATTACTTTTACAGAAACCATGGGTATGTTTAAGTGGATGTTTGACTTAAAGTTTTGAGACCTAAAAACTGGGACTGTTTTGGGTAAAATATGAACGGGTTAGTTATTAAACTTAACCAAGTTAAGGACTTGTTAAGGAATGGTAATGGGGTGATTAGAGCTTATCAATGAGGTAAATATGTAGGAATAGGCTAGATGTCCATCATAGGTTGATGAGCCATCTTGGTGATTGGTTCGTGTATTGATTATGCGTTTTTGGTTTGTTAGCTTTTGCTAGTGCGCGGACTTTTGGAGAAGCTCAATCAGGTGAGTTTCATAGTCCCATGTTTACTATTGATTTTGACTTCCAGATGGGATGGAAGAGACACTGTGTTGAATTATTTTCTAAATTAATGCTGTGAATGTTTAAGGTTTGAGATGGACTTATGTGTACATTTATGTGATTAACTGCTATGTGATTCTTGTTTGTGTGTGATCTGGATTGGAAAGGTACATAGGTGTATGGGCGCCTATGGGACCTATGGTTAATGATAAGGCATGATGCCTTGGAAATTGTGATTGTTGGTAAGGCGTGATGCCTTGGAAATTGTGATTGTTGGTAAGGCGTGATGCCTTGGAAATTGTGATTGTTGGTAAGGCGTGATGCCTTGGAAATTGTGATTGTTGGTAAGGCGTGATGCCTTGGAAAATGTGATTGTTGGTAAGGCGTGATGCCTTGGAATTGTAATGATTGATTGAACTTGAATGCTAGTTGTTAGTACATGATTGTAGCGCATTGTCCATATGTTTATTGGTTTATGGTATTCACAGCTTATGACTTGTCTTGTGTTGGAGTCTAAACCTATGACTCTCACCAACTATATGTTGACGTGTTTTAGTGTCTCTTTCAGGTGATACTATGGTTAAGCATGAGAACATAAGTGGTTAGGATTGGAGAAGCTTAGGAATGCATATAGAAGGAGAATCCCCGTTTCCTTCTTGGTTTTATTTGTTCTTTTAATAAGTGATACTGTTGGCACCTATATGTTTGTTTGTTTGTGTTATTTGTTTGTCTTGGGTAAGAGGTAGGACTGTTACCTACTTACCTAGACTCCTGCATTGTTGAGATATTGTCATGACATTTGTGTCACCATTTTATGACATTTCTTATATCATTTAGTTATCTCTATAGACACGCTATTGTTGTGATGATATCCATACGTCGTGCCCCATATTCCGCCATGGTGGGGTGTGACAGAATGGTATCAGAGACAATGGTTATAGAGAATTAGGTTGCCTAGTCGCGTAGCCTAGTCTATAGCTTAAGGGTCCCTGCATATAGGCGTCATAGGAGTATGTGTGCATTTTATAATAATTGATATGTTTGGATGTTATGTATTGTGATGTTTTGACTAGTATGAATTGAACCGTAGTATGTTCATACTTAGTCACATGTTATTTTCTTTTCGGGTTTGTGACTAGTGCGGGTTGAACCATTATCGTCCACGCTAGTCACTGTTGTATTTTGCTTAAATTGTACGTTATAGTACATAATTTAGTTCAAGGTAGTTTCTATCTTATATCGAGTTATCTTACATACCTGAGGTATGTTATTTTTCTTTTGATGTTTAAGTCATGCTCCATAAGAATCGTGTGGTGGTTCGAGTTACTAGGAGTAGGTGGATAGGAAGGGTTTTAAGTTGTTTCCACTCTTACGGGCAACATGACTTATAATTGATTATGTTTTCGTTTTGGATTTAGTCTAGGCTGTTTTAGTTAGACTATGGATTTCTGTATTCCAAGAGTTTATTATGTTATTTTTATAGATGGAGTTTTGGACCTTATTGGTTATGTGGTTATGAGCTTATGTGAGTAGATAGATTTATGTGTTATATGTTGTATTGATTCTTATAAGTGTCATCATAGGAGGGAGTGCACTGGGGGAAGGGTAATTGTATAAGTATGGTGGCCAACATAGTTATACAAGTACCACACCTTCAATGGGTTCTCAAGTATGATTGCATGAAAGAGGATTAATACATGCTTGTATATGATGAGATGTAGAATTTGGGTATACGTATATATATGGGTTTATGTAACGCTGCCTATGATATGGCTACTGTTCTTTTTGTGTTATATGTTTTGGGTTATAGTTGCGTTGTGTGATTTTGGGGTCACACGATATGGTTTGGTTTTGGAGGTGGGCATTATGCCTTGTTGTGGTACGGTGAGATGGTGATTACTCGTATGGAAAAACGAGCGTATAAAGCGATTGATTGACTTACGTGTATGATAACGAGTATGTTAGGGGGATTCAATAGGTATACATATGCGGATGCATATATACTGATAGATGTTATGTTATGATTTATGGTCGTTCACTAGTTATTATAACTTGAACGTACCTTGTGTTTGTTCGTGTTTTATGGTGCTGGAGTTTGATGGAGTTTCAACGACGTTTTGAATCTTTTGAACTGTGTCTTGTAGCGTATTATTTGAGTTCGTATTTCACGTGTACGTTTTAAAATGGTGTTCTTGGTTTTAAGTCTGTTGAAATAGATTGAGATTTCTTTTGGGATAATGAAATCTTTTAGGCTGAGTCTTACATTTCTTTTGATTGGTGTATGGAAAAAAAGGGGGACTTGGAAATCTACTATAGAGTTAGATAGTTGGTGGTATTCGGTAAAATAAGGGTAAGGTGTTGGAGTCATGTTTGAAACAAGATGTAACATAAGTTTCTTTTTAATCAACACTTAATTATTTCAAATTCTAAAAGACTTTCTTTAAAATAAAGCGAAGTAAAATTTCTTTCTACTTACATAGGTTATATAGTTGGGTTTAACCGATCCACGTCATTTATAATTATAAATACAAGGTTAAATGGAGTTTATGAATATTTCACATACAATTATATCTTTCATTTAAAAGGATTGCATTGATCACTAAGTCTATTCTTTAGTTTTTAAAACAACTAGCATAAAACTGTTTTGGTCATAACTTGTTCGTTTCTAGAGCTTTTTGAGTGATTCAAAAGGCAAAAAAATTATGTACTCGGAACGTACTTTTCAAATATTCAGAATGTATAGTCATGGGAGGTCAGTGGACTGGTCGGAATTGTTGTAGAAGTGTCGGGTCCAAGGTTGAGTTTTGAATAGTAGTTTATTTTTCTGATTTGGGATGCACGGGATGCCTAGTCTTTGAGTTGAGTTTGGAGTTCGTCAAGAGGGTTGTTTGTAGATGGTTTGAGTCACAAAGATGTGAGAGGTAATAATAATAAGAAAAAAAACATATATATTCTTTTGGAAAAGTCGATCTTTTGCATAGTTTAAATAATATGTCGCGGGGCGTAATATGTTTTGGTTGCCATTGGGTGTTTTCTTGGATTATTTTTCTTCGTTGTCATGGGTCGTTTTGAATTGATACATGTTTTGGGTTTGAGTTTTCTTTTGAGTCTCGGGGTTTTTGACTTGTTTTAATTGGTGCACGTGAAATGTCGTTAGTTATCCGTTGGTTTGATTCGTTGATCGTATCTGATGGATTCAGGATGTAGTTTTGGTTTCGTATTGTTCAGGAGCGTTGAGGTAGTCGTATGAAAGACTTGGTCGCGCCTACACGCTTAAGTAGGTGACCATGAGAGAACGGTCGGAATGCCCTTAATGGGAAGGGAAGAAGTTCGTAAACGAACAAATGAGAATATATGGTCTCTTTGGAGTACCAGGGAGAGGAATAGAGATTTGTATAACGTATGGATATTGGCACAAGTAACGCGCCATATAGAGTGGTTGGAAATTGCAAGGGATTCAGGATAAAGGTTGAGTTGCCTGGTAGTAAATGTGATGTGGAAGCGGTTGAGTGGTCTAATAAGAGGGAGTATTGGTCTTATAGAATACATGTAGATTTTTCGCGAGTAGAACGAGGTAGAAATTTATTCGTATTGCTTCTAAGAAAGGGTGCAAGGAGGACATAGTTGAGATTGCTAAGGATGTTGTATGAACGCTTTGGGTTTACGGTTATACATTTGGCTTCGCCAAAGCACTAGCGGTTTTTATGGTGTCAATGAACCAAGTGTGCATGAACGTGTATAAACGAGTTGTCATCGGGAGCATCGACATCTTGATCTACTCAAATCTAAGAAGGAGAGTGAGGCGAAGTATGTGTTGGTTTTGGAGAGGAATTATACGTGAGATTTTCAAGTGTGAGTTTTAGTATTAAGTCTACCATGATGAGTAGTTAGAGATGATGGCATATCATGGAACCAGCGAGGGGCGAAGTAAAGAAGGATGAGGAAGCATTTTGGAGGCTGAAGAGGTGGATTGTATAAAGAGCCGATCTTGGCATTATCGGAAGGACTGGATGAATTCGCGAAGCATGACGATACGTGGAGCAAGGATTTAGATGTGTACGAGAACGACAAAGAAAGGCGATTGCTTATACGTTGCAAGAACTAAAGATTTGGAAGAACTGGATAGACTTAGTTAGTGGAGCTGGACTGTTATATCTGCCTAGAATGCTAGAGCCATTTGGTGTACGAGACGTGGAGAATGATCTATACGGATCATGAACGTCTCCAACACATATTCAGTCATCTTGATTGAACATTTGGCAAAGGTGATGGGTGGAGTTAAGTGATGAAAGAAAATTGCAAGGCCAAGTACCATCTGGGAAAGGCAAGCATGATTGATAAGACATGGAATAAGAAGAATGAAGTGAAGATGAGACGAACTTGAACTATAGGGATGACGTATTAGGGTGGTTTGGATGAAGGATGTAGGTTGCGCAAGTTGGGTTGTCTAAAGCAGTAAACGCGTCAACATGTATGTTGCGTGGCTTGGACAATCATGTGGAGAAAATGGACGTAGACTATACTTCCTACATAGATAGGAGTAGCTTAGAAAGGGGCGATGTAAGGACGAAGTTGGTGGAAGGGATACATAATGCGGTGGAGGAATAAGTACGACAAGAGTTGGGTAATAGTCGATAGACAGACTAATTCATCTCACATTTCAAGAGGAATGAGAAGTCACGTAGTTGAGAAGTTGGAAGGATTGCGTACGGATGTGATGGAATAGAGGGTTTTGGCGTAAAAGTTAGCCCGATATGTATGGAATGCCTTATGAGGGATTATGGCAAGGGAAGCAACGATGGGTAGCATCACATCGTGATGTATGGTATGTAGAAAAGGAGGAAACCACTAGATTTAGTGACAAAGTTATGTAGGGAAGTTTCACCCACAGTAACGGGTGGTACGTTTTGGTAAAATGGAAGAGTTGATGTAGAGTTTTGTAGGTCCATTTATGATCTTTGGAAAGATTGGACCATTAGCTTATGAGCATAGAATTACCCGGGGGAAATGAGTTGTATACATGATACATTTCATGTATTAAGATTGGTAAAGGTTGTTTGAGAATGCATTTTGCATGTACGGTTATTCGGGACTTGTATTAATAAGAGTCTTCGTTTATATCAAAGAATCATCGGTGAGATTTATTGACTGTGAGGTCAAGAGTTTGGCAATGAGTTTAATTATTTTTGGTTTGTATATGTGGTATTTTGAAACTTGAACTAAAGTTCACGTGGAAATGAGGGGAGTTCGTTTAGAACAAGTATCCTCATGTGATTTGTTGTTTGTGTGTTTGATCCTAAGGAGTAAATCTCGGGACGAGATTTCTATTAGGAGGGAGTGATGTGACAACCTTGGTTTTGAGGTTCGTCACTTAGTTTTATTTTGTGCTAGTTACGTGTCTTTACGTGTTTATGTGCTTATTGGTGTGTATAGATTGTGGTTTGGATATCGTTTTCGGTACGGGGTACCTTGTGAGTGAAACGATGTGTGATGATTGCATGTTCATGAGTTCACATGGTAGTGACTATGAAGTGAGATGGTGTTATTTAGTGGTTTTACGTATACGTATATGTATTATAGAAAATCGTATTTTTACGATTTACGGTTTAGCATTTGGAGGTCTCGGATGAGGTAATTAGTCATATGGATATTTTTCGGGATGGTTTTAAGTCATTTAGGACTTAGTTATAAAGTTTATTTCAAAATTTGAGAGTTTTTATAAAAGTGTATATTTTACGTCTTTTACGGTAAAACGCGTAAATTTGACTAGTTTTACGGTTTTGTGGTTTTGGAAGCTTTAGGAGCTGAAATAAATTAAGGAAAATTAAAGTAATATTAATAACATAATATTAAATAATAAAAAAAACTAATTTAGGGGTGTTTGGGTCGGTTTAGACGCACCAAAGAAGAAAGAAAGAAGGGAAAAGCCCAAAACAGGCCCAATGGACTTTTAATGGGATTAGGGGGCCTTTAGGACTTAACCAAACCCAACTCATAACTATAATAATCAGGTTTTTAACCTCCATAACATCTTATAGCCGAAATTCATCAATGGTGGCCAATTAGGGTTCTTCAAAAATTAGGTTTTCTTCATCTTCTATTAATACAAAGGTAAAACCTTCATAACCCTTTTTAATTTAATTGTTTTTATGTTTTTATGTTTTTATAATCATTCTTATGATGGAATTAGGGTTAGGGTTCATATAAAATCAGTAAATTAATGATGTGATAATCATAATACGATGATCATATATATTAGGCTTGTAATTAGAGGGATTAGGGTTAATTAATGAGGTTGATTTTGTTAAACCCGTTTTAAAAAACTGGGCAGATTTTGTGTCAATTGTTTTGATCATATCGGGAGTTATATAAACTCTTATTTTACGATCCAAGTACCCCTGGAAAGATATTTGAAGTGGCTTTCCAATGTAAGATGCGAGAACTAAATTGGAGGTCGGGAAGTGGATCAAAAACAGGTTACAACAGTCGGAGGTCAAAACAGTTTTGAATTCAGCCTGTTTTCTTTTTAAGTTTTGGGTTGTTTGGGGTACTTAGGGTTGCATTGGGATCTTCTCACGAACGTGAGAGATGTTTTATATATTGTAGTAAGTATCTGCACTTGGGCTAAGGTTGTGGTTTAGGGTAAGACCCCTTAATGGTAACAAACTTTTAGTACGTTTAAAATCAGGAAATCTGGAATGACAAAAGTAGATATATGTATATCGAGGCCTTAACAGTAGCTTTAAGGTTAGGGAAAGTGGGAGGTGTTAGCCAACATATGTTACGGTATGAATATTACTTTTACAGAAACCATGGGTATGTTTAAGTGGATGTTTGACTTAAAGTTTTGAGACCTAAAAACTGGGACTGTTTTGGGTAAAATATGAACGGGTTAGTTATTAAACTTAACCAAGTTAAGGACTTGTTAAGGAATGGTAATGGGGTGATTAGAGCTTATCAATGAGGTAAATATGTAGGAATAGGCTAGATGTCCATCATAGGTTGATGAGCCATCTTGGTGATTGGTTCGTGTATTGATTATGCGTTTTTGGTTTGTTAGCTTTTGCTAGTGCGCGGACTTTTGGAGAAGCTCAATCAGGTGAGTTTCATAGTCCCATGTTTACTATTGATTTTGACTTCCAGATGGGATGGAAGAGACACTGTGTTGAATTATTTTCTAAATTAATGCTGTGAATGTTTAAGGTTTGAGATGGACTTATGTGTACATTTATGTGATTAACTGCTATGTGATTCTTGTTTGTGTGTGATCTGGATTGGAAAGGTACATAGGTGTATGGGCGCCTATGGGACCTATGGTTAATGATAAGGCATGATGCCTTGGAAATTGTGATTGTTGGTAAGGCGTGATGCCTTGGAAATTGTGATTGTTGGTAAGGCGTGATGCCTTGGAAATTGTGATTGTTGGTAAGGCGTGATGCCTTGGAAATTGTGATTGTTGGTAAGGCGTGATGCCTTGGAAAATGTGATTGTTGGTAAGGCGTGATGCCTTGGAATTGTAATGATTGATTGAACTTGAATGCTAGTTGTTAGTACATGATTGTAGCGCATTGTCCATATGTTTATTGGTTTATGGTATTCACAGCTTATGACTTGTCTTGTGTTGGAGTCTAAACCTATGACTCTCACCAACTTTATGTTGACGTGTTTTAGTGTCTCTTTCAGGTGATACTATGGTTAAGCATGAGAACATAAGTGGCTAGGATTGGAGAAGCTTAGGAATGCATATAGAAGGAGAATCCCCGTTTCCTTCTTAGTTTTATTTGTTCTTTTAATAAGTGATACTGTTGGCACCTATATGTTTGTTTGTTTGTGTTATTTGTTTGTCTTGGGTAAGAGGTAGGACTGTTACCTACTTACCTAGACTCCTGCATTGTTGAGATATTGTCATGACATTTGTGTCTCCATTTTATGACATTTCTTATATCATTTAGTTATCTCTATAGACACGCTATTGTTGTGATGATATCCATACGTCGAGCCCCATATTCCGCCATGGTGGGGTGTGGCACTTCATTTCCTATTGATATTTTTAACAGCTGTCTTTCAAAAGATTTTATTTCCACATCTTTTTTCCTCATTTGAAGAGTTAAATTTCTTCTTTTATCTTCATAGTTTTGTTGAGCCTTTTTATACAAAACTATATTTTCTTCTAATTTAACAACACCCTGTTTAAAAGCATTTAATTCTATAGTGCATGTGTTAACCTTTTGATACTGTTCCTCTAGTTCTACTTTTAGGCTATTAAATTTAAGAACATAGTCTTTAGAATAAGGATGTACCTCAGTATCTTCATGTGAGAGAGTCATTAAATCAAGCTCTTCTTCTTCTTCATCTTCAGCCCAGTTGACCACTCCATCTATGGTTACCAATGCTTTGGTTCCTTTAGGACTCCTGCTGTTTCCTTTTGGAAAGCTTTCAATTATTCTTGGATTGGTTCTATAGCTGTGCTTGGACTTCTGACTGCTACTCTTAGCTTTGTCTCTAGAGCATTCTCTTGCAAAGTGTCCATTCCTTCCACAGTTATAGCATTCAACTTTGGACTTGTCATATCCTAATGGCTCATTAGGATCAACAGTCATTTTTCTTCCAGTCTTCTTGAAGAACCTATTAGATCTTACTGACACCATAGCAGCTTGTCATTTTAGATCCATCTCTTCAACATCAGCAGCATCCATTTGGAACAAGTCATTGAGTGTTAATCTTGGCCTGTTGTCTTGTCCAGCGAAGAATGAGAACGCATCATTGTTACTAAACAATGGTGAAGACCTTCCATGTGGAGTTTGAGAGACTATAGGGTTGCCTTCAATACTTTGTGGGTAAGTACTGCTTGTAAGTCCTCCAACGGTATTTGTGAAGTATGTACCGCTGTTAGATCCACTAGCGGTATTATGAAAATAACTACCGCTGTTTCCATCTAACACAAAATCCAAGTTAGACTTTGTAGTACTCGCTATCTTTACTTCAGTGCCTTTCACATCCATCTCGTATGCTCTAGATTGTTGTAGAGATGATCAAAAGGAATTGTTTCCAGATCATCTCTTGTGATGAAGTGCATAGCCATTGCTTTCCACTCTGGTGAAACACTTCTTAAGAATTTTAAATTAGCTTCTTCATTAAGATTTACTTGTCTATAAACTGCCAATTGAATAAGAAGCTTACTGAACCTTCCATAGCTACCATGTATCCCCTCTATACTGGTAATTGAGAAGTTATCAAATTCTTGCTTAAGAAAAATCTTCTTTATCTTCTTAGATTTGTCATTACCCCCAAAATCTAAGTTTTATAGCATCCCACATAGCTTTAGCATCCTTATAATGATGAAATCTTGGTAGGATGTCTTCAGAAAGAGACATAGCCAAAGCAGTTCTGGCTTTTCTCTCTCTGATCTCTACTTGTACCTCCTCAACAGTCACAGCAGGTAGAGCATATCATGTACCGTCTGACAACCAGTGTAGCTTCTTTGGTGTGTTCTCATTCTTGATAACTTGCCACACAGTGTGATCTGTGTGATTGAAGTAATGTTCCATCTGCATAGCCCATGTCTCATAATTGTCACCTTTGAGAACTGAGAGTTTAACAGTAGATAAAGTATGAGAAGGTGTTTTTGTAGAGGTAGCTATGACATTCACGACTTGAACACCTTGTACTGGTGCAGGATGCACAACTTGTGGTTGTCCCTGTGGTATAGGATCAGGGTTCTGAACATCATCCAAGCGAGCATCGTCACCTTATGGTTGAGACATTGAGTTTTGGTGTGTGTGGAGTGTTTGGGGTTGTGTTCGTCTTTTTCAGAGTTTCTCAACAAGCTTTGATACCACTTGTTGATCCCTTTGATTGGATCTATATTCTGTTAAGAATTAGTATAGTAGTTTGTAATCAAACTAAAACACTTTGAGAACTCTTACTAACACTAAATAAGTTATGTGGAATCTAACTTATAAAGCAAAAAAGAACAGCATTACTTTTAACTATTCGATTCTCTTATTAATCGACTTGAATTAGGTACATGAAAGAAATTGTACCTATGTTCCTTTTATAGAGTAAGGAACCCTAGAAACCTTAGAATATTCTATATAGATAACTATATCACAGACGATATATTATCAATATTCTAACTATTTAAGTATATCACATAAGATATACTCTAACTATAACTATGACATATCTTATACAAAGATATATTGGTCCTAATCAGTATAGCAGTACTTACTTTATAAGTAGCAGTACTTACTATGTACCGCGTTAATACTAACGGTACTTACATAACACTGACAGTACTTAGAATACACTGACGGTACTTGACACTTAACAAATAATTCCCAACAATACCGATGTTAAAAAAAAGCATAAGTATATGAATGCAAAAGGAGAAGAATTTTAAGGTAGCTTCCATCCTATGCACGTGCTCTCAATGCTCAAATCTGTCCCTAGGTACCTGCCGTTTGGGACATGGAAGAAAATACGGATGAGCAATACGCTCAGTGAACGGATATAATGACATGATAAGAATAACTAAAACATAAGTAAAGAACATGAAATACAGCGGAATATGTGTAAGTCTTGGAAAACCTGGAACAAGTTTTATAAACTGGTTTATAACTGAAAAGTCTTATGTTTATACATGCAAATGTAATTTAAATGCCAAAGATCTCATATAGGTCATGATGTATATCAACGTGTGATGATGTATAGTCCCCAGCCGGGTCATAAACCCGGCCCACGGGTACTACCCATATCCGACCCATCACAGATGGGTGGTAATAATGTTATTTGAGCTTATGAGCTTGGATGAACAGTAACCGCACACACGTGTGTGGCCCACGGCCCGGCATGCCCGGTGCAGGGTTAGACAGAATCATACTCCTACTATGATTAGGATTTATCCCAAAGGAGAGGATATTCACTCACCATAATTAGAAGATAACAATCAATCTAAATCTGGTGATTATCCTTGCCTTGGGGCTGAAGCATCAGTGACAGCCCATTAGGGTTTCACTGCCTATAAATGGAACCCCCAAGGGTTCCACAAAGGTATTACATTCTACACACTCTCAACTCTCATCCGATTCCTACAACCCTAACCGATTACTTACTCTCACACCGGAGTCTAATCGTGGGAAACATTCCCACGGTATGCCTAACGCGTGTTTAGTGTGCCGGATCCCAACCATACGATTCACTTGGTGCAGGAGCCGGAGTCCAGCCAACCCGAATTAAGCCTAATTCGGGTCTAGCTAGGATCACCCAACTTTTGTATCAATAAGTTGGCGCCATCCGTGGGACCATTACACTAAGCTAGAGCAAAAATCTCATCTTGAATTCTCAATGACGAAGGGGCATCCGCAGGGAAATCCCAGGAACACAAATCCTGGAAATTGGAAGTCCCAAGGGGAAGGGATACTCATTCCCAATCGATCCCCTAGCCATCAAGTTGGCGGACCAAACAGCCAGAGTGGTCTTTAGTCCATGGGGGTGACAAGCACGTTCTCCATGACCCCACCACCTACTTCGACCTTGGATAATCCTGATCCAGGGAGTGCGCCCAATCCCCTTAACAAGGAGCTGCGTAGACCATCGACCGAGGAATAAGTAAAGGTCGAACCACTCAGCGAGGAAGATCTCACTGATTTCTCACGCAGAACTTTGATAAGATCGTCCCAGGGATTGCATCAAGTTTGAATCTAGGGAGGGACCTCCAATCTAGACTCAACTTTGGCAACGCCGGACCAAGCACCTCTTCTCAAACTCAGAGGAAGAGAAGGACACGACCTCAGGAGCGGAGCCTCTTTGATGAAACTCCCCAACCTAGGAATGTGTTCGAACGCATAGGGGATCGTCTCATGTAGGAACTGATACAGTTCAGAGAAGAGGGAGAGAAGTCCGACGGTTCACCCGAACGACCAGATCTGGAACTGACCAGAACCAATCGCCGCACAAGCGTGTGGGATAGGATGAATACCAGGAAGAAGGATCCTGGCTCTTTTCACAAGAGCGTCCCTCACCCAAAAGATGGGGCACCACCTCCTTCTCCCGGTCCATTAGGAGAGGACTCGGATGACCATCCGCCCAAGCGTCGCTGACCTAGGCGTACTCCTCCACCACCACCAGACAATGAGGAGTACTATGGCGGTCCCTATTACCGAGAGACGGAAGCAGAAGATCATCCCCAACCGTGGTGTGACCCTAGTCTCACCCGTCCATGGGCAGATCCCAGGGAAGATCCTTTCACTCTCCGCATACAGAATTACTCCAAGGACACAAAACGTCGCATGCCGGCGTGTGTCAAGACTTATGATGGAACTGGTGATCCGGATGATCACCTCAAGATATTTGATACGCAGGCAAAAATTGAGCGATGGCCCATGCCTATATGGTGCCAAATGTTCAATTCAACCTTGATCGGCAATGCTCGTGACTGGTTTGAAGGACTTCCTCCGCGAAGCATTGATAGATTCACTGAATTACGCACTGCGTTCAAGAATAATTATATTCAGCGGAAGAATTATAATAGGGACCCGGTCTCATTAGCAACCGTCAAGCAACGACCGGGGAAGTCTACAGAAGCCTTCACTGAACGCTTCAATGACGAGTGCACACGCACAAAGACAATGCCGGAACTCCTGAAAATTTCCGACTATACGCATGCCATAACAGACAGGGAATTAATCAGACGTCTCAATGACAAGCGTCCGGAGAGGTATGACGACGTCATGGAAAGGGTCAGAAACTTCATAGAAGGAGAAACCGCGGTTGCCGCGGCCTATCCTTCAAAAGGAAACAGCTACCAATCGAACGACCAGTCTAGGAGATAGTCGGGCGGTCAAAACAACCAGAACAATGGTAGGGGCTCAAATTACAAGAGCCAAAACAAGGGAGGACGGCCGGACGATAAGTTTACCCCTCTAAAGATGTCCTACCGGGAGATCTTTCTGATGGAAGGGGCTAATTTCCCGAGACCTCCCCCAATGACGACTCCGCTGGACCGTCGTCAAGGAAATCGTTTTTGTGAATTCCATAACGACAAGGGCCATGGTACGGAGGAATGTATCCAGCTCAAGAAGCACATTGACTCACTAATCAAGTCAGGTAAACTCAAGCATTTGGTCAAGGATTGGAAGGATGGAAAAGACAACAAGAAGTATGACAAGAAGGATCCCCAAAAGGACAAACCTTCAACTATATATATGATCCAATCCAGACAGCGCCGTACGAGGCAGAAAATTAGTCAAAAAATTTCACGCGGCAGAGAAATCTCATTCCCTCCCATCATAGCAAGGGATGTGATTGATGCGCCTCTCACTATTGAGATAAGCATTGGAACACACAATGTTCGCCGCATGTATGTGGATGGAGGGTCATCGGCTGAAGTACTGTACGAACACTGTTTTGTATAGTTACGACCAGAAATAAGAAGCCAATTAGTACCGGCCACAGTGCCGCTCATTGGTTTTAGTGGAGACACCATCTGGCCAATACGGCAACTGCGTCTGCTTGTAACCATTGGGAATGAAGAGCACTCCACCACGGCGTGGATGAACTTTATGGTGATACGCTCACACTCTCCATACAATGGGATCATAGGCAGACCAGGTATCCTGGCCATACGGGCGGTACCTTCCACGGCACACGGAATGAGCAAATTCCCTGTGGAAGGAGGAATTGTCACCATCTATAACACAATCGTACCAGCATCCGAGTGTCATGCTGTGACAACACCGGTTCCACCTGTTCCCCCCAAGGATGGATCACCACCTCCCAATTGGAAGGTGGCAATCCATCCTGATTACCCGGAACAAGAGGTGTCCATAGGGGGGACGCTCTCAGAAAACGGCAAGAGGGCCATGTGCTCTCTCTTGAAGGCAAACTTAGATGTATTCGCATGGGAGCCCAAGCATATGACGGGCGTACCACGCGCGATAGCAGAACATAGGCTCTAGATCCACCAGGGATACCCACTCGTCAAGCAAAAGAAGCGCGGTCAGGCACCTCAGCGCAGCCATGTGATATTGGATGAGGTACGGAAACTGGTGGATGCGGGTATCATGCGCGAGGTATACTACCACGAGTGGTTATCCAACCCAGACATGGTTAAAAAGCACGACGGAAGCTGGCGCATGTGCGTGGATTTCACGGATTTGAACAAAGCATGTCCACAGGATTGTTACCCGTTACCAGAGATTGACTGGAAGGTGGAATCACTATGTGGATATCCCTTTAAGTGCTTCTTAGACGCATATAAAGGATACCACCAGATCCAGATGGCGGAAGAGGACGCAGAGAAGACGGCGTTCCATACTAGTCAAGGCGTATACTGTTATACAAAAATGCCGTTCGGACTAAAGAACGCCGGGGCAACATACCAGCGGCTTGTTGACAAAGCCTTTGACTCATAGATAGGCCGCAACCTAGAAGTCTATGGGGATGACTTAGTCATCAAAAGTCATACGGAGGATGCACTTCTCTGAGACGTCCAAGAGACGTTTGACACATTGAGGAGGATTAGTATGAAGCTAAATCCAAAGAAATGCACGTTTGGGGCAACGGAAGGAATGTTCCTTGGATATATGATTGATCCAAATAGCATCAAACATTGCCCAGAAAAACGGACGCAGTAATACAGCTACCATCCCCTCAGATACGGAAAGAGGTGCAGTCCTTAAATGGGAAGCTGGCCGGGCTAAACAGGTTCTTATCAAAGTCCGCAGAGAAGTCACTCCCCCTATTCAAAACACTCAAGAAGTGCATTAAGAAGGGAGACTTACGGTGGACAAAGGAAGCTGAGGAAGCCTTTGGTCAACTCAAGCAACACCTCGCATCTCTCCCCATGCTAGTAGCTCCTCAGCCAAAGGAGGAGCTCATTATGTATCAATCAGCCACACATGGAGCAATAAGTGCGGTACTTATGACGGATAGGGACACAGTCCAAACTCCGGTCTACTTCATAAGTAGAACACTGCAAGGGCCGGAGTTGAATTACTCCTCTATGGAAAAATTGGTTTTGGCATTAGTGTTTGCTACAAAACGGTTGTGCCGATACTTTCAGGCGCACCCAATAGTAGTCATTATGGATCAACCAATAGAACAAGTCATCTCTAGACCAGATGTGGCAGGTAGGCTACAAAAGTGGAGCATCCTATTGGGAGAACACAACATATCTTATAGACCAAGGACGGCTGTTAAAGGCCAAATCTTGGCGGATTTCTTGATAGAGAAGCCGGATGAAGAGGGACCAATCGTACAACAAGACGAAACTCCAGCAGAACCATGGGTGTTATTTACGGACGGATCTTCGTGTACGGATGGGTCAGGAGCTGGTCTCATCCTTACGAATACAGAAGGAATGGAGTTTACGTACGCCCTTCGCTTTGAGTTCACCGCCACCAATAATGAGGCAGAATATGAAGCGTTGATTGCGGGTTTAAAAATCGCCGCTAGAATGGGAGTCCGCAACCTTGAGGCCTACGTGGACTCACGACTTGTCACGAACCACATTCTGGGAGGATATGTAGCTAAGGAGGATAACATGGTCCGATACTTGGAGAAAGTTAAGTAACTCATTACGGCTTTCAGCAAGTTTTCTATCAAGCAGGTACCAAGAGGTGAGAACAAGAAGGTGGATGCTCTTAGCAAGAGCGCGTCTACAAGTTTCGCCCACTTATCCAAGCAAGTCTCGGTGGAAATACTCAAGGAAAAGTATATAATAGAAGGGGAGGTCGCTGCTATAGTTGAGGAGGACGGACCTACATGGATGACCCCGATCGTCAACTATTTGACTAATGAAACCCTTCCGGGCGAGGAAAAAGCGGCACGGCGCATCAGAAGGAAGTCGCAGCACTTCGAGCTTCGAGAAGGTATTCTTTACAAGCGCTCTTTCTTGCAGCCGTGGTTGCGGTGTGTTGGACCACGCCAGGCCACTTACGTGATCAGTGAGATACATGAAGGGTTATGCGGCATGCACGCGGGTCCCCGATCCGTGGTGGCTCGAGCCCTACGCACAAGATATTGTTGGCCTACCATGCATAGGGACGCACACGACATGATTCGCAAGTGTCGTGATTGCCAAGTGCACAGACCAGTGCCGCGACATCCGCAGCAGGAACTTACACCTATTACATCCCCATGGCCATTCTATAAGTGGGGGATCGACATTGCAGGACCTTTCCCCGTAGCTGTGGGGGGAGTTAAGTTCCTGATTGTCGCGATGGACTACTTCACACGCTGGATAGAGGCCAAGGCAGTCAAATCCATCACATGCAAACAAGTTAAAAAATTTGTTTGGGAAAACATTGTGTGCCGTTTTGGCTTACCAGGAGAAATCATCTCGGACAACGGGAAGCAATTCGCGGATAATCCATTCAAGGACTGGTGCGCGGCATTGAATATCAAACGGCGTTTCGCATCTGTTAAACACCCGCAGACAAATGGTCTTGTGGAACGAGCAAATAGAAGCTTGGGTGAAGGCATCAAGGCACGCCTGGAGGAACGAAGTGCCAAATGGGTGGACGAACAGCCACATGTGCTATGGGCACATAGGACTATGATCAAAACAGCCAACGGGGACACCCCATTCGCATTGGCCTACGGTACCGAAGCTGTTATACCAGCAGAGATAGGAATGCCTACCATCCGCACGGCGGGGGTTAATGTTGTTACAAACGACGAGCAACTCCGGATCAATCTGTGTAACACCCCCAGATTTACACAATTCAATACAACGGAAGACTCGTTGGTGTTACGGGATAGCACATTACTCACATCATAGACAACGCTTAAAAATCACGTCGTTTAATAATAAAGCATTTCCATTCATAAATATCAAGTTTACATAGGTCCCAAGTCATTGTATTTCATACAGGTTTTACAAAGCATTTGAATGGAAATTATTATTTAAGTGCGGGCCATGAATTCTTGTTGTCTTCCCGAGAATTACCTTCAAGTACCTGAGATAAAACATGTTAAAAGAAAAGGTCAGCGATAACGCCGAGTGAATTCATAGAGATTAATAAAACCATTAATATATCATCGGTATATGTTAGCCTCAAAATATTGAGTCAAACAAGAATGTTCGGTCATAGGTTTCTATTGTAATATTTATTAGAACGTTGTAATAAGTAGTTATTTAGTCGTGGTTCACGGGCTTGGATTTAAACTAATTAAAGTCCAAAAGACAAGCCCGGCCCAATATATAGTCCATTAAAGCCCGCATGTGGGTGGACTATATATACTACCCTCCTAGCATGTTAGGAGGGTGGATGGTCATTTGTAATTTTCTCTTCTTAATCTAATCTCACCAAGTTAATCATCTCCTCTCTACTTTCTCTCACTACTTTCTCTCTCTAGGAATTCATCTCTCCTTCATCTATTTTCTCTCTTTCTTCATTGCTTAATCTATCACAAATATATGGGACAACATTTGGTATCAATCGCCACGGGGTAGATTTGTGATTGGTTGGTGTTATTATATTTGATTCGAATGATTTAATCCATAAATCATCTCGGATTCAAATTTTTTTGTGTTTTCCGTGCTTTGCTTAATCATCTACATCTTCTACATAGTTGTAGTAGTGATTTGGTATATTTACTTTGGCTAAAAACACAAAATTTTTGGGTTTTTTGATCATTTTTTGGCTTAAAATCACGTATTGGTTGAGTTTTGTCCGAGAAAAGGGGGATACATTCCGATTGGTGTAATCTGAAAAGGGTTTAGTGATTCAGATTGACATTCCGATTGGTGATTCAGATTGGCATTCCGATTGGTGATTCAGATTGACATTCCGATTGGTGATTCAGATTGTCATTCCGATTGGTGATTCAGATTGACATTCCGATTGGTGATTCAGATTGTCATTCCGATTGGTGATTCAGATTGACATTCCGATTGGTGATTCAGATTGTCATTCCGATTGGTGATTCAGATTGACATTCCGATTGGTGATTCAGATTGTCATTCCGATTGGTGATTCAGATTGACATTCCGATTGGTGATTCAGATTGACATTCCGATTGGTTATTCCGATGACATTCCGATTGGTTATTCCGATAACATTCCGATTGGTTATTCCGATGATGTGTTTTGCTAAATTTTGTTTGAGTATTTTTTAGACTTAGCCACCATCTAGACTAGTTTCAGAATATCGTTTCCACGAAGATCAAAAAAAAAAAAAAAAAAAAAAAAAAAAAAAAAAAAAAGAGTTTTTTGGCGGGAAAACCCAAGTAAAATTTATTTTTTCCTAGACCATTTTTAGGCCATTTAAGCTTCAATTTCAAATTTTGGCGATGCGAAAAATTTTTCGACCAAAAATTCAAATTTTCGGACCAAAATTCAAATTTTTAGGCCATTTTTAGGTTTTATTTTTGTCAAAATTTTTCATTTTTCAAATTTTTTCCCTATTGGTTTTTGGCTATTTCGGACTTGATTTCAAAATTTGGTTATTCAAAATTTTTCGGTTTACCGTTTTAGTCGGACTGAGGAATTTATTGTCGGACTGAGAAAAAATTTTAAATTTTCGGAATTTCAACTACAACACAATCACACCATATCTACTTAAGATCCAAAGTCACTTCATTGGAAGAGAGAGAGACAATCATCATGCCAACGAGTAATGCGGTTACTGAAAGTTCAGACGTGAAAGACCTCGAAATGGAACGACTACAACAACATATATGTTTTTTGAAAAAAAACGCCATGGACGGTTTTAGAGTACTTCAAGATTCTTTTCAGCGCCTTTCAAAAGTCCTGTTCGACTTACGTGAATCCACTGGCACATTCAGCAAAACATTCACTCATGCCATGGATAGACTTCAAACACAACTTGTCAACGAAAGAATCATTGCTAGTGAATGCAAGATCACTTTCACTGATCTCAAGACATCACTTGAAACAATGTTTACTTCTGACTTCATCAAGTCCTCGATTACCAACGAGTGCTTCAAGCGATATCATGGAATGGATGCTTTATCATACAAAGATCGGATAACCCGCAACATTGACTTCATTGTAACCTATGTGAATCACACAATACAGACGCAACAAACAATTGATGACAGACTTCATACCAGTTGTGGTATCGCATCAGATATTGAGAATACAAGCTGCAGATATGAGACTCCAACGCATAGTTCAGGGAATGATGACCACAACTCTGGGAAAGACAACAGCATCTCTGGCACACAACACATCGACTCTGAGAATGTCATCAGCAATACACCTTCCTATGATAATGGTCCTGTTTTCGATTCTGAGCCATTGGAAGAGGTACACTATGATGAATATAATGTGTTTGGAAATGCTAATACGCATGAGCATAGTGATCAAACTCATACCATTATTCCCACATGTATAACGGAAAAGGTTGATAGCAATACCATACCTGATCCATTAGACACGTGCAATAATTCCTCTGACAATGATCAACATGCAAATGAGTATGATGATGAGGAGCGTGTCGCGCTTGCTAATTTAATTGCTAGTTTACAAAAAGATGTAAATGAAACTAGAAAGAGTCAAAAGCAATTAAAGAAGGCAAACGCAGCGCTCACTCAAAACTTTGAAGAATGCAAAGCCGCTCTAATTAAATCTAATGAGACCCTTGAAAGTAATAGGGCTGAGCTTCTTCAAAAGACCAAAGAGCTTGAGGGGTACAAGGGAAGTGCGTTAAAAAGTCAAAAGGACGATTTTGAAAACAAATATAATACAACTCTGGAGTTATTAGCTAAAGAGAAGCGTCAGTATAATGTTTTCTTAATGGATGAACGTCAAAAAACGTACCTTGCCAATACCAAAGCAAATGAACTTGAACAAAAGCTCTCTATGACCACTACTGATTCTGCTAAAATTCTTGAGGATAAGAAACAAGAGGTAGATGCGTTAAAACAAGACTTCAAAAGTAGATATGATAAAGAAACTGAAAAGGTTACGAAATTAGAAGCACAAGTCGACTTTTTGAAGAACGTTGTTTATAAAACGCATGATTCTATTCAATCCGTAAGAATGCTAGCACCTCCATCGATGTTTAAGGGTCAAGCTAGCTTTGCAAGTCCTGAGTACCTTGCCAAAGCTCAAGCTGCGAACCCGCATCTCTATCTTGATGAGACTGAAAGGACAAATCTTGATTGCATGCCTGTTAGTGCCGATAGTGAAGAGACTGCCCTTTGGGATGCTGATAGTCAACCACTTGTTAATAAGGAGTTTGTGAAACCTTATAATTATGCTTATGAGAATAGTCTTTATGGCCTGTTCAACAAACAAACTCAGAAAACTCGTGAGGAAGTGTTCTTAGAATGCAAACAAAAGAGAATTCAATGGAAGAAAGCATTTGCCCCTAAGAAATCTAATGTTTACAAATACATCAACTACCTCCCTCTAGATGAATCTAAAAGCAAGAGTAGGAAAACATTAGGTATTCTTAAACATCACATAGATAATGTTAAATCTATTGTTGAACGAGACTGGGCAAAACGTGAAAAAGCTGAATGGACACGTCCGATTCCTCAAGATATTACCTTGCTTGTCAAAGAACTCTTAATTCCAAACACGGCGTTGATCAAAGAAACTGTTCTTCAACTTGAGGAGTTCATTCGGACTGAAATGTTTGATGATTTAAAATACGTTGAATCTCTTGAGAAAGCAATTGATGATCTTCAAATGGACAAGTCTGATTTTTCTGATGAATATGATTTACTCTTGCAAGAATGCGTTTCTAAAGATATTATGTGTGCTTATTTTACATCTTGTGCCGATATTGATGAATATTCTGAAGTTGCATGCCAATATCTTGATAAGCTCAAAGAATGTGAACGTCTTGAAATTGAGCTTTCGAAACGGAAAGAAAATGTCGACAAAAAGGCTTTTGAGTTACTTCAACACAAAACTGATTTCCTTCAAAAACATTGTCATTCACTTGAACTTGCTTTGCAAAAAGACATTGGTCGTTTTTCACATGATAATAAATTGCAAGAAAAACTTTCCCAAACGTTTCGAGAAATGAATGAACAGAATTTGGAAATTAAAGGGTTGAAAGCTCAGTTACAAGACAGAGAAAGAGCTATAGCAGAGTTGCAGAAACTCGTTGCTAAGATGGGTGGGAAAGTTGTGGAACCTAAAGTTGTGAAACCTGTTGTTCGACAACCAAATGCCTACAAGGATCCAAAGCCGTCTATCTTAGGAAAACCGACTCCTTTCTCCAATTCTTCTCATGTAAAATCTAGGTTACCCCCTAAGACTGATGTGCAACAAAGTGTTCCAAAACCATCCATATCACCATATGTTCCTCCATTTAGAAAGCACACTGTTGCTAAACCCAACCATGTGAATGCACCTAGCACTTCTAGGACTCCTCCAAAACGTGTGACATTCACGTCCACAAAGGAATCTGTAGGTTCAAATGACCTCGTTCATACCCACAACCTAGAGGATGTGAAACAAAAAGGGAAGATTCAGAAAGACAAACCAGTGTATGAAAAACCTAGTTCACCAAATCCCGCTATAGTTCTACACACTCCTAATGGTAGTCAACCAAAACCTAGGATCCCTCTACAGCAATCTAGGAATTGGAAACCATCCATGAATAGTCGTGTTTCAAACAATACGCCTGAACGATTTGGAAAACAAAGGAATACAAGTACTTTCGTGAATCCAAAATTCCATGTATGTCCCACTTGCAAAAAGGGCATTCAAAATGGAAATCATGACCATTGCATTTTGCAATACCTCTATGAGGTCAAATCTCGTTCCTTTGAACGGAGATCGTATACAGAATCCCATAAGACAACAAGGAGATACAAACCCGTTGCAACGAAAAGCAACCACACCAAATCTGAAACGTGGATTCAAAAAGGACATAGTTTCTCTCCAAAGAAGTCTTCCGCTGTGCAAGAGAAAGCTACTCCTAAATCTAGTCTTCAGTGGAAACCAACGGGTCGGATCTTCACGGAAGTTGGTCTTAAGTGGATTCCAATAGAGAAGAGTGATGACACCTGCACCAGCACTAATGCTACTGTTCTACACGCTGAAAAGGAATTTGTTACTCCTAATTCTAGTATTTGTGCAAACTCTTCTTCTGTGATTGCAGGCACAACAGCGGATTCTGAACCCACTTCTCCTTCTTCAAAGGGTTCCAATTCTGTATATTCGATATCACCTTCTTCTGCTGTACAAAAGTCTATTTTGGATTATTTTCGAAAAACTTGAGAAAAAAAAATATATAATAAAACGTAAATATCCATAGAAAAACAAATTAAAAAAATGGAAAAACTTTCAAAATACCAAAAATATTCCTCTCGACATGTCTTTCAGTATCGATAATATGGACGTACCTAGAAATGTCGCTCAATAACGACACGGGTGTGTACATAAAGCTCGAATGAAAGTTGTAAATATTTTTCAAAACATGTCATTTCAATGATTTACAATTGCCTCAGATTGTGACTCGTACTTCAAAGAAAGGAAAGTTGATCACGATGATTACTTATCCTCAACAACGGGAAAATAAAATTTCTCGGTCATGAGCTATCGATAAAAACATTCAAAGTTTTTTTAAGCTCATGTAAACGACTTATAGTTAAATGTCAGACTGTAACTCGGACTTCAAATAAAGGAAAGTGTATCTTTAAAGATAATCCTACCAAACGGGTAGAGCAATCTATCTCGGGTTGAGCTTGTCACAAAACATTCAACGTTTTGAGCTCAACACAATGGCTTGTAATCACTTTCAGATTGCAACCCGGATCTAAATTCACGGGGGAGTGTACGCTTTTGTACTCTTACCCTTAGCAAAAGAAGTTAAATCTTCTTACACTTGAGTGGATTCGTCAAGACATTCAAAGTCTATGAACTCAAGTTTATGCTTTAGAAAAACCTTTTCGTCAAAAAGAATTGATTTTTCAAAAAGCGTTGAACACAATTTTTTCAAGAATTTCTCAATGATATTCAAAATCTTTCAAAAATTGTGTGTTCAACAACTCCTATCCTCAAAAGTTTAATGTGGATCAAATCCTCGTAATGACAATTCCATTGGATCAATTTTTGAGGGGGAGCAATTCAACTTCATGCAAAAGATTAACACATCTTTCTCCCGAAGATTTTCAAGACTATTTTTCAAAATATATTTTAATCAAATTTGGTATCTCTAATATCAAAAGATTTTATATATTAGAGATAGGGGGAGAAAATGTGATTAAAATGTGATCTATAAGACTCAAGCACGTTAACTCTTACCCACATGGGCAAAATGTTTACTTAAATTCTTTCGTATTTAAATGCACATGTGAAGGGGGAGTTTTTCTGAAACGACAAAACTAGCAAGGTGTTAAATGTTTTTCAAACACTTTGTTAGAATTTAAAGTGGTTTTCATGGTTACGATCAAATACCCACAACATCTTTAATTCACGACGTTATTGGTGTCAAAAGGGTGGTTAGGTTTAAGTCCTATGATCCAACCAGAACCGGAGGGATCTTCCCAGGGACAATCCAATAGATTATTAGAAGTCCTTAGGAAAGATGGAGTAGAATGTGAACGTAGCTGAATGCCGACTAAGTACTGATGATAGCACTGGAACAATCACAACAAGGTGCTATTAATGATGTCTTGGTAAGCATTGAAGGGGTTGAAGAATGAAAAAGAAATGTAAGGATAAAGGGTGTAAAGAAAGAAGCCCTCCATACAACTTAGGCAGAACCCGGGTCAACTCATCATGAAGACAAACTCATCATGGACCCAGTGATGTGAAGCACAACCCTTTCCTAGCTACTCAGACTTCTCTCAAAAGAAGTTTGTTTTATTGTCACGGAGATCAACACGACTTCTATTGACTTTCTCACTCCGAGATAGTTGATATTGAATAGGTGGCATCTGCTCCAGCCTCCGACCACTAAAAGTGCACAAATCGAGTCTAGAGCCAAGAGATCAATCAAATCTCGTTAGGACACACGGATGAAGATCAAGAGAGTCCTACGCTATATCCTTGCGATATTGCTAGAACACTCAGAGTGATACTATTTAGTATTCACAATGATGAGTGGAAATCCTTCCAGTGTTAACATCAAACAGCACTGCGGTAGGTCATATGTAAGATTCTTTATGAATTGAACATATGTACAACTGAAAAGCAACAGTGGTTTGATTCTGAATTGATTCAAACTCGTTTCAGGTTTCTACGCAATATCTTTATGGTCTTGCCAGAACATTCAGAGTGATATTTATTAATATTCACAGTGACGAATGGAAATCCTTCTAGCGTCAACATCAAACAGCGCTACGGTAGGTGACTTGTGAGATTCTTATGAATCAAACTTGTGTCAACTGGAAAGCAACAATGGTAAGATTCTTAATGAATCAAACTTGTTCCAGGAATTTGAATTGACGACTTTAATCAAGCGGATATTTATCCAATTGATTCACTCTTTATGTTCGCAGTCTTGCTTTGAGACGGTCGAGTAAAGAGAACGGCTAGTACAGCCGCGAAACCCTGTCAAGGAGATTCTTAATTGAATCTACCTGATCACAGGTACGATATTTAATATCGTATAACGGTCTTCACCGACCGGAGGTAAAACGCTACCGATTTAGGACGAATGTCAAAGCCATTCAGTCCGTGTCTATGTTTTGTCTCGAGAAGGTGGCGTCACGGTGTACTCAGCAAAGTCAAAGATTCACAACCACATATTCATGCCCAAAGACTTATCCAACAATTGATAGTGTGAGCATGTGGATAAAGACACAAGATCACAAGATGGCAAAGACAAGTCAAGAATGATTTGAAGATCTCAAGACTTAAAGACAAAGTCGAAAGACAACGACAAAGGCTCAAAGATCACAGCATGAAGGAACAAAACTACTGTTACACGTTCAAGACTCATTTATGACGAAATTCATAAATCTCCATTGGAATCCAAATATCAAAGAGGAATGACCTCACATTGGGGGAGATTGTTAGCCTCAAAATATTGAGTCAAACAAGAATGTTCGGTCATAGGTTTCTATTGTAATATTTATTAGAACGTTGTAATAAGTAGTTATTTAGTCGTGGTTCACGGGCTTGGATTTAAACTAATTAAAGTCCAAAAGACAAGCCCGGCCCAATATATAGTCCATTAAAGCCCGCATGTGGGTGGACTATATATACTACCCTCCTAGCATGTTAGGAGGGTGGATGGTCATTTGTAATTTTCTCTTCTTAATCTAATCTCACCAAGTTAATCATCTCCTCTCTACTTTCTCTCACTACTTTCTCTCTCTAGGAATTCATCTCTCCTTCATCTATTTTCTCTCTTTCTTCATTGCTTAATCTATCACAAATATATGGGACAACAGTATATATATTTATTAGCGAAATCATTTTGTACAAATCCTTGTAGTAGGCCATAAAATAGGCCAAAAACATTTTATACAAATCCTTGTCGAAATCATAATATAGGCTTTTTCCTTCAAAACCATTATACGAACCAATGTCGTAAAAACATTATACAATACGTTTTATAACGTTGTATAAAGTTAAATAAAAACCGCTATATGGATATGGTTATATAAAACCAAAACACGAACATAATATCAATAATAAGACCCTGTATTGCTAGTCAGGCAATATATCGTTATTCAATGCGTATAGCAGTATTTCGTTAATTAGATTAGTATAAGCCGCATGACATTGTTACCTTACTACATCAAACAACGGGTAGCTAGCCCGAAACTCAATTTGCCCATCTAAGTTAGCGTGTCGTCACAATAATCACGCTTGTGTAAATCTTCTCATACATAAATTCACTTACCAATCAATGTGGCACGACGGGGATCAACTGTCAAGGCGCAAACTGGGGTGATCGTCCCCAAATAGTACTATTATATGCATAAGTGTCTACCAGATCCCGGTAGTTCACAATTCATGCTAATGGGACTTTTAGTGACATAACCTAACTTTAATAATCCATTTCATTTCATCTATCGGGTCATTTAATCATTCAACAGGTCATACAATCATTCGGGTCCAAATCAATAAATAGACAATCGGGACAACTATTGTCCTATTTTATAAAAACTAACATGTTATCTCCCTCGCGGGTTTATAAAACATTTCATAAATACATTTAAAAGAGTGCGAGGCTATGAACTCACATTGATGTGGGAAGGCGGTTATGGGCGATTTGATGTACGGCACGTGCTTCAATCACGGAAACCTAGACAAATAATACTCGTCTTAGACTATTGTCCAATGACTTTATCAAAATAACAATTATGTATATATATTATGACTTTATACATATGATGATGATCATGTGGGTTTATATATTCTCATTCACTCATTTTTGTGTTATGTGTTGACAACTTTTATATTAGTTTACTAGTTTTACCTATTTACATGTTTTAGGTCCAATAAGCCTTTTATAAGTCCATTAGTTTGTATTAATCAATTTTATACTTTTATTATCAGTATTATACTTTACATGTTGGGCCCAAGTGGGTTAAGCCCAATAAGTAAATTTATAAGTGTTTTACTAACTAGTCGGGTTTATAGTCCAATAAGGCTACTTTGGCCCGTTAATGTCTATATGTTGTAAAGCTCGGGTTTTATTGGTTTTTACTTGTTATATATGTTTATACATTACTATGTGAGTTTATAAAATTTTACATTAGATGGGTCCGACCGCCTAAGTTTTATTTGACAAAAACGTTTTTCTTTCGGTTTTAGCCGAAAAGACGTAAAACTTAGTATATAGTTTTATAACTTGGAAAAACGTTTATATTTATACTTTATATAACATAATCCATTTTAATAAAAACATTTATATAACTCTTTTATTATAATCATTATCAACTAGTGAAATTTGTATTTATATATATTTTATATAAATTTTTGAGTGCTTATATTATGTATTATTTATACAAAATCAGTCCTAAAAATCTAGTTTACTAAAATGATCATATCTAGAGTTCTACATGGAGATATAATCCCAAATTTTTATCACAGAAACTAAATGATATGTGCTTCATTTTATTCCTTTATAGCTACTGATGAATCAACCTCTAAATATTTTAATAAATTCGTCCAAAACAGTGTAGGCAGATTTGTACTCTAAACTTGTTTTGATCATATCTCACTCATTTTTATGATTCCATTGTATGGCCAACTCTCACATGTGTATAACGCCTAATACTTACTGTATATTGATTCCACTTCACAATTTTATCAGTTTAACATTGGTTACTTACTGTTTTTATACAGCCATCTTATTAAGCAAGATTTAACCATTTTTACATGTGGTTTTTCCATCTTTTTACCCATGTTTATCAAATCTATCAACACCAAATCCCCACATAATATTTTTAATCATCATTCATCATCATATACATATACATAAATAAAGAAAATACAAGATTACATAATCAAAATAACAAGAGGATAGGAAGAACAATCTCTATACCACCATTAGTGATGAAAAGATGAGTCTTTGATGAAGAAGGCTTGGATTTTGATGGCAAAACTTGTGATAAACCAATATCATCTTCAAGTCTACCAACCTTTATAAACTTATCATGGAAAATCAGCCCTATGACACCAACAAATCTTCTCCTTGGATGTTAGAATCACCTCCAATCTTCAAAGCTTCAAAGTAGCATCATCATGTGTATGAGTAACACACTTTTTTATGGCTATCATAGATCAAATGAGGGTTGTTTTTGATGAATAGTGGACGAATTTTAGAGAGAGAGGAGAGTGTTTATGGTGTTTTGCATGTGAAATGGAAGTAAATGGTAAAGATTAGTGGTTTTAGCTAGTTTGGTGGGAAAAGTTAGCTTTCATGTGAAGCTAAGCTTCCATGTGTAAGCTTATAGCTACAAGGGTGCCACATCATGGATGTGGTGTCCTCTTTTGGCCGTCCCATGTGTTAGTGGGGTGGGATAAACTTGTTTTGTCCCATCCCGCTAATTTACGGGTATTCCTCGATTCTAGTTTCCTCGATTTACGTGCCCTCGGGTCGTTTTACGAAAAATGTTTTTATAAATTATGAATCAACGGCACAAAACGAATCTAATAAAAATTGTCTCATCAAAAACGGAGTTCAAAAACGTAAATACGTAATCCTAAGGTTTCCGGTTTAGTCGTAAAGGACGTTAAATTATAACCGTAAGTCCTAATCTCTTCTCGTAAATTTGTGAGTTTATGAACCAACACAAATTTAAAATCTCAAAATAATATTCACGGATAAATTTATTTCCTGAAATGTCGGACTGTCACCAAAAACGGTGTATGTAAACGTAAGCACGTAACGTAGAATCCTCCGGTTTAGACGTAGTCGATGCTACTTCAAGACGTAAATCCAAATTTCTTCCCAGAAATAAGTGAGTTCATAATATAACATTAAAATAATGTTTTTAAATAATACTTGAGAATAAAATATCAACCATAAATTGACGGATTGTCACAGCATTTACCCCTAAACAGGATCTTTGTCCTCAAAGATCATCTTATCTTACTACTCGCTTCTTATAGAGTTAAAGCCATGTGGGTATTTGCTCCACATTCGGTCTTTTCTCACAAGTGTAATCCATTACAATATGCGAGTTTTGTCAAACATAACTACGGGAATAAGATCAGGCTAAATGTTGACTTACTTTCTCTATCAATGATGTTCACGGGTTTCTGATGAATGCAACCTTTCGCCGATCTAAACTTTATCAAGAAGTTTTCACTTGATAGGCATTTTATCAAGTTAGATATACGAATCATAATTCATGCATCCCTTGAAGTCCTAGAGTAGATCCAGCTTATATGCCTTTCAAACTAACTTTTACATTATCTCAATGGTCTCATACAACGGGGACTTAATTCCCATGATCTTTCAGATTATCAATTCATTTTTCCAAGGTGAAAATTTTGGCATAACTTCGCTACCCATCCTGTACTTCAAGATCTACATTTCATATTCACATAACTTCCTGCCCACTACCGGCAATCAATAATCAGATCCTAATTTCAACAATCATTTCGGTTTCACGGGTCGGGTATCTTGTAAGGTTAGGTTCGTCATCATAGGCAACCTTAAACCTAAAAGACATGTCCAACTCACAATGGGTGTAAGTCGGGTGTCTTCATCCAAAGTCCTGCTTACAGATGCTCTTATATTTAGATCCTAACACGATAATTATTAATGATAATCTCTACAAAGGAAAGCGATTATACGGTTTATTACCAAAGGTCAATCATTCAAGCATAAAACAGCTCTTCTAGCATTTTGTATCGTTAATTTACCTCGTCCCTTCGATTGGGATGGTAAATAGTACTCTCATCAAGGTTCGTTCCCAATGACTTCTGAGCAAATCTCTAGAAATTCGATGTGAAGCGAGGATCTTGATAGAGATGATCGATACAGGCACACTATGTTTACACAACTCCTTTAAATACAACGAGTCAATTTCTTCATCGAGAAATTATCATTAACTGGAATGATATTAGTAGATTTGGTCAGTCTGTCGACGATGACCCAAATCGAATCAAATTCAGATGATGACCTTTACAATAGTTAGACGGTTACTAATGTATGAGGCGATGTCTGCCTTCATAATTTTCCATCAGTACAACTTCTTCAGATAAAGATACATTTAGTCAGAAATGTCATGAATAGAATACTTATACTTACGAGATTCCAACATGACTACATCTCAAAATCTCCATATTTAGGCAACCACAAGTGGCCTTTTATACATTTAACGCTATCGGCTTCTCAATTCTAATGGTTCACATTAGCCGCAAACCCCTTTTATTATCTATATTATCCTTTTTACAAACATCGTTTATTTTTATATTGTTCGGCAATTTATTTTGTACAGTCATTATTAAGAAACACATCCTAATTGGTTCTTTATCTTTTCTACATAATGCGTCAGTAATTACTTTCACCTTCCCTGATGATATAAATATCATGACCACAATTCACTCAGAATTTATTTCTTCATATTTTCTAAGTTTTAGTTCTATCTCAACTATTATTTTTATCAGTTTTGCTTGATCCGACGTTTTAAAGCGTCGATAGTTATTACACGTAAATTAACAATAGATATTAAGTTTTTATGAAACGTAAACGTTAAAAGTTTAAATTTCTTAGTTCGACCAATTATAATAAAATGTTCAAAACAAATTTGAATTTAATTAACACGATTTTTGCTGATTTATCGAAAATAATTAATAAAATTCGTAAATGTTTGAAAAATCTTTGGTTATACTTTGGTCAAAATTTTCTTAGTTAAAAAGCAAAAAGTGTCGTTTCAAATTTTAAGTCATGGTTTAAATAGTTTCCTCAATCCCTCTTAGGTTGTCTTGAGGTATACACGAACATTTACCCCTAAACAGGAGTTTAGTTAAATGTTCTAGGTATAAGGGAATAATCCCTCAAAAGTTCTTTTCGATAAAACATTTGTCAAGACACATTTGCACTTTCTTTTTGGTAAAACCCAAAGTCTTAAAAGGGCTCTAAATTTTTGAAGAGTCAATATAGATTCCATTATCTTATTAATCACACAGTCAAATAATGTAAAGGATTAAGTCTTTAATCACATGTTAAATACTCAAGGTACAAGTTTTCATTGTTCGGCCAATTTAGGGCAGCCTATAACTAATTATTAACTCATTCTTATTCTTAGAAACAAACAAATGGTCCTTAATGATCACAAGCATGAATTTACCAAATTACAGCATACACACTTGATTCACCAAATTTATGGATGCTACATGTGTATTAGTCAATCCAAACGACATCACGTGAAACTCATAATGTTTATTACAAGTTCTGGATGTATTAATTGGAATAGATAATCTTTTTCACGGATGCGAAGTTAATGATAACCATGCCGTGGATTGATGAGACTGCTTTTATACATAGTCTCATCGTCCAAATCGGGCTTAAAATGCATTAAATATCATTAAAACTGCCAAATATATGCTCGTGTTTGTTGCTTGTGTATTTTAGGTACGGATATTGAGGAAATGGCAAAAAATCACAAGAATTAATCAAAATCGAACACGGGAAACGAAGCCGCACAATGAACCGGACCCGAATCATGATTTTCCAAAATGGTCCTTTAAGAATTGAAGATTGGCAAGAATGGTCCCTCAACTTTAGAAGGATTGTCAATTTATACCCCTGTAAATCCTCAAAATTACTTGTGGGTCCCTAAAATATCAAGATTGTACAAGTTCAGTCCTCGGAGAATGAAGAATTTACATTTGAAGTCCTTGTTTTAAGTTTGAAAATAAGTTGTGCCAAAAATGACAACTTTGGTAAAGTTGTTTACAAAGGAATGGAGTTTGTTTGCTGATTATTACAAGATGAAGAAACAAAGGAACTTGGGGGGGCATTACTGCCCAGACAAGAAACTCTCATCCACCAATACAAAACTGACACCTCACTAAACCCACCCATTTACCCGACCCTACCCATTTAACCTACCCATTTACCCAACCCAAGCCCACAACCCACCAGTTTATTAATTAAACTGGGTCAATTAGTCAAACCCCTTTTAACCTTCCCTCCAAACACTTATTTAAAAACATTAACCCCCAAACTGGATTAAACTCAGCTTAATCACCCACATAATCCCTAATTTTCCCAGGCACAATTAACTTATAATCAAAGGGGTTTTTGTTGCATCTTTCTAGATGGGTAATTTATCCCATCCACATCACATCCCCACCTTCAAACTTGCACCCCGTGACCTGTGTGGGTCCCCACGTGGCTCCCCTGCTCCCCCATTTTGGGCAAAATACGAATCTTACAACAAATCAACGTCTCTAGTGCAATGTCTTGCTCCCAAAGATTGGATAAACGACTCAGATTGGTCCATAAACAACTGGCATCACATGATCATCCTTGACCAAGTTCAAACAAAGGGCAGACTGGAAATTTACATCTAGGGTTTAGGGTTTTTCCTCTTTTCTGTATTAATTTATTCCTAGTTCTAGATTATTCTTAGCTCATGTATAAAAGGAAGTCGCTTGTGACTCCTTCATTTTGTTCCAGATTTTCTTCAAAATTTTGTAATTCCTTTTTAGAAGTAATAGAAGTTGGTATTTTTTGTTTTAAAAAGAGTAATTCCTTTTTATAAGTTTTAAAAGTTGGTGATTGTTTTGAAGAATCTCTGAGTTCCATTAATATTGTGTAACACTTTGTGTTTTGGGTTTTCAAAATAGGTTTTGAAAAGGTTTGATACTTTCAGAAATCCATGAATTTTGAGAAGTGAAAGTGGATTGGTATTCCTGGATTTCTTAATTTGCACTTGGTTTGAAACGTGTTCAAAGATTTCAAGGTTATTGTTTTCAAAGTTCTCAAAAGATTTTTGGTAAAATCAGTTTGTTATATATTTGGTTGACCATTACTGTTATACAAGCTCTCCATAAGCTGCTGACAACAGCTTATGGCTAAGCTCATATAACTTGAAGGTTGTTTTCCTTGGTTGTCTGTTTTGTGTAGGATCAAAGCAAGAACAAGACAACAACATCAATTTTGGTGCCGCTACCGGGGAGGCGTGTTGTGTTTTGATTTGAACATTGTTGTTTTTATATATAGTCATAATAGCTAATTGTATTAGTAGAACTCTACTAATACGTATTATCGGTTTTTCGTTTTTTGTGAATACTATTACTATATTGTATACGTAGAACAATAAATTCACAAGTACTCCAAATACGTGAGAAATCACAACCTTGACTTGGGAGGTCATTACCCAATCATTGTATTCGAATCTCAAACCAAAGAAAAAAGGCAAAAATAGATAAATACTTTCGTGAAGCTCGATTTTGAAAAATACAAACTATAAGGTGGGTATAAGGCGGTTGTATTTCACGACCTAAAGGAAAAAGGCTCTTAAGTGCTTCGCGCCGCCTCGTTTCCTCCGCTTGCTTGTGCGTATTTTGAGATTGAAGGCTAATCGAGGGTTTTGCCGCCCAAAGTATTACTTAAGTATCATATATATTTTCTTGGTTTCAATTGATTAAACCCTCTTGAACGTTTTGGTGTTCCACCAACGTTCTAAAGTCATCGAAGGCGTTCACTTCACGTGATCGTTTTCATTCCTTGAGGCTTCTTTAATCGAGAGATTTGATTAAGGAGGAGATTTGTAGATTATTGTCTACTTAATACATTCCACAAAATCCAAAAAAGTAAAAACAATCAAAAACCACAAAAAAACTGAAAAAGTAAAAACACCAAAAAGAATCTTCTTTGCTCACCCTCTCGTTGTACGTGACGTTTATGCAAACTCGCTCCAAAGCAAGACGTGCTCGTAAACGAAGAAACAAATCAACCACTCCTTCTAGTGAGGAGTCTCCTATTGACGAACCCATCGTAGTGAAAGAAGCATCCATGGCGAATCGAACTATGATGGAGTTACTTCAAGCACCCACCGAGGGTTATGGAGAAGCTATTGTGATTCCCGCTATCCTTGCGGAGAATTTTGAGGTGAAAACGGGTTTGTTGTCCATGATTCAAAACAACAAATTCCGTGGTGATGAGAAGGACAATCCACACAACCATATCCGCCAATTTAATCGTCTTACCGCCACTTGCAAATTTAAGGATGTCTCGAATGACTCGATTAAGATGGTGCTTTTTCCGTATTCCTTAGCGGGGCCCGCCAAAATTTGGTTAGAGAAAGAGCCACCCAATTCTATAATGACGTGAAGGATCTCGTTTCAAAGTTCGTGAACCAATTTTTTCCGCCCTCTAAGACTACGCATTTGAAAAACGAGATTTCAAAGTTTTCACAAGAATCAAATGAAAGTTTTTCAACGGCTTGGAATAGGTTTAAGGAAATGTTACATGAATGTCCTCATCACGGTTTTTCCGACTTGCATCAAATTGACACGTTTTACAATGGACTTAATGATCATGAAAGAGATTATTCAAATGCCGCCGCGGGTGGTAATTTTTGTGTAAAACGGTCGAGGAAGCTTTGATCATAATTGAGAATAGGTCTAAGGTTTATAGCCCTCGTAACACACCGAGTGTTGCCAAAATGGGCTCGTCGTCGTCTCGTAGCATTAATGCCTTACATGATGAAGCAAATTAAGAAAAACGGTTTTTTGATAGATTTGCTAACCTTATGTCCCATTGTAAAGCTCAAGAAGCTTCAAATTCCGCTTCGGTTAAAGCGGTTGCTAAGAGTTGTTTGTCGTGTGGTGGAGCTCATGATCTTTCCGAGTGCATTACCGTGGATGGTAACACTTCGAGTGCTTATGTAGCCACGGGAACTTATAACCAAAACGGCCAAGGTTCCCGCCAAAATCAAGCTCCACCAAATCAAAATGCTAATAACTATCGAAACAACAATCAAGGTAGTAATTATCAAGGCAATCAACGTAATTACAACAAGGGTAATTATCAAAGTGGAAATGGGCAAATTTCAAACCAAAACCAAAACCATGATTTTCAAACTACCACTCAAGGTTTTCAAAATGATCACACCAAAAATCTTCAAGGAGAATTTTTGAATTATGCTAAGGCAAACGATGCTAAGTTTGACAATATGCAACGTGAAATGGTTAGCTTAAGATCCGAGTTGAAAAACGAGCTTAAAAACGAACTTGCTAATGAACTTAAAATTCATGCTAATAAAATGGAAGGAAATGTTCAACGACTCCAACAAAATCAACAAAAAATGGAGCAAGGTCAACATGAGATTAAGCAAGAATTGTTAAAAGCGGGTGCTAGGCAATCTAAGTTTGAAGACCGAATGGGAAAAATGTTTGAAGCTATCATGTGTAAACCCTCTTCTTCGGGTGGTCTTCCTAGTGATACCATCGTGAACCCGAAAGGAGAATTGAATGTTATTACTACTCGTAGTGGTAAAACTTTCAAAGAACCCATTTCTCGTCCAAGTACTTCTATGGAGAAGGAAAAAGAGAAAGAACCCGAGGTGGTGGTAGAAGAGGAGCAAATTCCAAGCCCACGAAGTACCGCTCAAACCACACCTACGATTGAACCAATACCAATCATGGAACCTGAGATTCCAAGGCCGATGCCTATGCCCCAACCCACACCACCTTTACCATACCATTCTAGACGAGACAAGGAAAAGGCACAAGAACGAAATAATTATCAATTTGAACTTTTTATGAAAATGTTTCGTGACTTGCATTTTAATATAAGTTTTGCCGACGCCTTAGTCATGATGCCTCGATTTGCCGCAAACTTCAAAAGTATGTTGAATAATAAAGAGAAATTGCAAAAATCGTCTAGTTGTTCTTCGGTTTTTCTTAGCCGCATACCTCAAAAAGTCGGTGATCCCGGCAAGTTTTTAATCCCATGTGCTATACAAGACATGGAAGAATTCTACGCCTTGGCCGATCTTGGTGCTAGTATTAATTTGATGCCTCTTGAGATTTTTAAATCGCTCAATCTTCCCAATCTCACTCCTTCAAGAATGTCAATCGAGATGGCCGATCATTCTACGATTCTAGCTTGTGGAGTAGCCGAGGACGTCTTCGTGAAAGTTGGAAAGTTCTACTATCCCGTAGACTTTATTGTTGTTGACATTCCCATCGATCCTAAAGTTCCTCTAATTTTAGGTCGATCATTTTTGGATACCTCGAGAGCACTTATCGATGTGCACGCTAGGAAAATCACTCTTCGTTTCAATGAGGAAGAACTCGTCATCAATGCAACTCAAAACTCCACTCTTTCTCATGTGTATTCTATCACGTCTTTGTACAATGTCAATCCTATCAAAAACATTTGCAAAAAGATTTCAAAAAGAGTTTTAGAAGTTGTTGAGAAAAATGAAGTTCCGTCCCCTCCGCCGGTGGAGGTTAAGAGTGTTAAGCCTACGATTTCAATTGTGAATGATTCTTCGGATGATGAATATGTTGATTCCGATGGGGGAGTTTTCTTTGTTGACAAACGTTTTGAGAACTTACCACCACCTTTACCAAAACGGTTTTCAAATGTGAGAACTTTTAGTGTGACTAACATTGCTTTAGAAACACCAAATATTTTTGACATAATTAAGTCGGGTTTTCATAAGGAGAGTTTAAAAGATGAAAAAGGAAAAGATTTTAAATTGGATTTAAAGGATTTTTCTACAATTCTAACTCCGTCATCACCACGTGTATTGAGTGCTACAAGCTCGTCTTCTCCTTTTGACGATACTTTGTGTGGACTTAGTGTGGGGGAAGCCCCTTATGTTTCCTTCCCTTTCTCCACCGAGGACGATATATTTGATCCCGGAATTGCTTATAAAGGGAAATCTCGGTCTTCCACCGATGCAATAAATGGAAAATCTTTCTATTTGATTGGTGCGAGTCTACCTCGAGTAGCTCAATGTTTTTATGACTTACCCATTGTCCCACCCTTCTACTTTTTCTCATCTATTTTCTTGAAACCCTTTGGGTTTATGTTGACTCATGATGAAGTGGCGTTGATTTGTTTTTCCAATGAAAACGAGAACGCCATCTTCGATCCCGGTATTTTGCACCATCAAAGGACTTAGTCCTTAATACCGGTTGTTTTTGGGCCTTGTTTATCATGTAAGCCCCACCAAAAAATTGACCATACCATGATTATCCCTAAATGATCACATTTATGGGGATTCGAGTCGAGCTTTTGACTCGGTTATCAAAAACAAGGTGCCTCGTAGGGGAGACCCATGCTTATCCATGTACATATTATTTCTTTCTAATTAGTTTAATGTGAGGGGATTTGTGCCCTTCCAACCTTTGTTTCGTGGTTGTTTGTGCATTGTGGTTTTTATGATCATGATCTTCATGATTGGAGCCTCTCGTGTTCGTTTATGGGAGCACTCGATCGTTTACTTTGAAGACTTTCTCAATATCCAAATGATATATCCTTTTGATGTTCTAACCTTAGGTTTTTAGCACACTTCATAAACGGCTATTAATTTATTGGTTACACCCTTTCCATGCTAGATTAGGCATTCGACTACGTCTCTAGTATGGGGGTGTTTGTACCCCTAGACTCGAAACATTGAGGACAATGTTTAACTTTAGTATGGGGGGGTGAATAGATACTTGCCTTGCCAAACCTTCATGTTTTCCAAAGTTTATCTTTTTGTTTATCGTTTTGTTGCAAAATAAGGCTAAAAATGGCAAATTTTAAACACCCAAACTGATTTAAAACTTATCAAAATGAAAGCTAAACTAACATATAACCTAATGACCACCTAATTAGTGTATTTAGACAGGTTATAACCCAAATTCTTGTCACAAATCTTGGCTAAACCCTTATCCCAAACACCCCTTAATGTTCAAAAAATCAAAATTATCAAGCAATCCTAATCTAATCTACACAAATCTGATTTCAAACACCTTATCATGCATACCAGGGCACAAATGAGCATATCCAAGCAAATAAATCAACACTTAAGCAATTTTTACAAAATCACAAAAAGCATATTGATCACAAATTTTTGAGAACTGAAAACAAGGGAGCAAGGATGTTACCTTGTGGGACCCACATCCAGGTCCCACAATGGCTGCATAGCCATCTCCTTCAGGCTGGGGCCTGAGCTGATCCTCTAGGATGAACAGTCAACGGCTCCAAGTGATGATGATGTTGTCTTGTTCTTGCTTTGATCCTACACAAAACAGACAACCAAGGAAAACAATCTTCAAGTTATATGAGCTTAAATTAGGCATTCGACTACGTCTCTAGTATGGGGTTGTTTGTATCCCTAGACTCAAAACATTGAGGACAATGTTTAACTTTAGTATGGGGGGGTGATAGATACTTGCCTTGCCAAACCTTCACGTTTTCCAAAGTTTATCTTTTTGTTTATCGTTTTGTTGCAAAATAAGGCTAAAAATGGAAAATATTAAAAATTTTCTCATGTTTTATAAGTGTTTGAAGACACGAATGTAGGTTTTTCGATGGCGAGAATAAGAGTAATTTTTGACTCGACCGTGCGTGTTGAGCACTTAGCTTTGATTCCTTAACTACACATTAGGCTAAGTCTCTTAAATGAGGACGAGAAATGATAGAGTTAATTATAAGTTACTATGCTAAACGTAGAGTACTCGTATTCTTTCAAAAACTCATATGTTCTCGTTGTTTGCTTATTCTCCCTTCGCTTGTAAATATTTTTTGCTTAATAAATATTGACTTAGCGGTTTAGTTAGGATTGTTGGGTTTCTAGTCTTTTCTAGTAGCTTCC
Source organism: Glebionis coronaria (assembly GCA_025667525.1). Lineage (NCBI taxonomy): Eukaryota > Viridiplantae > Streptophyta > Magnoliopsida > Asterales > Asteraceae > Glebionis > Glebionis coronaria. The sequence continues at coordinate 493,223,848 of CM046874.1, forward strand.
GTGTAATTAATCTGGGAAGACATTAAGGTATCGCCAGCGTCACGGTTTTGAAGTATTGACACCCTAATAATCGAAAGCTTCACCCAATAATAAGATTTCAAGTGCTCACCTAAATCTAGCAAACAATTTGAAGCCCCACAAGGCCGAAAAATCTATGCAAAATTGAAAGTGAATCAAGCCTTAATCTTCGAAGCTTTAAAGATCCAAAATTCGCTTTTACGTGAGGATATACGTCTTTGGCTAATAAAACCACCGATGAGGCGGATAATAAAAGGCAAGGCAAGACCAAAGTCATAATAAAAGCTTCATGGCGAAGTTGAATAAAAGATGGAGGTAAACCAAAGATAATAAGGCCCTTCCGTTAGGGGGTGTATAAAAGTCTTGGTAATAAGTCTCATGTTCAAAACCGTTATAAAACCGTGTTTATCGATTCTTCTTGTCAACTTAATTTTTTAACATCGTTGTCTATTGGGAGGGGTTATTGATTTGATGGTCTTGGTTACACCGTTAGGACTCTATTTTTAGACCTAAATCTCTATTATCGCATAAGTCAAACAATGTATCCTCGTGAAACATTCAAGACATAATAAAATATAAGAGATACAACTTAGGAATAATGGGAGAATAAGTACGTGATTAGGGCATATGAGTAGTGTTAGCATTACTAACTTATAATGACAATGATCTCGTTGCACGCTTGGCATGGAATTGGGGTGAAAATCATGGACGATGAAATTATTTCTAACGAAGCATTCACGTGTTCTTATTCTATGAACCTAAACGTCCCATTTTGCGATGAAAATCATGCATTATGTCTAAAACGCAAGTAGTAGTAATAGTAGTAGTATAGCTAGTTTATCTTTCAATAAAGTGAATAAAAATGAATTTTGGAGGTGCTACGATACTTTATTCTAGCATTACGTGAGGGCACGGTAATGGTTTAGTATGGGGGAGTGATGAGACTGCTTTTATACATAGTCTCATCGTCCAAATCGGGCTTAAAATGCATTAAATATCATTAAAACTGCCAAATATATACTCGTGTTTGTTGCTTGTGTATTTTAGGTACGGATATTGAGGAAATGGCAAAAGATCACAAGAATCAATCAAAAACGAACACGGGAAACGAAGCCGCACAATGAACAGGACCCAAATCATGATTTTCCAAAATGGTCCTTGAAGAATTGAAGATTGGCAAGAATGGTCCCTCAACTTTAGAAGGCTTGTCATTTTATACCCCTGTAAATCCTCAAAATTACTTGTGGGTCCCTAAAATATCAAGATTGTACAAGTTCAGTCCTTAGAGAATGAAGAATTTACATTTGAAGTCCTTGTTTTAAGTTTGAAAATAAGTTGTGCCAAAAATGACAACTTTGGTAAAGTTGTTTACAAAGGAATGGAGTTTGTTTGCTGATTATTACAAGATGAAGAAACAAAGGAACTTGGGGGGCATTACTGCCCAGACAAGAAACTCTCATCCACCAATACAAAACTGACACCTCACTAAACCCACCCATTTACCCGACCCTACCCATTTAACCTACCCATTTACCCAACCCAAGCCCACAACCCACCAGTTTATTAATTAAACTGGGTCAATTAGTCAAACCCCTTTTAACCTTCCCTCCAAACACTTATTTAAAAACATTAACCCCCAAACTGGATTAAACTCAGCTTAATCACCCACATAAACCCTAATTTTCCCAGGCACAATTAACTTATAATCAAAGGGGTTTTTGTTGCATCTTTCCAGATGGGTAATTTATCCCATCCACATCACATCCCCACCTTCAAACTTGCACCCCGTGACATGTGTGGGTCCCCACGTGGCTTCCCTGCTCCCCCATTTTGGGCAAAATACGAATCTTACAGCAAATCAACGTCTCTAGTGCAATGTCTTGCTCCCAAAGATTGGATAAACGACTCAGATTGGTCCACAAACAACTGGCATCACATGATCATCCTTGACCAAGTTCAAACAAAGGGCAAGACTGGAAATTTACATCTAGGGTCTAGGGTTTTCCCTCTTTTCTGTATTATTTTATTCCTAGTTCTAGATTATTCTTAGCTCATGTATAAAAGGAAGTCGCCTGTGACTCCTTCATTTTGTTCCAGATTTTCTTCAAAATTTTGTAATTCCTTTTTAGAAGTAATAGAAGTTGGTATTTTTTGTTTTAAAAAGAGTAATTCCTTTTTATAAGTTTTAAAAGTTGGTGATTGTTTTGAAGAATCTCTGAGTTCCATTAATAGTTTGTAACACTTTGTGTTTTGGGTTTTCAAAATAGGTTTTGAAAAGGTTTGATACTTTCAGAAATCCATGAATTTTGAGAAGTGAAAGTGGATTGGTATTACTGGATTTCTGAATTTGCACTTGGTTTGAAACGTGTTCAAAGATTTCAAGGTTATTGTTTTCAAAGTTCTCAAAAGATTTTTGGTAAAATCAGTTTGTTATACTTTTGGTTGACCATTACTGTTATACAAGCTCTCCATAAGCTGCTGACAACAGCTTATGGCTAAGCTCATATAACTTGAAGGTTGTTTTCCTTGGTTGTCTGTTTTGTGTAGGATCAAAGCAAGAACAAGACAACATCATCATCACTTGGAGCCGTTGACTGTTCATCCTAGAGGATCAGCTCAGGCCCCAGCCTGAAGGAGATGGCTATGCAGCCATTGTGGGACCTGGATGTGGGTCCTACAAGGTAACAACCTTGCTCCCTTGTTTTCAGTTCTAAAAAATTTGTGATCAATATGCTTTTTGTGATTTTATGAAAATTGCTTAAGTGTTGATTTATTTGCTTGAATATGCTCCTTTGTGCCCTGGTATGCATGATAAGGTGTTTGAAATCAGATTTGTGTAGAGTAGATTAGGATTGCTTGATAATTTTGATTTTCTGAACATTAAGGGGTGTTTGGGATAGGGTTTAGCCAAGATTTGTGACAAGAATTTGGGTTATAACCTGTCTAAATACACTAATTAGGTGGTCATTAGGTTATATGTTAGTTTAGCTTTCATTTTGATAAGTTTTAAGTCAGTTTGGGTGTTGAAAATTTGGCATTATAGTATAAAATCAGAAAGTGCCTTGTTTGACTGATTTTGTGTAAAGTTTGTGCATCAAATCTTGGTAGCTGTTAGATCCTAGGTCATTTAAGGATTGTGTAGTGCTTATTTGTCATTTGGTTGGACTGAGTACAAGTTTTGAGCTATTGAATTTCACTTTTGTGCCAAATAAACTAGTAACTTATCACATACCTACACCATAGCTTAATCAGAAACTTTGTGTGCCCTTTTGTGTGAAATCTTGTTAAGTGAGTATAAGGGTGCCCAATTGTCCAAGGCAAACCAAGCCAAGAGCTTTCCTAAGCTTAAAAGGTCACCAGACCTTGAATTTATAACTAGTAGTGGGAAACAACTTCCCACTGGTAGCACACAAGTTGGTACTGCTCAACTAGCAGACAAAACCAAACAAGTGTCACTATCAGCTTTCTACTTTTTTTTGTCTTTTGTGGCTTAAAATTAGAGTTAGGACCTGAAAATAGTTTTGTTATTTTTCTAATTTAATTTATGATTTTTCTGTTTAATTAAAATTTTTATTACTGTTCATTTGCTATTTTTTACATTTAATAGCTAATTTAAATACTTTTTAATATTCTGTTTTTGGCATTTAGTGGTAAAAATTGTTATTTTTCAGTTTTAATAATTTTCCTAGACTTAGAAAAAGATTTTAAGATTTTTGGTATAAAAAGTTTTTACTGTTCATTTTTTTATTATTTTTTAGAATTAATTTAAGTTAATTAGGGTTTTATTTAAACTGTTTTTGTCTTTTAGTGAAAAATTTAATATTTTTCAAACTTTTTCATTTTTCTACTGTTCTTTAGAGTAAATTAGGATTCTTAAAATTGGTAAATTATTTTTAGCATTATTTTATTATTTTTTATAATTATTTTAGTTTAAAAATAGTTTTTAGTGATTTAAAAATAGAAAAATAGTTTTTAAAAATTAGGAAAAATACTTTTTATTCTTTAGATAATTTAATTAAGTTATTTGTTCAATAAAATAATATTTTGGACATTTTGATTAATTATATTTAATTTTAGGGCTTTAATTAGCATTTAAAATTGAATATTTAATTAATAAAAGGTTTTAAAATATTTTTATTGGATTTTTATTCTTATTTATATTATTTTAGACTTCTTTTAGCTTTTAATTAATTTTTAGGTTTAAAATTTTTAATTTTGTAGTTTTACGATTTTACGTGAACGCCTTTTCGTCTTAGCTCGATCCGTCTTCGTAACCGTCATTCTCTTCTCACCCCATTTCTCTTTTCTTTTTTTCAATATAATCACAAACATTAATCAATTCATCACACAACGCACTAGCCTCCTTGGGAAACGAACTTGAACTTATTTGGTCATTAGTGCTCGGTTTTCCTAAACCGACATTTAACGCTTACCACTACTTTGTTGCTCTTTTCCTAAAGGGTACAAAAACTCTACATCATGGATCAAATCTTGAATATACGCTAGAACCTTGTAAATGATCGAACAAATCTATCATCTTGGGTAGTGGATATAGATTTTTAATCGTCAATTTACCTAGTTCACGGTAATCAATAAATATAAGAAATAATAACACCATAACTCTTCATGATGACGAGTCTTGATAGAATAAAAGCTTTCTCCGACAACTCTCTCAGTTGCACGGTAATTCTTTTAATTCAGATGGTGCTGACGTACAGTGCACAACCCACAGGTGCAGCACCGGGAATATAATCAATACCAAATTCAACTTGCCTTAATGGCTAAAGTCTAGGTAATTCACCAACAAATACCTCCTAAAGTTTCAGATAACAGAAACATATTTTAATAAATTCATATTAGGTTCTTTCTAGATTATAATATCTATGACTAATTCATAACCATTCACGGTATAATTTCAAGTCTAAATGCGGGATATGGTCATCCATCAAGAATTATTTAGATCACTTTTGATAATCAACATCTTATCTATTAGGGACTTCTACTCGAGTTCCCATCAATTAAGGCAATGTCGTCATGTCATAATCAATCAATCCATTCTACCGGCACTATCAACTTTTCAGTTTTATTGTCGTCGATAAGATGTGAACTTCTCAAAAGACTAATAATAACTCATAATCCTTCACAAATTCAAGGATATCTGGATACATAACTAACCTTTAAAAAAGTAAGGTGAAAGCATAATTTACGCGAGAGAATTTCAAATCAGATACGGACGAAAACATTTAACGAATACGAATATATCCCATGTTTTCATAATTTGAGTACGCATTCGAAAGCTCCTCGGATCGTTACCCAGGTCATTCAAATGAAATCAAATTAAAAGAAATGATAGGAACATCGATACATCCAATCGGGTATCAACACTCGGTAATCAGATACTTCTTATAAGAATCTCGCCACGGGAGAATTGGACAAGAAAGAATTGTAAACTGTCAAATAAGACAATTTCCACAGATGAGTAAATTTGACTCAGAAGAATAGATGCTACAGGCACATATGTAGGTGTCCCTAACACTATGTCCCTATTTTTCACTTCTTGCAGATCTCATAAAACTTAATCTTTCACAATCTTCAAAGAAAATTTAGTGTTTATTAATAAATTCATGGTGACTACTAATCAGCCTTGCATGGTCACTTCCAAATTGTATGTAGGCGCGCAACTATATACAATTTCAAGATTAACGATGCAATACTCAGTTCGTCAAAATTTTATCATCATGTTTATAATAAAAACATTTTCATGCTTAATTCTTAAATAAGAATCAAAAATAAATTTACAAAGATTTTCTTTGTTATGAAAACAATTAAGTATTCCAAGGTGTTTTATAAACAACTTCATTTCGATAACGATTACTTATATATCTCACTTTGAATAATCCTTATAGTGATGAAAATCCAATTTTCTCAAAGGATACTGTTTTATCTTATAAAAACAATGAGTGATCTGCAAAAGAGTGATGAAAAGTTGTTTACCAAGAACTAACCACAATATAATTGGAAATGAGCTTAGCCAATTAATCATGACGTGCATGACCTCGATGGCACTCAAAAAGAATAATCCACAACCTAACTCAATTCGAGATGAGTACTTGTTCAATGGTTGCATCACTAATGCGATCATTAGAAAGAAGCAATAAAAGATAGATAACATCGATATATGTAGGATTTAGCAATCAATGGTAGTCTTTTCATTAATCACAAACAAGTCAAAATTGAACCGTAACACATTATGTGTCACTATGCCATACAATTCCAAGAACTCATCCTATCAACTGATGTCTCAGTTTAGTTAGGGATTTTTAAAAGATACGACAATGAATACTAATCTACAAGAGTCATGGGGGTTCCACCCGTCCCGGAAGATCCATCGGTCCTAATTCAGAAGAAGATCTCTTCAATTTATTTCTTGGACACTGGGCATCCTCGTTAGTGGACAATGGCCTAGGAACAACACTTTAAACGAACTAACAATCAATTAAAACCTTATAATTCAATCACAAAACTTAACGACTTCCTCTTAACAATCTCATATTCCATACGGGTTGAATTTTACTTTATTCAAATTTCAACCAACTTATACTCAATGCAACATCCTACCTCATTTTCCAATACTTTCAACCTTATTCTTAAACCTTAAAAGGGCAATAAAAGCTCGATATGAACAACACTTAATTTTCAGTCCTATAGCTCTTACAACAATGGTTATCAAATGAGTCACTAGTATAAAATGACTCACACATTAAATTAGACTTCTCGGAAAGGTACTAGTGGCATGAGGCTTTTGGGTAATGGTTCCAATGACAGCCTCAAGTGCAATATTCACCCTTTCGATTTCAATTTAAGAATTGGGTGACAACGAATCAGATGACACCTTTCCAGGTGGTAACGTTTTGTCAAACTCCACTCTATAAGGAAAGATCGTCATGACATCGATATCAGATTTAATCTCGCCAATTCTTCTTTAATATCACAATTAACTAATATCAACATTTCTACGAATATAAACCATTTGTTGGGATCATAAATATCCACAACTTGGTTTAGATCTAGGATAGCTAGAATTCCTACGAGAATAGCTTCAATTAATTTACTAGGGGATTTAGGGTTCCTTGTGACAATCTACGTCGTATAAATACCTCGTATAAATATCAAAATAATCATCAAACAATCATGTAATAAAATTACATCATATATATATATATATAATCCAAGTTATATATATATTAAAATAACACATCTCAGTCTGGCCTTGTCGGTAACTCGGGAATTCTTCGGCACCGTTATAGTCAAAAGATTTTTAGACATTTTTATAAAATGTTTATAGTTAAAAGATTTTGAAATGTTTTATTCAAAACCTTGGTTTTAAAATCTTTCGTTCTCTATAACGAGAGCTCTGGTACCAAACTGTAACACCCCCAAATTTACACAATTCAATACAGCGGAAGACTCGTTGGTGTTACGGCATAGCACATTACTCACATCATAGACAACGCTTAAAAATCGCGTCATTTAATAATAAAGCATTTCCATTCATAAATATCAAGTTTACATAGGTCCCAAGTCATTGTATTTCATATAGGTTTTACAAAGCATTTGAATGGAAATTATTATTTAAGTGCGGGCCATGAATTCTTGTTGTCTTCCCGAGAATTACCTTCAAGTACCTGAAATATAACATGTTAAAAGAAAAGGTCAGCGATAACGCCGAGTGAATTTATAGAGATTAATAAAACCATTAATATATCATCGATATATATATTTATTACCGAAATCATTTTGTACAAATCCTTTTAGTACGCCATAAAATAGGCCAAAAACATTTTATACAAATCCTTGTTAAAATCATAATATAGGCTTTTGCCTTCAAAACCATTATACGAACCAATGTCATAAAAACATCATACAATACGTTTTATAACGTTGTATAAAGTTAAATAAAAACCGTTATATGGATATGGTTATATAAAACCAAAACACGAACATAATATCAATAATAAGACCCTGTATACCTAGTCAGGCAATATATCATTATTCAATGCGTATAGCAGTATTTCGTTAATTGGATTATTATAAGCCGCATGACATTGTTACCTTACTACATCAAACAACGGGTAGCTAGCCCGAAACTCATTTTTCCCATCTAAGTTAGCGTGTCGTCACAATAATCACGCTTGTGTAAATCTTCTCATACATAAATTCGCTTACCAATCAATGTGGCACGACGGGGATCAACCGTCAAGGCGCGAAATGGGGTGATCGTCCCCAAATAGTACTATTATATGCATAAGCGTCTACCAAATCCCGGTAGTTCACAATTCATGCTAATGGGACTTTTAGTGACATAACCTAACTTTAACAATCCATTTCATTTCATCTATCGGGTCATTTAATCATTCATCGGGTCATACAATCATTCGAGTCCAAGTCAATAAACAGACAATCGGGAAAACTAGTGTCCTATTTTATAAAAACTAACATGTTATCTCCCTCGCGGGTTTATAAAACATTTCATAAAAACATTTAAAAGAGTGTGAGGCTATGAACTCATGTTGATGTGGGAAGGCGGTTATCGGCGATTTGGATGTACGACACGTGCTTCAATCACGGAATCCTAGACAAATAATACTCGTCTTAGACTTTTGTCCAATGATTTTATCAAAATAACAATTATGTATATATATGATGACTTTATACATATGATGATGATCATGTGGGTTTATATATTCTCATTCACTCATTTTTGTGTTATGTGTTGACAACTTTTATATTAGTTTACTAGTTTTACCTATTTACATGTTTTAGGTCCAATAAGCCTTTTATAAGTCCATTAGTTTGTATTAATCCATTTTATACTTTTGTTATCAGTATTATACTTTACATGTTAGGCCCAAGTGGGTTAAGCCCAATAAGTAAATTTATAAGTGTTTTATTAACTAGTCGGGTTTATAGTCCAATAAGGCTACTTTGGCCCGTTAATGTCTATATGTTGTAAAGCTCGGGTTTTATCGGTTTTTACTTGTTATATATGTTTACACATCAGTATGTGAGTTTATAAAATTTTACATTAGACGGGTCCGACCGCCTAAGTTTTATTTGACAAAAATGTTAATCTATCGGTTTTAGCCGAAAAGACGTAAAACTTAGTATATAGTTTTATAACATGGAAAAACATTTATATTTATACTTTATATAACATAATCCATTTTAATATCAACATTTATATAACTCTTTTATTATAATCATTATCAACTAGTGGAATTTGTATTTATATATATTTTATATAAATTTTTTAGTGCTTATATTATATATTATTTATACAAAATCAGTCCTAAAAATCTAGTTTACTAAAATGATCATATCTAGAGTTATACATGGAGATAGAAACCCAAATTTTTATCACAGAAACTACATGATATGTGCTTCATTTTATTCCTTTATAGCTACTGATGAATCAACTTCTAAATATTTAAATAAATTCGTCCAAAACAGTGTAGGCATATTTGCACTCTAAACTTGTTTTGATCATATCTCACTCATTTTTAGGATTCCATTGTATGGCCAACTCTCACATGTGTATAACACCTAATACTTACTGTATATTTATTCCACTTCACCATTTTATCAGTTTAACATTTGGTTACTTACTGTTTTTATACAGCCATCTTATTAAGCAAGATTTAACCATTTTACATGTGGTTTTTCTATCTTTTTACCCATGTTTATCAAATCTATCAACACCAAATCCCCACATAATATTTTTAATCATCATTCATCATCATATACATATATATAAATAAAGAAAATACAAGATTACATAATCAAAATAACAAGAGGATAGGAACAACAATCTCTATACCACCATTAGTGATGAAAAGATGAGTCTTTGATGAAGAAGGCTTGGATTTTGTTAGAAAAACTTGTGATAAACCAATATCATCTTCAAGTCTACCAACCTTTATAAATTTCTCATGGAAAATCAGCCCTATGACACCAACAAATCTTCTCCTTGGATGTTAGAATCACCTCCAATCTTCAAAGCTTCAAAGTAGCATCATCATGTGTATGAGTAACACATGATTTTATGGCTATCATAGATCAAATGAGGGTTGTTTTTGATGAATAGTGGACGAATTTTAGAGAGAGAGGAGAGTGTTAATGTTGGTTTGCATGTGAAATGGAAGTAAATGGTAAAGTTTAGTGGTTTTTGCTAGTTTGGTGGGAAAAGTTAGCTTTCATGTGAAGCTAAGCTTCCATGTGAAGCTAAGCTTCCATGTGTAAGCTTATAGCTACAAGGGTGCCACATCATGGATGTGGTGTCCTCTTTTGGTCGTCCCATGTGTTAGTGGGGTGGGATAAACTTGTTTTGTCCCATCCCGCTAATTTACGGGTATTCCTCGATTCTAGTTTCCTCGATTTACGTGCCCTCGGGTCGTTTTACGAAAAACGTTTTTATAAATTATGAATCAACGACACAAAACAAATCTAATAAAAATTATCTCATCAAAAACGGAGTTCAAAAACGTAAATACGTAATCCTAAGGTTTCCGGTTTAGTCGTAAAGGACGTTAAATTATAACCGTAAGTCCTAATCTCTTCTCGTAAATTTGTGAGTTTATGAACCAACACAAATTTAAAATCTCAAAATAATATTCACGGATAAATTTATTTCCTGAAATGTCGGACTGTCACCAAAAATGGTGCATGTAAACGTAAGCACGTAACGTAGAATCCTCCGGTTTAGACGTAGTCGATGCTACTTCAAGACGTAAATCCAAATTTATTCCCAGAAATAAGTGAGTTCATAATATAACATTAAATTAATGTTTTTAAATAATACTTGAGAATAAAATATCAACCATAAATTGACGGATTGTCACAATCTGGATTTGTTGGAGGAAAAAAGGGAGATCGCGGCTATAAAATGAGGCCATGTCCAAGGCTCGGATGAAGGCTTATTATGACGCCAAGGTTAAAGGTGTTTCTTTTCGACCAGGAGATTATGTCTATCCTGCTAACGAAGCAAGTCGAGCGGAGAATACAGGGAAGCTGGGCCCTAAGTGGTAAGGAACGTATGAGGTCACGGAGGCCTTAGGACGGGGCGCGTACAAGTTACGTGACATGGATGGCCGCGATCTGGAACGCACATGGAATATCTCCAATCTCAAAAGGTGTTATCTTTAAAAGCTACGGCTTCCGCATGGACACTTCGCTATATTTGGCTTTAATGAAGATTCATGTGTTCTCTTTGTTTTGTTTCTTATGCTTTTATAGGTTCTTTTTGTTTTTAGGGTTTCCCATTCTTGTCAAAACAAAAAATGTAAACACTCTAATAACATGCCATGGCGCCTAGCTAGCTCCACGACTAGTTTTCCGTACAAATTGTTTGGTTATTCTTTAGATTCTATTATAGTCATATGGATTTAGTTATTATTATAATATGCCATGTCTCATTCATATGCATTCATTCAATAACTGTACATGTACTATACGCCTCCAGGTGGGGTAACAGGATTAAGTGAACCTAATAATTCAACTTGTCGCATAAGAGGGATGCAACCCCAGCGACGTGGATCATGTATCCTTACTAGACAACTTACTCACAAGACGTTGTGATAAGTTTTCGTATGTTGTACTCATGCAGTGCTTTGCATAGTAAAGACGCACGCCGCACGTCTAGTAAAATATAGACTTGCTTGTATTTTTTTGAGTAAGACGTGACATGTCATGCAGTGTAGGTATACGATATCCAACAAAAAATACACAAGTTTCAAACTCATAACAAAATAGCCGTGGTTATCACGGATTTACTTGCATACATATGACAAGTTATTTCACACATCAGTCTTAGCCGTGTACATACACCACCGAATAAAAGATACAAATGTTTACAAGGTAAATTACAACGGAGGTAGGAACTCCCCTATATCCTTCTTCCCTTCTTCAATCATGGCGTGGAGGGCCTCCCCACGAGCATTCTTCCCATCATGTGCCTTGATCATATTCGCATCCAACGCCTCGGCAAGCAGTTTTTCAACTTTCATCACCTTCGACATGGAGTCATAGGTAGGCAAGGTTAGTTGGATGGGATCGGCAGTATGCTTGGACATTATTACCTCATTAGGAGCATCTTTCAGAACTTCTAGCTCGTCCAAGAGAGGATGTTGGATTTCAGCGAGAGCATCTATTGACGCAGTCATCTTGTCCGCGGCTAAGGGGTTGTGGTAGGCGTGCTGGGTAATATCTTCCTTCTTACCTATTAGCTCCGCAGCTTGGACCAGGCCTTCGTGCCTACCACGGTCAATCCCATCCGATACGACGCCTGCGAATGCTTGCAGCAGGTAAGGAGCTTCCATAACCTTGCTCACGGCAAGGCGCATTCCCTGACCAATCATCCACTTGCGCCCAGCTATGGCTGATAGCAAAGGAGGACACATCCTTTCAGCATAATCCGTGGCCATCTTTCTTAGCTCCTCCTCAGCTGTCGCAGCTTGCTCATCCAAAGTAATCCGCGCTTGGGTTAGCTCATCCTTCAGCGCGTCGCGCTCTAGTGCGATTTTGAATGCTTGTACGGTTATAGGTTTGGTGGAGGCTTCGGCTGCGGACACCTACATATGGCACTTAGAGTTATCACAGGGATAATGTGGCTTTTTTATTGTGTACAAATAAACAATCATATTGAAAGCATACCTTCTCGTTGGATGCGACTACAAGGGCCTCAAGCTCGGCGATGCGTTTTTCCCGAGTGTTGGCGTGATGGGCCTGCTCCTTCACGGTGGACTCTGCTACAACCAACGCCGTCTGCAAGGATGTGATGGTTTTATCGTGCTTCACAACTAGTGCTTCACGATGAGCTATCTTTTTGTCTGCACGCTTCACATTCGCCAAGGCCTTGATTAGACGGCGTCTTAAGGCTGCACCCACTGTCACTTGGTGTGCGGATGACACATCGAACTGCTCCAGTAATGACTCATGGTCTAGTTCGTCCAAGTCTTGAGCCAGGGCCGGAGGAGTGATATATTCGATAAATTCCGTGCACTCAGGCTCGACCTCCAACCTTGTTAAACTGGATAAATTCCATGCTAGGCGCAGGCTGGTCTCCGGTCCTTCAGGAAGTGGCTCCTCGACATGTGTCACAGGGGGGATGGAGGTCTTATTGATGTCGTGGGTGAAGGTTCCCTTTCCACCTCATCCTCTTGGGCTACTGTCGACGAATTCGCCCTGTTATTAACAAATTAATTTTGTTTATGCATTCTATCCTTAAAACAAAAAAAAGAAAAAAAAGAGGATAAAGAATGAGAAGGTGCTTACGTGGTACAAGTTGTAAGTTCCGGGACGGTAGGAGCTACGGTACTCACGGGGGTGGCCATCCAGAATTTTTCTTCTACGTGCGGTGTAGGGTTGACCTGGGCCGTCACAGTTTCGCTTCTTTCATGGTACTGAGGATGGTCTTTTCTTAGTTTCATTGGGGGAGCGTTAGAGGTCCCCTCCCCATCCCCTAGTGTCTTTGCCACCCTCCTGGTGGTCTTTCTCTTTCTGGATACGGGCTTGGGGGACCCAGAGGCTTGGGTAATTTCTTCATCCTCACTAGTAAGGTTGATGAAATCCTCTTCTTCTACATCCTCCTTGTGCGGCACGGCGCCCTCCAGCAACAACTCTCCACCATCTTCATTGTGGAAGTCAAGAGGGGATTTCTCGATAATAGGCTCTCCCTCATCTGATCTTTGCTCGGAAGTTTCTTCAAGAGGGATGGTTTGGTCTGCGGTTGCATCAAGAAGAGTAAGTTCATTCTCTTTCAGCGGGCGGAATCCTTCGGGCACTTTCATTGGGCCGCCCTGGCGCAATAGTCCATGTAGGTTCATCTCTGCGGACATATACAATTGTACGGATTAGTAAGTTCCCGACATGCAAATGACATTTATCATATCTACAAATATAGGTAAACCTACCCTGCCTACGTTCCGTCAGGAAGCACGTATACATGTCTACCCTCCCATAATAGTGGCGGCTTAATCCTACTAAGCACAGAAAATGCTCCGACAACCCCCTATGGAATTATGTGCGGTGGGTATCTAGTATTTTCAAGTCTTTGCTGCTATAGTCTTTGGATTTGGGCGGAAAATCTTTGGGTACTCTGGTTTTCAGGACGAAAGGGGAAGGGAATACTTTCTCATCAACAAAAAAGTAATGATCGTACCAGCTCTTAAGGGAGTCTAAGGGCTTCCTATACGTCATGGGGGCGTTCCCGGATCATTTTTTGAACGACAGCCACCCATTTACTAGTTGGGGGGAGTAAAAGACCCTAAATAGGTTTACGGTCGGGGTTACTCCGCATGTATGGCATGTAATCTCAAATTGATTGATTTTACACGCCCCTATGCAGTGTAGCTGGGTTATGTGGAAATCATAGTACAGAAGCAGATCTACCCAGAACTTGGATAAGGGGATGCGGTAGTTAGCCGAATCGAATAAGCGCGTATATACGCCTATCTTTTCCCTCGGTGCATCCGTAATTGCTTCACCGTCACCTGGATAGGTTGGGTGTACGCTTTCGGGGATGTAATACTTAGACAAAAAGTCTATATATTTTTCTGCATGCATCACATTCAGGACATCCGTAATAACGGGATTGTCCTTTACCATGTTTTATAAAAAGGGTTTGAAAGGCGTGATGATCTAACCTGCGCTGATGGAAATCCGTGGAATAAGAGGCAAAAGATGGAGGGGAGAAGCTTGGGAATAACAATGGCGGAATGACTATGAACTGTGTGTGTAACAGTATCACACACCAACTCTTATATAGGGTGGCCTCGATTTCCGAGGTAACGTGGATGTGTGCCACGTGTAAACCACTACGCCCATCCAACAGGTGGGATTTCTGACACTTCTGAAAACGTCAAAAGGGACCCATGGGTCGCTTCTTAACAGTTTTACGTGGCTCAATGATGGGCATTAATGGTGCACTTTTTTAGGTGTGCGAATGATTAGTTGACTATCATTAATGCATTCATTCTTGTGTCGGGTTATGCGGTCATACGTAAGACTATAATCCATGCTGTATTTATTTTGTCTCGGACGTTATGTACAGCTGGGGGAATTCATTCCATGTAAGGTTGCCATGTGCGGCCGGAACAAAATTTTCACAGTTTATCATTCCCTAGAGGATTTTTCTTGGTACGTCCAGGGAGCATCTTGATAGTCTAGAGGTTACGCCTACGGCTGTAACAACTAGACTGGGGGGACATGATGAGGTATAGTCCCCAGCCGGGTCATGAACCCGGCCCACGGGTACTACCCGTATCCGGCCCATCACAGATGGGTGGGAGTAATGTTATTTGAGCTTATGGGCTTGGATGAATAGTAACCGCACACACGTGTGCGGCCCACGGCCCGGCATGCCCGGTGTAGGGTTAGACAGAATCATACTCTTACTATGATTATGATTTATCCCAAAGGAGAGGATATTCACTCACCATAATTAGAAGATAACAAACAATCTAAATCTGGTGATTATCCTTGCCTTGGGGCCGAAGCATCAGTGACAGCCCATTAGGGTTTCACTGCCTATAAAACGAACCCCCAAGGGTTCCACAAAGGTATTACATTCTACACACTCTCAACTCTCATCCGATTCCTATAACCCTAACCGATTACTTACTCTCACGCCTGAGTCTAATCGTGGGAAACATTCCCACGGTAAGCCTAACGCGTGTTGTTTAGTGTGCAGGATCCCAACCATACGATTCACTTGGTGCAGTAGCCGGAGTCCAGCCAACCCGAATTAAGCCTAATTCGGGTCTAGCAAGGATCACCCAACTTTTGTATCAACAACGTGCATGAATACATAGAGGGGTGACCTCGTCATGCAATTAGAGGGGTGACCTCTAATTATAAAAGTCTGGGTGAAGGGATCAGCTCCAATGTAACAGATGTAGAGCACACACCACAGTCACCTTGTAAACCTGTAAAACATGTACTAGGATGCACCCATACGCCCACATGATAATAATTATAATGGACAAGTAACTAAAAGGGACGCCGCGTGAAATCACTCTCGTCGCGGAAGAGTCATGACACCGGTGCCTCAAGTGTCATGGTTATAGTATCTCCATAACTAGGTGAACATGGTCATACATGTATATAGCTCAAGCAATTTAAAATGATAGCATGGCAAATACTAAAAAGTTTATGACATTTAAACTGGGGAAAACAGATGGCAGCAAACGGGAAATCCGAATCATGCATAGAAAGAGAATGTCCTTACTAAAGGACGGAATATCTGTACCTTATATCTAGTAACAATGAAAGATGAAAGGCGGATAGTACTACTCTGACTTCACGAGTGCTACATAATAAAGGACGTGAATGAGTTGTATATTCTTGTATAACTTACTAATTCTTAGTTTACTTTACTTGTTCTTGACTTGTCTCACTTGTTCTTGACTTTTTTTACTTGTTCATGTCTTGTTTTACTTGTTTAGGTCTTGTTTTGCTGTTTCATGTTTTATCATGTATTTCTTAGTGTTTCATGTGTTCTTGATTAACGTATTACGTGTTTCATGTGTTATTATACTTGATGTTTCATAATAAGCAGCTTTCTAAAAACAACAGGTTTCTATATATAGTAACTTTCCAAAAATAGCAGGTTTCCATATAGAGTAACTTTCTACAATTAGTAAGTTTTCATATATAGTAATAAGATGTTAAAGAAGCATATAATATAAGCTGAGGCTTAATGAACATATTTTATAAGTCATGATTCATCTAAATGATAATATAGTAAAGTTTATCTAATAAATAATATAACATGTCATAATCTTATAGTTAATTATTAATTAATAATATAACATTGTTTAATAAAGTAATTTTTAATTAATAATAAAGCATGGTTTATATCTTAATAAAACTTTACTATAAAGTTGGTAATTGAATAATTAAACTAAAGGCTATAATTAATTTAACTATACCATGGTTAAAATGCATTTAATTACATAGGCTAAATCCTTAATTAAATCATGTTAAATTATATGTACCATGTTAATTTCATGAATAATTATATAAAATAATTACTATAAGTCCATAATTAATTTAATTAACTTGGCCATGATTTATTCATTAATAATTACATAATTAATTATATCCTAAGTCCGAAAATAAATTAGCAAGTTCATAACCAAACACACCCTTGTGTGTGTTTTGGTTTATCTAAGCCCCGAACCTAGCCCATCGAGACCCATGTCTCGGTTGCAAGCACGAAACAAACAACACCACAGCCCCGACTATGGTTCCCTTGCCATTGCAGTCGTGGCCTTTGCCACTGGATGTTTCGTGGTTCCCACCGGCTACAACCGGTCCCCCTGTCAGTACAAAGATCCCACCGAGACCTATAAGGTTTCGGTTTTCCACTGCTAGAAACAACCACCCCCCCCCCCCCCCCCCCCCCCCCCCCCCGCTGTTCCTTGCTGTTGCGGCTGCCCATGAAACCCAGCTACCTAGACCACCATGTCTCGGCTGGTGGTTTATTAATCCCACCGAGAGCTTTAAGCTCTCGGTTTTCATGTATAACCAAACCAAAAACCAATTTTAATCTTGATCTTTTACATGTTTTAAATCATACAATTCATGTTCATAAAATTAATCAATAAATTCGTGGTTAAAGATTAATAATAATAAAAGAAAAGATTAAATAGGTGAAACCGAATGTGATATGATTTGGGAAGCAAACACGAACACCAATCCCAAATACAATCAAAGATTAAACTTTTTTTTCTCCTCCCTCTTTCTCTTGCAAAACCGGAAGCCAAAGAACAAAAGGAGGCTAGGGTTTCTTTGTTTTTGTAAAGTGGAAAATCAAAGAACAGTGTTTGTTTCCTGTGTTGTTAATTTCCATAACAGCCTGGGCTTGGCCCATTCTTGTTTTCTTTTCTTTAGGTCGGCCAAACAAGCACCCCTTAATATACTTTTCATTTTTTTGTTTTATTAATTCTCATGTGTTAAATGTTCATGACTTATGTTCGTGTTTTAAATTTGTGTTAAGTCTTGTTGTGCATTATTTATTATACGTAGACACTTGTCATTTGTATGATATTGTAAATCTATGTATAACTTAGAGTAAGAGATAGAAAGATAGATGATTTCAAACACACTTTAGAAAGAGAAAGTGATTAACTATGTGTAAAATGAAATGAAAAAACCACCACCCTCTCCAACTAAGGAGATGGTTTATATACCAAGCTCATAAGATGGGCTTGGGCTTACAATTGGACCGTCCATACATAACATGGACTAGGCCTTTCCTTGTTAACTAGTTATAAGATATCTAGACTACGAGCTACAACTTAATATATTGTCGAAGTGACAAAATCTTCCTAAATACGTAAAACGTATTTCCAACAATCTCCCCCTGAGGGAGGTCACTCCAAACAAGGGCGTTACCCCAGTTACAATAATAAAATAAACCTAGCATACGATGCTTGTCTTGAGATCGTAGTCTTCGTCTTTGTTTTCTTTTTCTTTTCTGGTGAACATGCTGATGTGATCTTTGATATCAATCTTTAGCATTAGTCTCTTGCCTTGATCTTGTGCATCCATCACTTGTGATATCCGCCTCCTCGTGACTTCATGTCCCACATACTTATACCTTCATAATTCTTGAAAGCTTCAGAGTTCGATACAGCGAAAGACTTTGACTTTTAGGCTTTCTTGAATTAGATGAAGTATTAAGTGCATAAAGTATAAGCATGTGGGGACGACTTCTTCTCGGATTCCGCAATGCCACCGTCTTCAAATGCTGCAACATAAGTAGACACGAACGAAATGGCTTTGAACATTTCATTCTAATTTGGTAGCATTTTACCTCCGGTCGGTGAAGAACGTTGGACGATATAAAATATCGTACTTGTGGCAGGTAGATTTAATTAAAAATCTCCTTGACAAGATTTCGCGGGTAAACCCGTTCTCTTTACTCGACCGTCCAAAGCTGACTACGAACATAAAGAGTGAATCATTTGGATAAAATTATCCGCATGATTGAAGCCGTCAATTCTGATTCCTGGAACAAGTTTGATTCATTAAAGAATCGCACCATCGTTGCTTTCCAGTTGTCACGAGCTTGATTCATATTGAATCTTGCAACTTACCTACCAAGTGCTGTTTAAGGTTAACACTAGAAGGATTTCCACTCATCACTGTGAACACTAAGGTATCACTCTGAGAGTTCTGGCAAGATCACTTAGATATTGCGTAGAGGCCTGGAACGTGTTTAAATTCAATTAAGAATTAAACAACTGTTGCTTTCCAGTTATCACAAGTTTGGTTCATAAAGAATCGCACAAGTCCCCTACCATGAGCTTTTTAATGTTCGCTCAAGAAGGATTTCCATCTTCATTGTAAATACTTTCATATTACTCGGATGTTCAGGCAAGATCATGAAGATTTTGCGTAGGACTCTTAAGATCTTTCTTACTTTTCACAGTGTGTGAAGAAGCAAGGAATTATGGAAGTGTGTCCTAATGAGATATTTGATGATCTCAAATGGCTCTAGACTTGATCGTGCACTTTGGATTTTAGTAATCAGAGGCTGGAGAGGAGTGCCACCATTTCCATACCTATTTATTCGGAGTTAATAAATCGATAGATAACGTGTTGTCTCCGTGTGATTAAAACAAATACCTTTTGAGAGATATCTGAGTTAGCTGGGATGGATTGTGCATTGCATCACTGGGTCTATGATGTCTTATCTTCAATATCAAGCATCATTTAAAATGATCTCAAAAGCATATGTATTGACCCAGTTTCTACCTAAGGTTGTAAGGAGGGCTTCTTTCTTTACACCCTTTATCTTTACAATTCTTTTTCATTCTTCAACCCCTTCAATGCTTACCAATACGTCATAACTAGCACCTTGTTGTGATTGTTCCAGTGCTAACTTAAGTACTTGGTCGGCATTCAGGTACGTTCACAATCTTTCTCCATCTTTCCTACGGACTACTATTTCTAGCTATGGGATTTCCTTGGGAAGATTCCTCCGGTTTAAGAAGAATCATTGGACTTAACCTATCCTACCATCCTTATGTCACCACAATCTTCACCGTCGTGAAATAAATGGGTTTTGGGTAAGTATATGTCACTATGAAAATCCATTTTGATATGCAAATCCGTTTTGCTCCCCCTTAACATATGCCCCGATATTCGAAAACATTTCGCATGTGTCGGGATGAGCCAGCACATTAAGTCAAACCATTTGTGATAATTTCCCATATTAAATCACATTTTCTCCCCCATAGTAAAATTATTAACCCAATCGATGTTTTTAATATCAATTTATTTAATGAAGTTTTAACAAAGGTTTTGGGAAGAAAAATGCAAGTCTATTTTATCTTCATGATACCGAATGTATGAGATATGATACCGATTAGTAACATGATCACATATTCACCATATTAGAAAAAATTGATAAGGTTGGACATGATTGATGATAACATCATATGATAAGATCAAATGGTTCTTGTCGGCATATGTTGGTCGCCTCGTCACGTCTGAAGTCATCTCTTGACACCACGTGTACAATTGGTATTGTTGTCTTGACACCAGTTTGTGAACTTGTCACTTTCGGCATCGAAGATTCTGAAGGCTTGACAATTGCTCCCCCTCAATTGTTGACCCGTGTTCTATTAAAAGAGTTGTAGTCGTCGCTTGAGTAGTCGCATCGTCGAGTATGTAGATACCAATTGTAGATTACTATGGTTGTAGAGATGATAGCTTCATAAAAACAAGACTTCTCTTGTTTTAACAAATAAATGCACTGAATCATACATAGATTTGTGTTAAACCAAGTTATAAAGTAAACTTGATCCCTTACAAGGTTTTAAAGTAAACGTTGCCCGAGAAAATTAATTCCCGTTGTGAGCCAAAGCTTTCATAAGAAATACTTGACTTTAAAGTGAAAACCGAGTTGCAGTCAGAAATAACTACAAGCCATTTAGGCATGTTTTATGAAATATTTACAACTTTTGTACGAACTGTATTTATGGCGCCGTGTCAATATTGATCGACATTTCTAAGGCCGTAAATATTATCGTACCAAAAGACATGCCTTTGAAAAAATAAAGTAAAAACATTTTTGGATTTTTATGATTTTTTCAATTTTTATGGTTTTTATATGGTTTTTATATTTTTTTTATTTTGCTTTTGTGGATAAAAATATAAA
This sequence comes from Glebionis coronaria, assembly GCA_025667525.1. Lineage (NCBI taxonomy): Eukaryota > Viridiplantae > Streptophyta > Magnoliopsida > Asterales > Asteraceae > Glebionis > Glebionis coronaria. Next base: position 493,245,092 of record CM046874.1, read on the forward strand.
CAATATATACAAATGATCACCAAGGATACGTAGAATAGTTTACCACCACTATTCTTTCGCTTCTTCTGCCAGTTCCTTAAGAGTCTCAGGCGAGAAAGTTCTAATTCCTAGCTTGTCGGCCAAAAATTCCATTCGAGCGCGATCTAAAGCCTTCCTGAAAATATCCGCCAACTGATACTCAGATCGGACAAAGTAAATCTCTATCACTCCATTTTCCACTTGCGCCTTGATGAAGTGGTAGCGAATGTCAATGTGCTTTGACCGGGAGAATTGAACGTTGTTGCAGCATAAGGCAATTGCACTCTTGTTGTCACAGTACATCGGAATTTTGTTGAAACCTAGACCATAGTCGGTTAATTACGATCTCATCCAAAGAATTTGAGCACAGCAACTGGACATAACTATGTATTCTGCTTCCGTACTTGAGATTTCAGCGCTTTTCTGCCTTTTCGATGCCCAACTAATTAGTCGATCTCCTAGTAGTTGCAAAGTTCCACTCGTGCTACGCCTTGTATCTTGACAACCCGCGTGATATGCATCTGCATATGCCATTAGTGGAATAGAAGAATCCTTTGAATACCATAGTCCCCGATTAATGGTTCCTTAAAGATATCGAAAGATCCGTTTAACAGTAGCTAAGTGTAACTCAGTATGACTAGTTTGATACCGAGCACACATGCATATAGAAAACTGAAGGTCAGGTCGACTAGCTATGATATACAGAAGGGTATCGATCATTCCACGAAAAAGTGTCGAATCAATGGAAATTCCATGTGGATCTGCATCAAGCTTAGTTCGTTCCACTATTAGAGTATTCACGGGGTCGCAAGATTCCATCTTATATTTCCTAAGCGATTCAAGGGCATACATGGATTGATTGATAAAGATGCCTCTAGGACTCTGAGATATCTGAAGTCCTAAGAAGAATGATACCTTTCCCATCATTGGCATCTTAAACTTGGAAGACATGAGTGTCCCAAACTCATCGGATAAGGTTTGGGTCGAGGCAACAAATATAATATCATCAACATACATTTGTACCATAATCATATGTTTACCTTGTTTCTGAATGAACAGCGTGGGATCCACCTTGCCTTTAGTGAAGCCTTGCGTAATGAGGAATTGTGACAATAGATCATACCATGCGCGTGGAGCTTGCTTCAACCCATATAGAGCCTTCTTAAGCTTGAACACATGATTAGGGTATTTAGGATTCACAAAACCATCCGGCTGTTGAACATAGACCTCTTCCTTGATTTCACGATTGAGAAATGCCGTCTTCACATCCATCTGATAGACGATCTGAAGGTCTACGCGATTAATGGCCTATTCTATATCATGGATTTGATGGATTAGGTTGGTTGATTTAGATGATAAACATAAAGAGATGAAGGAAAGAGATGAAGGATTAGAGAGAGAAAGGAGAGAAAAGGGGAAAGGTAGAGAGAGAAAGTTAAGATGGAAAATGATTAAGTGTGAAATGAGAATCAACAACCCCTCCTAACATGCTAGGAGGGGATATATATAGCCCACCCTACATGTGGGCTATATGGACCATACATTAACTACATGGATCACGAGCCCATTACATAAATATCGTTGGAGCGACCGATCCTTCATAAATACGTAAAAACGTATTTCTAACAATCTCCCCCTAAGGGAGGTCGCTCCAAGAAACAAAGTTCTAAATAGTCTATAACTCGTGATCTATGCTAACTAAGATGTGACCAAGACTTTATTGGGAAAAACGTATTTCCAACAATCTCCCCCTAAGGGAGGTCACATCTTTTTACAAAATCTTAAACCTAGCATCTATGCTTGAGTCTTCGATCTTGTTCTTGTGAATATGCTTGATGTGATCTTTGACTTTAGTCTTGAGCATGTTTCCTTGCCTTGACCTTGTGCATTCTTCACTTGTGATATTCGCCTCTTTGTGACTTCATGTTCCACATACTTATACTTTTAAATTCTTGAAAGCTTCAGAGTTTGATACAGCGGAAGACTTGACCTTCAGGCTTTCTTGAATTTGTTGAAGTACTAATTGTATGTAGTATAAGCATGTGGTGACGACTTCTTCTGGATTGTACACCGCAATGCCACCTTCTTGTTACGCTGCATAAGACAGTTAGCAACAAAACAATATACACGGATGAAATGGCCTTGAACATTTCATTCTAATTCGGTAGCAATTTACCTCCGGTCGGTGAAGACCGTTGGACGATATTAAATATCGTACTTGTGGCAGGTAGTTTCAATAAAGAACCTCCTTGACAAGATTTCGCGGGTAAACCCGTTCTCTTTACTCGACCGTCCAAAGCTGACTGCGAACGTAAAGAGTGAATCATTTGGATAATATTATCCGCATGATTTGAAGCCGTCAATTCATGTTCCTAGAACAAGTGAAGTTCAATTAAGAACCGCACCATCGTTGCTTTCCAGTTGTCACTAGCTTGATTCATAAAGAATCTTGCAAGTTACCTACCAAGTGCTGTTTGATGTTAACACTAGAAGGATTTCCATTCGTCACTGTAAATACTTAATAGTATTACTCTGAATGTTCTGGCAAGATCATTAAGATATTGCGTAGAGGCCTGGAACGTGTTTAAATTCATTTAAGAATTAAACCACTGTTGCTTTCCAGTTATCACAAGTTTGATTCATAAAGAATCGCACAAGTCACCTACCATGAGCTTTTTGATGTTTGCTCAAGAAGGATTTCCATCTTCATTGTAAATACTTTCGTATTACTCGGATGTTCAGGCAAGATCATGAAGATTTTGCGTAGGACTCTTAAGATCTTTCTTACTTTTCACAGTGTGTGAAGAAGCAAGGAAATATGAAAGTGTGTCCTAATGAGATATTTGATGATCTAAAATGGCTCTAGACTCGATCGTGCATTTTGGATTTTTAGTGATCGGAGGCTGGAGAGGAGTGCCACCTTTTCAATATCAGTCTATTCGGAGTGAATAAACCAATAGATAATGTGTTGATCTCCGTGTGATTAAAACAAATACCTTTTGAGAGATATTTGAGTTAGCTGGGAAGGGTTGTGCATTGCATCACTGGGTCCATGACGTCTTTCTTCAATATCGAGAATCATTAACAAAAATGATCTCAATAGCATATGTATTGACCCGGTTTCTGCCTAAAGTTGTAAGGAGGGCTTCTTTCTTTACACCCTTTATCTTTACAATTCTTTTTCATTCTTCAACCCCTTCAATGCTTACCAATACGTCATCACTAGCACCTTGTTGTGATTGTTCCAGTGCTAGCTTAAGTACTTGGTCGGCATTCAGCTACGTTCACATTCTTTCTCCATCTTTCCTAGGACTTCTAATTCTATCTAGGAATGTCCTTGGGAAGATTCCTCCGGTTCTAGAGAAATCATTGGACTTTAACCTATCCTACCATCCTTATGTCACCACAATCGTCACCGTCGTGAATAGAGATGTTTTTGGGTAAGTGTATGTCACCATGAAATCCACTTTGAAGTGCAAATCCATTTTGCTCCCCCTTAACATATGCTACGATATTCGAAAACATTTCGCACATGTCGGGATGAGCTAACACGTTAAGCAAACCATTTATGATTGATCATATCCCATATTAAATCACATTTTCTCCCCCATATTAAAAATATTAACCCAATCGATGTTTTTAATATCAATTGATTTAATAGCATTTTAAGAAAATTTGGGAAGAAAAATGCAAATCCAATTATCTTCATGAGTTACACAAGCTCCCCCTCAAATTAATGAGGGTGTGCTGAAACGTAAATTAAATACCTTTTAAACACAAGTGTAAGGTATTTATTACGTGCAAAGATCATATATGATAATGAATTCACAAGATTTGCAATTTACGAGGTTGGACCTGAATGATGGAGAACATCATATGAAGGATTCACATGGTTCTTGTTCACGAATGCTGGTCTCCTCGTCACGTTCCCGAGAAAATTAATTCCCGTTGTTGAGTCAAAGCTTTCCGGTGAAATGCTTGACTTGATTATGAAAAGCGGGTTACTATCTGAAATAATAGCAAACCATATGGAGCATTTTTAAATCTTTTAAACTTCTGCTCGAACTTTATTTACAACCCCGTGTCATTATTGAATGACATTTCTAGGTTCGTAAATATTATCGATTCCAGAAGACATGCTCGTTTTATCAAAACGTTTTTGAACACACAATTTTGAAAGATTTAGAAAAACCTTTTGAGAAATTCTCGAAAAATTGTGTTCAAAGTTTTGAAAAACAATTACTTGAGCTTAAGATGTTGAATATCTTAAAAGCGAGCTCAAGTCCGAGAAGTTGTGAACTTCCCGTTGTTAAGGATAAGTTACCATCGGCGATAAACTTTCCTTTTATCTGAAGGACGAGTCCTAAGCTGACATTTACTTAGAAGTCGTTTTTCATGATCTTGAAAACTTTGACTGTTTTAACGGAAAGCTCATGACCGAGAAAGGTTAATTTCTCGTTACGAGGAAAAGTTCTCTTATTTAAAAGATACACTTTCCTTTCTGAGCTTAAAACTTCGAATGTTTTAATACAAGCTCATGACCGAGAAAGGTGAATTTCTCGTTAAGAGGATAAGTTATCATAAAAGATAATCTTTCCTTTATTTTAAGTTCGAGTTACAGTCTGACATTTAACTGTAAGTCATTGTGCATGAGCTTAAAAAACTTGGAATGTTTTTGATATAAGCTCATGCCCGAGAAAAATTAATTTCTCGTTGTTAGGATAAGTTTACCATCGGCGATAAACTTTCCTTTCTTTGAAGAGCGAGTTATAGTCTGTGATGTGACTATAAGTCCTTATACACGAGCTTAAAACCTTTGAATGGTTTTAGGATAAGCTCGTGTCCAAGAAAACTTAATTTCTTGTTAAGAGGGTAAGTTATCGTTGCGTGGATAAACTTCCCTGTCTCTGAAGTCCGGGTCGTCGTCTGTCATTTAACGAGGAGCCAAAGTGCATGAGCTTAAAAACTTGGAATGTTTTTGATATAAGCTCATGCCCGAGAAAAATTAATTTCTCGTTTTTAGGATAAGTCATCATCGGGATGAACTTTCCTGTCTTTGGAGATCGAGTTACAGTCTGTTATGTGACTGTAAGTCCTTATACAGCTTAACCATGAATCCCCTGAGACATTTGTTTCTCTGATATCTGCTTCTTCAGCAACCAAACTCTAAGAGTGTCCTTAGTTGAACGGTACACAACGATTGGACCGCTTCGTTCTTTTGGAACATCAACTTTGGTACCTGCAATCTCATTAGGAATTTGCATGCTTTGACGTGGGTTAGCAATATCAATTATAGAAGCACATAGGGGTTCACAGTTGGCTTTACTTGTTTCAGAGGCGACCTGAGTAGATGATTCACTAGTCTTGGCTGGCAAACGTTTCCTTTTATAGAAAACCTTAAGTTTAGGCGTAAGTGAAGTATCATCTTTACCAGTTTCCTCCCTAGTAGACTTAGTAGAATCGGAGACTATCCTAGTTAAAGGGCACTCGTTTCCTACAATAGTGAAAGTTCTACCAGTGGGGCGCCACATTTTACCAAAGGGTTTGATTTTAGCGACCCACTGGGATTTAAGTCTAGCACGGGAGTTCACCTCATTAAGCAATTTTTTGATACAAGCATCATGATTTGCCGTAAAGACACATTTTCTACATGTTTTACAAGTAGCATATTTAATGTCCGAGTAAGATCTAGAATCCCTAGATGATTGATTGATGCTCCTAGGATTGGACATGCTACGGTTAGCAGTGTTGGGTAAACTAGAAGGCATCTGACTAGGTTTGAAATTCCTATCTCTTACATGTGTCTTTTGCTTAGCTTCCCTAAGATCAGATTCATGGCAAACGTCATTTGAACTAGTTCTAGACGTGGTCTTGGTATTTTTAGGGAAACTAGAGGCAATCATATGATTTGATCTTGCTAAAGCTGGAGTGATCACATTGGGCCTAGTTGCTGGAGTGTCTGGTCTAGAAAGATGAACCAAATCAACTTGGGAGGCAAACCGCGGTCTCGAGGATTGTGGTCGCTCGGATCTAAATGCAGTAGGTTGTCTGACAATCGGTTGTCTGACGAACTGATTTGTAGGCGGTTTCCCCAAGATTGATGGTTTTTCAAGCTTAGTGTCCACACTAGGTCCTCTATTTTTCCTTAACTCGTTTTTCAACGCAGCTATAGCAAATACCTTTTCCTGAACTTGGGCTTTTAACGTTTCATTTTCTTTGAGCAAGTTATCTTGGGATGCCAATTTAGATTCAAGCAGTTGAATTTGTTTCAAAAGATTATCCTTTTCAGCTTTAGAATCTAGAACAGTTTGATCCAATTTTCTTTCAAGAACAACGTTTGACTTTTCAAGTTTTTCAAAGTATGTTTCAAATTTGGCCGTTTTCTTAGAAAATTCAAGTTTGGCATCCTCAAGATCTTTTGATTGCCGAGCTACGATCGTTTCGAGCTCTTTAATCTTGGAATCAGAATCAGTTAACGAAGCAGTTATAATACAATTATCATGATGTACTATAGCATTCTGAATAATCTCTCCCCCATTATGACTTACATCGGATGAATCAGAAGTAGTATTGCTATCACTCGTTTCCATCCCATGTTTGTCATAAATAGGTTCAGAATTCTCAATATGCGGCATATCATCAGCATATACATCATAAACAACATTACATTGTACCATGTATGCAGGCTCTGCGTCATAAATGGGTAAGGTGTCATCAAGAGAAATCTCGTGAACATTCCCTGACGTGCCACTGGCATCATGTTGTCCTCCTGATTCTGTGCTCGTGCCATCGTTAGGCTCCAAGTTGTCAACCGTATGACCATTATCCTCTTGCATCTGCGTCATTGATTCTTGCACTCCATTAACATACACTTGCTGAAGTTGTGATCTTTGATATATCGAAGACGAGACCGATGACATGAGTTTCAAAATCGTATCACGGAAAACTCGAAGCTCGGTATGTGTATCTCGAAGAAACGATTGGCAAATCATTGAACTTTCAGGCTTGATGATATTAAATTGGAGGAAAGGCGTGAGGTGTGTCACAAGAGCCTTATATGCAAGTACCGATGCAGAGTGATTAAAGTTTCCATGGTTGAGTTGCTCGGCGAGTTGGGTCAAAGTGGTAAAAATTGAGTCGATGAATATATGACGATCTTGTCCAAAGATTGTCACAAATTCACTCCCTCCTTGAATCCCCGAAAGAGTGACAAGATGAGACTGGAGTAGTTGAAAGGAGGTGATGCCACTTTTCTTAACTTCGTTTTGCCTTAAATACAACTCTCCCTTTTGACATGTCGAATCGAACGAATCCATTAAAGATCGATTAAAACGAAAGACCCGTAAATAATACTTAAAATTCCTCGATGGATGATATAAATGAAGCTCGTCACTTTGACTCGTCACGTGTTCCTTGAAATCCGGCCACAATAACGTTTATCCCGACAAATATTTTTTCACGATTTGCCAAAAATTAACTTAATTTAAAAAAGAAAATTTTGATTTAAAAAAAAAAATTTCTATCAAAAATATTTTTGTAAGATAATAAAAGATAATAAAAAAATTTTCTAGTAAAAATATTTTTGTAAGATAATATTTTCGAATAAAAGATAATAATAAAAAAAAAACGTCTTACTTTAACAAACTACAAAAACGTAAGGTTTTAATTTTAAAAAAAAACGTGTACTACAACTTAACTAAAATAGAAAAAGGAAATAATAAAAAAATTTAAGCTTATTTTCTCCGCCCAGTCACTATCTTTGTTATCTCCGTCAAACAAAAAAAGGATGCACATGTCCACACACGTGGCCCAATCAAAGAAATCCACCGCCCCACTCCTTTCCTAGGTTTATCCGCCCAGTATATTAAACAACTTCTCTCCTCTTGTTTGACTAAATCACACTAACCAAAAAAAAACGCGTGTCTCTATCTCTCTCCTCAATATCAAAACTCACAAACCTAATCTATCTATCTCTCCTCACAAAACCCAGTCACCAATCTCACAATCTAACAAAAAATCAACAACCGATGCGATGAAATAGGCTTCAAGATCCTAAAATGGGTCTCGGGTAGGTTTTCTTTAAATTAATTGCATGCGTGTGTTAATCTTGATTTGAGTCTCTCTCTTCTACTGTAGTGTCTTTCTGTTGTGGTTTTCTGTTGGTGAATCGAGTCCGTGTGTTGGGTAGTCGAGAGAGGGTGGGTGGGTAAATTGTGTGAGGTTGTTTGTAAATAAATGGGTCGAGAGTCGAGAGGGTTTAGAGTTAGGGTGAGAATGGTTTGTGACGAGGGTCATTCGAGGGTGAGAATGGTTTGGGGGGTTTGGTGTCTTATGTCGAGTTGTCAGAGGGAGTCACAATATTTCATTGTTTTAAAGGATTGTTTCGAGGGTGAGAATGGTTTGGGGGGTTTGGTGTCTTATGTCGAGTTGTCAGAGGGAGTCGATAGGTGTGAGTTCGAGTCTTGGGAGTGTTAAGGTGAGAGGGTGGTTGTTTGTGTTTGTGTTTGTCGAGGGTCTGGTTGTTTAGAGGGTTTTTGAGGGTGATTTGTGAGATGTCGAGAGATAGTGTTAGTGAAAGGTGAGGGTGTCAGTTTAGTGAGGTTGGGTGTTCGAGAGTGAGAGTCTTGGTAGGAGACGAGAGAGGGTGATGTTGTTTTGATGTCGATTGAGTGGAGTCAGTCTCGAGTCTGTGGTCTTTTGTGTCGAGAGAGTGAGTGAAGATGTTGAAGTTGTAAGATGAAGCTTGAATCTTGAGTCGAGTTGTTTGAATTTACGTTATGTTTAATCTTGAATCTTTTGGGTTGAGTTGTTTGAATCTTGAGTCGAGTCTGTGGTCTTTTGTTCAGTTATTAGAGTCTTTGGTTTACGTTATGTTTGAATTTGGCTTCATTCGGAACTTTGCATTCGTTCGGAAGAGTTCCGAATCGGAACCTTTTTTTTTTTTCTTGATCCGGAAGTTCTTGGATCGGAAGTTCTTGATCCGGAACTTCTTGATCCGGAACTTTTGGCTTGATCCGGAAGTTCTTGGTTCGGAAGTTTTTGGTTCGGAACTTCTTGATCCGGAACTTCTTGGTTCGGAACTTCTTGGTTCGGAAGTTCTTGGTTCGGAAGTTCTTGATTCGGATGTTTGTTGATTCGGAACTTTTGGCTCACTCGAAAAAATTCTTCACCCGGAACTGGACAATAACAGACTGACTGACTGAAACTCGAGACCCAAAAAAAAAAAAAAACCTTGATTAACGACAAGACTGAAGGACAGCAGGACTGATTTTGGACAAAAACTGAGACCCAATAGATTAAAAATAAGGAAAAAAAATACTGATTATAAAAATATTGATTAAAAAACTATATAAACGGTTTATAAAAAATAGAAGCTGATTAAAGTAATAAGTGATAAAAAAAATAATAACTGGTAAAATTGATAAAAAAAAATAAAAATAAAAAAAAAATAAAAAAATTGATTCAAACAAAAAAGTAATCAAAATAGAAGGATTTAAACAAAAAAAAAATACAAAATTAAAAAGAGAAAAACACAAACTTTTATAAAAAACACCAACTTTTTATAAAAAACCCGAACTTTTTAAGATTTTATAAAGAAATTTTTGATTTTTATATAAAAATTTGTGATTTTTATCTAGAAAGTAAAAAAATTTGAAGATTTGATATGATTTAACACATAAAAACACAAACTTTTTATAAAAAATACAAACTTTTTAAATTTTAAACATGATTAAATCAAAACCCACCAAAATCAAAAGGAAATAAAACAAGAATAAACCAAACTAACCATGGCTCTTGATACCAATTGAAGGTCTACGCGATTAATGGCCTATTCTATATCATGGATTTGATGGATTAGGTTGGTTGATTTAGATGATAAACATAAAGAGATGAAGGATTAGAGAGAGAAAGGAGAGAAAAGGGGAAAGGTAGAGAGAGAAAGTTAAGATGGAAAATGATTAAGTGTGAAATGAGAATCAACAACCCCTCCTAACATGCTAGGAGGGGATATATATAGCCCACCCTACATGTGGGCTATATGGACCATACATTAACTACATGGATCACGAGCCCATTACATAAATATCGTTGGAGCGACCGATCCTTCATAAATACGTAAAAACGTATTTCTAACAATCTCCCCCTAAGGGAGGTCGCTCCAAGAAACAAAGTTCTAAATAGTCTATAACTCGTGATCTATGCTAACTAAGATGTGACCGAGACTTTATTGGGAAAAACGTATTTCCAACACGATCATATTCATGTGGGCTGCATAAGCAAGGAATAGTCTAATATCTTCCAAACGGGCAACAGGTGCAAAGGATTCCATAAAGTCGATGCCTAATACTTGCTTGTATCCACGAGCTACTAGTCGATCTTTGTTCTTCAAAATTCCACCTAACTCGTCGAGTTTCACCTTCTAACCCATTTCAAAGTGAGTAACTGCACTTGATCCGGGCATGGGACAAGTTCCCATACTTCGAGACGTATAAATTCATTAAGTTCTTCTTGCATAGCTTCTATCCAACAGGATTGAGTAAAAGCTTATTGCCATGTCTTAGGTTCAACTTCAGTGAGAAAAGCATCAAAATGACAAAACATTGCATTTTCTTGTAACTGACTTCGTGTAGATATCAGACGATTAGGGTCACCAATAATAGAATCTATAGGATGATCCTTTGTCCACTTGCTGTCATGTTCACGAATCTATGGATTGGAGTAGACCGTATTAGGAGCTTCCTCTGAGGTGGACGACCCAGCTTGATTAGGGTCGGGAATTGGTACACCAAAGAATGGAAGTTCACACATTTGAGCGAATTCTAAATCGTGATCATCATCATTATCCTCTTCATCATCAACAGGCATGACATGAGTAGTTGATTCGGTAGTTGGTTGAGAATTACTCGTTGAAGGTATATCTTGACCAATTGTAGGTGCAGACGTATCTGATTGTGCTTTGGTTTCTGGAGCGACAACTTCGGTTACCAGAGCTATTACCTCAGGTTCTGGAGCAATAATACTTGGAGGAGTAAAGAATTCATCAAAGAACGGTTGAAACAACGTATCCCATTCATTCCTAATAGGTGGTATAAATGATGATGACGTAGGGTTATTTGGGACAAGACCAGAACTAATGTTACTGGGTCCCATTTCATGAAGTGCGGGTTCAGAGCTGCTTTGCTCAGAAGCCATTGTTGTCAGCTCATCAAAACCAACATTCATAGTTTCAAGGATTTTGCGAGATTTACGGTTGTAGATTCGGTATGCTCTCTTTGCGGGTGCATAACCAATGAAAATACCAATATCAGCCTTTGGTTGAAGTTTCCCAAATTGTCACCATCATTATTTGGATAGCAAAGAGAACCAAATACATGAAGATATGATAAATCTGGTACTCTTCCATGGAGAAGATCATAAGGTGTTTTACCATGGCGTTTATGAATTAGTGACCGGTTTTGGGTGTACACTGCTATAGACACCACTTTTGCCCATAGAAACAATGGAGCCTTTGTGTAACTTAATATCGTTCGAGCAGCTTCCATAAGTGTGCGATTTCGCCTTTCAATGACACCGTTTTGTTGTGGAGTGCGAGCAACGGATGTTTCATGAGAAATGCCAACTTCTTCATAATAATCACGCAAAATTTGATTCACAAATTCGGTTCCATTATTGTACGAATGCGTCAGAAAGTAGTGTTGAGACGCACTTGAATCATCTTGAGAAATACGATGATAAATTTAGGTGCCTCATTTTTTGTTGAAACAAATTTCACCCATGTAAACCGAGAGTAATCATCGACAATGACGAGGATGTACTTTTTGCCACTAAGACTTTCAACACGCATTGGCCCACAAAGATCCATATGCAACAGATAAAGTTTCTCTTGGTTGGTGTCTTCAGTCTTGGGTTTGTATGATTTCTTAGTGCTTTTCCCCATTGTACACGCGGAACACAAATGATCCTTGTGAAATGAAACTTTAGGAAGACCACGAACAAGTTCATTTTTTGCCAAATGATTAATAGCGTCAAAGTTAAGATGAGATAACCGTCGTTGCCATAACCATGACTTAGTCTTCGATGCTTTGGAGAGAATACATACGGGAGAAGCGGCCATCATGTCTTGTAGAGACAAAGTGTACAAATTATTCCCTCGAGTACCTTTCAATAAATCAACCCCTTCTAAATTACGAATGAAGCATGTATGCTCTCGAAAAGCAACTTCTAGGTTTGCATCACAAAATTGTCCCACAGAAAATAAGTTGTGACCGAGACCTTCCACATAATACACTCTTGAAATTATAACGTTCCCAATATGATATTCGCCATAACCCATTATCTTTGCAATATGATCATTTCCAAATCGAACCGTACCAAGAAACTTGCTGACAAAATTTCTAAGCTGAGAGCGATCTCCGGTCATATGCTTGGAGCAACCAGAGTCCAAATACCAGAGAACAATTTGGACCACCTATTTTCAGTAACAACAGTAGACAATACATTGGAAACTATTGGTTCCGGAGTGTTAGCAGATACAAATATAAGATTATCAGAATTGCTAACATTTGTGTGACCCTTAGATTTCTTGCGTTTTCTAATGTGAGTTTTAGCACTAACAGGTTTTATTGTTCTAACTTTCTTAGGTGTTGGAGTATTAGCAGGCACTACAGTGGGAGTAGACCTATTTAAAGGGCACTTCGTTCCTACAGTAGTGTCGGTGTTCCTAATTAAAGGACACGCTTGTGTTTTGGTAGCCTTGGTACTCCTAGTTAAAGGGCACGCTTTCTTCGCTTTAGTGGGAGTGATCTTAGTTAAAGGGCACATATTTCCTACTATAGTGAAAGTTCTACCAGTGGGGCGCCACATCCAACCAACTTGGGTTAACACTTTCCCAGTCGGCTTCCATTCTAATCCATTTTTCCGGGCATTCATCTCATTCACATGGTCAATAAGGCAAGAATCATGACGACTAGAGCCTTTAGGTTTAGAACGCTTAGAACGCTTCACAACCACAGAGCCTTTAGGTTTAGCTACATGATTCTTTTTATTCAAAATAGAAATAACATTTTCCTAGGATGGGTTTCTACTTTCTTCTCCACTTGACTACTAGATGGGGACAAGATCCTATCATTCTTCTTGTTTCTTTTAAGCTTAGATCTTTGAGCCTGAGTAGTGGTGCTTACTCCTGTAGAAGGCAAAACGGGAATATTAGAAGCTGGTTTTGATTCCGCCTTATCTTTAGTGACCAAAGTTTGAGATGGTTTAATCCTAGGGCCCTTATTAAATGGTGTGACGGCTATAAGGTTCCTTTTGATTGCACTAGAGGACGATGCTGAGATAGTGTCTGCGTTATCCACAACATTCTTACCTTTTAGAGTACGAAGTGTTTCCTTTAACTCAGCCAAGGCCTGATTTTTATCATAAATTTGTTCCCTCAAATCAGATATTTCCACCGAATTTCGAATCAATTGTTCAATCAAAGATTGATTTTGTGTAGTGGTATTAGCACATGCGGGCTTTACTGAATCAAAGAGTTGAGTATTTTTCTGTTTTAAGTTATCAACTTTGGACAAAATCTTAAAAACTCGATTATCTAGATCAAGTTTTAAATTCTCAACGGCCTCAAGTACGTTCACATAGTTAAGCTCCTTAGATTTCTCTATGTCTATCGGCAAAGATTTAGCAACCTTGTCACTCAGCTGACGCTGTTTTGATTCTAAATTCAATAGAAAGTTCTTTTGAAAATTTGCCTCATCTATATTAACACCTTCAAATGAATTTCAAAGATCTCTTGAATAAATTATTGCTTGCATTCAAGCGAAATCCGATGTTTTTGGATCTCATCAAAAAATTTTGAAAGCAAAGTATAACAATCTTGAAGCTTTAAAAATTCAGCGTCAGATTTTTGACAAGTACTATCTACCACATTATCCACAGATTCAACATTATGCACAACAGAATCATTATCAACACTTATATTCACACAGACGAAAACTATATCATGAGACATCACTTGCTTTAGAAGCTGATCATTTTGGCGTGAAACCCGTTCTATTTCAAGTAAACTGTTTTCATAAGCATCACCCATTTCATTGAAAACACGTCTAACTTCTTCTATTTCCAAAAGCAAATCTTGACCAATAGTACTAAGACAAGCTTTAACATTGTTTACAAATGGAACAATTTCGTCTCGAAATGCAGCTCTTGTGTGCTAAAAATTCTATTCACCTTCCGTTATGGCCGAAGCCGTCGTACGTTCCAAAATGACCTTGTCAAAATCGGCTAAGTGTTGGTGCACCGCATTTAAGCTAACAGATGCCTTACTTACCGGTGGAATTAACTTAGTTAAATCTTTTTTGACAAGTGTAGGAGACGTACTAGGAGGGTTTTCCGTTGACAAACTTTGAGGCACAAAAACTGTTAATTGAGCTAATTCCTTTTGTAAACGAATACGAGTCTTTATAGACAATTGATCTTTGTTATACTGATCATAATCAATCTTATGGAATTTTGAAAGCATTTTAGAATGAGTTTCTTCCGCAAGTGACTGTGTCTCCTCGGTACTACGAACATAAGGTGCTTCTTTCGATTTGCCAATAAGGGTCACATTATAAAGACAAGGAATATATTCCTGAGCTTGTTTTGCATAACCAGGATTAGGTGGTAAATCTTGAAGACGCTTAAGTTCAAGTTCTTTAAATGATTTAGTTAAAAGATGAACCTTTTCTGTGGAAGCATATTGTTTTAAAAGCTGTTGTTCCTTGAATTTAAGAAGTTTGGTAGCATTAATTTCCGATTCAAACTTTTTAGACTCGAGAGTTTCAAAATCTTTTTTAAGTTTCTGAAAATCATTTAAAACCGACTCTTTTGCTTTTAATTCATTAGAAAGATTAGCTTTTAATGATTCTATTTCATTTAAGTGTTCAATCTTTTCAAAACGAAATTGGTCAAATTCAGAATAAGTTATTTTTTCAGCTTGAGGGACCATTTCAAAAGCTTTGACCTTTTCTTTATGCAACGCAAGCTCAGCTGTTAGGGTGGAATACGTATCTACAGATTGTCTGAGAGCCATATGCATTTGATCAATAATATGTTTAGGCACCATGACCAAATCATGTTGAGCATAAGATTCCATACCCGTCGCAGCATTTGGTTAAGGTTCACTCAAATGTGTAGGATTGGGTACCACATCATTTGAGTTACTAGTTCCCGAATGCTGTTCAAGGTTGTCATTTTCATGCCCAACTTGATGTTGGTTATCATCATTATTATTAGATGTGGTTGGTACCTCATTGACGACATTAGAACCGTAGTGAGAGAGATTAGCAACGAGAGCAGCTTGGGCAGAGTGAATGTCATCACAATCCGAATCATATGCGTCAAGATCATCTGCTTGATAAGCTGCATTAGAAGTGGAAACGACTGCAATGACTTCATTATCTGCTGCCCCTGGGTCTGCAAGAAATGCTAACTCTTCTGAATCCAAAATCTTTCCCTTAGACTGAGCATCGACCAGATACATCTTCTCACGAAACCACGTTGCATCGCTTCTCCTTTTTGGTTGAGTGCATTCCCTAGCCATATGACCTTGTCCTCGGCAATTGTAGCAAGTCACAGCCTTTTGAGGACCAATAGAGCTTCCATTTCCATTAGCTTGAGAATTCACAGCTTGAGCATTCACAGTCCTTGTAGGAGGTCCATATGAAGTTTACCTTCCCTGAATAGGTTGGACCGTCACTTGACCATCTTGAACAGTGGCTTGTTGTCGAAGATTTGAAGATGTGCGGAGCTGATTTTTTGTTGGTGGAAATTCTCTAGTTGCAACAAGTTTTGACAAGTAGGAAGTGAGATGGTTTAGGACATCAGCTGGCGTATCATTTGGAGTAAAGACCGGTGCTTGGATTGGTGGAAGTTCATTGGAGTAGAAGGCTTGTGCTAGTTGTGCTTCAATTGGAAAATATCCTTGCTGAGGAGTATAACACATTGGAGAAGTGTTGGCTTGTGATGGTGATGTTTGATGTGGTGGTTGCTGTGGAAAAGATTGTTGATGAACACTTTGTTGAAATGCTTGTTGTGGCATCATTAGTGGTTGATAAGATGGTTGTTGTGATTGCTGATAGGTGTGTGGTGGTGGCTGCTGCAAGTATGATGTTTGTTGATAAGTATAAGCCATGTTTTGTTGAGAAGCATACGTGGCAAGTGGATTATGAACTTGAGGTGTAGACAACCGAGCCTCAATCACATGGCATTCGTGTTGTTGAAGAAAAGCTTGAAGTTGATCCACATTGGTGTTATGCAAGTCCTTAGCCAATTTAACATCCGTCACGTACTTTTTCCATTATGAAGGAAGAGTGTTCAAATACTTGGTGTTCAATTGAAACGTGGGAATTTCCATGCCATAGATATTGAGCTTGTTGATCCCAAACTTAGATCGATTAAGCTTTGTGTATACGAGATTAGATCAAGTACTACACGTAGAGAAACCTTTGCTTATGAATAAAGTAACTAAGTGTTATGCGGAATTAACACTTAATCTAAAACACAAAGATGTTAAACAAACTTTCACTTGTATTAGAATGATCGAACTTGATTACAATGAAAGAGGTTTAACTTGTGAAAACTTATGAAAACTGATTATTAACTTTAACCTAAAAGATCTTCTTTTATAGATTAAGAAGTCTTGTACAATAAGCTACGAATCAACTATTCTAGGTAAAGATAATAATAGAAAATACAATGTCGAGCTTATCTTTACCATACACAAATAAAGAAACAAATAAACAAAATGATTCGTATGAAGATATATTCCATCAGTGTCAATCTTCAAGGATGTCAGCGTTGACTTCTTCAATGTCAACGCTTGGCTGTCAGCGTCCAATGTCATCTTATCAGCGTTGACATTCTTCTTATCAGCGTCTAGTGAACTGACCCATATTTTATTCCCAACAATCCTCCCCTAAACTTGATATCTATTCCAATGATCAAGTTTCTGAATAAAAACTTAAGACTTAGGAGGAATCTTACAAAAACTTCTTATGTTGGTGATAAACATATCTTATCAAGTCTTTGGCCACGTCACTAGTATAATCAATCTCCAAGGGTGTCTCCTTCATCTTCTCCAATACTTCTTTGGACAAGAAATAGTTAGCATCCACCAGTAGATACTCTGAAAACTTTGTAGAGCTCAAATGAAATACACCACAAGTAGAATAAAGCCTCCAATGAAGATTACTGAGATCATCTTCAAGATCCTTCCATATGGCAGGATCTGCTTCTCTTGGACCACACAAAGTCAAAAATGTGTGCCATAGTCTTATTCCATTTGCTGAAGTAGGTGCTTCAGCTGTATACTTGGCCTCTATTAATCTCCATAGATGCACCAAGTATTCTCTGTCTATGCTTGCAAAGATACAAATAATTGAAGTGAAAGTATGTACCTCCTTTCCAAACCTGCCAATCTTCCAAAATCCACACTCATCTTCATCAAAACTAATGATTGGATTTCTGTCATCTAGAGGTACTACATTAACCAAATCTGAAGCTTCCAATGGAGAAACCTTGAGATGCTTCCTTATAACAGTTTCAGTTGGAAAATACACATCCATATCTTTGGGAAATTGGAGAGGATCTCCTTTCTTCACTGGTCTTTGAGCAATCCTCATCTCCTTTTGAATCTGCATTTCCTCAGCAAGCTCTTGTTTCCTTTCTTCTGAAAGAAACTGTAAGACATTTTGTTCTTGCACATTCCTCCAAATAGGATGTGCCCTATACTCTAACTCTTCAAAAGATAAAGCCAGCAACTTCTTGTATGTCCATCTAGGTTGATGGCATCTAAGCAACTTGTAGTACAACTGCCTTCTATCTCTTTTAAGCCAAGTCTTGACCTCTTGTGCATTAAACCTCAAAATCACCTTTATGTCATCTTGTACCCTGAGAAGAATTTCCAACCCCCAAATTTGATTTGATAAGCTCATCCCTGGGTTGTCCATTACTTTGTCTTCCCAAGCATGGTACATTCTGGTGATTTCAGGAAGGTCCCAATCAATCTGATTCTTCAAATCACTCAATCTTTCCTTTGCTAACTCATCCCCATATTCAAGTCTTTCTGGATCTTCAATAATTTGAACACTTGAATCTGAGCTATCTCCTTCTTTTTCATCACCACTCTCTTCCTCACTCTCAGAAGTAGCAACAAATGGTGATCTACCACTCCTCTTCAAATCTCTTTCCAAAAGTTGTGCAGCCAACTGTTCATCAAATGCAATTTGTGCTGCATCTTTCTTTGGAACCTCTTCTTCAACCAATTTTCATTTACCTTTGTCTTTTGGATCAATAATAGGTAAGGTAGAAGAAGAAACCTGTGTGGACACATCTTTGATGATTGCTGATGACTGGAATACATCAACACCACCTGCAACTTTGTCAGCGTTCAAGTTACCTTTATCAGCGCCCCGATTACCTTTGTCAGCGCTGGATGTGTCAGCGTTCAAACCTGTATCAGCGCCCATTGTTTCTGTGAAAGATCCTTCCAAGTTTAATGGTGTCACCTTGGATGTATCAATAACAGGATGCTGCTTCAGACTTGTAAGAGCTTCAGCAATACCTAAAGATTCACTAAATTGTGAACTCTTCTCACTGGCTGTATGAATCAGCTCACCCTCTTCATCCTCCCCTTTGGAAGATTCCTCCATCCTACTACTGCTACTTGGATTCTCCAAAACAGTTACCCGCTCCCTCAATACTTGGAGTTCACGGCCCTGTTTGTTGACAATTTGTACAAGGCTGACATTTTGCTTTTCCAAGCTAATGACAGCAGCCGTCAATTCAGTCAATGTCATAGGTTCCAATCTGCCCTCAGCTAGAATGGGGATTTGACCTCCCAAAATAGAATCATAGGGCATGGATGAGGTCTTAATGATGTTGGGACTGTCTTGACCAGCATCTAAGCTTGTGCCAATAGCCCCAGCCTCATCCATGTCACCAGCCACACTTATGGAGGTGGTTCTCTCTGCAACAAGGCTAGGACCACTAGAGGAGAACACTCCAGTAGTCCTTTGGCGTTTATTCAACCTAGATTGTAATGGGGTGGAAGATGAGGTAGATTGTGTGGTTGTTGGTTGGTTAAGGGGTGTTTGGGATTGTTCAGGGATGGCATCAGCGTTGGGATTGGCTGTGTCAGCGCCAACATTTTGAGTGTCAGCGTTGAAATTGGGTTGGTCAACGTCCATGTGATCAGGTGAAGGTAATGGTTCATGGATAGGCTCAAGTTGAGGTGCAGGGTCTGGTTGTGGTTGAGCAACCTGAATTACTTCAAGCATAGCTTGGGTGAGAGGTATGGATCTGTTTGTGGAGCTCATTTTGGCAAAAATGGTTTTTTGTTGTCTAGGGATCTCATAAAAAGTGTCATGATCCCTAGTACAATATTCTTGTAAATCAAAGACCATTTGCAAAAATCTTGGGTAAGCCAAAGTCATTTTACTTCCCTTATTTTTACACATCCCTTCAAAAATCATTTTTGAAAAATTATACTTAAGCCCACGTATGATACAAACCAAAGCACTTGCAATTGACCTGTTTATTTCATTAAAAGAAGTACATTTTGGACTTAAGCATTGGAGAAGGACATGTATCAAATATTTCCAATCCGAGGGAAATTCCTGCTTATGATATTTATTTAAAGTGACATCAGCAGGAATAGGATAACCCAATTCCCTAAGACCTTGTTCTATTGTTGCAATGGCAAGGGTAGTCACACCATCAGCGTCATCAAGACGCAAAGCTTGGCGAACCAAGGCTTCAGTGACCACCCATGTTCTTCCATGAACAGTACATGTTAATGTGGTCACTCCATTAGCTGTTGTGGAACTAGCATTATTCCAAAACTGTCTAATGTGTGCGACAGGGACTAATGGTACATGAGAAAGTGCATACCTTAATGAGGATGCATTTAAAAATGCCACCATTTGTGAATACTGAGGGAACAAGTCATTATCAGCAGTCAAGTAAGCTACCATATTATGTTGACTCTTGAAATCCAATGTTAATTTCTTTGAGTTGAACTTTGGTGCCATGTTGAAAGCTGTTTCGGTTATGTGATATGGGAAAAATCTAGGAGAAAAATGTTAGACAAGAAAATATGAATACCCAGAATAAAAAAAGTTAGCCAAATTTATAGGAGAGATGCATGAGTTTGATTGGTTAAAAATGAGGCAGTTATATTCAAAGAGTAATGATGAAAATATTGAATCAAATATAACTTATCTCATGCATTAATTAAAAGTAACAACTCCCCAAAATTACGGCCAAAGATTAGTCAAAAAATAACAACTGGGTAGGACCCACTAGGTGTCAACGGTCAAAAATAGCCCATCAGCGCCCAACGGCTATATTTTCTTGTCAGCGTTTGCCTAAAGCCTTGTCAGCGTCACGATTGGACGTAACAGCGTTTGGAGAAAAACTTGTCAGCGTCTAAAAATAAAAATATTTAAAAAGAAAAAGACCTTAACAAAGTAATTTATCCTAAGGAAAATATCTTACAAGTTGATAATAATTACTGGGCGGCAAGCACTGTCCATTTATGCACACTTGCTTAAGCAAGATAGACACAAATGTCCTCTAGTGTCCCTTGCTAACCAAAATACTTACCAACAAAGTTATTTCATAAAATACTTTGTAACTCCCAGGTAAACCCATAACAAAACTATTCCCAAGTCTCCCATCAGACCACAACCAATTCTAGGCCAAAAATGTCTTGGCAGCATGCATAGTTTGTCAACTTTGCATGCTACAGTGCCTCATGGTTTAGTAAAACTAACCCATACTCACCTGTGGACACAATCTAGAATTGTGATGAGAGTATTATAAGAATACCCAAAAAGTCCTAAAGGTTCCTTAAACCTCCCCTTAAACTATGATACATGAGTTTCTCAAAATATATATGAACATTAAAAATTTATGTCAAGATAGGAATATAAATATTCCAACCATCATCCATAAACAAAAACATGTCCAAATAGCTCTTCAAAGATCCATAAGCAACTCTGTATCCAATGGCATAAGGCTACCACCACCTACACATTTAGATTAAAAACCACAAAACTAACATTTGTTGCTGACAGCGCCCCGACAACACTTGTCAGCGTTGAAGGAACTCTTGTCAGCGTTAGACAACAATATCCCCAACAACGGCAAAATAACACTTATCAGCGTTACATTTACCTTTGTCAGTGTTAGAAAAATAAAGTGGAAAAATCTAAATTATCACAAAGACCAATAACAATGCATTATCCTGTACATACTTTTACAAAAAGGTTCCAAAACACATATTAAGTGAGATTAACCATTCCAATATTTGTTACCAAATATTGAAATCTTCCAGCATCAAAAGGTTTAGTTAATAAATCAGCCACATTATCCTCTGTGGCTACCCTATCTGGTTGTATTAAACCTTTCTCAAAGCAATCTCTTATAAAATGATGTCTAATTTCTATGTGTTTGGTTTTAGAATGATGTACAGGATTTTTAATAATGCATAAAGTACTGTTATTGTCTACAAAAATCTTGGTATGCATGAAATTATACCCATAATCCAACAGATGGTTCTGAATCCATAAGACTTGTCCACAACATGCTGCTGCAGCCACATATTCTGCTTCAGTTGTAGAATTAGCCACCACTGTTTGTTTCTTGCATTGCCAAGATATTAATCTGCTCCCAAGAAATTGACATCCACCAGTTGTGGATTTCCTATCAAACTTGTCACCACCATAGTCACTGTCTGAATATGCAATAAGCTCCAATGGAGAATCTTTTGGGGACCACAAGCCAAGATCTGGATAACATCTTAGGTACCTAAAAATTCTTTTCACAGCAAAAAGGTGACATTCTTTGGGAGTCACTTGATGGCGTGCACAAGCACACACAGCAAACATGATGTCAGGTCTTGAGGCTGTAAGATACATCAATGAGCCAATCATTGATCTATAGTGCCTAACATCCACATCCTTTCCAGCTCCAATTTTTCCCCAAGGGTGTTCCCTATCCATAGGAGTGGAAGCATCCTTTTCATGTGGAGAAAAACCATATTTCTTCAAGATTTCAGCTACATACTTGTCTTGGGAGATGAAGATACCATCTTCTTTCTGCTGAACTTGTAAACCTAGAAAGAAGTTCATCTCACCCATTGCACTCATCTTGAATTTATCTGTCATAAGCTTGGAAAAGTCTTCACTCATCTTTGGATTAGTTGATCCAAAGATGATATCATCAACATAGACCTGGACAAGTAAGACATCCTTACCTTTCTTCTTTGTGAACAATGTCTGATCTATGGTGCCCCTTTTAAAACCATTTTCCACCAAATAGGTGGACAATGTACCATACCATGCTCTTGGGGCCTGATGAAGTCCATACATAGCTTTCTTCACTCTATAAACCTTGTCTGGATTCTCAGGATCTTCAAAACCAGGAGGCTGCATGACATATACCTCCTCAACAATTGTTCCATAGAGGAAAGCACTCTTCACATCCATTTGATAAACAGTAAAATTCATACAAGAGGCATAAGCTAGAAAAATTCTTATAGCTTCAATTCTTGCAACGAGAGCAAAAACTTCTTCATAATCTATACCTTCCTCTTGTGTATATCCCTGAGCTACCAAACGTGCCTTGTTTCTGACCACAATGCCCCTTTCATCTTTCTTGTTCCTTAGAACACATCTTGTCCCAATTGGTCTCACATATCTAGGACAATCAACCAGCTCCCAAACATCCTGTATAGCAAATTGGTGAAGCTCATCCTGCATTGCTTCCACCCAACTAGGTTCTTTGAGAGCATCAAAAATCTTCTTGGGTTCTTCTTGTGACAGAAAACATGCAAACAAACATGCTTGTACAAGAGGGGTATCAACCTTCTTGTGTATATTGGCAATAAATCCACCAAGATTTTGATGGGATCTTCTTGTCTGAACTGGAGCCATAACATCACCAATGATCTGAGATGAGGGGTGATCCTTAGCTGTGGAAGTGAGAACTCCTCCTTCAAAAAGTCTGGTGTCCTCAACTTCACGCTCCATGTTGCCAATATCTTCTTCATCAGACTCTCTTTGATCAACAGAAATCTCTTCATGGACATTGGAAGGTCCACCTTGTTCAAAATGGGAAGAGAAAAGATGTGCAAAGGTGTCATCAAAGTCTGAACCTTGTTTGTCAGCGCTTGGGCTAACAGCGCTTGAACTGTTGTTGTCAGCGTCTGAGCCATCAGCGTCTGAATTGGTCTTGTCAGCGCTTGATTTCCCTTTGTCAGCGCCTGAAGAACCATGCATGTTTGTATGTGGTGGTATTTGGAAACCACCATTATCTTTTCTAGCAGCAGCAGCAGCAGCATAATACTCATCTGTCCATATAGGAAGTGTAACATATTCTTGTGTGGGAAATGACTCAGCTGCTGGTGGTCCATCCTTCTTAGCAACCTGTATACCTGAAACATTACCAATTCTCTTTTCCAAAACACTTGAAGTTACCTTCACAATGTTTGGATCAGTAACAGGCATATAATTTAAAGCTCTAGATAACGGTTCCAAGTCAAACAACCAATTTGGACCACTTTCAGGATCACTAGGTTTACTCTCTAAAAACCTAACATGTACTTTTTCAAGTATACGTTTTTCCTTTTTAATGTAAACCCTATATCCTTTGCTCTGCACTGAATAACCCATGAAGTAGCCTTCATCACCTTTTGAATCAAATTTACCTAGGGCTTCACTAGTTTCTAAAACAACTACATGACAACCAAAAGGCTTGAGAAAGCCAATATTTGGCTTCCTTCCCCAAAGTAACTCATAAGGTGTCTTATTATGTATTTTGTTGACCAATGCCCTATTTTGAACATAACAAGCTGTGTTAACAGCTTCAGCCCAAAAGGCTATAGGAAAGTGGGCATCAGCCAACATGGTTCTGGCTGCTTCAATTAGGGTTCTATTCTTCCTTTCAGCAACCCCATTTTGCTGTGGGGTTCTAGCTATGCTAAACTGCCTAGTAATCCCTTTCTTGGCACAAAAATCATCTAACAACTGATTTCTAAACTCACCCCCATTGTCACTTCTAATAATTTTGACCTCATTACCATTCTTCTTCTCAATCTGGGTAATGAAATTAATCAGACTTTGGGCAGTTTCACTTTTCTTGGCTAAAAAGAAAGTCCATGTAAACCTGGAAAAATCATCAGTGATGACAAAACAATATGATTTACCCTTTAAACTTTCTATATTAGTTGGACCAAAGAGGTCCATATGCAATAAGTGAAGTGGTTTAGAACTAGAGTGCACCTATTTAGACCTGAATGAGACCTTGTGCTGCTTGCCCTTAAGACATGCAACACAAGAGTGGTCATTGTGGAAAGCCTTTTCAGGCAAACCATCAACTAAACCAAGCCTCACAAGTCTATTGATATTCTTAAAGTTTATGTGCCCTAATCTCCTGTGCCAAAGATTACTTTCATCTACTGAGGCTTTAGCATAAAAACATGACATCATTTTATTATTCATCCTAATTCCATTAAGATTCACATTATATATGTCTTTATGCCTTGGTGTTCTAAATTCTATGTATTTCTCCTCAGGGAGCTTGTAATCTTTGCTTAACACCAAGCACTCAGTATCTGTGAAAAGAACCTTATTTTTGTTATCACACACTTGTGATACACTAAACAAATTATAATCCAGTTCTTTTACCAGGAAGACATTCTCAAAACGTAGATTATTGGTAATAAGGGTTCCTTTTCCTGTGATGGTGCCATAGCCCCCTCCAAAGTATACCTTATCACCATCTTGAATAGGAGTGAAGTTTGTCAGATAGTCTTCCTTTCCTGTCATGTGCCTTGAGCATCCACTATCCCAATATCCATAATCATTGATCTTCTTCTGAATGTCCTGCACATAAAGAAAACACATTAGTTTTCTTTGGGAACCCAAGCCTTGGAAGACTTGGATTCATCTGGTTGTTCAACAAGAACAGACTTGGTTCTCATAACAACCCCATTTTCATCCCTTTTTGAATGAAATTCCCAGTTAACCCCAATTGGTGTTGACATGGCCTTTGAAATATAATGAAACCTGTTGCATGTCATAGAAAGACCAGTAGAATTAGGGTTTTGATCTTGTTTTGGTCTCCATGTTAAGCTGGTAGAAGCTTTAGACCTATTTCCCTGTGGTTGCAAATACCTAGGTTTGGCAGTGTGTCTGTCAGCGCTGAAATTGTTCTTGTCAGCGCCACGATTGCCTTTATCAGCGTTGTACCTAGGGTTTGCTACAGGAACCCATTGCCTATTGGACAAAGTGTTTGACTTTTGGAAAGGTCTTAGGCCTTGTGTGTTAGACCCTCTAGAAAAGAATGGGGCTGGTCTAACAACTTGTGAACTTTTGTTCACAAAGGTATTGGGTCTGACAGTGTTTGACCTATGTTGACTTTTGTCAGCGCTAAAATGGTTCCTATCAGCGTTGACATTGGAAGCGTTGACACATTTGTATGCCAAATGTGAAAAGCTACCACATGAGTAACAAGCTTTTCTAGACATAGTCTTAGGTCTAGAAGCAAAGAAGCCTGTTCCATGGTTACTAACTTGGCTTTTTGGTGACCTAGTATTCCTATACATCTCTGCATACTTAACACTAGGTTTTCTAACAGTTTGTGGGCCAAGGTCAACAGCTTTGCAAGTGGTAGGGTGTGTGATTTTAATAGGTGTAGGATCATGGCTCTTAATTGGTGTGGGCTCATTTGGACTTTCACACAACAACCCTCCCTTAACAAACAAAGTGTGGTTAGCTTTCTTCCACTCATCTAGGTCAGTCAGTTTTTGTTTGTATTCTTCAACTGGGGAAGTCACTCTAGGTGGAGGAATGAATTCCTTCTCTTGGAGTTCTGGCAAGCCAGTCCAAGATAAGTCCTTTGATTGGACACCATAGAAATCCCCAGCTGGTGGTGGAACACCAGTATAATCTTTCATCCCAATCCCACTCATGTCCTTAGAGTCTCTTTGTTTACTAACACACTCTCCTAGGGATTGTGTGGCCTTATCAAACCTCTGGATTTTAAGACTCACATTATCTTTATTTTTGTTAGCCTCATCTAACTGAGCTATCAAATCAAGATTAACCCTGTTTGTGATATCTTGAATATCTTTACTTTGATGTAACTCATGTTTTAAGATATTTATTTGATCCTTTAAATCAAACTCCATTTTCTTATACTCAGCTACTGTCTTTTCTGTTTGGGTAAGAGCAATTTGATAATTAGATACTTTGCATCTTTCAGTACTTGCCTCATCTAATAATTTTACTATCTCTTGATTTAGTTTTTCAGTATTTAAACGACAACCCTTAGAACAGAAAGCATCATCATATACCTCATTGTCTGATGAAGAGGAGGAGTGTGCCATGAGAGCATATTCAACATGCTCTTCTTTAACTTCAGCAACCAAAGCTCTGTCCTCTTCCTCATCCTTAGCCATAAAGTTCCATCTCCAGTCCCATCCTCCAACACCATCAATTTGTTGAACAGCAACCATGGCCTTGGAATCTTGGCTCTTAACCATTTGGCTTGAAGGCTTACCAGCATCAGATCTTCTTGGAGATCTACATTCCCTCATAAAGTGCCCCATCATATGACAATTGTAGCACTCAACTTTGGATTTGTCAAATCCAGCAACATCCTTAGCATTAAAGGTCATCTTCTTCTTGAACCTTTTATTAAACCTGTTTGCTCTTAAACTTACAAGAGCCATAGTCCACTTGATGTCCATCTCTTCCAATTGTTCATCACTTATTTGCTCAAGATCTTCATATGTAATCCTTGAATCACTGGGCAAAGAAGCAATGAATGCACACACAGTATCTAGATCTAAACCAGCAGGTTTAATTCTATCAGTGCCAAAGTTGTGTGTGTCAGCGCTTGAGTATAAAGCGTTGACAGGATATGATCCAGCGCTGACAGACTGTGATCCAGTGTTGACACATTGAGATCCAGTGACTGGATGTCCATAGGAGTTCATGGAATCAAATTAGCTTTCACTTTGTGAGAAGAAGGCCATGTTGCTACTGGAAGATTTATTATCACTCTCCAAAAGCCATTCATTCTCCAACAGTCTTAGTTTGTTGAAGATGTCATCAAACCTGGAGGTCTTGTGGGTGTTATTGACAAGAATGGATCTTGTCTCAATCTTCCATACATCACCAAGGCTTTTGAGAAAAGTAGCATTCAAGTCAGGGTCATCAATCTGTGTTCCCATGAAGGAAAGTTGACTTGTGATGTCAAGCAGTCTACTTCTCACACTGCTGAGATTCTCATTAGGTTGAGCCTTAAAGACAGCATACTCATGCATGAGTTGCTTCTTCTTTTCTTCTTTTGTGTCAGCATTGCCACCATGTGCTACTTCAAGAGCTTCCCAAAGTTCTTTTGCAGACTCAAAGCGTTTGTACTTGTGCTGATTCTCATGACCTAGGGCGTGTTTCATGATGTTCAAGATTTTCATGTCCACCCTTTTCTTGGCTACATCATCAGCAGATACAGCTCTTCCATCTTCAGGCTTTTCCTTCTTATCAGCTTCAGGACAATTAGGAAGAGCTATCCTTGCGGCAATAGCATTAGCAATCTTTTGAGCTTTGTTGAATGTGTTCCCATATTCAACAATCTCCCAAAGAGTGTAGTCATGGATGGCTATATATTGCTCAAAATTAGACTTCCAAAGCTCGAAGTTCCTAGCATCAAACATGGGAATTTTGATACTAGGGTTTGTGGAGTTGTTTTGTAGCAAAGCAGAAGGCTGATTTGTGCCAGACATGATGTTTTTTTTTTTAGGGTTTTGAGAGATTTAGGGTTTTTAGGGTTTGGTGTTTTAGGGTTCTTGCGTTACTTAAAGATCAAAAGTTTCTCAACAAGCCTTGATACCACTTGTTGATCCCAAACTTAGATCGATTAAGCTTTGTGTATACGAGATTAGATCAAGTACTACACGTAGAGAAACCTTTGCTTATGAATAAAGTAACTAAGTGTTATGCGGAATTAACACTTAATCTAAAACACAAAGATGTTAAACAAACTTTCACTTGTATTAGAATGATCGAACTTGATTACAATGAAAGAGGTTTAACTTGTGAAAACTTATGAAAACTGATTATTAACTTTAACCTAAAAGATCTTCTTTTATAGATTAAGAAGTCTTGTACAATAAGCTACGAATCAACTATTCTAGGTAAAGATAATAATAGAAAATACAATGTCGAGCTTATCTTTACCATACACAAATAAAGAAACAAATAAACAAAATGATTCGTATGAAGATATATTCCATCAGTGTCAATCTTCAAGGCTGTCAGCGTTGACTTCTTCAATGTCAACGCTTGGCTGTCAGCGTCCAATGTCATCTTATCAGCGTTGACATTCTTCTTATCAGCGTCTAGTGAACTGACCCATATTTTATTCCCAACAGAGCTCATTCAACAATAGGGTAAATCTCAGATAGTAATCATTGAGAGTCTCCCCTGGCACATAGGAAAACTTATCAAAAGTATCATAAAGCTTACACTCTCGTTCTTGTTTAGTTAACGAAGTGCCTTGCATTAGAACACGAATTCTATCCCATAACTCTTTGGCAACTTTATGTTTACTGAAGAGTTTGTAGACATCTGGAGGAAGGGCTTGGAGAATGATATTTGTAGCTTGTTTATCACACTTGTCTTGTATCATAGCATCTCCAGTTAGTTCACCCGTTGTGCGAGGACGAGTAACAGCACCTTCCGTCACAGTACCATATACCAATGGTCCATTGAGCACCGATGCCCAAATTAGATGTCAATTTTCTTTGTTCAACATATAAAGTTCCATTCGGGATGCCCAATCCTCATACATAGTCTTCACCAACATTGGTGGACGATTATCTGTACCCGAGAGGATGGAGTTATCCATAAGAGATGTGTACTCCATTTCGTTAAGTTAAGATTTACAAATGTTGATCGAACAATGAGAGAAAGTAAATGTATTTGTGGTTGTGTGTTAAATCCGAGAAACAATGTTCAAATCCCCTAAAATATGTTCTCGATGACCAAAAACTTCCAAGACAAAAAAACTCACGATTCTAAATTTTTTAAGGAATAATTTTTAAATCGTCGGAATATTTGATCGGAATTCCCTGTCGGAATAGTCTATCAGAATACCCCTGCCGGAATAAACTATCGGAATACCCCTGGCGGAATGAACCTATCGGAATAACCCTGTCGGAATACTCCTGTCAGAATACCTTCTATCGGAATACCCCTGTTGGAATAAACTATCGGAATACACCTGTCAGAATGACCCTATCGGAATAACCCTATCGGAATACTAATGTCGGAATACCTTCTATCGGAATACTCCCTATCGGAATATCCTCTATCGAAATACCACAATCGGAATATCCGTCGGAATAATGGTCGGAATGATAAACTGTAACACCCCATTTTGATAAATGGAATGTCACGCGTAATTATGGCGTGTCATCAAAGCATGCAAGGTAATATGTAGTAAAACATACATGACCAAAGGGAAAACCGGAATCAAACATCGGTTCCCAAACATAAGCCCAAAACATAACAAAGTAAATGAACTGAATGAAAGACTAAACAAGCATAAATATATGAAGGAAACAGGAGAAGAAGTCTATGGCAGCTTCCATCCTATGCATGTCCTCCAAATGGTCGAGTCTTGGGTACCTGCCGTTTTGGGACATGGAAAGGAAAGTAACGGCTAAGCAAAACGCTCAGTGCACGGATATACAATATAGCATGAAATAGGATAAGCATGTAACATATAACAGCGGAAGACTAAGTTCTGAGTAGACTGGTTAAGTATTGAGAAAACTGGTTTTATAGTTTGAAAAGCCTTATGTTTATCTTATGAAAACTGTTTTAACATAAATATACCATAGCTCATATAGGTCATGAAAAGGTCACGTACATGAATACTTGGAGGGGTGACCTCATCATGCTGATTAGAGGGGATGCCTCTAATTAATATACTGGTTTGGGTAGGAGGGATCAACTCCTTGTGAAGGGTGCAAGGCACACACCACATTCACCATGATAAACTGAATAAAACATGTAACTAGGATGCACCCATACGCCCCACCTGATATAATAATATGGCCAAAACTGAAAAGGGACGCCACGAGCAATCACTCCGCCGTGGGGAAGTCATAACATTGGTGCCTCCAATGTTATGGTTATGGTACCTCCATAACTAGGTGAAACTGGTCATGCTTGTATATGGCTATAGATTATGCTAATTAAACATAAGCAGTTCAAAACAATAAAACAAATGCTGGGGAAAACAGTTGGCTGCATACGGGGAAATCCTAATAAGGAAAGAATGTCCATACTGAAAGGACGGGAATCCGTACCTCAAGTCCAGTGAATGAACGGAAGAAAGACTCCTACTTCTGGATCACTAACTCTACATGAATACACACGTGTATAAGTATCGAATCACTGATTACGTACTGGGTTTTATGTCTTATCTTAGCTTACTTGGTATGTTTTAGGTCATGGTTCACTGTTTAAAGCCTTAAACTGTGTTTATCTTGTATTCTGATTAATCTGTTTAAGTATTACTGGTATTTCATGTATTATTATACTTACTGTGTAATAATAAGTAACTTTCCAAAAATAGCAGGTTTCCAAAAATAGAAAGTTTCCAAAAATAGAAAGTTTCCAAAAATAGAAAGTTTCCAAAAATAGAAAGTTACCAAAAATAGAAAGTTTCCAAAAATAGAAAGTTTCCAAAAATAGAAAGTTTCCAAAAATAGAAAGTTTCCTAAAATAGAATTTACTGCTTAAAATAGATTAGTTTCAAAAAATAGAAAGTTTCCAAAAATAGATCAGCTGCCTTAATTAAATAAGTTTCCATATATAGAAGGTTTCTATGATTAGATTAGCCGCCTGAATTAGATAGATTTCCATATATAGAAGGTTTCCATTAATAGATTAGTTGCCTTATTTAATTAAGTTTCTATAAATAGAAGTTTCCATATTTAGAATTAAGCTGGTTACATAAGCTAACATATAAGTCTAAGTGTTAATAAGCTTGTTTCTTAAGTCATATGATATAGTATATAGTTTAATTATTATTTCATGTATTTTAATTAAACTATAGGTTAAGCATTTTAATTAAAGTATAACATGTTTTAATTAAAATGAAATGAAATACTTAGGTTAACATATGTATTATTATTATTAATAATATAACCTAAGTCATGTCTAAATTAATTAATTATAGGCATGTTTTAAATAATTAATTAATTATAACTTATAACATAAAATACTTAGGTTAAATTAATATCATGCTAAATTAATAATTAGAATAACCTAAGTCATGATTTAATTAATATCTCATGTGATTAATTAATTTATATCCTAAGTTCATGATTCATAAAAATTAACATGAAGCATAAATCATGATTTAACCAACGAACCATGAATCGGGCATGAACTCGACACCGTACCCCGAGCCAAACCCGGGGCACGTGTGCCTCCTTGCTGCCGTGGGTCCCACAAGCACCAACCAAGACCTAAAATGGTCTTGGTGGTGGCGGCAATAAGCAAACCAAACCCCCCCTCGGGTTTGTTTTGCTAGGCGGCTAAAAACAAACACCCTTTTAAATCATTCTTTGATTTTAATTAACCCCAAAACATGTTAGATCAATGTTTAATTTTCATGTTTTAATAAGAAAATAATAACATGTTCATGAAAATAATCAAAGATTAAAAAGAATTAAAAAGAAGGGTTTAGAATGATATACCAATACGTAGCTTGAAAGGGGATGAACAAACGCGGTTTCTAACACTTGTATTTAATGTCAAAAATCAACAACACCCTCCTATGGTGGTGATGTAGGTGGCGGCACAAAAGGAACCAAGGAGGAGGAGGAGAAAACTTTTTAGGTTAAAATGTTTTCTTTCTTGAAAAGTGAAAATGAAAACTAGTTTTACTCTTTACCCCCCTTTACTTGTAAAAGTCCATGGGCTTAGCCCATTTCTTGTTGTGTGCCGTGGGTATGGGGGCCCCACATGGGGTACCCGTACCTTTCTCGTGTCCCGATGTTTCGTGTTCGTTCGTGGTTAAACGTGCTCGTGTTTAAAGTGTTTCTGTTTATTCTATCGTGTCGTTTATCGTAAACTTAACGCTCGTAATTATATTTTATGTATTTACGTGATTATTTTAGTTCGTGTTTTAATGGTGATCATGATTTAATTATGTTCCCGTGAAATACTTATTAACTGCTTATCATGAGTTCGTACGTAAACGATACTTATCATGTTATACACGTATGTACTTACTTGATTAATAGCACATGAAGGTGATCAATACTGAATAAGGTAAGTTTTAATCTAGGACGTACGATCTTAAGGGCACTATTCAGGGTAAAAGCATGCGGGTTTTACAATTCTTCCCCCCTAAAAAGAATAATTCGTCCCCGAATTATAGATAAAGTAACTGGAAGCTAAACATACCCGAATCAAACTGGAAAGGTATGCAAAATAACGGAAATGAAGGTGACATGGTAGAAGGGAACGTGGAACGTGACATGTCTTGAAAAGACATGGAACGTGACGTGACTGAAAGGACATATCTAATTGATAAGAGAAAAAAATGGATAAGAAGTCCGGATGAACTTGTCCGTTTCCAAGTGGCCTCCCTCTTGGAACGGTTCCTTTAGAAGATCCTGACACTAATGATAAATCTTGGTCCTCCTGACCTTGACTTGGAATACGAAGAAATTCTTGGTCATCAACGGAAGGTAGATCCCCTAAATTCGATCGAGGAAAAAGAGTTAACGTGCAAGGGTAACTGAAACGATACGATGCAAGACAATCTGACTGAACTGATAATTAGAAACGATGCGCGAGACATAAAGAAACGTAGTACGTGAAAAATTCTGAACGTGATACGTGAAAAATTTTGAACGTGCTACGTGGAGATATGGCGAGTGTAGTATGAGTAAACATATCGTGATCCATGATACGTGTAACATATCTTGATCATGATATGAGGAACGTGGAATGAACATGACATGTGAGACATATCGTGATCATAGAATATAATGGCGGTAACGCCAAACGCTACAAGGTGAGACGTGGAATATGACGTGAAACGTCTATCTGATGATGGAGAGTTATACTAAACTTGGGTCTGGTCTCACAAGTTCTTGCAAACTTCCCAGAATGAGGAAAGAAATGAACGTAAAATCGTAAGCCAAAATACGATCATGAACGTGAATAGTGTCATGAACGTGAGCGCGAAAGCAAGTCGTGGAATTAGAATGAAGACGTAAAGTAAGTTAGGAGTACAATTACGAATATTTGTCTGACCCGAAAGCTGAGGGATTGCCAAGTGATCGGATGAGCCTTGGCTGGAACATGTTCGTTCAACCTGTTGGTTCTGAAATCCGTACGGATGTAAGGATTTTGCAGACTTGATCAAACTGTTGACAATAACCCAAATAGCATCATGCTTCTTCTGAGTTTGCTGAAATCTGGTAACTAAAATCCATGGAGATCTTGTCCCTTTTCGATTCACAATTTCATATGATGATAACATCCCAGTTTGTTGGTGTCCTATCTTAACCTGTTGGTATGTCAGGTACCTAGATATGAACGTAACTGTATCTTGCTTCGTAGAACTTGATACCTAGGAGTTTGCGAAACTCTGAGTCTCTGAATCTAGACTTCTCCTAGCGTATAATTTTCTAGAACACCTAATGTAGTGTAGGGTTCTCTCCTTTACGCATAAGCTGAGTCATGGTAAGATTAACCATAGAAACCCATGTGATTCAGTGTGTCACTGTAATCAAACAGAATTGATATCGGAAAGAATTTCCAGGGTAAAATTTCTCTTGTCATAGAATTTGCAACATAGTGCAGATAGTGTCTTCCTGTTCTTCTCTAGGCTTAGAGGAAATCAGGTTATCCTCAATGAAAACACTGATGAATTTGTTTAGGAGTTCATGGAAACACAATTTATTAAGTCCATAATGCTGTTGGAGCATTGATGAGACTAATCCAAAATCATAAATCTAGCATGACCGAGTCGTGTACGAATAGCAGTCATGGACATGTCCTGCTATTTTACTCGTCACTGTTGGCAGCATGATCATGAGTTCGATCTTGGAAAAGTGATTAACACTATAAGGTCGATTGGACATGTTGTCACTACGTGGAGGAGAATAACGGTCATGAATGGTCATTCGCTTACGCCGACGGTAGTCGACACATAATCTCATGGTACCGTCCTTCTCCTTGTAAGTTATTCTGGAATGTATGGGAAGATTTTGAAAAAAATCAACTGGCTATGCGTAAAAGACTTAAGTGGTCGTGTCTTACTGACGGGTAGCAAATTTTAGCGACCATGGCTAACAACGCACATGCTTGTAAGCATAGAAAATTTGTAAAGATTTTCCCGATGGAAAATCAAGCTGTATGTATTCAGGAGCCTGAACATTACTGTACATAATTATGAATCGTAGCATGGTGTACTGTTCATAGTACATAATTTGGATAAAATTCATCTCGTGTCTGTCCGAGGAAATGCGTTAGCAGCTTGGATCTCATCATTAAGCTGAAGGATAACCGTCGTATACGTGGGAATACGAAAGGCGTCCTTCATGGTCATGAATATATGAACCATGGTGAAAGAAATGAAAGTGACATCGGCAACGTGACAGTTCTCACTGATGCGCCGATAATGATATTGAAATTCTTGTGGCCTGATTAATACATGGCACAACAACATAGATATACCCTTGGAGGGTACCCTGAATTTCTTAGAAATGTTCCATAATTAGACGTGAGTCATGTGTCTTGACTCGTGTCTTGAGAAATGTAAGCGTGACATACGTCTTGACTGGTATCTTGACATGTGTCCTCAGAAAGTATACGTGAGACATGTGTCTTGACTGATGTCTTGACATGTGTCTCGAGATGTGAAACAATTAGAACTACAAATATTAGGTTAATATGCCAGAATTGGCGGATCGGTTGGACTACTGATCATTTGTATGTCTGATCACGTCCGTGGCCGGAGCCTCGGTTGCGATTTCTAGGATAGTTGCTGTCATAGTAGTGGTTACTATCATCTTGTCTGTCGGTTCCATGACGGTCATTCTCATGACCGTGACTCATGTAACTATTTAGCTGAGTGGCCGGCTGGTACTGGTTTGCACTCATATGGCTGAAATGACGGCCGAACGACGTGTGACATGTAACTATGAATTTGGGACAATGATTGATGGGAATTGTCTGATGGTGAAGCATCTTCTCGTCCAATTGCTTTGCTCCGACGCCTTTGTCTTCGTCTTTTAGGATCTCCAGGTTGTGAACAGCATCGGCATCAGCATCTCGTAGCGTCTCCCAACATCAGCAGCATCAACCTTCAGTAACATCTCCAAGCTATGAGCGGCATCGACAACCTTGTAGAATATCAGCAAGTGAACATACGCCTGAGATGATTTAGAATCGACTAGCGAATACTCGTGAAGTATTGCAAGTGGAATACACATGGATTAAGGTACATGTAATACACATGAAATACGGTACGTGGAGTACACATGGAATGCACATGAAATGATCGGTATGGGCTCGATCATTTGTCATGATTTAAGGAAAGTAAACCGGTTAAACGGTTAGGAAAACCATCATGATAACCTGGCAGTATTAGCATAGACATCATTCTGGTATATAGAGAAACGCTAAAGTGTGGTTACACAAAATTCAACGATGATTTGCCTGACAGCATGATCAGTGAAAATCAACCATGACTATCATGAAAGCATGATTCAAGAAATCTAACAATGCCTTGCACGACAACGTAAAAAATCAAAAGAGGCGTGAAACATAATCAACATGAAGACGGAATTATCATGAGGAAACATGAAACCATCTATTACGAAGAAGTGTATAACATAATCCGCATGAAACTGAAGTTAACCATGACAGTATGAAGGCATACTTGACATAAAAAACATAATAACTTATGATGGGACATGAAAATTTTTTTTTTTTTTTTATGCCAATTTAAATCATGAGAAAAATTTTATGCAAGAAAAACAGTGCATGAATGTGTAATGTAGTTTATAAAACCTTTATATGTGCGAGGGAACGCCCATGGGTCGGTTCCAAAACAAAAGACATGGCGAGGGGACTCCTATGGGTCGGTCCCAAAGTTAAAAGTTTCGATAAAAGCACATGCGACTAAATAGGGCCAGTCCTGTACCAACCATTACTTAGTCAAAATTCCTGCAATAGATGACGTATGATATAAATTCATGAATGCATGAAACATAAATAATTAAAAGTTATTGTCAAAACTTAACAGAAAAAAATTTTATGTGAAAATTATGAACTACTGGGGTTCAGTTCACATAATCACAGTTCACTAGAAACATCATGCATAGACACTGACACATAACTAAGTATGGATGACGGTTGTTCATTCCATATTAGTAAGACGATACTGGTGAAAACATCATGGTGAAAACAACAAGGTGCTGAAAACGTCATGGCTAAAACAAAAAGGTGCTGAAAACATAATGGTTAAAACAACAACGCGCTGAAACATCAATACGTGGAATAACAATCGTTGGCTTAGGAAGCTCCTGGTGACTACCCACTAGTCACAGGTCGAGTTTTAGAGCCTACAGGTCGAAGCCTTGGCTCTGATACCATAATTGTAACACCCCATTTTGATAAATGGAATGTCACGCGTAATTATGGCGTGTCATCAAAGCATGCAAGGTAATATGTAGTAAAACATACATGACCAAAGGGAAAACCGGAATCAAACATTGGTTCCCAAACATAAGCCCAAAACATAACAAAGTAAATGAACTGAATGAAAGACTAAACAAGCATAAATATATGAAGGAAACAGGAGAAGAAGTCTATGGCAGCTTCCATCCTATGCATGTCCTCCAAATGGTCGAGTCTTGGGTACCTGCCGTTTTGGGACATGGAAAGGAAAGTAACGGCTGAGCAAAACGCTCAGTGCACGGATATACAATATAGCATGAAATAGGATAAGCATGTAACATATAACAGCGGAAGACTAAGTTCTGAGTAGACTGGTTAAGTATTGAGAAAACTGGTTTTATAGTTTGAAAAGCCTTATGTTTATCTTATGAAAACTGTTTTAACATAAATATACCATACCTCATATAGGTCATGAAAAGGTCACGTGCATGAATACTTGGAGGGGTGACCTCATCATGCTGATTAGAGGGGATGCCTCTAATTAATATACTGGTTTGGGTAGGAGGGATCAACTCCTTGTGAAGGGTGCAAGGCACACACCACATTCACCATGATAAACTGAATAAAACATGTAACTAGGATGCACCCATACGCCCCACCTGATATAATAATATGGCCAAAACTGAAAAGGGACGCCACGAGCAATCACTCCGCCGTGGGGAAGTCATAACATTGGTGCCTCCAATGTTATGGTTATGGTACCTCCATAACTAGGTGAAACTGGTCATGCTTGTATATGGCTATAGATTATGCTAATTAAACATAAGCAGTTCAAAACAATAAAACAAATGCTGGGGAAAACAGTTGGCTGCATACGGGGATATCCTAATAAGGAAAGAATGTCCATACTGAAAGGACGGGAATCCGTACCTCAAGTCCAGTGAATGAACGGAAGAAAGACTCCTACTTCTGGATCACTAACGCTACATGAATACACACGTGTATAAGTATCGAATCACTGATTACGTACTGGGTTTTATGTCTTATCTTAGCTTACTTGGTATGTTTTAGGTCATGGTTCACTGTTTAAAGCCTTAAACTGTGTTTATCTTGTATTCTGATTAATCTGTTTAAGTATTACTGGTATTTTATGTATTATTATACTTACTGTGTAATAATAAGTAACTTTCCAAAAATAGCAGGTTTCCAAAAATAGAAAGTTTCCAAAAATAGAAAGTTTCCAAAAATAGAAAGTTTCCAAAAATAGAAAGTTACCAAAAATAGAAAGTTTCCAAAAATAGAAAGTTTCCAAAAATAGAAAGTTTCCAAAAATAGAAAGTTTCCTAAAATAGAATTTACTGCTTAAAATAGATTAGTTTCTAAAAATAGAAAGTTTCCAAAAATAGATCAGCTGCCTTAATTAAATAAGTTTCCATATATAGAAGGTTTCCATGATTAGATTAGCTGCCTGAATTAGATAGATTTCCATATATAGAAGGTTTCCATTAATAGATTAGTTTCCTTATTTAATTAAGTTTCTATAAATAGAAGTTTCCATATTTAGAATTAAGCTGGTTACATAAGCTAACATATAAGTCTAAGTGTTAATAAGCTTGTTTCTTAAGTCATATGATATAGTATATAGTTTAATTATTATTTCATGTATTTTAATTAAACTATAGGTTAAGCATTTTAATTAAAGTATAACATGTTTTAATTAAAATGAAATGAAATACTTAGGTTAACATATGTATTATTATTATTAATAATATAACCTAAGTCATGTCTAAATTAATTAATTATAGGCATGTTTTAAATAATTAATTAATTATAACTTATAACATAAAATACTTAGGTTAAATTAATATCATGCTAAATTAATAATTAGAATAACCTAAGTCATGATTTAATTAATATCTCATGTGATTAATTAATTTATATCCTAAGTTCATGATTCATAAAAATTAACATGAAGCATAAATCATGATTTAACCAACGAACCATGAATCGGGCATGAACTCGACACCGTACCCCGAGCCAAACCCAGGGCACGTGTGCCTCCTTGCTGCCGTGGGTCCCACAAGCACCAACCAAGACCTAAAATGGTCTTGGTGGTGGCGGCAATAAGCAAACCAAACCCCCCCTCGGGTTTGTTTTGCTAGGCGGCTAAAAACAAACACCCTTTTAAATCATTCTTTGATTTTAATTAACCCCAAAACATGTTAGATCAATGTTTAATTTTCATGTTTTAATAAGAAAATAATAACATGTTCATGAAAATAATCAAAGATTAAAAAGAATTAAAAAGAAGGGTTTAGAATGATATACCAATACGTAGCTTGAAAGGGGATGAACAAACGCGGTTTCTAACACTTGTATTTAATGTCAAAAATCAACAACACCCTCCTATGGTGGTGATGTAGGTGGCGGCACAAAAGGAACCAAGGAGGAGGAGGAGAAAACTTTTTAGGTTAAAATGTTTTCTTTCTTGAAAAGTGAAAATGAAAACTAGTTTTACTCTTTACCCCCCTTTACTTGTAAAAGTCCATGGGCTTAGCCCATTTCTTGTTGTGTGCCGTGGGTATGGGGGCCCCACATGGGGTACCCGTACCTTTCTCGTGTCCCGATGTTTCGTGTTCGTTCGTGGTTAAACGTGCTCGTGTTTAAAGTGTTTCTGTTTATTCTATCGTGTCGTTTATCGTAAACTTAACGCTCGTAATTATATTATATGTATTTACGTGATTATTTTAGTTCGTGTTTTAATGGTGATCATGATTTAATTATGTTCCCGTGAAATACTTATTAACTGCTTATCATGAGTTCGTACGTAAACGATACTTATCATGTTATACACGTATGTACTTACTTGATTAATAGCACATGAAGGTGATCAATACTGAATAAGGTAAGTTTTAATCTAGGACGTACGATCTTAAGGGCACTATTCATGGTAAAAGCATGCGGGTTTTACATAAACCCTATTCTGATGGAAGTTGTCGGAATGCTTAAACCCCTTTCCGATGGTTCTATCAGAATATTTCCCACTTTTCTCGGACAAAACTCAACCAATTCGAGATTTTAAGCCAAAAAATGATCAAAACACCCAAAATTTTTGTGTTTTTAGCCAAATTAACTATACCAAATCTCTACCACAACTATGTAGAAGATTTGTATCAAGAAAAAACCATAAAAAACAAAAAAAAGTGGTTCGTGTAAAATGGATCAAAATAGGCGTAAGAATCAAGAACACAAACACATAAACCAAACAATCATCCCATGGCTCTTGATACCATTTGTATGATATTGTAAATCTATGTATAAATTAGAGAGAGAAAGAGATAGAAAGATAGATGATTTCACACACACTTTAGAGAGAGAAAGTGATTAACTATGTGTAAAATGAAATGAAAAAACCACCACCCTCTCCAACTAAGGAGAGAGTTTATATACCAAGCCCATAAGATGGGTTTGGGCTTACAATTGGACCGTCCATACATAACATGGACTAGGCCTTTCCTTGTTAATTAGTTATAAGATATCTAGACTACGAGCTACAACTTAATATATTATCGGAGTGACCGAATCTTCCTAAATACGTAAAAACGTATTTTCAAAATCATTAAATAAATAAATAATATACGTAATACTTGTCGTTATTCCTTTAATGTTCATGATACTTGTCATGTATTAATTAATTATAAAGTTTTAATTAATCTGTGTTTTCGTGTATTTATTGTCTTCATGTAATTTATCTGGGTTTTACATGTCTACTCCAAGTACAAACCATGCTCAGCATGTGAAAAGGGAAAGCACCATAAGGCCAGTTTCAAAACAAAGCAAACTTTCTCAACCAAAGAAAGTCTTCATCTACTTCACATGGACGTATTTGGCCCAGTATCACTAAGGGCCATTTGTCATGAAAAATATACACTTGTCATTGTTGATGAGTACTCCAGGTACACCTGGGTATATAATGTGACAAAGAAAAGTCATGCACCAAATGCCATCATGTCTTTCATCAAAAGAGTTAAAAATCAAAATGACACTCATGTCAAACAACTCAGAACTGATAATGGTACTGAATTCAGAGATCACACACTGATCAAGTTCTATGATGACAAAGGAATTTTACAAAATTTATCATCTCCTTACACACTTGAACAAAATGGTGTGGCTGAAAGAACGAACAAAACTTTGATTGAAGTAGCAAGAACAATGCTTGCTGGATCTTCTCTCTCTAAACATTTTTGGACTGATGATGTAGCCACTGCTTGCTACACTTAAAATAGCACCATCATTGTGAAGAGACACATGAAGACTCCATATGAAGTCTTCAGGGGGAGAACTCCAAACATCACATTCTTACATGTGTTTGGGTGTCCAGTATTCATTCACAATCACAAGGATTACCTTGGTAAGTTTGATGAAAAATCTGATGATGGTTACTTCCTTGGATACTCACTAGTATCCAAAGCATATAGAGTCTTCAACACAAGAAGATAATGTATTGAAGAAACCTTTCACATCACCTTTAATGAAAGCTCTGAAGCTCTCAAGTTTGCAA
The DNA here is from genome assembly GCA_025667525.1 of Glebionis coronaria. Lineage (NCBI taxonomy): Eukaryota > Viridiplantae > Streptophyta > Magnoliopsida > Asterales > Asteraceae > Glebionis > Glebionis coronaria. The sequence continues at coordinate 493,286,441 of CM046874.1, forward strand.
AATCCATCAGCAGATTAATTTCATATTCATGAATCTCATAACTATCCATCTAATGAATTTCAACACAATGAGCCCTCTCACAGATATCAAACAAACTGTTCTTCAATTCCTCATATTGATCCATTAGAAAATATGACAAGTCCTACAAAAGGAAATCCTTTAGTATTAAATACTGATGGTTGTCAACCAATGACAAAATGACCAAAATGATAAGCCTCAAACAAATGATAATGATGATCAAATTAATGATCATTCAAATAATCAAACTGATCCTAATGTCCAAAAATCTCCAGTAGTTTCTAGAGAATTGGTTCTTATAGATTGACCTTCTGAACAAGAAGTAAGTGCAGAAGTTATTGAACCTCTATCTACTGAATATCCTTCATTAAACTTTGGAGAAAGTTCACCATATTCTGATCCCTCAAGTTGTAGCTCTTATCATGCTCCCAATGCTCACTCACCAGCTCCACAAAAATCTTGGACTAAAAATAGTCACATTCAGCTGGTGAATATAGTGGGCAATCCTAGAGAAGGTAGACTTACAAGAGCTATGGCAAAAAAGCTAAGTGTTGCTTCACCTGGAGAATGTCTCTATGCATATTTCTCTAAAAAATTGAACCCTGGATGGGTATATGCCATGCAAGAGGAACCAAATCAATTTGAAATAAAGTCTAGAAATTGGTTCCTCTCCCATATGGAAAATCAACCACTGACACCAAATGGGTTTAAAAACTCAAAAATGATGAAATTAATGTGGTTGTCAAAAATAAGGTCAGGCTAGTGACTCAAAGATTCAATCAAGAGCCTGGTGTTGACTTTGATCTGACATTTGCTCCAGTTGCTCGTATGGAAGCCATACGAATTTTCCTTGCATATGCCACTTACATGAACTTCACCATCTAACAAATGGATGTCAAAAGTGCATTCCTCAATGGTAACCTAAAAGAAGTTTATGTTAAACTGCCTCCTGGCTTTGAGAGTAGTGAATACCCAAATCATGTCTATAAGCTTTACAAAGCTTTGTAAGGATTGAAGCAAGCCCCAAGGGCATGGTATGAAACTCTCTCAACCTTTCTCATTGAACATAATATTGTTAGAGTAAAAATAGATAGCACCCTGTTCATCTATAAGTCCAAAACTGACACCATGCTGGTGTAAATTTATGTGGATGACATCATCTTTGGTTTAACAAGCTTGAAACTTTGTAAACAATTTTCCAAGCTTATGACCAGCAAGTTTAAGATGAGTACAATGGGTGAACTCACACACTTTCTTGGTCTTCAGATAAAACAATCTGAGCAAGGCATCTCCATCAGTCAAGAAAAATATGTCAAGGATCTGCTGAAGAAGTATGATGTCAATTATGCTTCTATAAAAACACCAATGGTACCCCCTAACAATTTAGGACTTGATCTCAATGGACAGTCAGTCAATAAGACTTAGTTCAGAGGTATGATTGGCTCACTAATGTATTTAACTTCCATGAGACATGACATTCAATTCTTTACCTGCCTTTGTGCAAGGTACCAAGCAAATCTAAAGGAATCACACCTTATTGCTGTCAAAAGAATCTTCAAATACCTAAAAGGTACCCTCAGTCTAGGTCTTTGGTACCCCAAGTCCTAAAGATTTGATCTCAAAGGGTATTTAGACTCTGACTATGCTGGATGCAATTTGGACAGAAAAAGCACATGTGGTGCCTATCAGTTGTTGGGTGGCAAACTTGTGTGTTAGAGTGCTTAAAAGAAACAATTAGTTGCCATGTCTTCAACAGAAGCTGAATATGTGGCAGATGTTGGATGTTGTGCCAATGTTTTATGGATAAAAATCCAACTGGCTGACTATGACATATAATATGAAAGGTGCCAATTTTTTGTGATAACATTAGTGCTATTGCAATATCTAACAATCCAGTCCTTCACTCGAGAACAAAACATATTGATATCAGATATCACTTTATTAGAAATCACATTGTGAAAGGGGACATAGAGTTACATTTCATCCCCACTCAATACCAATTGGCTGATATCTTCACCAAACCACTAGATGAACCAACTTTCAAAAGATTAATAATAGAGCTTGGTATGCTAAACATTGATGATACAAAACCTGAACCTTTAGAAATCACTAAAGAATCTTAAGGGTTCAGTCTTTCAAAACTAAGTTTTGATTTCAGTTAGTAGCAATGTCCGAGTAAAGGAGTGTGCAATGTCATGTGTCTATTTAATAATATGTGAAGGTGTACATGGTATTTTGTTGCCTTATCTGACACACTGAAGCTGACTAGCAAATCACAAAAATCATCAAACTATTCCTTCAGTATTTCAAAAGGTTCATCATATCTAAACAAAATGATTTGTGATATTAATGAGCTAGTCCTGAGTAGAGGAGCTTGCAACGTCATATATCTTGTTCACTTATGTGAGCATGTGTGTGGGGTTTTGTCGCCTCATCCGACGCACTGAAGATCATGAGTACTACCATCAGGTTCAACCTAACTGGCCAAAAGCATTCAAAACCAATCAATTCTATGTCTGAAAATGAATTAGATGGCATTGAATTTTTCTTTGAAAAAGAAAAAACATTCTTCAAAAGGTACAATTAATTTAGTTAGTAAATATCAAATGTTCACATCCACAGTCAACAACCCTCTGACTCAAGAGGCATTTCACTGTTCAAAATGTCAGAAACCACTCTTTTTGTAGAACATTAATGAGAGAGTTTGTGCCAAATATGCAAAAAAAAACCCTAAAATATTTATGTTTTACTCTAAACGGTTTTAAAACCTCCAAAAACATTCTAAGTTTATTTAACTCTTTTTCAAACAATTAGATTCATACCATTCTCAAAAGATTTTCTCATTCTTCACACACAATCTCTCTTTTTCTTCAAAAAAACAAGTAACAACAATGGCAGAATCATCATCCTAACACGAAGTTGAAATCACCCTAAAGACATCATCACATGGGAACTATCCTATTGAGGATATCACTGTGAAACTTAACAACCTTGCTCTAATCAAACCAAAAACGATTACATCAATCCCAGGTATGGAAGTCATGAATTTTGTGTCAAAATGAGTTCTTCACACAGCGTTATTTAAAGATCCTAGGGTTATGTATCAAGATTTTCTAAGGGAGTTTTGGTTTACTGCAACACCTTCGGAGAGTAGGAGAAACATGGACTTCCTCGGCTGAATTACATGGTAAAATTAGGGTTAAACTGTTTAGAAGAGTTTTGGGTCTGAATTATTTGGGTAATTCAAGTGATTATGAAGATGTACCCGAGGATTTTTTAGGAGTTGAAACGTTTTTCAAAAACTTGGGTACACTGAAGAGATTACTGAAAAAGAGTTATTTACTACCTAAGTGGAAATTGTTTATTACCATCTTGATAGAATGTTTGGGGGCAAACTGGTGGTTTAGATCAAATTAATCAAAAGGATGCCACACTTCTATATTGTCTGTCAAAAGGTATAAAAGCTGACTCTGGCAAAATGATTTTTGAAGATCTTGTTGGTAAGATGGAGAAAAGAACAAGAGAGAAAAACATTGTTTACACCAGATTCCTCTCTCTTGTGTTTGCTGGCCATTTGGAAAACACATATCTTCAGCACCAGGGTGAAAAATTAGTTGTTCCACAGTTTGGGGTTAAGCACTAGAACATTCCACAGTTTGGTGGTGAAGAAGTTGAAACTGATACACACAAGAAGGTTGTTGACGTTGGGGTCACCAAGACATCTGAGGAAGCTCCCCTTACCACTAGAGCCAAGGTAGGACACTTGCCTCTATTTGTGTTTAATATGTCTAAGGAGTTTGGGATAGATGAACATTCACTAGTCAACCTTGATGAAAGTGACCTAGAAGACGATGCTGATGATCAAACACCAAAGCCACCATCTGCAAGATCTCAACAGGTAAAAGAACTGACCAATCAAGTGTTAGTTCTTCAGTCACAGGTTGCCAAACTTCAAGAAGAAAAGGCCTTTGTTGAAGTTGAGGTTACTAGACTTAATGCAAGGATAGCTACACAAACTGCTGAGGAGATAAAAAATGTTGTGATAGTTGTTGTCGAGCCTTTGGTCAAGGATTTGGTCAGCAATGTAGATCTGAAGAAATCTATGGGATCACTTGTGGATTCCATCAATCATGCCACCATGGAGTTCCCCACAGAGTTTTTTCCAATACATGGCCAGGTAAACGAGCTATGTGATTCTGTGTCTAAAATTAAGGACAGGCTGGCTAGGCTGGAGCAACAGAGGCTGACTATATCTGAGGAGCTTCAGCAAAAGATAGTTTCTCTTGAAGGTGTTTTGGCTATGTTGGCCAAGATGTCATCTTCATTGAACACCCTTGTTGCCACTCTCCCTAGTGGTGTGTCAGTAGAAGTTGCTACGCATTCTTACGATGAGGGGGAGAAACCACTACAATTGAACCTCTATTTTAAAGGCATGCAAGGAAGAAGGCTCAGAAGCAGCTAGTGTCACCATTTGTTGAATACAGCCCTGCAAAGTCTAAGGGGGAGTCTTCAGCAAAATATAAGCATGTATAAGGGTTAACCACTAGTGATGACTCTTCTGAAGAAGGATCTCCTACCATCAATCCTGAAAACAAAGGTGATTCAACACTCCACAAAAGACTGATCAAGTCTGGTGCCAAGAAGACATCAACAAAGTGATCAGAATAAATGAAGCTGATAAACTTAGAAATCTGAAGCAAGATCTGTATCACGAGATAGGAGAATTAGTGGTTGAAATTATTTTTAAAAAGAAAATGTTATATGAGAAGTTCTGTTTGGTCAGATTAAACATACCCAATCCTTCAGAAATCACCAATATTGACATGCTCACCACCAGAGGTAATATTAATCTAAAATTCTATAGAGTTGATGATACTTATGAGATTCGGGATGACTTCCAGCCAAAAGAAGTACTACCTCCGTCCCAAAATTATTGTGCACAGACAAAAAACACACAGTTTTAGAAAAACATCACTTTTTCAGCTTTCTCTCTCTTACTTTTTGCAGAATGACAGTTTTACCCTTAACCAATTAATTTTATACTTCTTTATTGTTTGTAATAATAACCTCAAGTGAGGGTAATATGGAAAACTCAAACAAAATCCTCTATCTAATTTTGGATGTTTTGGAGGTGGACAATAATTTTGGGACAACCCAAAATAGAATAATGGACAATAATATTGGGACGGAGGTAGTATCTTTCACTGTGTTGGAAACTCACTTTATGTGACGACATTTAAGAATTCCCATTAGTTATCATAGTCACACACGTTTATACTAGACTAGGTTCGTTGTATAGTTTATGTAGTGTGTGTGACTATATATACCCCTCCTTAGCTTCCACGGAGGGGTGTTGCTTGTGTTCATTTTCAAGTTTAATTCATTTTCTTTCTTTTACACACACAACCTCTCTTCTCTCTCTCTCAACAATGGCTTCCACCACCATATTCCACCATGTTAGACCACCAGATCATATATAGCAAATCCTAAATTGGTATCAGAGCCTCGATTCATTCCTTGGATCGTTGTGTTTTTGGTTTCGATATGGTGGTCTAAATTTTTTTTTATCTCGTTATATCATTTTTTGTCCAACTTGTCATTTTTTGTCACGTATGATATCTTCTTATCATATTGTTTCTTCTGTCACAGTTTTACAGTCACTTTTTATTTGTCTCACAGTCCATATCTGATATTAATCACTTGGCGAAAAACGAACTTGTTCGTGGTCTTCCTAAACTATCATTTCACAAGGATCATTTGTGTTCCGCGTGTACAATGGGGAAAAGCACTAAGAAGTCTTACAAACCCAAGACTGAAGACACCAACCAAGAGAAACTTTATATGTTGCATATGGATCTTTGTGGGCCAATGCGTGTTGAAAGTCTTAGTGGAAAAAAGTACATCCTCGTCATTGTCGATGATTACTCTCGGTTTACATGGGTGAAATTTCTTAAAGCAAAAAATGAGGCACCTAAATTCATCATCGGATTTCTCAAGATGATTCAAGTGCGTCTCAACACTACTGTCTGACGCATTCGTACAGATAATGGAACCGAATTTGTGAATCCAATCTTGCGTGATTATTATGAAGAAGTTGGCATATCTCATGAAACATCAGTTGCACGCACTCCACAACAAAACGGTGTCGTTGAAAGGCGAAATCACACACTTATGGAAGCTGCTCGAACAATGTTAATTTACGCAAAGGCTCCATTGTTTTTATGGGCAGAAGCAGTATCTACCGCATTGTACACCCAAAACCGGTCACTAATTCGTAAACGCCATGGTAAAACACCTTATGAGCTTCTCCATGGAAAAGTACCAGATTTATCATATCTTCATGTATTTGGTTCTCTTTGCTATCCAAATAATGATGGTGAGTTTGGGAAAACTTCAACCAAAGGCTGATATTGGTATTTTCATTGGTTACGCACCCGCAAAGAAGGCATACCGAATCTACAACCGTATCTCTCGCAAGATCCTCGAAACTATGAATGTTGATTTTGATGAGCTGACAGCAATGGCTTCTGAGCAAAGCAGCTCTGAACCCGCACTTCATGAAATGGGACCCAGTAACATTAGCTCTGGTCTTGTCCCAAACAACCCTACTTCATCATCATTTACACCACCTTCTAGGACTGAATGGGATACGTTGTTTCAACCGTTCTTTGATGAATTATTTACTCCTCCAACTATAGTTGCTCCAGAACCTGAGGTAATAGCTCCGGTAACCGAAGTTGTCGCTCCAGCAACCGAAGCACAATCAGATACGTCTGCACCTATAATTGGTCAAGATATACCATCCACAAGTAATTCTCAACCAACACATATTTCAACTACCCATGTCATGCCTATTGATGATGAAGGGGATGATGATGATCACGATTTGGAATTCGCTCAAATGCGTGAACTTCCATTCTTTGGTGTACCAATTCCCGACCCTAATCAAGCCGGGTCGTCCACCTTAGAGGAAGCTCCTTCTACAGTTTATTCCAATCTACGGATTCGTGAACATGATAGCAAGTGGACAAAGGATCATCCTATAGATTCTATTATTGGTGACCCCAATCGTCCGGTATCCACACGAAGTCAGTTACAAGAAAATGTAATGTTTTGTCATTTTGATGCTTTTCTCACTGAAGTTTTACCTAAGACATGGCAACAAGCTTTTACTCAATCCTGTTGGATAGAAGCTATGCAAGAAGAACTTAATGAATTCATACGTCTTGAAGTATGGGAACTTGTCCCATGCCCGGATCAAGTGCAGTTACTCACTTTGAAATGGGTTTACAAGGTGAAACTCGATGAGTTAGGCGGAATATTGAAGAACAAAGCTCGTCTAGTAGCTCGTGGATACAAGCAACTATTGGGCATCGACTTTATGGAATCCTTTGCACCTGTTGCCCGTTTGGAAGCTATTAGACTATTCCTCGCTTATGCAGCCCACATGAATATGATCGTCTATCAGATGGATGTGAAGACGGCATTTCTTAATGGAGAAATCAAGCAAGAGGTCTATGTTCAACAACCGGATGGTTTTGTGAATCCTAAATATCCTAATCATGTGTATAAGCTTAAGAAGGCTCTCTATGGGTTGAAGAAAGCTCCACGTGCATGGTATGATCTATTGTCAGAATTCCTCAACACGCAAGGCTTTGCTAAAGGCAAGGTGGATCCCACGCTGTTCATTCAGAAACGAGGTAAAGATATGATTATGGTACAAATATATGTTGATGATATTATATTTGCAGCCTCGAACCAAACCTTATCCGACGAGTTTGGGACACTCATGTCTTCCAAGTTTAAGATGTCAATGATGGGAAAGGTATCATTCTTCTTAGGTCTTCAGATATCTCAGAGTCCCAGAGGCATCTTTATCAATCAATCCAAGTATGCCCTTGAATCGCTTAAGAAATATAAGATGGAATCTTGCGACCCCGTGGATACTCCAATGGTGGAACGAACTAAGATTGATGAAGATCCACATGGAGTTGCCGTTGATCCGACACTTTACCGTGGAATGATCGTTACTCTTCTGTATATCATAGCTAGTCGACCTGATCTTCAGTTTGCTATATGTATGTGTGCTCGGTATCAAACTCGACCTACTGAGTTACACTTGGCCACTGTGAAACGGATCTTTCGATATCTTAAAGGAACCATTAATCAGGGACTTTGGTATTCGAAGGACTCTTCGATTGCACTTATGGCATATGCAGATGCGGATCACGCGGGTTGTCAAGATACAAGGCGTAGCACGTGTGGAACTTTGCAATTACTAGGAGATCGATTAATCAGTTGGGCATCGAAAAGGCAGAAAAGCGCTGCAATTTCAAGTACGGAAGCAGAATACATAGCTATGTCCGGTTGCTGTGCTCAAATTCTTTGGATGAGATCGCAATTAACCGACTATGGTCTAGGTTTCAACAAAATTCCGATGTACTGCGACAAGAAGAGTGCAATTGCCTTATGCTGCAACAATGTTCAATTCTCCCGGTCGAAGCATATTGACATTCGCTACCATTTCATCAAGGAGCAAGTGGAAATGGAGTAATAGAGCTTTGCTTTGTCCGATCTGAGTATCAATTGGCGGATATTTTCACGAAGGCTTTAGATCGCGCTCGAATTGAATTTTTTGCCGACAAGCTAGGAATGAGAACTTTCTCGCCTGAGACTCTTAAGGAATTGGCAGATGAAGCGAAAGAATAGTGATGGTAAACTATTCTCTGTATCCTTGGTGATCATCTGTATATATTGTTTATATTTTTATCCACAAAAGGAAAATACAAAAATATAAAACCATATAAAAACCATAAAAATTGAAAAATTCATAAAAATCCAAAAATATTTTTACTTAATTTTTCAAAGGCATGTCTTTTGGTACGATAATATTTACGGCCTTAGAAATGTTGATTAATATCGACACGGTGCCATAAATAGAGTTCGTACAAAAGTTGTAAATATTTCACAAAACATGCCTAAATGGCTTGTAGTTATTTCAGACTGCAACCGGTTTTCACATTAAAGTCAAGTATTTCTTATGAAAGCTTTGGCTCACAACGGGAATTAATTTTCTCGGGCAAGGTTTACTTTAAAACCTTGTAAGGTATCAAATTTACTTTATAACTTGGTCTAACACAAATCTATGTACGTTTCAGTACATTTATTTGTTAAAACAAGAGAAGTCTTGTTTTTATGAAGCTATCATCTCTACAACCATAGCAATCTACAATTGGTATCTACATACTCGACGATGCGACTACTCAACCGACGACTACAGCTCTTTCAATAGAACACGGGTCAACAATTGAGGGGGAGCAATTGTCAAGCATTCAGAATCTTTGATGCCAAACGTGCCAAGTTCACAAGTTGGTTTCAAGACAACAATACCAATCGTACATGTGGTGTCAAGAGATGACTTCAGATATGACGAGGCGACCAACATATGTTGACAAGAACCATTTGATCTTATCATATGATGTTCTCATCTATCAGGTCCAACCTTGTCAATTCTTTTCTAATATGGTGAATATGTGATCATGTTACAAATCGGTATCATATCTCATACATTTGATATCGTGAAGATTAAACGGACTTGCATTTTTCTTCCCAAAACCTTTGTTAAAACTTCATTAAATCAATTGATATTAAAAACATCGATTGGGTTAATATTTTTAATATGGGGGAGAAAATGTGATTTAATATGGTATATTATCACAAATGGTTTGACTTAATGTGCTGGCTCATCCTGACATATGCGAAATGTTTTCGAATATCGTGGCATATGTTAAGGGGGAGCAAAACGGATTTGGTATATCAAAATGATTTTCATGGTGACATATACTTACCCAAAACCCATTTATTTCACGACGATGAAGATAGTGGTGACATAAGGATGGTAGGATGGGTTAAGTCCTATGATTCTTCCAGAACCGGAGGAATCTTCTCAAGGACATTCCATAGCTAGAAATAGTAGTCCTTAGGAAAGTTGGAGAAAGTTTGTGAACGTAGCTGAATGCTGACCAAGTACATAAGTTAGCACGGGAACAATCACAACAAGGTGCTAGTTATGACGTATTGGTAAGCATTGAAGGGGTTGAAGAATGAAAAAGAATTGTAAAGATAAAGGGTGTAAAGAAAGAAGCCCTCCTTACAACTTTAGGCAGAAACCGGGTAAACACATATGCTATTGAGATCATTTTAATGATTCTCAATATTGAAGACAGACATCATGGACCCAGTGATGCAATGCACAACCCATCTCAGCTAACTCAGATATCTCTCAAAAGGTATTTGTTTTAATCACACGGAGATAACACATTATCTATTGATTTATTCACTCCGAATAAATTGGTATTGAAAAGGTGGCACTCCTCTCCAGCCTCCGATCACTAAAATCCAAAATGCACGATCGAGTCTAGAGCCATTTGAGATCATCAAATATCTCATTAGGACACACTTTCACATTTCCTTGCTTCTTCACACACTGTGAAAAGTAAGAAAGATCTTAAGAGTCCTACGCAAAATCTTCGTGATCTTGCCTGAACATCCGAGTAATATGAAAGTATTTACAATGAAGATGGAAATCCTTCTTGAGCGAATATCAAAAATCTCATGGTAGGTGACTTGTACGATTCTTTATGAATCAAACTTGTGATAACTGGAAAGCAACAGTTGTTTAATTCTTAATTGAATTTAAACACGTTCCAGGCCTCTACGCAATATCTTAGTGATCTTGCCAGAACTCTCAGAGTGATACCTTAGTGTTCACAGTGATGAGTGGAAATCCTTCTAGTGTTAACCTTAAACAGCACTTGGTAGGTAAGTTGCAAGATTCAATATGAATCAAGCTTGTGACAACTGGAAAGCAACGATGGTGCGGTTCTTAATTGAATTTCACTTGTTCTAGGAACATGAATTGACGGCTTCAAATCATGCGGATATTATTATCCAAATGATTCACTCTTTATGTTCGCAGTCAGCTTTGGACGGTCGAATAAAGAGAACAGGTTTACCCGCGAAATCCTGTCAGGAAGTTACTTAATTGAAACTATCCGTCACGGGTACGATATCTAATATCGTCCAACGGTCTTCACCGACCGGAGGTAAAATGCTACCGAATTAGAATGAAATGTTCAAAGCCATTTCGTTCGTGTCTACTTATGTTGCGGCATTTGAAGACGGTGGCGTTGCGGGATCCAAGAAGAAGTCGTCCCTGCATGCTTATACTTTATGCACTTAATACCTCATCAAATTCAAGAAAGCCTAAAAGTTAAGTCTTCCGCTGTATCAAACTCTGAAGCTTTCAAGAATTACGAAGGTATAAGTATGTGGGACATGGTGTCACGAAGAGGCGAAGATCACAAGTGATGGATGCACGAGATCAAGGCAAGAGATTGATGCTAAAGATTGATATCAAAGATCACATCAGCATGTTCACCAGAAAAGAAAAAAAAAGAAAGACGAAGACTACGAGCTCAAGACAAGCATAGTATGCTAGGTTTATTTCATTATTGTAACTCGGGTAACGCCCTTGTTTGGAGTGACCTCCCTTAGGGGGAGATTGTTGGAAATACGTTTTTACGTATTTAGGAAGATTCGGTCACTCCGACAATATATTAAGTAGTAGCTCGTAGTCTAGATATCTTTATTAAACAAACAAAGTCAAGCCTAGCCTACAACATGTGTAGGTCGGCCCAACATTGTAAGCCCAAGCCCATCACAAGGCTTGGGTATATAAACCCTCTCCTTTGATGGAGAGGGTGTGTGTTCTTCATTTTACACATAGTGAAAAAGTGTTTTTCTTTCACTTTCTCTCTCTAAGTGTGTGTGTTCTCACCATCTCTCTATCTCTTTCTCTCTCTAAAAACATAAGCAAGATTTACATATCCTACACACTGAGTGGCTAGAAATGGAGCAAAAGCTGGCCAAAAAGAAACCTAAAATATAGGATGAAGTGTTGACTAGAATTTCTCACTCCAAGAGAAATCATGACAAGATGGATGAGTTCCTCAAAATTAATGTTGATATTTCACTAGAGGAACAAGATCCTATTCTAGAGCTGAACAAATTGGCAAATTAAGTTAGACTTGGTGTTGGTGATATTTTTGTTACCACAAAGAAATACAAAGGTTTGGTTCAGTTTTAGAATCATCTACCTAGGCATCTTATTGAAGAACCAGAACTAGGGATGATCTTGTTTAATCATCTAGAAAGACAAGACTTTATGGGCATTAGTGATTTGGATGATATGAACAATGAACTATTATGGAATGTCTAGAGAGTATTCTTCCTACACCATAGGGGACCAGATTTAACTAAAGCTGCAAGGACCTTCGGCATGTGGTTGCTAGAAGTTGTGGATATTAGGAACATGAGTCCACTAGTGCAAACTCTAGTCATTGAAGAACTTAGACCTGAAAAGAAATAGGATAATCATTTGTATTTCTATCTTGTATTTTGTAACTATTATGAATGAATGATTATCAGATGTTTATAAGTACTTTTATTGTTAAGTGCAAGTAAGAAGAAGTTGTTATGCTCATTTACTACGGACTTTAACTTAGGCTATTTGTATATCTAAATAGTGGGAGATTGTTGGGTCAGTATTTACTGACGCTGAAGCAACTCTAGGATTTGAACATAAAATCCCTCTAAGTTTTTTCATGTTCAGCAGAAAGGCGGTTCTGCTGAAGCATGACTAGAGGAACAAAGATTCCTACTGAATAAAGTTTTCTTAAAGGATGTTCAACTTTCATCTTCCAGAGAACTTAGAAGATAAAGGAGTATTTGAATTAGTAATCATGTGGTCTAGTTGCTGAAGAACAAGTCCTGAAAAAGAGCTTTCAGTTCAGTTTGGTTTGACAATACCAAACTGAATGATGTCGATCTCCTCTAGGATGCTGAAGATACTTCAGTATTCTAAAGGTTTACATTGAGCGGGAAAATATTTACTTTAAGTCAAACTCCGAGAAGGTTGCTTGTAAAGTTAACTATAAGTACAACCTTTATCTTTTTCTAGATTAGTTTAATAGTACTTTGTACTGTCTATCCAGCATGGGCATTCAACCACCCACTGGATAAACACTTGCATAGTAACATGTGATATGTAAACCCTAATATGAATTGCCTATAAAGGAATGCATCTAGGAGAGAATTGACTTACTCTTGAACTTGAAAGATAGAATTCTTCTAAGAGCCTATTCTCTCCTAACTTTAACCAAACTATAAAGATAGCAGCTTATGAACGAATTGGTTGAGACTTAAACTCATAACTTTGATTTGTAGTTTAAGTAGAGGAGATCATCCAACATTGTCATCTAACCACTTTGCTATTTCGCAAGCAAAGTAGGTAATAGATTTTTTATTAAGTTCTAATAAAATGTCTATACGTTGAAAAGTATTTGGTATTGTTGTTTTAATATTTCTGTTTGTTATTGATTGTAAAGCAACTCACTTGAATCCATGATACAAGGTATTACTTAAGGATGATATATCGTGTTAAAAGGGACCGATAATCCGCAACTGGCGGGATGCTATGTATGATGAATATAATGCACTAATTAAAATGGTACTTGGGTTCTTGTTCCAAGACCTCCTAATGCAAATATTATGCGGTGTTTGTGGTTATTTCGGCATAAAATTCATGCTGATGGTTCATTGATTCGGTATAAAGCCCAACTGGTTGCCAGTGGTAGTAGTCAGCAACTTAGCATTAATTGTGATGAGACTTTTAGCCCGTTGTCAAGCCTGTCACTATTCGTATTATTCTTAGTCTTGCATTGACCAGGCTTTGGCCTGTTCATCAGCTAGACGTTAAGAACGCTTTTCTTAATGGTGATCTATCAGAGACTGCGTATATGCATCAACATATAGGTTTTGTGGACCCTCGATACCCTCATCATGTATGTCGTCTTCAAAGGTCTTTATATGGATTGAAATAAGCCCCACATACTTGGTTTCAACGATTTACTTCTTATGCTACCCGAGTTGGATTTTCTCTTACCGATGTCATTCATCTTTATTTATTTACAAATCTGGTACTGACACATCATAATCACTTATCTACGTTGATGATATTTTTCTTGCAGTTTCTTCTTCATCTTTACTCCAGAAGATTATTTTTTCTCTATACAGGGAGTTCGATATGACAGATCTTGGTGCCCTTAATTATTTCTTAGGGATTGCGGTTACACGTGAACTACAGGGATGTTTCTCTCTCTGAAGAAATATGCTATGGACTTGCTTAAGCGAGCAATTATGCTTAACTGCAATCCTACTCGGACTCCTGTTGATACCGAGTCCAAGCTTGGTCCTGAGAGGACTCCTATTTCAGATCCTACTTTATATCATAATCTTGCAGGTGGCTTGTAGTATCTTACTTTCACTCGTCCCAATTTGTCTTATGTTGTGCAACAAATTTTTGTTTATATGCATGATCCTCGGGAGCCTCACTTAGCTGCTCTAAAGAGGATTCTTCGCTATGTTCGGGGCACTTTGGAGTTTGGTTTACAATTATATGCATCATCAAAATCTTCTTTTGTGGCTTACTCTGACGTTGATTGGGCTGGTTGCCCTGCTACTCGAAGATCAACATCTGGTTATTGTGTTTTTATGGGCAACAATATTTTATCATGGTCTTCAAAGAGACAACCCACGCTTTCACGTTCTAGTGCAGAAGTTGAATATCGTGGGGTTGCTAACGGTGTTGTTGAGACGGCATGGCTACGTAATCTTCTTCGAGAAACACTATTATTGACCGCTACTCTTGTGTATTGTGATAATGTTAGTGTTGTTTATTTATCTACTAATCCGGTGCAATATGAACGAACCAAGAATATTGAGATTCACATTCATTTTGTTCGTGATATGGCTGCTTTGGGTCACGTGCGTGTTCTTCATGTTCCATCCCGTTACCAATATGCAGATATTTTCACCAATGGTCTTCCTTCGGCTTTATTTGAAGAATTTCGGGCCAGTTTGAGTGTTCGATTGCCTCCCGCTCAAACTGCGGGGAGTGTTAGTTGATATATTTAGTTGTCATGTTACGACCCATTTTGATCAAGCTTTATTATGTTTACGTAATTCTAGAACCTGCATATGTAGCCTATATATTGTAATCCTTTTATTGAAAATAAGATAAGAAAATTTACCAATCTAAATTGCTAATTTTCCTTATCTTAATTTCAATAAAAGGATTACAATATATAGGCTACATATGCAAGTTTTAGAATTACGTAAACAAGCTAAAGTTTAATCACAATGAACCGTAACATGACAACTAAATATATCAAGTAACAAATATGACAACGTTCCTTTTAATGGTATATGAAAACTTTCCTTTGTTAACATGTCCTATGTTTCCATATGATCGTTTGTTAGAAAAAAAATGAAAGCATTATCAAGTTATCAACTCTATTAGATCATCTAATTCTTGTCGGCTATTAACGTTCTGTAAGAATATTTAATCTGTCAAGCTCTTATATAACGCCATTCGCACTTCATATATTTAGAAGATGTGGAATCTACTTGTAATACGTTATAATTCTTTATATATTCTATAGCTACCAATTTATAAATGCTAACAGGAGAAACACATGCAGAAACAGAAAAAAGAGAAGTCAAACGGAGTAAGATTCTTTTGCATGTTTTCAACATGCATGTTACTCAAGTCTTTATGGTCAAGAAAGACTCCATTAGAAAGAATCATAACTTATTGATGTTTGAGAAGAATATCAATTTGTACTTAGAATTTTTGATACCATAGTAAACGAGATATTTTTTACATATGTTTATTTTATCTAAAGATCTAGAGAGTAACTTTTAAATTTGTACTACAGTAATCTTGTATTGATTCCATAAGGATAAAGTATTTTTTGATGGGAAAACTATATGTAATGAGCTTCATTAAGTCGTCTCTAATATAGATACTCCTTTTGTCATTTATCATTTAGATATTTTAGTGAATTTGTAGAGTTGATAATAAATTTCCATAAGGACGAATGAACAACAGACAGCTGCACATGAGACCCGTAAATACCCAAGATCACCCGATACCATAGGGAATTATCACGGGATAAGAAACGCCAAAACCATTTTGCAAGGAGCGCCCTGTTAAGAGCAAAGAAGCTCGAACCCCCTAAACCACCATGATTCTTTGGAGCAAGAACTTTTGACCATTTAACCCAAGCAATCTTCATATATCCCTTTTGAATACCGTTGAAGAAGTTCATCTAAAGACCCTCTATCTTATTAAGTATCGCCTTAGGGACCTTGAAAAGAGACATATTGTAGATCGGAGAGGAATTGAGGACCGATATAAGGAGGGTTAAGAGACCCGCAATAGAAAGTGTTTTAAGTTTCCATTTGGACAATATCTTAACTAATTTAGCAACCGTATCATCTCAGGATTTAATCAATGACATATTCCCACCAACCAAAACACCCAATTACTTGAAAGGAGTCTTAAAAATCGAGCATCCAATCGAAGAAGCATCATCAGACACAATAGAATCAAATACCAATCCCAAGAAGGTGACTTTTCTTGACATTTAAAGCTAGGACAGAAAGGAATGAAAACAATTAAGAATTTTTAGAATACCTTTTAAATTGTCAGTTGACCACTCACCAATAAACAACGCATCATCCACGTAAAAGACATGAGAAATGACGAGATTAGGATCTAGCCAAACTCCATTAAAAATGCCATCATCCACAGCCCGAGATAAAGATAAGTGAAAATACTCCATAACAAGGAGAAATAAAAATGGAGCCAAAGGATCTCCCTACTTCAAGCCATATAAGAGAGGAAACTCACTAGTCGGGCTACCGTTACCAAGAATCGAACCTCTACCCGAAGATAAGCTATCCTGGATCCAATCATGCCACTTTGTCTGTGACACCCCAGGCAAATCCCACATCGGTTGTGGCCAGGAGAGATCTTGGTTCTTAAGATAACATTCGCCTTACCATGAAACAACGCGTTTTGTGATCTACTGCAAGTGGGGTTCTTAGGAACTGGCAGTTAAGCGTGCTCATGTCAGAGTAGTACTAGGTTGGGTGACCAGTCGGGAAGTACTTACAAGAGAGCCACAAAGCAAAGCCGTGAGCCTGCAGGCAAAACAGACAATATTGTAGTCTAAGTAAGCGGGATGTTACATTGTCCTAAAACCGAAGGAATTAAGAACGTCGTCTAAATAATCCCACCTAATATAGTCATAAGCTTTGGCAAAGTCAACTTTAAAAATTATTGCTTGCTTTTTTTACTATTGCACCAAGATAACATCTCGTTAATGATGAAAGAGCCGTCAAGAATCTGCCGATTGGGATGAAAAGCATACTCTACATCCGAAATAAGATGAGAAATAACTGTTGAAAGGCGATTAGCAAGGATTTTTGTAACGAATTTGTAGAGGCTCCCAATCAAACTTATAGGCCGAAAACCATGAATAGCTTTTGGGTCCATTATTTCGGAATAAGAGAAACAAATGAGGAATTACATCCAATAGCAAATAATCCATGCTCAAAGAACCACTGGAGGACGATAATTAAGTCCGTCCTAACAACAGTCCAAAACTTACAAAAGAATTCAAAAGTGAAGCCATCTGGCCAGATTTATTTTTTCCACATCCTCAAACCGCTTTACGCACTTCCTTGCTAGAAACCAGAGCTTCCAAATCTGAATTCTGATCATGAGACAAACTAATAGGAAAGATAAAAATAAGTCTACCTTGACGGTTGCTCGGGTCTTGAAATCTGGCAGCGGAATGTGAACGAAATTCGTTTTCCACTCGAATATGATCATCCACCCATTCTCCATCTACCATGACACCTTAACAGCAAGGTTGGCTCGCTTTTTGTTGATGACACCGTGAAAATTTCTCATCACCCTCTTCGAGTCTTAAGCGGCTTTCATCGTTTGTTTTCATATTCTATTGTAGACTTTCGTCGATGGCGCAACGAATTTTCGCCTTTTGACTGAAATCGTGAGAAACTAAAGAATTAATATCATGTAGATGCTTCGACAATTCCAATCTAGGTAAAAGTATGTCGTCATTGACCGCACCTTGGTATACCAGTTTTTTGATGTCGGACAACTTTTTCTTGAGATCTTTGATACGACTCGACTGTTGCCTTTTGTAATTAGCCACCCATAATCGAATTTCTTTTTTCAACAATTGAAGCTTCTTTTTAAAGCGTATCATCCCATTGCTATCCTCTAGAGTAAAGGGATTCCATGTAGAAGTAACCATCTGTTCAAAACCAAAAAGGGAGAACCATAAGTAATAAAACCTAAAAGGAGTCGTGTCATAGTCTGAAACACGTTCCGATTACACATTTAGTATATAAAAGTATTTTTCTAATATATTTTCATTTAACACACACATCAGGATGAGTTTTCTCTCTCTACCAACCAACAACAAATTCATCAACCTCTCTCTACAAGGTACATCAGCGAAGAACATCATGAACATCTAATTCATTGTCGAGAATATCTAATCGACGATCTTCTTATTCTCCTTAATTTATACCATGTTAGATTGATTATATTTGTTCTTATTTTTTCTTATTAGATGTGAAAAAGCTTATTAATTTACCCCATCATTCAAATTTATAAGTTTTTAATTAGCTTATTAATTTACCATTATTTAAAACGCGTTTGTGATTATTTGTCATCCTTCCAATTTGTGTCATTCTTGTGGTAACATTATCCATATATTTTCTCTCATAATATTTTTAGCTAAACACCTCTTAAGGCACGTATATAAAGAATTTTAAAAAAATAGAAATAAGTAAAGATTAGAAATTATGAGAATAAAAATTAGCAGAATGTTTTATCGAATCTCGTAGTCTGATAACATCAAAGATTTCACCCGAGAATACACAATAATATTTAAACCCATTTTTTAAGAAAAAAAGACGTGAACTTTGATTTTTAGTTTTTCAAATCTCATTTACATTTCAAATCGAATGGAATTCAAATTGCAAATGAGTCAGTTTTTGAGAGTTTGGATATCTCGGTCCTTTCTTTTCTTTCATGTACCAAACACTACAATTTAAGGCATGTTTGGTAGAGAGAAATGGGATGAAAAAATGGAAACGAGTCAAATTCTCTTGTTTGATAGGTTAGAGAAATGAAAAGATGGAGAATTGGTGAGAATTTCTTCTTCAAATTGGTAGTGTAAATTTGAAGGTTTGATTTCTTCACTTTTTATTGAGAATTTTGAGAAATGAGAATAATTTGTTTAATATTTTTCACAAATATGTATTTTCCGCTTTTCGTCTCACATGTACATTTTACTATTTTAGTTACTACTTGAATTCATTTGTTACCGTGACTCGAACATGAAAAGAAAACTTTATTCAGGTCAATAGAATAGACTAAAACTCGAGTTAGTCAAACGTCTTCAACTCAATATTCGAGCCTATTTAATATTTGGCTGACTAAGGTTGACCCTAATAACCCAAATAAAAGTATTGACCTGAGTAAACCAGTCCGAATAAGCTTAATCGGGTTTTATTCGAGTCGGCTTTTTTGACATACTTAGTTAATATATTGATAAAAAAAGTCAAAAAAATATACATACAAATTTACGCATTTCTCATATTTAATTCTTTGTTGCTACCAAACAATAGAATTAAACAGAACTCTCTACTGGTTTTAATTCTCTGAGTTTTAATTATCTACTTTATTTCTAATATGTGAAATTCTCTCTATCAAACTTAC
The DNA here is from genome assembly GCA_025667525.1 of Glebionis coronaria. NCBI lineage: Eukaryota > Viridiplantae > Streptophyta > Magnoliopsida > Asterales > Asteraceae > Glebionis > Glebionis coronaria. Next base: position 493,306,185 of record CM046874.1, read on the forward strand.
CCTTAGGGCACGTTTGGTTGAGAAAAATTCATAGATTAGAAATGAAATTCATAAATTGAATTCTTGGAAATGAATTATCAAGGAACTGATATAATAATTCTCCTGTTTGGTAGAAATTGTGAATTGACCCAGAAATATATAGAGCTTATCCACTACCTCATCTTAAATCTAGATCAAATGATATATAAATTGTCTACTCAAATTACAAAACCTACTGGAAACATAAAATAATGTCTAAGTTGTTTGCAAACACTAAAAAAACTCAAAGATCGAAGAACTACAATATGTATGTTCATGTTTTACCATGTGCCAATATATAAAATTTAACAAACAATAGATAAATAGAAAGAATTACTCGCTTTTATTATCAAATAGAATGTGTGAGATGGTCACTGTTGATGAATGGGAATGGATACCAGTAGAGAAGAAGCACATAGAAGATCTACGAAACCCCCAAATAGAAAGGTTTAGCCAATTTCACTTTTTGGGAAGAGTATGTGAGATAAACACAGAGTAGATATTGGTGAGGAGTTCATTTTAATAGCAAATGAAAACGAAATCAAAATACAAAAGAACCCATTTTTGGGAGTTGTAACTCTCGACTTTTTTATTTCTTGTAGGCACCAAACACAAGAAATAAATTCATTTCCATTTCCTAATCTCCAACTCTTTGTACCAAACATGCCCTTACTATCTATACTTTCTATTAAAAGGGAGTTTTGGATGAGATCATGAATCTGAGTTGTCAACCAACTGACTCTTTCACGTATTCAATTTTTAGGATTAATGACATCATGTTGGTATTTTATTTTTTTCTTGATAAATCTCATTAAAATACGGTTCTTTCATAACCTTTGTGCGATCTTTTTCTTACTTTATACGGAGTAACTTTTGTGAGTCTCAAAGCAAACACTATTTTCTTGTGATTTGAAATTCATATTCAAATCCTTTAATCTTCAATTTCTTTCATTTCAAATTAGATCTATCTTTATCAAAAAAAGTAGATCTCATCATAAGTTTGCAGCCATCTTTGTTCGACCCTATAAAGTAAGTATGTTTGACTTAAGGAGCAGCGAAAAAAATAGAGGATGATGAAGATGATAACAAATTTTGGGTAGGGAAAATAAATTTAGGTAAGTGTCACAACTATTCCTTTATAATTTTCTAGAAAATCATTTCAAATTCTTTTTCTTTTGTTCGATATCGAATTATCGATCCACTTAATTTAGAAAATGTTTTTGTTTCATTTATCAGGTTTTGAATAGGTTACAAAGCTTTGGTCGAAGAAGTGATGAATACAGGCATGAATATTAAGTTGCAAATTTGTCATAAAAGAGGTATGTTTTCACTTAAGTTTGCTTAACTTTGATACTTTATGTTTTTTTCTTTCACTGTTGACTACCTCATTAGGAGGTGTCTGGCTAAGCTACTAATCTTAATTGATGGGTCTTAATAACTTTTTAGGTTTTCTAAATTGGAGACATGTTAAAGGAACAATTAAAATGATTCTCTTAAGTTATCTTCGCAAGGTATCATCTCTTTAACAACAAGAAGTGTGATTATTGTGGCTTCTTCCATTTTATGTGCTATAAATTTTCTTTAAATAATTTTAGTAACTGACAAATAATTATTATGTGAACAAGTGCTTATATTTAGAGTTACATCACTGACTTATTTATGAAGTAGTGTTTAAAATAGGATTTGAGGTGATTTGGCATGCTTAAAGCTGTAATTGTGCGACTGTTAGGTACACTTGTGTGACTATTAGGTAAACATGATTCTATAGAGTAAATGAACAAAGATGAAACAACAAATGTGAATATACAAGGTGGCTAATGATTTTATGCGGTACAGGTTCTATTGTTAACGCAAATATTTGGCTAAATGCTTACCAACTGTTTGGCAAAATGTTACATCCATAACCAGTTTTAACTTTAAATGTTTTATTTGTTTTATTTTCAATTCAATTTTTGATGTTTATGCTTTTTTATCAAATAAGAGCTTTTCCTTAGGTTGTCTTTTCTTTAAACAATGTAGATAAAGGTCTTTGCGTACATACATAATGACTAGATTATATGATTATGTTGCAATCTTTTCACCTTACACTTTGTTTACTTAGTTCTTTTGACATGCTACCTTAGATTTCCCAAGTTATGTAGGTGCTCATGTAGTTTAGGCCAAGTTGAGTGTTAGGTACAACTATGCACAAATGTTCTTCTACAAAGTGCCACTGAGATATTGAACAAATGTTCCTATAAACCTTTTCACTGAGATATTGAACAAATGTGGTTTTTAATAAGGTCTATATTGACTTTTATATATCATCATATTTTCACAATTCACTAACAACATGTTAGACTATTAGCCATATTTTTTGAAAGGTTAGGAGATGGTAACCCTTTATTTTTTTCTAGAGATAACGTTCATTAGATATTGATGCATATATTGTTACATATAATGTTACAGTCATTTGTGTGAAATATGACTCAAAGAGTCTTTGGATAACCTTACTGAAATAACTTGTGATTTATTTAGAACTTAAAAGTAAAACATAAGATAGAATTGTTTGTAATGTCACATTCTATTTTTCCATAAACACAATCCTTTTAGCGGCACTTTATGATACTCTGGTGGGCTTTTTCGAGTGTACTTGATTAAAAGTGTAATGTCACATTATTATATACTATGTTGCGAGTGTACTTGATTAAAAGTTTCCATATTACTATATTAAATCATTTGGATATATCTATGTTTCAGGCTTGGTGGTATGGATTATGTAATCTTCAAAGTGTAAGGATATTGAATCGCGACTTCATCCACTTCTTATATTGTTAAAGATATTATATAATGACATACTAGAAGCAGCTGGAAATTACAATTGTATATATGTGGCGTTAGTTTGTGTACATCATTGGTATGGTTTGTAAATTTTTATTTAAACTTTCAAACACTTGAAAATCTTTGCATTTGTATGTACACTCATTAAGAGGTTGAGTTGTGCATGTAAATGGGTTTTAAAAAGGATTCAGGGTCAAACGTTTGAAATCCTACAAGACTAAGCATTGTGAATTGGGTTTTAGTTTATGATGTTTTCGTTTAGGACTTGCCTATAATTGCTTTGACATTTTTATTTAACTTGATGTACATTGACATTGCAGTTTCCTATTATTATTCTTTACTTTATACTACCATTCATTTGTAGATCAAGTTTCTCATGTTTGTACTCCTAATGTGCTATTGAATGCTCGCTATATAGCTGAAATATTATTGAAAAGATATTGCGTTTTGAAGTTATGTGGTCTTGCTTTGGATTGGGAACCTTTGAATGTTTGCTATATTGACTAGTCCAAATCTAAATATAAATGTTATAACTCTCAACTGGTTTCAAATAAAACAAATAATTTTGGAAAGGCTTAAATAGATAGGCTGAAATGAACATTTTTATAACTACTGTTGATGGTACTTATTCCTACACTACTCTCATGATATATTAGTACCAAGTTAAAAGGTAGTAATATGTCACAAGACATTAGTTAAAACTTACGTTACCATCACATCTAAGATAATATATCAAAAGATGACGAATATAAATGTGATTTTTTAGCTTCTAAACTTAGACCGCCCGTGTAATACACGGGTTTTAATCTAGTATTTCTAACTCTCAAGTTTGGATATTTCCTTCCCTTATTTTTTTTAAACGTACCAAACACGAGAACTTATTACATTTCTAACTCTCGATTTTGGATATCCCCGTCCCTTCTTTCTTTGATTTACCAAACACGAGAATTTACTATATTTTTCTAACTCTCAAGTTTGGATATCTCCGTCCATTCTTTTTCTCGATTTACTAAATACGAGAATTTACTACATTTCTAACTCTCAAGTTTCTTTTCATGAACTTACTACATTCAACTCTCAAATGTTATTTCTTGGTACAAAACACACTCTTAAATGACCACTTATTTTGATGTTTGATACATCAATGTCTGAAAAGTAAATTACAATCACAGCCATTATTATGTAATATTCATTTACTTCACTCGGTTTAATACTATTTGGTATCATGGTGAATGAGTAGTTGTTAGTGCCACAATAAATTTTCAAACTCTAACTACCAAAGTACCAAACATATGATTAATGATTTATGTTCGAACCACAGTATTACTAGCATGTGCATATTTGTTGCTAACCCAGCATTTTTGAGAAAAAAAGAAAATTTCATCAATCATACCTATATGGATTAAGTAAGGGTGTTCGGTATTTAGTTTGACACCAAATAAATTCGATAGAAACCAATTTAGAGCGAACCGATTATTGTAAAATTTCGGTATTTACTTAACTGGATTTATTTTTAAATCTTAAAGATGCTTCAAAGTCAGTAAAAAAATAATTTTGATACCAGACATACCAGACATTATGTTAAAACAGAACAAATAACTAAGTTATTCTTCATTGTGCAATTAATCAATTATTATAATTTACATATTAGGAGAAGGCAGATGGGCAACAAACTGTGCCACTAGCCCTTTTTGTATAGTAAAACTAAGTTTATTAAATACAACGTTTGTGAATTTAGGAGTCAAAACATTACTATTCATAACACGTTGTATTCTGGTAAGTAACTCCACCGCCTCATGTGCAAGGAAACCAAATGTATCAAACGCGAAAGGAATAAACACGTGTTGATTTTCAACACATGCTTTCTCGTCTTTTGTCACTTTGCATGAGGCGGCTTTTATAGCAGCCTGACCCGCTGTAAGATCTCGACTGTCTAGCCCCACGAGAGGAGAAACCCCTGTTAAATTGACACACGCATGTTTACCTCCAACCCATCCAAAAACCAAAACATCAGCGGGTCTGAGTGTGGATCTTCCATCTGACGGTTCAGTCAAGAAATTCACAGGTGCCTCTTTCTTGGCAGAGATCCCGGCACGCCTACATATGTCGTAAAGAACGTCCCTAACAAAATCATGTCGATATTTGAAGCCCAGAAGTTCTTTACAATGAACCGCATGTTCCCCAAAAGAGTCCAAACATGCCTTGCGACAAATAGGACATATAGCATCAACCGGAAATAATGGAATCATAAGGCGATACTAAAGGATAGTGCGATATTCCACCGGTGACATATGTTGACCGAGCCCGTCTATGGGGATAGCTTGTAGAAAATCTTGAGCATGTGGTGCGCGCAGACATTCGAAAATTGCTTTCTGTCTAACCGTCATGTCAAAGTGGGCTTCTATATCTTTGACCATCTCACTAAAAAGGGCACTCGCTAATGTTTCTTGGGTTTTAAATGGGGCGGTGTCCTTATTAGAGAAAATATTAAAATCAAAACATGGAATCGTATCACGAAGATAAGCCAAAGCAGAAACCTGAGCATCCAAATATATTTAATAAACAAATTTTATATTAGAGCATCTCTATTAAGTCAGTTGATTATAAATTTGTTACTTTACTATTTTAAAAACCCATTTTTATAGAGCTTTTTTACATGGAATTTTTTTTTTCATCCCAAAACAAAAGTTTAAGTGTTAAAAAGCATCCAACTTTCACTATTTCTCAAATTATTTTGAGAAAAATGAGACAATTTTGCACCTTAGTTTGACATGTGTATCGAGTCAACTGAAGTAAGACGATAAAAACGACTTTCTATTTATATCGAATAGGTGCAAATTTATCTCGGTTGCCAATATTTGACTCAATCACTTGGAGCATTTTGAGAAATTACAAATGTGAGGTGCATTTAACATAATATTCGATAAGCTTACATATTAATATTTTATGATACTGAAATTTCCAAGTACAAACATATTACTTAGGTAGTTCATAAAAAGGCAAGACATAGAGAGATGTGTTCGGGACCAACAAGATGTCCAAACAAAACAATAACATTCATATCTACATTTTTTCCCACAACAAATGATATAACAGGAATGCATGCTCGTACATACGTATATTAAATGGGTATGCGTACTTATGCTTGTGTCACTTATATTTTGATTATCAGAAAGGTGTTACATTATCTAACTACCTAGTCAAATGTTTATGATTAAGTGAATAAAACCTAAAGCCATGAATATAGTGAGAGAGAGAGAAAAACATTGGAGAGAGACCGAGAAAGAGAGAGAGAGAGTAAACGTGAGGACAAGGCACATAGGTAACAGGGATCAATACAACGGCAAATCTCTAGGGTCCAATTATTCCGGTGCGAGGCGGAACTCATCGACATCGTTCATGTTCCACAACTTCCCGAATGATTGGGGGATGGGGAACCTTTGGATGGTTTTTAAGAAGTATAGTACTGTTTTTGACATGATCATGGTACGAAAGAAATTATGAAATGGGCAGCGGTATGGTTTTGTTCGATTTAAAAACATCACTAGTGTTGAGGATTTACTTAGAAGTTTGCGTAATATAAGGGTTGGTAGCGAGTTCCTAAGGCTAGGGGGTGGTGCACAAAAATTCCACCGCCACGTTAGCTCTACCTCAGCTTTCTCTTTCCTCTCACTAACTCACTCAAAACTCACCTTTCAAGATTCTTAAGGAGAAAAAAACCCACCACCACCTCACCTCCACCTCATCTTTCCACTATCACTTTTACCTTATTTATTCATAAATTAAAAATTTTATTTCATAAAATAAAATACGATACACGGGTAAATAAAAACATAAAATACCGAAAATAAAAACATACAAAGTAAAAACAACTACCACTCTAAATTGTAACGCTCTTTGATTTCCTCCCGTCGTTGCAAACGGTATGCCAATTGTGGCCCAACCAAGTGATCATAGGGTGTCATATAGAAGTCTATCTCTCGATCCCTCCTTTCGAGTGCTTCTCTTCTTTGGGTCTTGGCTGCAATTTCCAATTGTTTGGCTTGATTTTCCAACTCAAGACGACGACACTCCAACTCTTTAACTTTCATTTCCAAAAACTTAAGGTGTTCGTCTTTGCCCGCATTGTGAAACACGGACACCATCAACCTAGCAAACTCTACTTCTTGGGACTCAACCGATGAACGCGACCACTAACCTTTTTTCTTCCTCGCATCAGCATCTTTGGCTTTATCCCTGCCTACTGGTCGTTGTCGTTGGACACCACTGGTTTGACTGCCGTCAACACTTTGGAAAGAAGCTGCATCCCCTGACTCCGATGTCTTCGACCTCTTGCTGCCTTGGCTTTCTTCCTCTTGATTAAATTCCCACAGTTCCATCTCACCCCCATAAATTTCTGACTACCTTTCAAAATTTCCCAACAATGACAATACCTGATCTTCGAGTTGTGTTCAGTTTGATAGTCCTCACATGTTCTATTAATGTAAGTCTTATCGTCGGCTCTACTCACAACTCCCATTCGTATCATATTGTTATACACTTCAACAAACTTACATACTTGAGGACGGATCAGCTTCCATTTCCTGTTCACGCTTTCATATGTTCTTTTACCGAACAAACTTACATACTTGAGGACGGATCAGCTTCCATTTCCTGTTCACGCTGTCATATGTTCTTTTACCGTGTACCCCTGTGTTGGTCTCCAAGTATCGCAAAACCTCGGTCCAAAAACCTTTAGAATTCCTACCGTTTCCCTTCGCGCTATTTTCAGAAACGGATACCCATCCTTTACACAACTCGACTTCTTCAAAGTGTGTCCATGCAGTTTGCCAAGATGCGTCTAGAGTCATTGGAGCTTGTCGTCCTCTAGACGCCCTTGACGAAGTTGGAGTTGGGACGGAAACTTCAATCGTGTCATCTAGAGGCCCCTGATATGACCCCGAAAAAGAAGGCTTGTATCCTTCCTCGCTATGAAAAGAGGGTATAGGAGAGGTGGGTATGGGAGAGGTGGGTATGGGAGAGGTGGGTATGTTGGCATGGTGTTGTGATGAACCACCAACATAGTTATTAAAATTTTATGGGTTTTGTGAACAAAAATCTTGAAAGCCGGGAGTTTGTGAGAATTGGGTAAAATTATAAGGGTTTGGGTAAGGTAGATTCGGGTATGAGTCCGGAACCAGTGGATGTATCGGTGCCGACATAGGGTTACGGTAAGGTTGGTTTAGATATAGTTGATGATATGGGTTTGGTTGTCGATATGGTGACGGGTTGTTAAGATCAAAGGTTACGGTAGTGGTAGGTGGAGAGGCGGTCGAATTTCTACGTGGGCGGTGTTTACCAGATTGTGTGTTTTGTTGGCCGGACATTGTTGTTTTTTAGGAAGAAGATGATTTTTTGTTAGCAAGAAAGAAAGAAGATGGAGATGAAAAAAAAGTAGTGAAAACGGGGATTATATAGAATAAAATCGGGATGAAAAATATAGTTTTGGGGTATTGTGAATGGTGAGTAACTCACCTGTAGCGAGTTTTATTGCACTGGGAATTGTAACCCGCGCGTGGCTTTTTACGGTGGGAATGTGAAGTTCTTGGTAACCCACGCGTGGGTTTTTGATACCTGTAACCCACTCGTGGTTTTTTATCACCACTCCCCCCAGCCTAAGTATATATCTCGCATATGACAGAAGGGGTATAGAAAGGTGTAGGGGGTACGGTGACTCATCATGGGAAGACAGGGTAAGAGGCAACAAAAACCAGCAGAATATTAACCAAAAGGCTGCAACAAATCAGTCGTGTGGTGGGGTTGATAGGAGAGTTTTCACCAGGGACACTAGGAGGTACAATAATGTGGCACGCGTTCATTAATAAGTAACTAAAGTCCAAAAGGAAATCCCGGCCCAAACCATATAGTCCATTAAGAAGCCCGCATGTGGGTGGACTATATATACTACCCTCCTAGCATGTTAGGAGGGTTGGTGATTCATTTCTTTCTTAATATAATATTTCACAAGTTCACACACTTCTCTCTCTTTTCTCTCTCTAGTTTCTCTCTCTAAAATTCATCTCATATCTTCCTTTCTTTCTTTAATTCGTGTATTATACAATCATAATATCAGGGACAACAATTGGTATCAATCGCCATGGTGTAGTATTTGTGATTGGTTGTTGTTTTTATATTTGATTCGAATGATTTAATCCATAAATCATCTTGGATTCAAATTTTTTTTGTGTTTTCCGTGCTCTACTTCTTCATCTACATCTTCTACATAGTTGTAGTAGTGATTTGGTATATTTACTTTGGCTAAAAACACAAATTTTTTGGATATAAATGGATGCCTAATGTAACACCCCCAAATTTTATACAACTCAGTTCAGCGGAAGACTAGTTGGTGTTACGGGATAGCACATTACTCACATCATAGACAACGCTTAAAAATCGCGTCGTTTAATAATAAAGCATTTCCATTCATAAATATCAAAGTTACATAGGTCCCAAGTCATATTATTTCATACAAAGTTTTACAATGTATTTGAATGGAAAATATTGTTTAGGTGCGGGCCATGAATTCTTGTTGTCTTCCCGAGAATTAACTTCAAGTACCTGAGATAAAACATGTTAAAAGAAAAGGTCAGCGATAACGCCGAGTGAATTCATAGAGTTTAATAAATTCCATCAATATAACTTTGGTATAAAATTAGTACCAAAAATCAATTCGTACAAATCATTGTAATAGGCCGTAAAATAGCCAAAATCATTTTATACAAATCTTTGTAATAGGCCATAAAATAGCCAAAATCATTTTATATAAATCCTTATCGAAAATCATAATATAGGCATTTGCCTTAAAATCAATATACGAACCAATGTCGTAAAAACATCATACAATACGTCTTATGACGTTGTATGAAAATAAAAACCGTTATATGAGTATGGTTATGAAAACCAAAATACAAACATAATATCAATAGTATGACCCGGTATTGCTAGTCAGGCAATACCTCGTAATTCGGAGCGTCAAGTAGTATTTTGTTAAGTTTTTGGATTATTACAAGCCGCATGACATTGTTACCTTACTAAACCAAAACGGGTAGCTAACCCGATACCAATTTTGCCCATCTAAAGTAGCGTGTCGTCACAAAGGTCACGCTATGGAAATCTTCTCATACATAAATTCGCTTACCAATCAATGTGGCACGACGGGGATTAACCGTCAAGGCGCGAACTGGGGTGATCGTCCCCAAATAGTACTATTAAATGCATAAGCGTCTACCAACTCCCGGTAGTTCACAATTCATGCTAATGGGACTTTTAGTGACATAACCTAACTTTAATAATCCATTTAATTTCATCTATCGGGTCCATTAATCATTTATCGGGTCATACAATCGGGTCATTCAATCATTCGGGTCCAAAATCAATAAACAAACAATCGGGACAAATGGTGTCCAAACTTTTATAAAAACTAACATGTTATCTCCCTCGCGGGTTTATAAAGCATTTATAAAACATTTAAAAGAGTGCGAGGCTATGAACTCACGTTGATGTGGGAAGGCGGGTTATCGGTAATTCGGACGTACGGTGCGTGCTTCAATCACGAAAACCTAGACAAATAATAATCGGTCTTAGACGTTTGTCCAATGACTTTATAAAAATATCAATTATGTATACATATGATGATTATATATATATATATGATGATCAAGTGGGTTTACATATTCTCATTTACTCATTTTTGTGCTATGTGTCGATAACTTTTATACTAGTTTTCTCGTTTTACCCATTTACGTGTTTTAGGTTCAATAAGCCTATTATAAGTTCTTAACTTGTTTTAATCCTTTTTACACTTATATTATCAGTATTTAAACTTTACAAGTTGGGCCTAAATGGGTTAAGCCCAATAAGTTCTTTTTATGGGTGTTTATCTTATTTAGTCCAATTATTAGCCCAAGTATTAGTCCAATATGTTTACTTAGCTCGTTAATGTCCGTATGCCCTATAGTTTGGGTTTTATCGGTTTTTACTTGTTATACATGTCTATATATCAGTATATAAGTTTTATAAAGTTTTCATTAGACGGGTCCAACCATCTAAGTTTTATTTAACAAAAACGTTAATTTTACGGCAATAGCCGAAAAAGTCGTAAAAATCATGTTTATAGTTTTTATTACTTATAAACATTATTTCACCACCATTTATATAATTTATCCATTTGATTAACCTTTTATATGTATTTATATAAATAAGTTTTATAAGTTAGTGGGTTTTTATTTTACATTTTATATATTAAAATGTGAGTGCTTATATAATAGTATTATTCTTTAATTTCCAAAAATCTGATTTTAACTTCATCTTTACCAAAACTGCCATATCATGAGTTCTATATGGAGATAGAAGCTAAAAATTTTATCACATAAACTACATGATATGTGCTACATTTAACTCTTCTATAGCTACTGTTGAATCATCCTTTAAGTATTTTCTAAAAATCGTCCAAAACAGTAACTTCAGATTTATACCCTAAACTTGTTTTGATCATATCTCACTCATTATTTTGATTCCATTGCATGGCCAACTCTCACATGTGTACAAGACCCATAGCTTACTGTAAATCTATTCTACCTCATCATTTTATCAGTCCATGACCTGTTTACTTACTGTTTTATACAGCCATGTAAATTAATCAAGATTTTACCCTTGTTTCATATGGTTTTTCACCTTTTTAATCATGTTTATCAACAACAAATCCCCACATAACATTTTTATCATCATATAATCATCATAAATATGTACAATAGGAAATAAAATACATGTTTACATAATCAAAATAACAAGAAGATGAGGAGGACAATCTTTATACCACCAAGTTGATGTTGGTTGTGATGAAAACATGGAATTTGATGGAGAAACTTGTGATGCACCAAGACCTTCTTCATGACCACCAATCTTCCTAATCTCCTTGTAGAAAATCAGCCCCAAGACACCAAGAAAACTCCTCCATGGATGTTAAAATGACCACCAATCTTCATCTCTTTGAATGTAGATTAACATATGTTAATTATAACAAATGTTTATGGCTAGAATTTTGTATGAATAAGGTGTTGGATGGTGGATGTTGGACGGCATAAACAAGAGGGTAGAGAGAAAATGGAGTTGTTTTGCATGTAGTGTGTGTGGTAAATGGTTTTGGCTTGTTGGTTTTGAGGTAAGCTTAGCTTACTAGCTAAGCTAATGACATGTGTATGCTTATTGTTTACACTTGACACATCAAGTGTGTTGAGAACATGGTTTGGCCGTCCCATGTTAGTGGGGTGGGGCAAGTGTAAACTTGTCTCATCCCACTAATTTACGGGTATTCCTCGATTCTAGTTTCCTCGATTTGCGTGCCCTCGGGTCGTTTTACGAAAAACGTTTTTATAAATTATGAATCGACGTCACAAAACGAATCCAATAAAAATTGTTTCATCAAAAACGGAGTTCGAAAACGTAAATACGTAATCCTAAGGTTTCCGGTTTAGTCGTAAAGGACGTTAAAATAAAATCGTAAGTCCTAATCTCTTCTCGTAAATTTGTGAGTTTATGAACCAACACAAATTTAAAACTCCAAAATAATATTCACGGATAAATTTATTTTTCTGAAATGTCGGACTGTCACCAAAGACGGTGTATGTAAACGTAAGCACGTAACGTTGAATCCTCCGGTTTAAACGTAGTCGATGTTACTTCAAGACGTAAATCCAAATTTCTTCCCAAAAATAAGTGAGTTCATATTGTAACATTAAAATAGTATTTTCAAATAATATTTGAGAATAAAATATCAATCGTAAATTGACGGATTGTCACAGCATTTACCCCTAAACAGGATCTTTGTCCTCAAAGATCATCTTACTACTCGCTTCTTATAGAGTTAAATCCATGTGGGTATTTCCTCCACACTCGGTCTTTTCTCACAAGTGCAATTCATTACAATACGCGAGTTATATCAAACATAACTACGGGAATAAGATCAGGCTTAATGTTGACTTACTTTCTCTATCCATGATGTTCACGAGTTTTTGATGAATGCAACTTTTCGCCGATCTAAGCTCTACTAAGAACAATCAGATTTTCACTTGATAGATATTCCATCAAGTTCGATTTACGAAACATAATTCACGCGGTTCTTGAAGTCCTAGGGTAGATCCAGCTTATATTCCTTTCAATCCCAACTTTTGTATCATTTCAATGGTCCCATACAACGGGGACTTATATCCCATGATTTATCAGATCATGAATTCATTTTTCCACGGTTAAAATTTTTGGCATAACTTCGCTACCCATTTGGCACTTCAAGATCTACATTTCACATTCACATAACCTCTTGCCCATTACCGGCAGTCAATAATCAGATCCTAATTTCAATAATCAATTCAGATCTCGGGGTCGGGTATTCTGCAAGGATAGGTTCGCCATCATAGGAAACCTTAAACCTAAGAGACATGTCCAACTCACAGTGGGTGTATGTCGGATGTCTTCATCTCAACTCTTGCTTACAGAAGCTCTAAGATTCAGATCCTAACAAGATTCGATCTCGATCCTAATACGATAATTATCATTGATAATTCCTCCAAAGGAAAAACGATTATACGGTCTATTACCAAAGGTCAATCATTCAAACATAAAACAACACTTATAGTATTTTGTATCGTTACTTTACCTCGTCCCTTCGATTGGGGTGGTATATAGTACTCTCATCAAGGTTCGTTCTCAATGATTTCTGAGCAAATCTCTAGAAATTCGATGCGAAGCGAGGATCTTGATATATAGATGATCGATACAGGCATGCTATGTTTACATAACTCTTTTGCATTTATCATTAACGAGAATGATATTAGCAGATTTGGTCAGTCTGTCGACGATGACCCAAATCGAATCAATATTCAGATGATGACCCTTGCAATAGCTAGACGTTTACTAATGTATGAGGCGATGTCTGCCTTCATAATTTGTCATCAGTATAACTTCTTCAGACAAAGATATTTGTAGTCAAAAATGACATACATATAATACTTATACTTACAAATTCCAACAAAACTATTTCTCACAATCTCCATATTTAGGCAACCACAAGTGGCCTTTTAAACATTTAACGCTATTGATAGGTGTGTAAACACCCATCTTTTCTACCACTTATTTCTTGCTAAAACAAGACCAAAACGCGTATTTAATGTCATTTGTTTGGAATTATGCGTGGTTTGTGTGTTTGTTATGTTTTCAGAGCCAACCGGATAAATATTGGAGAAAACATGGGATTGCACGGGTTTTATCAAGGAAAAAGACTCAAGACGAAGTCTATTGACCAAGAGGTGCAAAAGATTTGAAGTCACTAGGCCTATTCGAAGATTTATCGAAGAAAAGGACTAAAGACGGAAGATTTTCATAAGTCGAAGAAACTCAAGTCTATTTAACGAAGAAATTAAAAGACGAGTTGAATTTAACCGACAACAAATCCCGAATCAGAATCGAAAACGTCAACTTTTCTGAAAAGACGAGAAGACAAAAAGAAGGGAAGAAAGCCCACTCACCAACCAAGGGAGAAGCCTATAAATACTCCTCCCAACACACACACGAAACGCTCTCTTCTTCTTTTTCCAGTTATTTTTCTTCTTCCTAGTTTTTAGGAACCATCTCCCTTAAGGAGTGGTTTTAATCTTTGTTTGATTTATCTTCCAATCTTGTAAGTTAATCTTTGTTGTTTTGAATCTTAAATCATTAATACAATTCTTCTTTTAATCTTTTGATTCATCTTGTTCTTCTTCATCTTTTTCTTTCATGTTCTTAAGCTCTATTTGGTTCTAGCTTGATTCTAAAAAGTTGTTGAATTGGTGTTTTTATGATTGGGATTTGATCCTTGTAGTTAGTAGATGATTTGTGGTTGATTTGGTAAAACCTTTCTACTTGATTGAGTTGGTTTGTGATCACTCGTATCTTACTGTTCTTCGTCAGCTTCATAAGTTCCCCAGATTCCGAATAGGGAATCTGGGAGTGTGTCCATTCGGAATTCTCAATTATTCCGAGTAAGGGTTTGAATTCTTGTCTATTCGGAACTTTCATTTATTCCGAGTATGGATTTTAATTTTGTGTTATTCGGAATATTCCAACATTCCGAGTAAGGGTTTTGTCATTTTGGTTATTCGGAACATTTCCATTTTTCCGAATAGTATTCTGTTCAAAAATATTCCGCATAGACCGATTTCTAATTTCTCTATTCGGAATATTCCATATTCCGAATAGTCCATTCTTTCCGCATAGATTTCAGATTTTCCGAGTAGAAGACTTTTTCCGCATAGGATTGTTTGAGTTTCTCTATTCGGAACTTTTTCCGAATAAACCAATTTTCCGAATTACCCTCATTATTCCGCATAGGCTTATTTCCATTACCTCTATTCGGAATATCTTCCATATTCCGAATAACCCAAATTTTCCGAGTAGCTTAATATTCCGAGTAAGAAGATTTTTCCGCATGATCATGACTTTCCGCATGGAGCAAATTATTCCGAGTAAGGCCAACATTCCGAATAGAAGAATTCCAGTTTTATTGAGGTATTACTGTTTCATTTAAAGCTTCTAGTTTAGTTTTATTATTACCTGCCTTTATCATTTCAGTAGATTTAGACCAAAGCTCCCCCTTTTTTTAGTCACCAATTACAACTATTCCACTTTTGACCGTGATCGATTCGAGAAGATACCGAGAACGAAACAACGATATATATCAATTGGGTACGAGCAACGCAAAGAGAGATCTTGCAAGCAAAAACCTTTTATTAACCAACCAAAAGTCAGTTATTAAAATGGCGCCGCTGCCGGCTCTTTTCGTAAGGATCAACGGTTTCTTGTGAGAAAAATTGGATTTTGGGATCCGTTCTTTCGGGAACGTTATTTTCAAGCACAAAAATTTTCAAAAATCCATAAAAATATAAAATTTCCAAAAACACAAAAACAATATAAAACCTATAAAAACCAAAAATATTTTCTCTTGCATTTTCTTTTTAGTGTATGCGTACTCGATCCACGTCTTATTCAGAGCCCGAGACTCTCGAACAATTAGACATGGCAGGTGTACACAACAACAACAATAATATTCCACCCCCCCAAAACAACAATAATAATAATAACCCACCCCACCCAAATATGAATAATCCACCCGACTTACGAACCATGGAGGAGCTATGTCAACCCACAATGAACGGACGTGGAGGCCCGATTGCACCGATGCATGTCACGGCTCAGGAGTTTTCGTTGAAACATCACATGATCCAGCAAGTACAAACGAATCCATTTCGCGGAATTCCGGATGATGATGCCAACAAACACCTCGACAAATTCATCACTATTACCCAAAGCATGAAATCTCCCGGTGTTTCTATGGATGACCTTCGCCTCCAACTCTTTCCTCACTCGCTTTCTCACCATGCAGAAAAATGGTTTGACCGTCTTCCTAAGAATTCTATTCATACATGGAACGACATGACTCAACGCTTTTTATCGCGCTACTTTCCCCCATCCATGGTCACTAGCCTTCGTAACCAAATCAGTGGATTTATGCAAGAGAATGATGAATCGCTTTTCGATGCTTGGGAACGTTATAATGATTTGATCGACCGCTGTCCTAATCACAATATGCTCCCCGTCACTCTTATTGACACCTTCTATAATGGTCTCACCTTTCGTGATCGTGACACGATCAATGCCGCCGCCGGTGGTACTTTTATGAAAAGGAGACCAGAGGAGTGTCGAGAGTTGATTGAAAACATGACTACTCACCACAAGAATTGGGATTCATCCGCATCCTCAAGATCTAACTCGAGAGTCAATGTTTCTTCTACTACCTCCAATCCTGAAATGTCTGAAATTTCTCGACAACTTGCTGAAATGAACAAAAATTTCATGACCATGGCCACAAACCACTTTCAACAAGCTAAAGCCGTTGCTATGTCTTGTGACACATGTGGTGGTCCTCATTCTTATAATGATTGTCCTTCCACTCAAGGCAATTATTCTGAAAACGTTAACGCAACATACGGTACATATCCCACGGGAGGCTATCAAGCTCGCCCTCAAGGAGACCGTAGCTTGCTAAGTTATCGTTCCAACAATTATCTTGCACCTCCCGGTTTCCCTCCTGCAAACCAAACCCAACAACAAAACTATAACCGAAACAACCAATCCCAACCTCGTGCTCAAACCCAATATCCGTCCCAAAGAAATACCTACCAAACTCAAGGAAATTCTCAAGCTTACCAAGTTCCACCTCTCAATCAACCGATGGCAGTGAATCCCGACGTCGAGTCATTCATGAAGACCAATCGTGAAATGGTGACGAATCTTCAGAGTCAGTTTGTCAACTTGAAGAATGACATGGTGAAACAAGGAAGCGATATTCGAGCCGAGCTAAGGAATGATATGGCCAAACATAGCGATGCTATTAATACCAACATGCAAAACTCTTTCAATAATCAAGCTCTTCACCTTCGTGATATGATTGGTTCGCTCATCCAAGGTAATCAACCCTCTTCTTCGGGTACTCTTCCGAGTAATACCGTTGCAAATCCAAGAGGGGAGATGAAAGCAATCACCACTCGTAGTGGAAAAGGTTATATGGAACCCGAGCTTCCTACACCTCCACCCGTGATTGTGAACAAGGAAAAAGAGCAACTTTCCCCACCTCCTTCACCTTCTATCCCCATTTCCCCACCACCCGTGGTTGTGAGTGATCCTATTCCCTTCAAGCCTTCTTCTTCATCCAATATACCTTATCCTTCAAGGTTGAGGAAAGAGAAGCAAAAGAGCAAGGATGATATTCAAGTTTCAAACTTCCTAAAAATGTTTAAACAATTGAATTTTAACATCTCCTTTGCCGAGGCTCTCGCTCACATGCCCAAATATGCTAAGATGTTTAAAGATCTTCTAAGTGATAAAGAAAAGCTTCTTGACATTGCTCAGACCCAACTTAATGAGAACTGCTCCGCAGTGCTCTTAAGGAAATTGCCCACCAAACTTGGTGATCCGGGTCGCTTCTTGATTCCTTGCAACTTCCCGGGAGTAGAGAATTGCATGGCCCTCGCTGATCTAGGTGCCAGTATAAACTTAATGCCTTTAAGTGTTTGGAAGCAATTATCTCTCCCCGAGCTAGTCCCCACACGAATGACTTTGGAATTAGCCAACCGAACGGTTGCTTATCCAGTGGGGATCGCTGAAGATGTCTTTGTTGGCGTTGATAAATTCACCTTCCCGGCTGATTTTGTCGTCGTTGACTACGAGATGGACCCTCGTGTTCCATTAATCGTTGGACGTCCATTCTTGAGGACCGGTCGCACTCTCATTGATGTAGCCGCAGGCGAATTAATCATGAGAGTTGGTGACGATCAAATTGTCTTCAACATGGGTAAGATTTCTCAACAACCTTATTCCTATGAGAGTGTTAATGCTATTGACGTTCTCGATGAGGCTTGTGAAGAACATTTTTATGATGCTTGCAAAAGTACTCTCTCTTCTCTACCCATTGTTGAGACCGTTGCCTCAATTGCTCCAGCATTTACTCATTTTGGAGAAAGTGACTTAGATGAGTTCGAAGCTAGCCTGGGTCCTCTCGATATTAAGTATGATAATTCGTCCACCAATTGGGATGAAGATATTCGTACTATTGAGAGACTTCTCAATGAGGACCCATTGTCTCCTCCTACTCCTAAAGAGGTGACTAATGATGATCCATCGTTAGTTTCACCATCTATTGAGGCTCCTCCTACTCTCGAGCTTAAGGACCTACCGCCTCATCTTGAGTACGTTTTCCTAGAAGACGGCGAGAAGTTACCAGTTATCATCGCAAAGGATCTGAAAGAAGACGAAAAAGCCCGCCTTGTTGCAGTGTTGAAGAAGCATAAACGCGCTATCGCTTGGAAAATCTCCGACATCCGCGGAATTGATCCTCACTTTTGCACACATAAAATTCTCATGGAGGACGACTTTAAGCCCACTATTCAAAGCCAAAGAAGAGTGAATCCTAAAATCCATGAAGTCATCAAAAAAGAGGTTATCAAACTTCTTGATGCGGGTATGATTTACCCTATTTCGGATTCACCATGGGTTAGTCCAGTCCATTGTGTGCCTAAGAAAGGTGGTATCACCGTTGTGCCCAATGCAAACAACGAGTTGATTCCTACCCGTCTCGTTACTGGGTGGAGAGTTTGTATAGACTACCGCAAACTCAATGATGCCACGAGAAAGGATCATTTCCCTCTACCTTTTATGGACCAAATGCTTGAACGTCTAGCGGGTAATGAATATTACTGCTTTCTGGATGGTTTCTCGGGTTATTTTCAAATACCCATCGATCCCCAAGATCAAGAGAAGACAACATTCACTTGTCCCTATGGCACCTTTGCTTATAAAAGAATGCCTTTTGGCTTATGCAATGCCCCCGGGACTTTCCAAAGATGCATGTTGGCTATCTTTCATGATATGGTTGAGCAAACCATGGATGTCTTCATGGATGATTTCTCGGTCTTCGGGGATTCCTTCTCTGCTTGCCTTGCCAATTTGGAACGTATGCTTAAGCGGTGCGAAGACACTCGCCTTGTTCTGAATTGGGAAAAATGCCATTTTATGGTAAAAGAAGGCATTGTGCTAGGACACAAAATCTCTAAAGCCGGTCTTGAAGTCGACCGTGCCAAAGTTGATGTCATAGCCAAATTACCTCCACCTTCAACCGTGAAGGGTGTGAGAAGTTTTTTGGGTCATGCGGGCTTCTATCGTAGATTCATTCAAGATTTCTCTAAAATCGCTCGCCCGATGACCCACCTCTTGGAAAAAGATACTCCTTTTATCTTTTCTAAAGAGTGTCTCGAAGCCTTCAATCTTCTCAAGGATAAGCTAACTAAGGCACCGGTCTTGGTTACCCCTAACTGGGAGCTGCCTTTTGAATTGATGTGCGATGCTAGAGACTTTGCTATTGGTGCGGTTTTGGGCCAACGTGTGAATAAACACTTCCAACCAATCCATTACGCTAGCAAAACAATGACGGGGGCTCAATTGCATTATACGACAACCGAAAAAGAGCTTTTAGCTGTTGTCTATGCTTTTGAGAAATTTCGCCCCTATCTTGTTTTATCCACCACCATCGTATACACGGACCATTCCGCGTTGAAGTACTTGATGACTAAGAATGATTCTAAGCCAAGACTTCTCCGCTGGGTTTTGCTCCTTCAAGAATTCAACATTGAAATTCGTGACAAGAAGGGTGCTGAAAACCTGGCCGCGGATCATTTGAGCAGACTTGAGGATCCATATCAAGGGGACTATCCGAACAAAGAGATCAATGACTCTTTTCCCCTTGAAACCTTAATGTCTATCAATCCCAATCTTGATGGCACCCCGTGGTTTGCCGATATTGCAAACTACTTAGCGGGTGGTGTTCTCATCCAAGGGTTAACATCCCAACAAAAGAAGAAGTTCTTGAACGATGTTAAGACTTACTTCTGGGAGGACCCTTTTCTATTCAAACAATGCGCTGACCTGATTATTCGTCGGTGTGTTGACGGACCGGCAGCTTTTGATATTCTCCAAGCATGCCACAAAGGACCCACCGGTGGTCACTTTGGTCCCAACTTCACCGCCAAAAAAGTGTTTGACTCGGGATTCTATTGGCCCACCATTTATCGTGATGCTTGTTGATCCCAAACTTAGATCGATTAGCTTTGTGTATACGAGATTAGATCAAGTACTACACGTAGAGAAACCTTTGCTTATGAATAAAGTAACAAAGTGTTATGCGGAATTAACACTTGATCTAAAACACAATGATGTTAAACAAACTTTCACTTGTATTAGAATAATCGTGTTGATTACAATGAAAGGTTTAACTTGCGAATACTATGAAAACTGATATTAAACATTAACCTAAAAGATCTTCTTTTATAGAACAAGAAGTCTTGTACAATAAGCTACAAATCAACTATTCTAGGTAAAGATAAACATAGAAAATACATTGTCGTTTCTATCCTTACTAGAAGTAATCTAGAATATAATATACGTGTAGCTCACAACTTCCATCAGTGTTTGTCTTCAATCTATCAACGCTTGACTTTATCTTGTCAACGCTTATGCTGTCAGCGCTCACTTTGCTCTTGTCAACGCTTGAGTTGTTCCTGTCAGCGTTCAAGTGTTCTGGCCTAAATTTATTCCCAACAATCCTCCCCTAAACTTGATATCCACTCTTATGATCAAGTTTCTGAATAAACATTAAGAACTTGGAGGAGTCTGACAAACCTTATCATATTGGTAATAAATAAATCTGATCAAATTCTTTGCCACGTCACTTGTGTAATCTATCTCCAACTGGGTGTCCTTCATCTTCTCCAAAACAGCCTTGGATATGAAATACTGAGCATCTACAAGTAAATACTCAGCAAACTTTGTAGAACTCAAATGGTATACACCAGCAGCTGAATATAATCTCCATTGAAGACCACTGAGGTCATCTTCAAGATCCTTCCATATTTCAGGATCTTCTTCATTTGTCCCACACATTCTTTTGAATGTGGTCCAAAGTTTTATTCCATTGGCTGAAGTTGGTGCTTCAGCCTCATACTTGGTCTCTAGCAACCTCCAAAGGTCTACCAAGTCTTCTCTGTCACAACTTGCAAATAAAGATATGAGAGTGGTAAAAGTGTGTACCTCCTTTCCAAATCTTCCAATTTTCCAGAATCCACATTCATCTTCTTCATAACTTACAATTGGATTCCTGGAATCTAGTGGTAACACATGAACCATATCTGAAGCTTCTAATGGGGAGAGCTTGAGGCTCTTTCTAATGATTGCTTCACTTGGATACAGTTGAGACATATCTTTTGGAAACTCAAGAACAAATCCCTTCTTCACTGGTCTAGGGACTATCATAGCTTTCTTGATTGCCATCTCTTCTGCAAGTTGCTCCTTTCTTTCATCTGAAAGAAGTCTGAAAGTGTTCTCTTCCTGCACTTTCACCCAAATAGGATAAGCCCTATGTTCCAACTCATCAAATGTCAAAGCCTTCAGCTTTTGATGTGTCCATCCAACTCCATGACATTTGAGCAACATAAAATAGAGCTTCCTTCTATCCCTTTTCAATTCAGAGAGAATGTTGCTTGCCCTGTACTTCAACATTACCTTACAATCCTGCTGAACTCTAAGAAGAATTTCCAAACCCCATATCTGATCAGAAATGGTCAAGTCTGGATTATCCATGCAGCTTTCTTCCCAAGAATTGTACATCTGAACTACCTCTGGCATATCAAAATCAATTTGCAACTTCAAATCTCTCAGCCTTTCCCTAGCAAGCTCATCACCATACTCAAGTCTTTCTGGTTCAACAATCATCACACTTGAATCTGAGCTGCCTCCATCACTTTCTTCCTCAGAAGTCACAACAAATGGTGACTTTTCCTTCTCACCTTGTTCCATCATTTGCTCAGCCAACCTTCTATCAAATTCAACCTGAGCTGCATTCTTTGGAACATTTTCTTCTACCAACTTACCCTTACCCTTATCTGTTGGTTCAATTGTTGGTAAGGTAGATGATAATACCTGAGTAGGAACATCTTTGATGATAGATGATGACTGGAATACATCACCTCCATATGCAGATCTGTCAACGCCCAAATTTCCTCTATCAGCGCCCAAAATACTTCTGTCAGCGTCCAAACTTGTCTTATCAACGCTTAAATATTTTCCCTCAGCGCCTTGTGTAACCTCTCTCAGCATATCTGTAAATGATAAATTTAAATTTGTTGGAGAGATTAAGGACGTATCAAAACCTTTTTGTTCCTTCAAACTAGTAAGAGCTTCAGCAATATCCAATGATTGACCATCTTGACTGCTCTTATCACTCAGATTTCTTGCTTCCTCCCCTTTGGAAGACTCCTCCATACCTCCCCTTGAATGAGCACTCTCCAAAACAACAATCCTCTCCCTCAATTCTTTGAGTTCAAGGCCTTGGTTACTGACAATTTGTACCAAGTCTGCATTTTGCTTTTGCAAGCTAATGCAGACAGCCGTCAATTCTAAAAGCGTCATTGGTTCCAGTCTGCCCTCTTCCAAAATGGGAATTTGACCTCCCAAGTTAGGTTCATTGGGCATGGATGAGGACTTAATTATGGTGGGACTGTCTTGGCCAGCTTCTAAGCCAGAACCAATAGTCCCAGCCTCATCCAGGTCACCAGCCACACTTGTGGTGGTGGTTCTCTCTGCTACATGGCTAGGACCACCAGAGGAGAACACTCCAGCAGTCCTTTGGCGTTTAATCAACCTATATTCTGGTGGTGTGGACGATGGTGTAGAAGATGGTGTAGATGTAGGTTGGTTAAGGGGTGTTTGGGATTGTGATGGTTGGGTGTCAATGTTGGAAACAGGCATATCAACGCCCACATTAGATGTGTCAGCGTCAAAGGGATTTTGGTCTATTTGCATTTGGTCAGGTGAGGGTAAAGGTTCAGGGATAGGCTCAAGTTGTGGTTGAGGGTCAATATGAGGTTGGGGGTCTGGTTGGGGTTGTGCTGCTGAAATAACAGCAAGCATGGCTGGGGTTAATGGTAGGTCTCTATGAGGTGGTGAATTCATCTTGGTAAAAATAGCCTTCTTTTGTTCAGGAATCTTATAAAAGTCATTGTGATCCCTTGAACAATATCTTTGAGCATCAAAAACCATTTGCAGAAAACGGGGATAAGCTAAAGTCATTTTTGTCCCCTTGTTTTTACACATTCCTTCAAAAATCATTTTAGACCAATTATAATTTTGCCCTGTTGCAATACACACAATAGCAGATGCAATGGATCTATTGATCTCATTGTGTGCAGTACATTTGGGACTCAAACACTGAAGAAGAATGTGAATTAGGTACTTCCAGGCTGGGGGAAATTCCTGCTTATGGTACTTATTTAGAGTACCTTCATCAGGAATAGGGTATCCCAAAGCCCTTAGCCCTTGTTCTATTTCAGATATGGGAAGCATGGTTATACCATCAGCATCATTAAGATGCAAGGCCTGGCGTACCAAGGCCTCAGTAACCACCCAAGGTCTCCCATGTACAATAGAATTCAATGTTGTCACTCCATTAACTGTTGAGGAACTGACAGTGTTCCAAAACTGTTTAATGTGTGTGACTGGAATGAGTGGGGCATGAGAAAGAGCATACCTTAATGGGGATGCATTCAAATACTCCACCATCTGTGTGTATTCAGGGAACAAAGTATTATCAGCAACAAGATATGCAATCATGTTGTGTTGAGACTTGAACCCCAAATCCAATTCTGCTGAGTTAAATCTGGGTGCCATTGATGAAAGCTGTTAAGTTGATGTATAAAAGATGAAGGTTGATAAGAGAAAAGTGTTAGACAAGAATTATAGAGACCCTGTTTAAAATAGGAGCCAAATTTATAGGAGTGGATGAATGCACGTGATTGGCCCAAAAATAGGCAAAGATTTTCAAAAATCAATC
Source organism: Glebionis coronaria (assembly GCA_025667525.1). Lineage (NCBI taxonomy): Eukaryota > Viridiplantae > Streptophyta > Magnoliopsida > Asterales > Asteraceae > Glebionis > Glebionis coronaria. The sequence goes on from CM046874.1 coordinate 493,330,525, forward strand.
ATGAAAATATTGAAAAAGTTTATAAGTTATCTCATGCATTTAATGAAAGTAACAACTCCTAAAATTACGGCTTGAAAATATGTCAAAAAGTTACAACTGGGTAGGTCCCATTGTTTGTCAACGGTCAAATATAACCCATCAACGCCCAACGGCTATAATCCTGTCAACGTTCGCCTAAAGCCATGTCAGCGTCCATTTTGGTCACAACAACGCTTGGAAAAATCTTGTCAGCGTCCAAAAATAAAATTGTTTTAAAAAGTGAACAATGACCTTAACAAGTAATTTATCCTAGAGAAGATAACCAAAAGCTGATAATTATCATAGGGCGGCAAGCACTGTCCAGTTATGCACACTTGCATAAGCAAGATAGACATAACAGTCCTCTAGTGTCCCTTGCTAACCAAAATTCTTAACAACCAAGTTACCTCATAAAATCCTTGTTACTCCCAGGTAAAACCCATATCAAAAGGATTCCCAAGCCTCCCATCAGACCATAACCAATTCTAAGTCAAAAATGTCTTGGCAGCATGCAAAGTTGATATACTATGCATGCTACAGTGCCTCATGGTTTAGTAAAACTAACCCATACTCACCTGTGGACACAATCTAGAATTGTGATGAGAGTATTCTAAGAATACCCAAGAGTCCTAAAGGTTCCTTAAACCTCCCCTTAAACTATGATACATGAGTTCTCAAAATACATATATGAACATTAAAAATTTATGTCAAGATAGGAATATAAATATTCCAACCATCATCCATAAACAAAACATGTCCAAATAGCTCTTCAAAGATCCATAAGCAACTCTGTATCCAATGGTATAAAGCTACCATTACCTGCACATTTAGATGAAAACCACAAAACTAACACTTGTTGCTAACAGCGTCCCGACAACACTTATCAGCGTTGAAGGAACTCTTGTCAGCGTTAGACCATAATATCTCTAACAACGGCAAAATAACACTTGACAGCGTTGTATTTACCTTTGTCAGTGTTAGAAAAAGAATGTGGAAAATCTAAATCATCACAAAGACCAATAACAATGCATTATCCTGTACATACTTTTACAAAAATGTTCCAAAACACATATTAAGTGAGATTAACCATTCCAATATTTGTTACCAAATATTGAAATCTTCCAGCATCAAAAGGTTTAGTTAATAAATCTGCTACATTATCTTCAGTATCTACCCTATCTGGTTGTATTAAACCTTTCTCAAAGCAATCTCTTATAAAATGATGTCTAATTTCTATGTGTTTGGTTTTAGAATGATGTACAGGATTTTTAATAATGCATAAAGTACTGTTATTGTCTACAAAAATCTTGGTATGCATAAAATTATACCCATAATCCAACAGCTGGTTCTGAATCCATAAGACTTGTCCACAACAAGCAGCTGCAGCCACATATTCTGCTTCAGTTGTAGAGTTTGCCACCACTGTTTGTTTCTTGCATTGCCAAGATATTAATCTGCTCCCAAGAAATTGGCATCCACCAGTTGTGGATTTCCTATCAAACTTGTCACCACCATAATCACTGTCTGAATATGCAATAAGATCCAAGGGAGAATCTTTTGGGTACCATAATCCAAGATCTGGATAACATCTCAAGTACCTAAAAATTCTCTTCACAGCAAAAAGGTGACATTCTTTGGGAGTCACTTGATGGCGTGCACATGCACACACAGCAAACATGATGTCAGGTCTTGAGGCTGTAAGATACATCAATGAACCAATCATTGATCTATAGTGCCTAACATCCACTTCCTTTCCAGCTCCAAGTTTTCCCCAGGGGTATTGTCTGTCCATAGGAGTAGAAGCCTCCTTCTCATGTGGAGAAAAACCATATTTCTTCAAGATTTCAGCTACATACTTGTCCTGGGAGATGAAGATACCATCTTCTTTCTGCTGAACTTGTAAACCTAGAAAGAAGTTCATCTCACCCATTGCACTCATCTTGAATTTATCTGTCATGAGCTTGGAAAAATCCTCACTCATTTTTGGATCAGTAGACCCAAAAATGATGTCATCAACATAGACCTGCACAAGCAACACATGTTTTCCTTTCTTCTTTGTAAACAGTGTCTGATCTATGGTGCCCCTCTTGAAACCATTTTCCACCAAGTAGGTGGACAATGTACCATACCATGCTCTTGGGGCTTGATGAAGGCCATACATTGCCTTCTTTACTCTATAAACCTTGTCTGGATTCTCAGGATCTTCAAAACCAGGAGGCTGCATTACATAAACCTCCTCAACAATTGTGCCATAGAGGAAAGCACTCTTCACATCCATCTGATAAACAGTAAAATTCATGCAAGAAGCATAAGCTAAGAAAATTCTTATAGCTTCAATTCTTGCAACTGGTGCAAAAACTTCTTCATAATCAATTCCTTCCTCTTGTGTATAACCCTGAGCTACCAAACGTGCCTTGTTTCTGACCACAATGCCTCTTTCATCTTTCTTGTTCCTTAGAACCCATCTTGTCCCAATTGGTCTCACATATCTAGGACAATCAACCAGCTCCCAAACATCCTGTATAGCAAATTGGTGAAGCTCATCCTGCATTGCTTCCACCCAACTTGGTTCCTTGAGAGCATCAAAAATTTTCTTGGGTTCTTCCTGTGACAGAAAACAGGCAAACAAACATGCTTGTACAAGAGGGGTATCAACCTTCTTGTGTATATTGGCAATAAATCCACCAAGACCTTGATGGGATCTTCTTGTCTGAACTGGAGCCATAACATCACCTATGATTTGAGATGTGGGGTGATCTTTAGCTGTGGAAGTGAGAACTCCTCCTTCAAAAAGTCTGGTGTCCTCAATTTCACGCTCCATGTTGCCAATATCTTCTTCAGTTTCTTCTTCATCAACAGGAATCTCTTCATGGATATTGGAAGGTCCACCCTGTTCAAAATGAGAAGAGAAAAGCTGTGTAAAGGTGTCTCCAAAGTCTGATCCTTGTGTGTCAGCGTTTGGGCTAACAACGCCTGAACTGGTGTTGTCAGCGTTGGAGCCATCAGCGTCTGAATTGGTCGTGTCAGCGCTTGATTTCCCTTTGTCAGCGCCTGAAGAATCATGCATGTTTGTAGTTGGTGGTATCTGAACTCCACCATTATCATTCCTTGCAGCAGTAGCAGCAGCATAATACTCATCTGTCCATATAGGAAGTGTAACAAATTCTTGTGTGGGAGATGATATAACTGCTAGTGGTCCATCCTCCTTAGCAACCTGTATACCTGAAACATTACCAATTCTCTTTTCCAAAACACTTGAAGTTACCTTCACAATGTCTGGATCAGTAACAGGCATATAATTTAAAGCTCTAGACAAAGGTTCTAAGTCAAACAACCAATTTGGACCACTCTCAGGATCACTAGGTTTACTCTCTAAAAACCTAACATGTACTTTTTCAAGTATACGTTTTTCCTTTTTAATGTAAACCCTATATCCTTTACTCTGCACTGAATAACCCATGAAGTAGCCTTCATCACCTTTTGAATCAAATTTACCTAGGGCCTCACTAGTTTCTAACACAACTACATGACAACCAAAAGGCTTCAGAAAACCAATATTTGGCTTCCTTCCCCAAAGTAATTCATAAGGTGTCTTATTATGTATCTTGTTGACCAATGCCCTATTTTGAACATAGCAAGCTGTGTTAACAGCTTCAGCCCAAAAAGCTATAGGAAAGTGGGCATCAGCCAACATGGTTCTGGCTGCTTCAATAAGGGTCCTATTCTTCCTCTCAGCAACTCCATTTTGCTGAGGAGTTCTAGCTATGCTGAACTGCCTAGTAATCCCTTTCTTGGCACAAAAATCATCTAATAACTGATTTCTAAACTCACCCCCATTGTCACTTCTAATAATTTTGACCTCATTACCATTCTTCTTTTCAATTTGGGTAATGAAATTAATCAGACTTAGGGCAGTTTCACTTTTCTTAGCTAAAAAGAAAGTCCATGTGAACCTGGAGTAATCATCAGTAATGACAAAACAATATGATTTACCCTTCAAACTCTCTATATTAGTAGGACCAAAGAGGTCCATATGCAATAAGTGAAGGGGTTTAGTACTAGAGTGCACCTGTTTAGACCTGAATGAGACCTTGTGCTGCTTGCCCTTAAGGCATGCAACACAAGAGTGGTCATTGTGGAAAGCCTTTTCAGGCAAACCATCAACTAAACCAAGCCTCACAAGCCTATTAATATTCTTAAAGTTTATGTGCCCTAGTCTCCTGTGCCAAAGATTACTTTCATCTACTGAGGCCTTAGCATACAGACATGACATTTTATTATTTACCTTAATTCCATTAAGATTCACATTATATATGTCTTTATGCCTTGGTGTTCTAAAATCTATGTATTTCTCATCAGGGAGCTTATAATCTTTGCTTAACACCAAGCACTCAGTATCTGTGAAAAGAACCTTATTTTTGTTATCACACACTTGTGATACACTAAACAAATTATAATCCAGGTCTTTCACCAAGAAGACATTATCAAACCTTAGATTGTTGGTGACAAGGGTTCCTTTTCCTGTGATTGTGCCGTATCCACCCCCAAAGTATACCTTATCACCATCTTGAATAGGAGAGAAATTGGTCAGATAGTCTTCCTTTCCAGTCATGTGCCTTGAGCATCCACTATCCCAGTATCCATAGTCATTGATCTTCTTCTGAATGCCCTGCACATAAAGAAAACACATTAGTTTTCTTTGGGAACCCAAGCCCTGGAAGACTTGGATTCATTTGGTTGTTCAACAAGAACAGACTTGGTTCTCATAACAACCCCATTTTCATCCCTGTTTGAATGAAATTCCCAGTTAACCCCAATTGGTGTTGACAATGCCTTTGAAATATAATGAAACCTGTTGCATGTCATAGAGATACCAGTATTATTAGGGTTCTGGTCTTGTTTTGGTCTCCATGTTAAGCTAGTAGAAGCTTTAGACCTATTTCCCTGTGGCTGCAAATACCTAGGTTTAGCAGTGTTTCTATCAGCGCTGAAATTACTCCTGTCAGCGCCCCGATTGCTCTTATCAGCGTTGAACCTAGGGTTTGCTACAGGAACCCATTGCCTATTTGACCAAGTATTTGACTTTTGAAAAGGTCTTAGGCCTTGTGTGTTAGACCCTCTAGAAAAGAATGGGGCTGGTCTAACAACTTGTGAACTTTTGTTCACAAAGGTGTTGGGTCTGACAGTGTTTGACCTATGTTGACTTTTGTCAGCGCTGAAATGGTTCCTATCAGCGTTGACATTGGCAGCGTTGACACATTTGTAGGCCAAATGTGAGAAGCTACCACATGTGTAACAAGCTTTTCTAGACATAGTATTAGGTCTAGAAGCAAAGAAGCCTGTTCCATGATTACTTACTTGGCTTTTTGGTGACCTAGAATTTCTATACATCTCTGCATATTTAACACTAGGTTTTCTAACATTTTGTGGGCCAAGGTCAACAGGTTTGCCAGTAGTAGGGTGTGTGATCTTAATAGGTTTAGGATCAAGGCTCGTGATTGGTGTGGGCTCATTTGGACTTTCACACAATAACCCTCCCTTAACAAACAAAGTGTGGTTTGCTTTCTTCCAGTCTTCTAGGTCAGTCAGCTTTTGCTGATATTCCTCAACTGGGGAAGTCACTCTAGGTGGAGGAATAAACTCCTCCTCTTGGAATTCTGGCAAGCCAGTCCAAGATAAGTCCTTTGATTGGACACCATAGAAATCCCCAGCTGGTGGTGGAACAACATTATAGTTATTTATCCCAATCCCACTCATATCCTTAGAGTCTCTTTGTTTACTAACACACTCTCCTAGGGATTGTGTGGCCTTATCAAATCTCTGGATTTTAAGACTCACATTATCTTTGTTTTTGTTAGCCTCCTCTAACTGAGCTATCAAATCAAGATTAACCCTATTTACTATATCTTGAACATCCTTACTCTGATGTAACTCATGTTTTAAGATATTTATTTGATCCTTTAAATCAAACTCCATTTTCTTATACTCAGTTACTGTCTTTTCTGTTTGGGTAAGAGCAATTTGATAGTTAGATAATTTGCACCTTAGAGTACTTGCTTCATCTAATAACTTAACTATCTCTTGTTTTGATTTTTCAGTATTTAAACGACAACCCTTAGAACAGAAAGCATCATCATATACCTCATTATCTGATGAAGAGGAGGAGTGTGCCATGAGAGCATATTCAGCATGCTCTTCTTTAACTTCAGCAACCAAAGCTCTGTCCTCTTCCTCATTCTTAGCCATCCAGCTCCAATCCCATTCCCCAACGCCATCAATTTGTTGAACAGCAACCATGGCCTTGGGATCTGGGTTCTTAATCATTTGGCTAGAAGGCTTCCCAGCATCAGATCTCCTTGGAGATCTACATTCCCTCATAAAGTGCCCCATCCTATGACAGTTGTAGCACTCCACCTTGGACTTGTCAAATCCAGCAACATCCTTAGCATTAAAGGTCATCTTCTTCTTGAACCTTTTATTGAACCTGTTTGCTCTTAAACTTACAAGAGCCATAGTCCACTTTATATCCATCTCTTCCAATTGTTCATCACTTATCTGCTCAAGATCTTCATAAGTGATCCTTGAATCACTAGGCAAAGAAGCAATGAAGGCACACACAGTATCAAGATCAAAGCCAGCAGGTTTAATTCTATCAGCGCCATGATTGTGTGTGTCAGCGCTTGAGTACAAAGCGTTGATAGGATATGATCCAGCGCTGACAGATTGACATCCAGCACTGACACCTTGAGATCCAGAGGCTGAATGTCCATAAAAGTTCATGGAATCAAATTGGCCTTCACTTTGTGAAAAGAAGGCCATGTTGCTGCTGGAAGATTTGTTATCACTCTCCAATTGCCATTCATTCTCCAACAGCCTTAACTTGTTGAAGATGTCATCAAACCTGGAAGTCTTGTGGGTGTTATTGACAAGAATAGATCTTGTCTCAATCTTCCATACATCACCAAGGCTTTTGAGAAAAGTAGCATTCAATTCAGGGTCATCAATCTGTTTTCCCATGAAGGAAAGTTGACTTGTGATGTCAAGAAGTCTACTTCTCACACTGCTGAGATTCTCATTAGGTTGAGCTTTAAAGACAGCATACTCATGCAAGAGTTGCTTCTTCTTTTCTTCTTTTGTGTCAGCATTGCCACCATGTGCTACTTCAAGAGCTTCCCAAAGCTCTTTTGCAGAATCAAAACGTTTGTACTTATGCTGATTCTCATGACCTAGGGCATGTTTCAAGATGTTCAAAATTTTCATGTCCACCCTCTTCTTGGCTATGTCTTCAACAGCTACCGCTCTCCCATCATCAGGCTTTTCCACTTTATCAGCTTCTGGACAATTAGGAATAGCTGACCTTGCCTCAATAGCAGCAGTAATCTTTGCTGCTTTATCGAATGTGTTCCCATATTCGATAATTTCCCAAAGAGTGTAGTCATGAATAGCTATGTATTGCTCAAAATTGGACTTCCAAAGTTCAAAGTTCCTGGCATCAAACATGGGAATTTTGATACTAGGATTTGAGAAGTTGTTTTGCAGCAAAGCAGGAGGTTGATTTGTGCCAGACATGGTGTTTTTAGGGTTTTGAGATTTTAGGGTTTTTAGGGTTTGGTGTTTTAGGGTTCTGCGTTACTTAAAGATCAAAAGTTTCTCAACAAGCTCTGATACCACTTGTTGATCCCAAACTTAGATCGATTAGCTTTGTGTATACGAGATTAGATCAAGTACTACACGTAGAGAAACCTTTGCTTATGAATAAAGTAACAAAGTGTTATGCGGAATTAACACTTGATCTAAAACACAATGATGTTAAACAAACTTTCACTTGTATTAGAATAATCGTGTTGATTACAATGAAAGGTTTAACTTGCGAATACTATGAAAACTGATATTAAACATTAACCTAAAAGATCTTCTTTTATAGAACAAGAAGTCTTGTACAATAAGCTACAAATCAACTATTCTAGGTAAAGATAAACATAGAAAATACATTGTCGTTTCTATCCTTACTAGAAGTAATCTAGAATATAATATACGTGTAGCTCACAACTTCCATCAGTGTTTGTCTTCAATCTATCAACGCTTGACTTTATCTTGTCAACGCTTATGCTGTCAGCGCTCACTTTGCTCTTGTCAACGCTTGAGTTGTTCCTGTCAGCGTTCAAGTGTTCTGGCCTAAATTTATTCCCAACAATGCTCACGAGATGGTTAAACATTGTGATGCTTGCCAAAAACAAGGCAAGATCACACATAAAGATGAGATGCCTCAAAATTTCATACAAGAATGTAAAATCTTTGATGTCTGGGGCATCGACTTTATGGGGCCATTCCCGTCTTCTAAAGGCAACAAATACATCCTTGTCGCTGTCGACTACGTTTCTAAATGGGTTGAAGCAAAAGCTTTACCCACTAACGACGCGAGGGTGGTTTGTAATTTCTTGAAACAACTGTTTGCTCGTTTCGGTGTTCCTCGTGCTATCATCAGTGACCGCGGGACTCATTTTTGCAACGATCAATTTGCAAGAGTCATGGCTAAGTACGGTGTCAATCACCGTCTTTCCACCGCCTATCATCCTCAAACCAACGGTCAAGCCGAGATATCCAACCGTGGATTGAAGAGAATTTTGGAACGTACTGTGGGAGAGCATCGTGCCTCGTGGGCCGATAAACTTGATGATGCTCTGTGGGCTTTCCGTACAGCCTATAAGACGCCGATTGGTTGTACACCTTATCGTCTTGTGTACGGGAAAGCCTGCCACCTCCCCATCGAGCTGGAACATAAGGCATACTGGGCCTTGAAGTGGGCTAACTTCGACATCAACAAAGCCGGTGATTTTCGGAAGATTCAACTCAACGAGCTTCAAGAATTGAGGAATCAAGCTTACGAGAACTCATTGATTTACAAGGAGAAGACCAAGATTATCCACGATGCTAAAATCAAGAACCGAGAGTTCAACGTTGGTGATCAAGTCTTGCTCTTTAACTCTCGGTTGAAGATCTTCTCAGGCAAGTTGAAGAGCCGCTGGTCTGGTCCATTCACCATCGCCAATGTCTTTCCCTATGGCACCATTGAGCTTTCTCAGCCAAATGGGCCTAACTTCAAGGTGAATGGCCAGCGTTTGAAGTTGTACGTTGGTGAGGACATCTCTAAGGAGATGATTCCATCCCTCACCATGTTTCCCTTGAATTAGTTCGGGACCGAGTCAGGCTCGCGACTCGGTAAACAAAAACAAGCGCTCCTCGGGAGGCAACCCGGGTATCTATCCCCCTTTCCCGTTTTTCATCATAAGTGTAGGGGGAGCTATATAGGTTGCTTGTTTTTGGATGGTGATGTGATTACAGGGATTATTGCACTCTTGGAATCTTTGAAGAACCGTGATCCCATGTTATCCGAAATCTGGTTCTATCTCTCAATTATCGTGATCCAATTTTCTTCATACTCACATTTGAAATTGTTCACTTTAGTCGTCTTTTCCTTAACTTGAGTTAACCAACGTGCACAATGTCATAAGTGTAGGGGAGACCCTTCCCACATGCTTAAACATTGAGGACAATGTTTATCTTAAGTGTAGGGGAGACTTCTATCGAAGTTTTAAGTGGACTTTTCCATGAAAATGCCTTCATTTAACCGGAAAATCATACTTTTCAACATTTTTCAAATTTTTAATCTACTTTGGCCATTTTGTCGTAAATTTTAAATTTTTATCGTTACTTTCATATGTATATATCCCGCAATAAGTCAAAAATATTAATAAAGTGATGTAGCTAGTTTTGAAATCTTGAACATATTAGGCCCGTTGCGTCTATTTTGACTCAACCCGAGTTTACTTATCCAAGTTTACTCTAGCTAGTATCCTTAACCATGTAAACCTTAATTGGTTTATTAGGCTAAGCATCCACGAGTCTCATTCCTTGAGATTTTAAATTGTGGAGGACGAGAAATGATAGAGTCAATTATAAGTCGGTATTCTTGCACAAGCTCACTTGGTGTAATTATTTGCCTATTCTCCCATCACTTGCTAATAATTTATCTGCAATAAGTAAGGTCGTACGATTTGAAAGGTTACTTAGCTTCTAGCCCAAGATCGTTTAAAAGTTGCTCGGTAATGACGAGAGTTCATAGCCAAGGCATAACTTATGAAGCGGGGCGCGAAGATTGGCGAGTCCGAAAAGGCCCTAACAAGGCATGAGGATTCAATTTTATTGCTGAAGATCCCAAAAGTGATGTGAAAAGCATTATCTCCAAAATCAATATGAAGGATCAAGACTCACGACGAAAAGCAATCAACTCCCACAAAGATGATGGAGAAGTCTATCCGAAAAGACCCTAACAAGGTATGAGGATAAATAGATCCAAGTCCGAAAAGGAGGCGGATCGTTGTATCTCAAAATCCCAAATAGAGATTGAAGAAATAATCATGAAGTCGTGGTCAACAAAGTTGGAGTACCCCTCAAAAGTCTCCAAAGTGAAGAAACTCTATTATGATGAGAAGACCATTATCTCAAGAACGTCTCTCGAAGATATGAAGTATGAAGTACATGCCAAATATCGGCCCGAGAGAGGTCTCAAATCGTGAACCAAGTTATGCCAAGATATGAACTTTCTGATATCCCGAGAAGCAGTTTTAAGAGATTTTGTCCTTTAGCTAACTATTGATCAAATCGTCCTACTTTGCTTTCAGCCTAAATGAACTATCGAAATAAGTCCAAAAATGCATCTTCATGATCATTCTACGACAAAAATAAAATATAAGAGATACACCTAGGAATAAGGGAGTCTAAGCATTTAATTAAGCCATGTGTGTAAGTGTTTGAATTGCTAACTTATAATAACAATGATCTCGTTTTTAAGCTTAGTTTGGGGAACGTGAAACTTGAGGGTGATAAATCTTCGCAGCACCAAAAGCCCTAATGTAAGTCCTCGATCTCTTTACAAGTTATTTCCACATAGTTATGTTCTATCCTTTTGTTTGCTTTAAATTTCTTTTAGTGCTTTAATTTTTGTTTAGTAGTATTTGAATAAGGCCAAGGTTAATTAATTATGAGAAAAGTGTAATGTTGCTTTATCACTAAGCATTGCATGAGGGCATGGCAATGGTTAAGTGTAGGGGATTTGATAGGTGTGTAAACACCCATCTTTTCTACCACTTATTTCTTGCTAAAACAAGACCAAAACGCGTATTTAATGTCATTTGTTTGGAATTATGCGTGGTTTGTGTGTTTGTTATGTTTTCAGAGCCAACCGGATAAATATTGGAGAAAACATGGGATTGCACGGGTTTTATCAAGGAAAAAGACGCAAGACGAAGTCTATTGACCAAGAGGTGCAAAAGATTTGAAGTCACTAGGCCTATTCGAAGATTTATCGAAGAAAAGGACTAAAGACGGAAGATTTTCATAAGTCGAAGAAACTCAAGTCTATTTAACGAAGAAATTAAAAGACGAGTTGAATTTAACCGACAACAAATCCCGAATCAGAATCGAAAACGTCAACTTTTCTGAAAAGACGAGAAGACAAAAAGAAGGGAAGAAAGCCCACTCACCAACCAAGGGAGAAGCCTATAAATACTCCTCCCAACACACACACGAAACGCTCTCTTCTTCTTTTTCCAGTTATTTTTCTTCTTCCTAGTTTTTAGGAACCATCTCCCTTAAGGAGTGGTTTTAATCTTTGTTTGATTTATCTTCCAATCTTGTAAGTTAATCTTTGTTGTTTTGAATCTTAAATCATTAATACAATTCTTCTTTTAATCTTTTGATTCATCTTGTTCTTCTTCATCTTTTTCTTTCATGTTCTTAAGCTCTATTTGGTTCTAGCTTGATTCTAAAAAGTTGTTGAATTGGTGTTTTTATGATTGGGATTTGATCCTTGTAGTTAGTAGATGATTTGTGGTTGATTTGGTAAAACCTTTCTACTTGATTGAGTTGGTTTGTGATCACTCGTATCTTACTGTTCTTCGTCAGCTTCATAAGTTCCCCAGATTCCGAATAGGGAATCTGGGAGTGTGTCCATTCGGAATTCTCAATTATTCCGAGTAAGGGTTTGAATTCTTGTCTATTCGGAACTTTCATTTATTCCGAGTATGGATTTTAATTTTGTGTTATTCGGAATATTCCAACATTCCGAGTAAGGGTTTTGTCATTTTGGTTATTCGGAACATTTCCATTTTTCCGAATAGTATTCTGTTCAAAAATATTCCGCATAGACCGATTTCTAATTTCTCTATTCGGAATATTCCATATTCCGAATAGTCCATTCTTTCCGCATAGATTTCAGATTTTCCGAGTAGAAGACTTTTTCCGCATAGGATTGTTTGAGTTTCTCTATTCGGAACTTTTTCCGAATAAACCAATTTTCCGAATTACCCTCATTATTCCGCATAGGCTTATTTCCATTACCTCTATTCGGAATATCTTCCATATTCCGAATAACCCAAATTTTCCGAGTAGCTTAATATTCCGAGTAAGAAGATTTTTCCGCATGATCATGACTTTCCGCATGGAGCAAATTATTCCGAGTAAGGCCAACATTCCGAATAGAAGAATTCCAGTTTTATTGAGGTATTACTGTTTCATTTAAAGCTTCTAGTTTAGTTTTATTATTACCTGCCTTTATCATTTCAGTAGATTTAGACCAAAGCTCCCCCTTTTTTTAGTCACCAATTACAACTATTCCACTTTTGACCGTGATCGATTCGAGAAGATACCGAGAACGAAACAACGATATATATCAATTGGGTACGAGCAACGCAAAGAGAGATCTTGCAAGCAAAAACCTTTTATTAACCAACCAAAAGTCAGTTATTAGCTATCGGCTTCTAAATTTTAATGGTTCACATTATCCGCGAACCTCTTTTTATTATTTATATTATCCTTCTTACAATCATCGGCTATATTTTAAATTGTTCGGAAATTTATTTTGCACGATCATTATTAAGGAACATGTCCTAACTGGTTCTTTATTCTTTTTACATAATGCGTCGGTATCTATATTCACTTCTCATGATGATATAATTATCATGTCCACAATTCACTCAGATATTCTTTCTATATTATGCGTCAGTAATTACGTTCACTTTCTCCTGATGAAATAAGTATCATAACCGTATTTATTCAAAATTCCTTCTTTATATTTTCTAAGTTTTAGTTTCATCTCAACTATCATTTTTATCAGTTTTTACTTAATCCGTCGTCTAAAGCGTCGATAATTATTATAATTAATTAAATAATTATTAGTTAATTTTTATGAAGCGTAAACGTAAAAGTTTTAAATCTCTTAGTTCAACCAATTATATAAAATGTTCAAAGTAAATTTGAATTTAATTAACAAGATTTTTGTTGAATTATCGAAAATATTTAATAAGATTTGTAAATGTTCGAAAAATCTTTGGTTATATTTTGGTCAAAATTTTCTTAGTTTGAAAAGCAAAATGTATCGTTTCAAATTTCAAGTCATGGTCTAAATGATTTCCTCAATCCTTCTTAAGTTTTCTAGAAGTATACACAAACATTTACCCCTAAACAGAAGTTTAGTTAAATGGTTTGTGTATAAGGGAATAATCCCTTAAAATCCTTTGTTTAAAACATGTGTCAAAATATATTTTCATTTCTTTTGGTAAAATCCAAAGTCTTAAAAGGGCTCTTAATTTTTGAAGAGTCTATATGCATACATCTTACCATTTTTAATCCAACGGTCATTTTCTGTAAAGGATTAAGTTTTTAATCACGTGTTAATTATTCAAGGTTCAGGTTTACACTGTTCGGCCAATTCAGGGCAGTCTATAAATAATTATTAACTCATTCTTATTCGTATATACAAACAAATGGTCCTAAATGATCACAAGCATGAATTTATCAAATTACAGCCTACACACGTGATTCACCAAATTTAGGAATACTACATGTGCATTATTCAATCCAAACGACATCACGTGAAACTCATAAGGTTCATTACAAGTACCGGATGTAGTGATTGGAATAGATAATCTCTTTCGCAGATGCGAAGTTGATGATAACCATGCTATGGATCAAATCTGCTAGAACCTTGTAAATGATCGAACAATTCTTCCATTTCGAGTTATGGATATCGTTTTCGATTGTTAATTTACTCAGTCACAGTAATCTATAAATATAAGGAATGATAACACCATAGCTCTTCAGGATGACAGGCTTGGTATAATAAAATCTTTCTCCGACAACTTTCTCAGTTGTACGGTAATTCCTTAAATTCAGATGGTGCTGACGTACAGTGCACAAGCCACAGGTGCAACACCGGAAATATAATCAATACCAATTTCAACTTGCCTTAGTGGCGAAGGTCTAGGTAATTCACCAATAAATACTTACTAAAGTTTTAGATAACATAAATATCTTTTAATAAGTTCATTTTAGGTTCTTCTAGATTATAATATCTATAACTAGTTCACAACCATTCACGGTATAATTTTAAGTCTAAATGCAGGATATGGTCATCCATCAATAATTATTTAGATCACTTTTGATAATCAACATCTTATCATTTTATGGAATTCTACTCGAGTTCCCATCAATTAAGACAATGTCGTCATGTCATAATCAATCAATCCATTCTACCGGCATTATCAACTTTCCAGTTGCATTGCCGTTGATAAGATGTGAACATCTCAAAAGACTAATAATAAAAATTTCAGGGATATATATGGAGACACAACTAACCTTAAAAGAGTAAGGTTAACGCATAATCTACATGAGAGAATTTCAAATCAGATACAGACGAAAACATTTAATGAATATGAATATATCCCATGTTTTCATAATTTGAGTACGCATTCGAAAGCTCCTTGGATCGTTACCCAGGTCATTCAAATGAAATCAAGTCAAAAGAAATGATAGGAACATCGATACATCCAGTCGGGTATCAACACTCGGTAATCAAATACTTTTCCTAAGAATCTCACTACGGGAGAATTGGACAAGAAAGAAATGGTCAATTGTCAATTAAGACAATTTCCACAGATGAGTAAATTCGACTCGGAAGAATAGATGCTACAGGCACATCTGTAGGTGTCCCTAACATTATGTCCTTATTTTTCACTTCTTGCAGATCTCATAAATTTTATTCTTTCACAATCTTTATAGAAAATTTAGTGCTTATTAATCAGCTTTATGGTGACTACTAATCAGTCTTGCATGGTCCATTCCAAATTGTATGTAGGCGCGCAACTATATACAATTTCAAGATTAACGATGCAATCCTCAGTTCGTCAAAATTTTATCATCATGTTTATAGTAAAAACATTTTCATGCTTAATTCTTAAATAAGAATCAAAATAAATTTACAAAGATTTTCTTTGTTATGAAAACAATTAAGTTTTCTAAGGTGTTTTATAAACATCTTCATTTCGATAACAATCACTTATAAATCTCATTTTGAATAATCCTTGTAGTGATGAAAATTCAATTTTCTCAAAGGATACCGTTTTAACTTTATAAAAACAATGAGTGATCTGCAGAAGAGTGATGAAAGCTTGTTCACCAAGAATTAACTACGATACGATAGGAAATGAGCTTAGCCAGATAATCATGAGGTTCATGATCTCGATGGCACTCAAAAGAATAATCCACAACGTAACTCGATTCAAGATGAGTACTTGTTCAATGGTTGCATCACTAATGCGAGCATTAGAGACAAGCAAGAAAAGATAGATAACATCGATACATGTAGAATTTAGCAATCCAAGGTAGTCTTTTTCATTAATCACAAACAAGTCAAAATTGTACCGTAACACATTACGTGTCACTATGTCATACAATTCTCAGAACTCATCCTACCAACTGATATCTCAGTTAAGTTAGGGATTTTTTTTTAAAAGATACCACAATGAATACTAATCTACAAGAGCCATTAGGTGTCCTGCCTGTCCCGGAAGATCCATTGGTCCCAATTCAGAAGAAGATTTCTTCAATTTATTTATTGGACACTGGGCATCCTCATTAGTGGACAATGGCCTAGGAACAACACTTATCACAAACTAACAGTCATTTAAAACCTTATAATCTAATCACAGAACTTAACGACTTCCTCTTAACAATCTCATATTCCATACAAGTTAAATTTTTACTTTATTCAAATTTCAACCAATTTTATACTCAATTCGATATCATACTTCATTATCCAATACTTACAACCTTATTCTTCGGCCTTGTAAAGGCAATACGATCTCAATATGAATCAACACTTAATTTCCAATCCTATTAGCTCTTACAACAACAATTATCAAATGAGTCATTAATATGAAATGACTTGATCATTCCACTAGACTTCTCGGAAAGGTATTAGTGGCATAAGGCTTTTGGGTAATGGTTCCAATGACAGCCTCAAGTGCAACATTCACCCTTTCGATTTCAAATTTAAGAATTGGATGACAACGAATCAGATGACATCTTTCTAGGTGGTAACGTTTTGTCAAACTCCACTCTATAAGAAAAGATCGTCATGACATCGATATCAGATTTAATCTCGCCAATCCTTTTTCAATATCGCAATCAACTAATATCTACATTTCTACGAATATTAACCATTTGTTGGGATCATAAATATCCACAACTTGGTTTAGATCTAGGATAGCTAGAATTCCTACGAGAATAGCTTCGATTAATTTACTAGGGGAATTTAGGGTTACTTGTGACAATTGACGTCGTATAAATACCTCGTATAAAAATCAAAATAATCATCAAATAATCATGTAATAAAATTACATCATATATATATATATATAATCCAAGTTATATATATATTAAAATAACACTTCTCAGTCTTGGCCTTGTCGGTAACTCGGGAATTCTTCGGCACCGTTATAGTCAAAAGATTTTTAGACATTTTTGAAAATGTTTATAGTTAAAAGATTTTGAAATGTTTTATTCAAAACCTTTGGTTTTAAAAATCTTTCGTTCTCTATAACGAGAGCTCTGATACCAAACTGTAACACCCCCAAATTTTATACAACTCAGTTCAGCGGAAGACCAGTTGGTGTTACGGGATAGCACATTACTCAAATCATAGACAACGCTTAAAAATCGCGTCGTTTAATAATAAAGCATTTCCATTCATAAATATCAAAGTTACATAGGTCCCAAGTCATATTATTTCATACAAAGTTTTACAATGTATTTGAATGGAAAATATTGTTTAGGTGCGGGCCATGAATTCTTGTTGTCTTCCCGAGAATTACCTTCAAGTACCTGAGATAAAACATGTTAAAAGAAAAGGTCAGCGATAACGCCGAGTGAATTCATAGAGTTTAATAAATTCCATCAATATAACTTTGGTATAAAATTAGTACCAAAAATCAATTCGTACAAATCATTGTAATAGGCCGTAAAATAGCCAAAATCATTTTATACAAATCTTTGTAATAGGCCATAAAATAGCCAAAATCATTTTATACAAATCCTTATCGAAAATCATAATATAGGCATTTGCCTTAAAATCAATATACGAACCAATGTCGTAAAAACATCATACAATACGTCTTATGACGTTGTATGAAAATAAAAACCGTTATATGAGTATGGTTATGAAAACCAAAATACAAACATAATATCAATAGTATGACCCGGTATTGCTAGTCAGGCAATACCTCGTAATTCGGAGCGTCTAGTAGTATTTTGTTAAGTTTTTGGATTATTACAAGCCGCATGACATTGTTACCTTACTAAACCAAAACGGGTAGCTAACCCGATACCAATTTTGCCCATCTAAAGTAGCGTGTCGTCACAAAGGTCACGCTATGGAAATCTTCTCATACATAAATTCGCTTACCAATCAATGTGGCACGACGGGGATCAACCGTCAAGGCGCGAACTGGGGTGATCGTCCCCAAATAGTACTATTAAATGCATAAGCGTCTACCAACTCCCGGTAGTTCACAATTCATGCTAATGGGACTTTTAATGACATAACCTAACTTTAATAATCCATTTAATTTCATCTATCGGGTCCATTAATCATTTATCGGGTCATACAATCGGGTCATTCAATCATTCGGGTCCAAAATCAATAAACAAACAATCGGGACAAATGGTGTCCAAACTTTTATAAAAACTAACATGTTATCTCCCTCGCGGGTTTATAAAGCATTTATAAAACATTTAAAAGAGTGCGAGGCTATGAACTCACGTTGATGTGGGAAGGCGGGTTATCGGCAATTCGGACGTACGGTGCGTGCTTCAATCATGGAAACCTAGACAAATAATAATCGGTCTTAGACGTTTGTCCAATGACTTTATAAAAATATCAATTATGTATACATATGATGATTATATATATATATATATGATGATCAAGTGGGTTTACATATTCTCATTTACTCATTTTTGTGCTATGTGTCGATAACTTTTATACTAGTTTTCTCGTTTTACCCATTTACGTGTTTTAGGTTCAATAAGCCTATTATAAGTTCTTAACTTGTTTTAATCCTTTTTACACTTATATTATCAGTATTTAAACTTTACAAGTTGGGCCTAAATGGGTTAAGCCCAATAAGTTCTTTTTATGGGTGTTTATCTTATTTAGTCCAATTATTAGCCCAAGTATTAGTCCAATATGTTTACTTAGCTCGTTAATGTCCGTATGCCCTATAGTTCGGGTTTTATCGGTTTTTACTTGTTATACATGTCTATATATCAGTATATAAGTTTTATAAAGTTTTCATTAGACGGGTCCAACCATCTAAGTTTTATTTAACAAAAACGTTAATTTTACGGCAATAGCCGAAAAAGTCGTAAAAATCATGTTTATAGTTTTTATTACTTATAAACATTATTTCACCACCATTTATATAATTTATCCATTTGATTAACCTTTTATATGTATTTATATAAATAAGTTTTATAAGTTAGTGGGTTTTTATTTTATATTTTATATATTAAAATGTGAGTGCTTATATAATAGTATTATTCTTTAATTTCCAAAAATCTGATTTTTAACTTCATCTTCACCAAAACTGTCATATCTTGAGTTCTATATGGAGATAGAAGCTCAAATTTTTATCACATAAACTACATGATATGTGCTACATTTAACTCTTCTATAGCTACTGTTGAATCATCCTTTAAGTATTTTCTAAAAATCGTCCAAAACAGTAACTTTAGATTTATACCCTAAACTTGTTTTGATCATATCTCACTCATTATTTTGATTCCATTGCATGGCCAACTCTCACATGTGTACAAGACCCATAGCTTACTGTAAATCCATTCTACCTCATCATTTTATCAGTCCATGACCTGTTTACTTACTGTTTTATACAGCCATGTAAATTAATCAAGATTTTACCCTTGTTTCATATGGTTTTTCACCTTTTTAATCATGTTTATCAACAACAAATCCCCACATAACATTTTTATCATCATATAATCATCATAAATATATGCAATAGGAAATAAAATACATGTTTACATAATCAAAATAACAAGAAGATGAGGAGGACAATCTTTATACCACCAAGTTGATGTTGGTTGTGATGAAAACATGGAATTTGATGGAGAAACTTGTGATGCACCAAGACCTTCTTCATGACCACCAATCTTCCTAATCTCCTTGTAGAAAATCAGCCCCAAGACACCAAGAAAACTCCTCCATGGATGTTAAAATGACCACCAATCTTCATCTCTTTGAATGTAGATTAACATATGTTAATTATAACAAATGTTTATGGCTAGAATTTTGTATGAATAAGGTGTTGGATGGTGGATGTTGGACGGCATAAACAAGAGGGTAGAGAGAAAATGGAGTTGTTTTGCATGTAGTGTGTGTGGTAAATGGTTTTGGCTTGTTGGTTTTGAGGTAAGCTTAGCTTACTAGCTAAGCTAATGACATGTGTATGCTTATTGTTTACACTTGACACATCAAGTGTGTTGAGAACATGGTTTGGCCGTCCCATGTTAGTGGGGTGGGGCAAGTGTAAACTTGTCTCATCCCACTAATTTACGGGTATTCCTCGATTCTAGTTTCCTCGATTTGCGTGCCCTCGGGTCGTTTTACGAAAAACGTTTTTATAAATTATGAATCGACGTCACAAAACGAATCCAATAAAAATTGTTTCATCAAAAACGGAGTTCGAAAACGTAAATACGTAATCCTAAGGTTTCCGGTTTAGTCGTAAAGGACGTTAAAATAAAATCGTAAGTCCTAATCTCTTCTCGTAAATTTGTGAGTTTATGAACCAACACAAATTTAAAACTCCAAAATAATATTCACGGATAAATTTATTTTTCTGAAATGTCGGACTGTCACCAAAGACGGTGTATGTAAACGTAAGCACGTAACGTTGAATCCTACGGTTTAAACGTAGTCGATGTTACTTCAAGACGTAAATCCAAATTTCTTCCCAAAAATAAGTGAGTTCATATTGTAACATTAAAATAGTATTTTCAAATAATATTTGAGAATAAAATATCAATCGTAAATTGACGGATTGTCACACCTAAGGTTAGAACAGAAAATGTGACTACGAGCGTTAGTGTGCCTCTAAGTGACGAAACTAGGGAAACTAATGAATCGGAAATCACAACTAACATGGAATCCAATTTAGCAAATGCTCCATCGTGTTCTAATTCTTCTGCAGGTGATCGAAGTAATTCTCTTCATAATGGACTCCGGATGCACGAAGCACATGACGGGAAATCTCAAGCTTCTAATTAACTTCGTGGAGAAGTTCCTGGGTATGGTCTGATTCGGAAATGATCAATTTGCACCGATCCTAGGATATGGAGACTTGGTTCAGGGGAATATCACTATCAAAAGGGTTTACTACGTCGAAGGGCTCAATCATAATCTTTTCTCGGTTGGTCAATTTTGTGATGCGGATTTGGAGGTTGCTTTTAGAAAGAAGACATGTTTTGTTCGTGATTATGATGGGAATGACTTACTTTCCGGAACACGGGGTACTGATCTCTACACTATTTCACTACAAGACTCCACATCTTCAACTCCAATCTGTTTCATGGCTAAAGCTTCAACGACTCAAGCTTGGTTATGGCATCAACGTTTATCTCATCTTAATTTTGATACCATCAACTTGCTTTCCAAGAAAGATATTGTGCGAGGCCTTCCTAACTTGATATTCATCAAAGATCATATTTGTTCTTCTTGTGAGGTTTGTAAAGCTAAACGGAGTAGTTTCAAAACAAAGACTACACCAAGCTCTAAAGGACGGTTAGATCTTCTTCATATAGATTTGTGTGGTCCCATGCGTGTTCAAAGTATCAATGGGAAGAAATACGTTATGGTAATTGTCGATGACTACTCAAGGTACACATGGACTAACTTCTTGAGATCCAAGGAGGAAACACCCGATGTTCTCATCAACTTCCTTAAAGTGATACAACGTGGTCTTCAAGCTCAAGTTAAAGTGGTTCGTACTGGCAGAGGTACTGAATTTTTGAATTCAAAACTGAGAAACTATTTTGAAGCTGAAGGAATTGAACATGAAACATCTATTGCTCGAACACCCGAACAAAACGGAGTTGTTGAAAGACGAAACCGTACTTTAGTTGAGGCTGCTCGAACATTATTATCCGCTACAAAACTTCCACTATACTTTTGGGCCGAAGCCGTGTCAACCGCATGCTACACACAAAACCGCTCCTTAGTTATCCCAAGACACGAAAAGACACCATATCACATAATTAATGATCGCAAACCTTCACTCAAACACCTTCATGTTTTTGGATGTACGTGTTACATTATTCGAGATGGTGAAAATCTGGACAAGATGAAAGAGAAAGGTGATGCATGCATTTTAGTGGGATATGCAACTCAGTCTAAGGGATACAGAGTGTACAACAAGAGAACAAAATTGATAGTCGAGACTATTCATATCAGATTTGATGAATTGCAAGAAATGGCACTTGAACAAAGCAGTTTAAGTCCCGATCCACAACGACAAACGACTTCCGTTCACAACCGCACGGAACTCGGAACTCAAGACCACAGCAATGAACCGTCAAGTTCAAAGCTGGTTCCTGAACATGTTCCTAGAGCAGATATGACAGTGGACACGACACTTGAAGAGTTGGAAATGTTATATGGACCAATGTATGATGAATATTTCATGGGGGAGAAACAAGTTGCATCGAAGTCTTCCGCTGTCACTCATGATAAGAATGATGATACCAATCATCATCAACAAAAGGATACAACTTCATCTACTTCAACACGGGTTGCTGCAGATTTACCTCCTCAGAATATCACATTAACAATCAATCCTACAACATCCACAACTACTGTCATTGCTCCAGAGAACACACATCAAGCAGACGATGCATTATCTGACGAAGACGAATTTATCAACCCATTCGGTACACCGGTACACGAAACTGGAGAGTCTTATACTCGCCATGTTGATCCGTCAAATATGCATACGTTCTATCAACGACATCCTTCAACACATCATTGGACCCGAGATCATCCTTTGGTTCACGTAATTGGAAACCCTTCACAGCCTGTTCGTACAAGACGACAACTAGCAACCGATGGCGATGTTTGTATGTTCGCACTCGCCGTGAGTACTGTTGAACCGAAAAACATCAAAGAAGCCATGGCCGATCATGCTTGGATTGAATCGATGACGGATGAACTTCACCAATTTGAAAGACTTAAAGTCTGGGAACTTGTTGACAGACCATACGATGTGACTCCTTTAAATCTTCGTTGGATCTGGAAAAACAAGATGGATGAAGAAAACACGATCATCAAGAACAAAGCTAGGCTAGTGGCTAAGGGGTATGGCCAGAAAGAGGGAATTGATTCTGAAGAATCATTTGCACCAGTAGCTCGAATGGAAGCAGTCAGGATTTTTCTTGCTTATGCTGCACATAAGGGATTCGCTGTCTATTAAATGGACGTAAAGACAGCATTTCTTAACGGTCCTTTGAAGGAAGAAGTCTATGTCACGCAGCCGGAAGGATTCGTCAATCCTCATTATCCTGACAAGGTGTATCGTCTCCACAAGGCACTATATGGACTCAAGCAAGCTCCAAGGGCGTGGTACGACGAGCTCTCGAAATTTTTGGTATCCAAAGGTTTCTCAAAAGGTTCCATTGATCTAACTTTGTTCACTTATAGATATGGGGATGATATTTTGCTTGTGCAAATTTATGTTGATGACATTATTTTCGGGTCTACAAACCCAAAACTTTCAAAATGGTTTGAAAAAGTAATGCACAGCAAATTTGAAATGTCAATGATGGGCGAACTAAAATTCTTTCTAGGAATTCAGGTTCACCAATCCCCAAGTGGTATCTTTATAAACCAAGCTAAGTATTGTCAAGAGATAATCAAAAAGCATGGTATGACTTCATGTGACCCCGTTGGGACACCATTATCAACCACATCGCTAGATGCTGACTTGGAGGGAAATGCCATCGATCAAACGAGATATCGTTCCATGATTGGTTCCCTCATGTACTTGACAGCAAGCAGACCTGATATTCATCATGCTACATGCTATTGTGCACGACATCAAGCACGACCCACTGAAAAGCACCTCAAGGAGGTTAAACGGATCTTTTGGTACCTCAAGAATACCATTCATTTGGGACTCTGGTATCCGAGGGAAACCGGTTCCTTTCTAACGGCCTATTCAGATTCTGATCATGCAGGGTGTCTTGATACACGAAAAAGTACTTCTGGTGGTGCACAATTTCTAGGTCAAGATAAGCTTGTGGGATGGTCTTCCAAGAAGCAGGATTGCACGTCACTTTCATCAACCGAAGCAGAGTATGTGTCTCTATGTGCGTGTTGTGCTCAAGTTCTATGGATGAGAACACAACTCACGGATTATGGCTTCCACTTTGATAAAGTACCTATGTACTGTGACTCAAAGTCTGCCATAGCCATCTCCTGCAACCCGGTACAGCATTCCCGCACGAAGCACATTGATGTCAGATACCACTTCATAAAGGAACAAGTTGAAAGAGGTATCGTTGAACTATACTTTGTTGGAACGGATTACCAATTAGCCGACTTGTTTACGAAAGCTCTGTCGAAAGATAGGTTTGAGTACCTCGTTAGGCAAATTGGTATGAGATGTTTGACTCCAGCAGACCTGGAGATTCTAGCAAAGGTGCCTGCTTGATTTATCTATCAAACATCAACTTGTAAATATCTTTGAAAAAGCAAAATACAAAAATATAAAACACATAAAAGCAAAACACAAAATTAAAAATCTTTCAAAATCCAAAAATATTCTTCTCGACATGTCTTTCAGTATCGATAATATGGACGTGCCTAGAAATGTCGCTCAATAACGACACGGGTGTGTACATAAAGCTCGAATGAAAGTTGTAAATATTTTTCAAAACATGTCATTTCTTCTTTTAATAAAGGAAATTGTCTATTTTGGACAAATATTTCCAAACAACGGGTAGAGCAATCTATCACGGGTTGAGCTTGTCACAAAACATTCAACGTTTTGAGCTCAACACAATGGCTTATAATCACTTTCAGATTGCAACCCGGTTCTATATTCACGGGGGAGTGTACGATTTCGTGCTCTTACCCTCAACAAAAGAAGAGAAATCTTCTTACACTTGAGTGGATTCGTCAAGACATTCAATGTCTATGAACTCAAGTTTTTGCTTCAGAAAAACCTCTTCGACAAAAAGAAATAGGATTTTTCAAAAAGCGTTGAACACAATTCTTTCAAGAATTTCTCAATGATTATTCAAAATCTTTCAAAAATTGTGTGTTCAACAACTCCCATCCTCAAAAAGCGAAATGTGGATCATATCCTCACAATGACAATTCAATTGGATCAATTTTTGAGGGGGAGCATTTTAACTTCATGCAAAAGATTAACTCATCTTTCTCCCAGAGATTTCAAGACTATTTTTTCAAATATTTTAATCAAATTTGGTATCTCTAATATCAAAAGATTTTATATATTAGAGATAGGGGGAGAAAATGTGATTAAAATGTGATCTAATATAAGACTCAAGCACTTTAACTCTTACCTACATGTGCGAAACATTTTCGATTATCGATGCACATGTGAAGGGGGAGCATTTCTAAAACGACAAAACTAGCAAGGTGTTAAATGTTTTTCAAACACTTTGTTAGAATTTAAAGTGGTTTTCATGGTTACGATCAAATACCCACAACATCTTTAATTCACGACGTTATTGGTGTCAAAAGGGTGGTTAGGTTTAAGTCCTATGATCCAACCAGAACCGGAGGGATCTTCCCAGGGACAATCCAATAGATTATTAGAAGTCCTTAGGAAAGATGGAGTAGAATGTGAACGTAGCTGAATGTCGACTAAGTACTGATGATAGCACTAGAACAATCACAACAAGGTGCTATTAATGATGTCTTGGTAAGCATTGAAGGGGTTGAAGAATGAAAAAGAAATGTAAGGATAAAGGGTGTAAAGAAAGAAGCCCTCCATACAACTTAGGCAGAAACCGGGTCAACTCATCATGGACCCAGTGATGTGAAGCACAACCCTTTCCTAGCTACTCAGGCTTCTCTCAAAAGAAGTTTGTTTTATTTTCACGGAGATCAACACGACTTCTATTGACTTTCTCACTCCGAGATAGTTGATATTGAATAGGTGGCATCTACTCCAGCCTTCGACCACTAAAAGTGCACAAATCGAGTCTAGAGCCAAGAGATCAATCAAATCTCGTTAGGACACAGGATGAAGATCAAGAGAGTCCTACGCTATATCCTTGTGATATTGCTAGAACACTCAGAGTGATACTACTTAGTATTCGCAATGATGAGTGGAAATCCTTCCAGTGTTAACATCAAACATCACTGCGGTAGGTCATATGCAAGATTCTTTATGAATTGAACATATGTAAAACTGAAAAGCAACGGTGGGTTGATTCTGAATTGATTCAAACTCGTTTCAGGTTTCTACGCAATATCTTTATGGTCTTGCCAGAACATTCAGACTGATATTCATTAATATTCACAGTGACGAATGGAAATCCTTCTAGCGTCAACATCAAACAGCGCTACGGTAGGTAACTTGCGAGATTCTTACGAATCAAACTTGTGTCAACTAGAAAGCAACAATGGTAAGATTCGTTAAGAATCAAACTTGTTCCAGGAATTTGAATTGACGACTTTAATCAAGCGGATATCTATCCAAATGATTCACTCTTTATATTCGCAGTCTTGCTTTGAGACGGTCGAGTAAAGAGAACGGCTAGTACAGCCATGAAACCCTGTCAAGGAGATTCTTAATTGAATCTACCTGATCACAGGTACGATATTTAATATCGTATAACGGTCTTCACTGACCGGAGGTAAAACGCTACCGATTTAGGACGAATGTCAAAGCCATTATGTTCGTGTCTATGTTTTGTCTCGAGAAGGTGGCGTCACGGTGTACACAGCAAAGTCAATGATTCAGAAACCACATACTCATGCCTAAAGAAATATTCAACAATTAATAGTGTGAGCATGTGGATGAAGACACAAGATCGCAAGATGGCAAAGATAAGTCAAGGATGATTTAAAGATCTCAAGCTTAAAGACGAAGTCGAAAGACAACGACAAAGGCTCAAAGATCACAGCATGAAGGAACAAGACTACCATTACACGTTCAAGACTCATTTATGGCGAGATTAGTAATCTCTACAAATTTCCTAAATGACCCAGGTTTATGACCTCTCATTGGGGGAGATTGTTAGCCTCAAAATATTGAGCCAAACAAGAATGCTCGGTCATATGTTTATTATGTATCGTATTTTAGAACGTTGTAATAGGTAGTATATTAGTCGTGTTATACGGGCTTAACTTTAGGCTAAAGTTCATTAATAAGTAACTAAAGCCCAAAAGGAAAGCCCGGCCCAAACCATATAGTCCATTAAGAAGCCCGCATATGGGTGGACTATATATACTACCCTCCTAGCATGTTAGGAGGGTTGGTGATTCATTTGTTTCTTAATCTAATATTTCACAAGTTCACACACTTCTCTCTCTTTTCTCTCTCTAGTTTCTCTCTCTAAAATTCATCTCATATCTTCCTTTCTTTCTTTAATTCATGTATTATACAATCATAATATCAGGGACAACATAATACAAAACATGAAGGTTGCAGGATACTGGAACTTGATGAAGCGGACATCGATATTGATGTATTTAACAGAAGCTTAATAGGGGAAGTAAAAAAACCAAGTTACTTGGAGAAGCTTCCAGAACTATGTGATGCAGTGGGGTTACCAAAGGTCGAGGTGAATCTGTTGGGTGGCCTAGAGGTCATGTTGGTGTTTGAAACACCTGGTACAACGGAAAATATTATGAAAAATGTCGAGCATGGATTAAAGATATGGTTTCATAAGATTAGTAGGTGGGAGTATAACTATAAGCCACAAGGAAGAATAACATGGATTAACATCTTAGGGGTTCCTATAACATGTTGGAAAGAGTCTGTGTTTAGGAGGATCGTTGAATGGCATGGTTCCGTCTTAGAGATGAACAACTGTAGTCTAGTTGGAAATCAAAATATAATGACAGGGAGGGTGTGTGTCCATACGGTTACTAAAGGTCTTATCAAGGAATGTCTTAAGATTAAAGTTAAAGACATAACTTTTGATGTTAGTCTTATTGAAGAAATACGTGATGTGGTGGAGTATCAAGTCGATGAGTGTTTTAACTTAGAAAAGAATGAAGAAGAAAGGCAAGGCCCAATGAATATGGATGAAGATGGAATTAACAACGGTGATAAGGAGAGAAGAAACAATGAATGGGATGGAAGCGACGAGGAAGAAAGTGGGGATGAAGAGGATACGAAGGAAGAAAAGGGCGACGAAAATAATCTTGAAGAAGGTGGTGGCAGTGGCGATTGATCTCGTTTGCGGACAGCAAGGGATAGTAGTCGGGAACATCGAGGAGATGAACAATCAAGGGTGTCTTCAGAATTCAAAATTAATGATACTTTTGAGGGATAGGATGTGATGTGTGAGGCAAAGGCGGCTGACGGGTATACCAAAACATTGGGAAATTGGAAAGCTTGTAAAAGTTCTAGTGTAATCCCAATAAAACGTGTTGAAAATGAAGATAAGGGATCTAGTAACGGTAATGTTAACTTTGAAATTGATGGGCCAGCTATGATGGAGAATGGAGTAAACATAATGGAACATATTTCAAATAATATTGACGTGGGTAAAGTTGATGATCAGAATATGAATGGGCTATATGATGGGCCTATTGGCCAAAATAATACTCAAGATATAGAGCCCAATAAAGAGGGGAAGGAGATGATAAATAGATCGAGCAACCAAGTGAGTTACGTGAACATAGAAAAAACAACAGATAAAGAAGAGCAGATAAGAGAGAAAAGAGATGACTCACCACCAAATCCCAATGGTAGTGGTGGCGACAGGTTTCTTAAAAGAGAAAGCAATCTGTTACCGGGGATTTTAAAGGATCGAGTGATATTCATTTTTCACATGGAATTGGGGAAGGAAGCACTAGCAATTGGAAAAAATCAGGTAGAAGAAGTTTCAATCGGGCTAAAAATATGGCAAGGAAAATTGATTGCTTGTATAATGGTGGAGAAGGAGGTAAGATCACGGGCTGCCTATCAGATATGTACAAAGTTTCTCATAGGGAGGATGAAGAAAAAGGGGTTAATAGCGAGAGTAAGCGTACTTGCAATGAAGCCGTGAACAAGCTTGTGTGTTCGATCATCGAGAATGAGATGAAAGAGGTGGGTGAACAGATTGGGGTCATGTGGGATCAAATAGCTAGCAGCAAAGTGGTAGGGGACAATATCAACGCAGTGTAAGATCGACCCCGTTAAGTCGTCGTTTTTAATCTTGTGTAAATATAAAGATAATATCTTTAAACGTCAAGGGGATTGGGGCGGAAGGCAAGGTAAGGTGGATTAAATCAATTATTAAAGACGAACAGCCTAGTGTTATTGGATTGCAAGAGACAAAAAGTGGGATAGTCAATGAATCTTGGGTTAAGGAAATGTGGGGTAATATATTTTTCGGTTTCACACAGCTTACATCAAATGGGAATTTTGGTGGATAATTCTTATATGGGATGCGAACACGTGTGAGTGTATAGAGGCTATGGGTGATGAAAGGTTTATTGCGGTTAAAGGTAACTGGAAAGGAAGGAGTGAAGATGTGTTCCTCGTGTGTGTGTACGGGCCTCATATAAGTCATGAAAAAGCTTCTTTATGGGATAGATTAGCGGGGCTAATGGATAAGATGGGTGGGGCTTGGTGCATTTTTGGGGACTTCCATGTCATTAGGAAGGTTGATGATATATTGAACTCACAAGTCATGATAAAAGAGATGGATGATTTCAACGATTTCATCAACTTGTCACGGCTTGTCGAAGTCCCAATGGGTGGCCGCAAATTTACTCGGGTTAGTGATGACGGGGTCAAATTCAGCAAGCTTGATCATTTTAATATGAACGAGGACTTCAAAAACTTGTGGAGTAATCTAGCGGTGGTGGCGTTGGACCAAAAGCTTTCCGACCATTGTCCTATTGTTCTCAAAGACATGGAGGTGGATTTCGGGCCAAAACCTTTTCGTGTTTTCGATGTGTGGCTAGAAGAAGTAGATATCAAAGATGTAGTTTCAGAGGCATGGAAGAAGGTCGTGAGGGGGTCCAGACCAGATTGTTGTTTTAGAGATAAGCTGAAGAATGTAAAGGGTGTTTTGAAAATGTGGAGTAAAAGAATAGCAATGGAGTGGGAACTAGAGGCAGAGACTAGAAATTTGAATGAAATGGAATTGGCAGCGTGGATGGAGGCGAGGAAACTTTGGGATGAAAATGAACGGGAGAAAAATAGTATGATTCATTAGAAGGCGAGAGTAAGGTGGGATGTGGAAGGGGATGAAAATACTAGATTCTTCCACTTATTCGTAAAAAGAAGAAATAATAAGAATTATATCAGAGTTTTGATGATGGATGGGTGTTTGTGCGAAGAACCAAATGTGATAAATAAAGAAATGGTGAGATATTACAAGAATTTATTCAGTGAAAGGTCTCAAATTCGCCCGAGATTCTATGATGATAGGGTAGTCAAAATTTGGGGTGAGGATGCGGGTATGTTAGAAGGCGAGTTTAGTAAAAAGGAGGTTTTGAATGCAATAGGCGAATGTAGTGGGGATAAAGCCCCCAGGCCTGATGGGTTTAATTTCATATTCACAAAGAAGTTTTGGGAGATTATAAAGTACGACTTGCTAACTGTAGTCAGATGGTTCTGGGATACGATGGAGATTACGAGAGGGTGTAATGCCTCGTTTATTACCATTATCCCAAAGGTAGCTGATCCAATAGGCCTCGGGGACTTTAGGCCTATAATCTTAATAGGATGTCATTATAAAATATTGGCTAAAGTTCTTGTGGAAAGGGTAAAGAAAGTGATATGAGAAGTGGTGGGTGAGGTGAAAAATGCTTTCATAAAAGGAAGATCCATACTTGATGGGGTCCTAATAGCAAATGAAACTGTAGAGTTTGTAAAGAAGACGAAAAGTAAATGTTTAGTTTTTAAGGTAGACTTTGAGAAAGCGTACGATAGCGTCATTTGGACGTTTTTAGGCGATATAATGACAAAGATGGGGTTTGGTATTAAATGGTGCACTTGGGTTCGAAACTGCCTGAAATCAGCCTCAACGTCAATCTTGGTTAATGGATCCCCAACGGAGGAATTTGTGTTAGAGCGCGGTATTCGAAAAGGAGACCCATTATCCCCATTTATTTTCATCCTTGCGGTGGAAGGATTAAATGCTCTAGTCAATGAGGCAGTATAAAAAGGTATATTCAAAGGCATTGCCGTGGGTGCTGATGGAGTTATTGTGTCTTATTTGCAGTACGCTGATGACACAATATTTTTTGGCGAGTGGAGTAAAGAGAATGCAAAAGCATTGATTTGTATTTTGAAATGCTTCGAGGAGGTTTCGGGGTTAAAACTGAACTATAATAAGAGTAAGTTATATAGTATCGGGGTTAGTGTTGGTGACAATGAGGGGATGGCGAGATGGATGAGTTGTAGTATGGGAGAATTTCCATTTACTTATTTAGGGCTTCCTATCGGTGAACATATGAGCTGCATTAAAGCATAGAGGCCAGTGGTTGAGAGGGTTAAAAATAGACTTTCCGACTGGAAAGCTAGATCGATGTCGTTCGGGGGAAGGATAACACTGGTGAAATCTGTTCTTGGTAGTTTGTCGTTGTATTACTTCTCGTGGTTTCGTGTGCCTTCGAGTGTGATTAAAATTCTTGAGAGTATTCGTTCGGATTTCTTTTAGGGGGCTTGGGTGAGAGAAAAAAGTTACCTTGGGTTAAATGGGATCATTTTCTAGCCGCTTACGGGGTTGGGGGTTAAATATTGGGTCTTTAAAGGCAAAAAATTGGGCTTTATTGGGTAAATGGTGGTGGAGATTTAAGAGCGAAAGGGATAGCTTGTGGGTAAAAATCATAAAAAGCATTTATGGGAAGAATGGGGGTTTATTTATATGTGGTGAGGAGGAGTCTAATGGTAACGGCAGGGGGGTTTGGCGGGATATTAGTCAAGTAGGTAAAGACATTGATAGGACGGGTATTAATTTTACTTCATCTTTTTCTGTAATGTAGGAAATGGTAGAGACGTATCCTTCTGGTTCGATAGATGGATCATGGACTCGAGATTGTGCGATAGGTTTCCTAGGCTGTTTCATCTAGACAGAAGACCAGAGGTAGGGTGCCAGAGAAAGGAAGGTGGGTCGAGGGTGTTTGGGCATGGGAATGGGAGTGGTTTAGAGAGCCTAGAAGGAGAGTGAGTCGGGAAATGGAAGGGTTAATGGGATGCTTACAAAATGCTTTCTTGATTAATGATCGTAAGGACGTATGCCGCTGGAAGCTTAATGAAGACGGAGGTTTCGCGGTTACAGAATTAACAAGGATACTAGAGGAGAAAATCTTAGACGTGGATAATGCGGGAGAAGAAACGGTTTGGCTTAATCTTGTTCCAAAAAAAGTAAACATATTTGTGTGGAGAGCGTTGAAAAGGAGACTTCCGGTCTGTGAGGAGCTTGACAGAAGAGGTGTTGATCTAGATAGTGTCTTATGTCCGTGTTGCAATAGCGTGGTAGAATCGTGTGAGCATAGCCTGATAATGTGTAGTATGGCCATGGGTGTATGGGAAAACGTTCACTGTTGGTGGAACTTGGGGGGGTTAAAGTCTTCTCTATCATGGATATGTTCTCGCAAAATGGGGGTGTTAGTCTTGTTAACCATGCGAGAGTGATATGGCAAGCGGTGGTGTGGTCTACGGGGTACTTCATTCAGAAAGAAAGAAACAACCGTGTGTTTAAAGCAAAAATTTCAAGTGTTAATAAAATTTATTGGTCCCTTGTAATTCGTTATTACTTATTAACTTAAGTAATAACTACTTACTTCGACTCAAGTGTGTTGTTTTAACAATAGATAAGAACTATGAATAATTAAAACAACAATACCAATAACTTTTCAACGTATAGATTTTTATTAGAATCAAATAAAGAATCTATAACCCACTTTGTTTGCGGAATAACAAAATGGTTGAATGACAATGGGTTTTGATCTCCTCTACTTAAACATCTAACCAAGGTTAAAGTCTAAGCTCCAATCTAAACATTCATATGCATCTTGGCTATATGGTTTAGTTGGTATCGCGAGAGAAAGGTAATGTAAGGGTTTTTCAATCCTCTTTTTAGATCTATTTTCGTTCCACAAATCGACTCGAATTAAAATCGGACTAAACGAAAGACTTACTTGTTTTTGGTAAAATATATTTTTGGAATTTTAAAAACTAAACTAAAAACTATTTAATTTTAAACTATTTAAAAAAAACATTTAAACAAAATATGAAATCTAATTTTAACTAATTAAAAACTTTTTAATGAAAACTAGTTTATAACCAAACTAAACTAATTTTGAACTAATAAAACAAATAAAACTAATTTTAAATAAAAACATTTAATTAAAGAAATTAAAATATATATATTTTTTATCTTTTTATTTTGCAAAACTGAATAAAGAAAATTTTAAATAAAACTTTCTAAATAAAATTTAATTAAACTAAAAACATGTAATTTAAACTAGTTAATTAAAAACTGCCAAAATAATTGACTTACTATATTAATTAACTAACCCAAAATTAAACACAAGAAAGGTGTTAGCTAAGATGGTAGGGTTGTTGGCTATTATGCGAGAGGTCCAGGGTTCGAAACCCAGGCCAGACCAAATTTTTAGCTATTTATTTTTTTACTTGGAATCTTTGGAATTTAAAACTTATAGATCAATTGGATCTGAAGTATAAGCAGTAAAACGGCAAAATAAGCCAAATAAGCAAATAGATAAAACAATAAGCAATAAACTAGATCAAACAGGCTAAATAAGTAAACCTAAAAAGACAAAACCGAATAAGTAGATAAAGCTGAAAAGCTAAATCAAATAAGCCAAATACACTACTTAAAACATTACACTAATTATGCGAATAAGCAAATAAAAACATTAACACTACTGAAAATAAACAAATAATCCACTAAAAACATAAACCAAACAAGCAGATTAAACACTACTGAAATCCAAAACAAATTTAAAAACAACTCAAGCAGATTTATCAAATTCAATAAAAAGAACAGAAAATAGAATCTAAATAGAATCAAAACTAAACTTAACCAATACTAAGAAGATTAAAACTATCCGAAACAAAGACAGTAAGCATAACCAATGAACTCAAAAATCCAACAATAAGCAGATAAAACTAACTATAAAAGCAGATAAGCAGATTTAAATCCAAAAGCAGAATAAACATAAACATAAACCGAATAAAATTAAGGAGATAAACAAAGCACATCAACTACGCAACTTAAAGCAGATTAAACAGTAAACAAAAACTAAAAAAAATAACACAAGATTAATCTAAAATTAACAGTAAAAATAAAAAGAGATGAAAAACCTTTTGTCGATTTCCGTTGGGTCGAAGGATGGCGCTGAGCCTCCTTGTGAACCGAAGCAACAAACACCACCTCGAATCAATCAACAGTAACCAAACAGCATCGAATTGAACGAACCAAATAAATCTCCCAGTGAGTAAGATTTAAATCCCTTTCTTCTTTTTTTATTATATTTTATTATTTAAAATAAAACAACCATAACAGTAAATCAAACGGATTCAAGATTGAAATAAACTTTAACAGAAGATTTAAAGGAGACAAAATTAATTAAAATTAACTTTTCATTAATAATAAGAAAATTACATTAACTGAAAATTAAAGAAATACATTAAAGCGAAACTAATTTGCAGAAAATTAAATAAAGAAAAAGTGCTCTATGAAAATTACAGATTAGGGGTTTTTATAGGCAAACCCTAAGAAACCTTCTTCATGGCTTAAAGATTAAGTAATTAATCTTGGCCCTTGAATCCCTTCTTCTCTTTCTTCTTTCTTCAATCAACGGATGAAATTGATCCTTGTGAGCCACGGATTGCCAGGATGGCATTTTTTGTGCTTCTTGTGTTTGTTGAGTGCTGAGGTGGAGGATTTATATTGGTGGATGGGTATTGGTGATTTGTTTTCACCAATCAAAACAAAGGATTGCTGCCACATCGGATGAAAGAGGGGACCATCCATCATGGAGCTGCGAAAAACATGGGGTTTTAATTCCCCTTTGTGTGAATTAACTAATAAGGATAAAACCCCCAAAAACTAGTGGGTAATTTTTGAGATATAGGAAATTAGGGTTTGGGGTTGGCTGTGTAAAAAAGGGGAGAGAAAGAGTTGGGTGAAACTCTTTGTTTGTATCGTAAGGAGATAAAAGGGTGGATAAAAATAGGTTACACGTGTAGGTTATAAACTGTGTGGGATTGGGAGTAGACACGTGTGTTATTGTGGGGAGTTGACCAAGAGAGTTGTTTGTTTGAGGTGTGAAAAATTGACCAGGGAGGACTTTCTCATAGCGTTTCCTCCGTCCCATTTTATTGTTATGTCAAACAATTGGGCTAGGCGCAGAGTTAAAACATTTTCATTCATGTTTAAGTTGTAAATGGGCTTGCTGGGCCTTAATTAGGATTTTGTGTAAAAAGTGAATAAGTAATATCCACTATTGGGCTTTCAGGCCCAATAGGCAAATGTGGGACCCACTAAGCTCGAATATCTTCAAAAAGATTTAATCCGCTAAAAACGATCTTGATTTCGGCTTCTTTGATCATTTCTTCAAAACCGTGTCGGTTTAGCCGGTTTTCGTAAACTTTGGCACACTTTTGATCTTTTGACTTTGTCTTCTTCTCTTTTTGGACTTTTCTTCAACATTTGACCGGGAAATCCCGTGTTTTCTTTCCTTTTGATCATTTGTACCTATTTAACACAAAAACACAAAACCACGCGTAATTCCGACTTTTACGATATAAAACACATGATTAGGTCTTGTTTTTCCTTGATTTTAGTGGCAAAAGGATAAGTGTTTACACACTTATTAAATTCCCTACACTTGACCATTGCAATGACCCCATGCAATGCATTATTTTAAAGCATAAAGTTACATTTCTCTCATAATTAACCCATCTTGGCCTTTATTACTATTGTTACTACTACTACGATGAAAAGATAAACATTTAAAAGGAGACAAAAGTTATATAACAATTTATTAATTTGAAATTATTTGATGGAAGAAACTCGTAAAGAAATCTAAGACTTAAATTAGGGATTTGGTGTCATGAATATTAATCACCCTCAAGTTTCACGTTTCCCATACCAAGCTTAAAAACGAGATCATTATTTACCATAAGTTCTTAGGTTAAAACCACTTATATAAGACAATTGTGTAATACTCTTTCTCCAATTCCTACGTTGTATCTCTAGATTTTATTGATTGTCATTCACCCGTAGGCTCATTTGACTTATTCGATAATTATTAGTCCAAAAATGAAGGCCAAACGGTGCAAACCCGATACTCAAAACCTAACCTCGTCCTCAAAACGTTGTCACTAAAGTAAGCCCACATCAAGGATGATTTAACACGATTTGGGGAATAAATTCCCGGACCCAAAATTTGGCCAATAGTACTACTTTATTAATTATTCCTCCAAAGTCATGTAGACTTTATGTGGAGTTTAGCAAGTTCACATCATATACCCTTAGGCTCTTTAAGATGTAAAAATGCTCCTCATCTATTGTCCACACCCTAAGGCTCCTTGAACGATAAACGAGGGAATTGATTTTTGATCAATTTTTATTCAACACTTACCATGCCATACACCCTAAGGCTCTAATGAAAAGGTTCGTGCTACATGCCCCACACCTAAGGCTTCTTGAGGTCATGTTTTAATCTTATTATTTTTTTATTATGATATATATAGTAGGCCAAATTCCGCGGTCCCATGGTCTGAATACCTCCTACTTAGTGGTTATGAGCCATCTTAGTCGGAAGTCCACAACGTTGGCACCCTCAATGTGTTCATGCTTTAATTACAAGGAGAATAAAGATTTGGCTAAGAGTAAAGATATCGAATCGACACCGCAAAAATCCTCATTTATTAAGCAATTAAATATACAAGCGGGAAGAAAGAGCCACAAAAACTCATATAAGCAAAAATTAACCCTTAAACTTATTATCAACTCTATCATCTCTCATTCTCCACAATTTATAATCTCAAAGAATGAGACTCGTGGATGCTTAACCTAATAAACCAATTAAGGTCCATGTGGTTAAGGATACTAGCTAGAGTAAACTTGGATAAGTAAACTCGGGTCGAGTCAAAATATTCACGACGGGCCTAATATATCAAAGACATCTAAACTTGTTAAAACCATTTTATTTATTTATTTATTTTTGACTTTATTCTTGAAATGGAAAATTATTAATACGATGCAATGACAAAAGGAAAATTAATAAAAATACTACTAGGCCAAAATAGAACAAAAATTTGAAAAACGTTGAAAATTTTTTAAATTTTTCGTTTAAATGGGGTCAAATTCATGGAAAAGTCCACTAAAATTTCGATAGAAATCCCCCCTATACTTAATATAAACATTGTCCTCAATGTTTAAGCATGTGGGAGAATAAGCTCCCCTACACTTAGGACATTGAGTACGTTGTTTAAAATCGAGTTAAGGAAAGGACAACTAAAGTGATTACATTTATTCGTTTTATTTATATACAAGATTGAATCACAATAGCAAAAACTTATCGAAGGAACCGGTACACGGGAAACACGGGAACACGGGTCGTGTCAAAAGCACCAAAAGTGGATCATTAAGCACATATCCCTGCACACAACATCACAACACACAAACCACCTATTTGGATCCCCCCTACACTTATTGGTGGAAATAGGTGAAGGTGAAAAAGGGTGGAAAAGGATGGAAAAAGGGTAAAAATCTAACCTAGTTAAACGATGCTTGATTTTTCATCACGAGTCTCTAGCTCGACTCGATTTCCCGAATGTCATCATTCAAATGGGAAAATCATGGGAAAACCGAGATTTCCAAGGGAGGAAAATCTCCCCATGATAAAGGGGTGAAACAAAGTCAAATAAGGCATACCCCATGAGAATCCACCCGGGTCAAACACATAATTTCCATCACAAAAGGAAATAAACCCCGAGGTGGTACGCAAGTCAAAGAAAAGAGGGGTATCCTTAGGCAAAAGTCTCTTACAAGGAAAGGTGTTATGGTGATAAGGTAATGATAGCATGAAAGTCTCTATTCCGGGATCAAACACCGGTTCCTTAATGGGAAAATAGCAAGAGGTAGTGACATTTAAGCTCAAAATATCATCAAAATCTAAAGTGGGAAGGTCGTCCTCTTCCAAACTCGATGTGAAAACATAAGTATCATCGGAGTCATAGGAAAACTCTTCCTCATGAGGAAAATAGGTATTTAGAAAGATATCTAAATCCTCCTCAAATGGAATAACCTCTAAAGTCGGAATGATCTCTAAGAGTAGAGGATCCTCCTCAATAGTCATGACTTCTAAAATTGGAGTATAAAAACCAAAAGGAGTCTCCATGGAAGAATCACTCATAGGGATATGAGGTGTATTAAGATCATGGGGTGGGTCATTAAAGTTAATGAGATCACTTAAAGAAGTGTCATCATCGTAAGTATCAAAGAATGGGGTATCAAAAATGGGTGGGTCAAAAGTGGGTGGGTCAAAAGACGAGTCGTCTAAACCGAAGATAGTGTGATCACTTGAAGAAGTGTCATCACTATAGGTATCATAAATGGGAGTATCAAAAATTTGAGGCTCTAAGGGAAGGGATGAATTTATCACAAAATCATTTTGATTAGACTTTTTAATTCCAAAAGGATTGATAAAAATCTCTTTGTTATCATAATTAAGAACATCAATCATATTGACCGACTCTTTTCCATTTGATTTTGTTGTGATTTTTCCCATTTAAAAAACTTGTTGTTCATCCCGAACCCTAAGAATTAACTCCCCTTCGGCCACGTCAACTAAGGCTCTTCCGGATCGTAAGAATGGTCTACCAAGTATTAACGGAATACGAGGATCCATCTCATAGTCGACGACGACAAAGTCCACGGGAAAAGTGAATGTACCAACTCGAACAAAAACATCTTCGGCAATACCAACGGGGTATGCGAGCGTTCGATTAGCTAACTCTAAATTCATACGAGTCGGTACAAGGTCGGGTAATGACAATTGTTTCCAAACCGAAAGTGGCATAAGATTGATGCTAGCGCTGAGATCCGCTAAAGACATACAATCATCGATTTGAGGAAACGAGCAAGGTAACACGAATCGTCCGAGATCTCCTAGCTTTTTGGGAAGCTCTTTGAGAAGAATCGCGGAACAATTCTCATTTAAACGGGTGTTCACGAGTTCAACCATTTTTTCTTTCTTATTAAGCAAATCTTTAAACACTTTCACAAATTTTGGCATTTGAGAAAGTTCTTCAATAAGGCTTATGTTAACATTCACATTGGAAATCATTTTCAAAAAGTTAGAGACATGAACGTCATCTTTGGTGAGCACTTTAGCCTTGTCTAACCTAGATGGATAAGGAATATTAGGCTTAGGCTTTGAAGGTTGAGAAGGAGAAGGACTCGCTTCTTGAACAACCGTAGGGATAGGATCTTTCGGCAATGGAGCACTAGTACAAGTAGTGGTAGTGGGAGGAATCACCGAAGGGGGAGTAGGATTACTCATTATGACCTTCGGGCCTTGTCTCTCCTTTATGGGCGAAGAGATGGAAGGTCCCACTAAATTGGCTCCACTTCGAGTATTGATAGCACTCACATTAGCACGAGGGCTAATCTCGGTATTTGAAGGTAAGGCTCCTTGGGGTCTAAGGGCTTGAATCGTTGTCAAAAATCTCTTATCGTTGGACTCTTGCATTTGTCTAGTAGATTCTTGCATTGCTTTCATGATTTTCTCATGTTCGGTCAATTTTTATAGAACCAAGTCCATTTGAGGATTTTGCATATTCATTTGATTGAACCCTTGATTAGGAAAACCTTGGTTTTGATATTGAGATTGAAAACCGTTGTTATTATAGAAACCTTGGTTATTATTTTGAAACCCTTGATTTTGACCATTAAAATTCCCTTGATTTGCATTCCCTTGAAAATTACCCATTTGAGGACCTTGGTTCCTATTTTGGTATTGGGTATTTTGGGCGGTGGGGGTGGTCTTTGTGGTGCTACAAAACCCGGGGGAGCTAAATAATTAGTACTCTTGTAAGACAAATGGTTAACATCAACATTCGGTTTAAATGGAACCCTTTCATTAGCATTAAAAGCACAAACTTGTTGTTGTTGATTATTGTAAACCTTGTCAAGATTAAAATATGAATGTGGTCCACCACAAGTCTCACACGTTTCACAAGTTTCTTTCACGGCATTCACATGTGTAGTGAGGGCGTCGGTTTTTAGAGCAAGTGATTCAATAAGTGACGTAAGCTTATCAATTCTCTTATCGTTCTCACTAGAACTAGCACTTGCCATAGTGGCCCTAACACTTTTGGTTTGTACTTTAGCCTTGTTTTCAGTTATGGCCCAAGCCTCGTTCATGGTTTTCACAAGAATATTGCCCCCCGCGGCACTATTAAGTGAGTCTTGGTCATTTAGAGTTAAACCATTGTAAAACGTATTTATTTGATGCACTTTAGTGAAACCGTGTTGTGGACATTTTCTTAAAAGCTCTTTAAATCGATCCCAAGACTCACTAAAAGTTTCCCTATATTTTTGCTCAAAAGTAATGATTTCATTCCTTAAAGAGGTGGTCCGTGATGGTGGGAAAAAGTAGTTAATGAACTTGGTCTCTAAATCAATCCATGTTGTAATACTTTGGGGTGGTTCCTTATCAAGCCAAATCTGGGCTTGTCCCTCGAGGGAAAAAGGAAAGAGTTGTAAACGAATAGCCTCTTGTGGCACCCCATTGTATTTGACGGTGTTGGCTAATTGTATGAAACGTTTAATATGAGCGTGTGGATCATAATTAGTACGGCCTAAAAATGGTGTAGCGGAAACCATTTGAATAAAACCCGTTTTAAGTTCAAAATGAATAGCTCCAATATCCGGCACCACAATCGCGTCATCGTTTCCTTCAACGTGAGATTGTAGAATCTCAATCATTGGTCGATTATCCGTTGCCATCGTTTTGTCGAAAGCTCGATTCTCGGGATCGGCTTGAATGACGGACTTTTTGGTTTTATTCTTCTTCTTCTTTTTGGAAGCATTGGAAGAATTTGGTACACCAATCGGTATGTATGTATGCGCGCGAGTGCGCATACAATTAAAACTTTGGAATGAGGTAGGTGACCTCGGTCGACTTTGAAAGGAAAAGGATTTTCCCTCTCGAGGTGCAATATTAAAAAGCTACAAAAATATATACTTAAGTACTAATTGAGTTGGCAAACCAATAATCGGTCATCCCTCTTAATATACGCACAAGTAAGCGGGGAGACGAGGTGGCACAAAGCACTTAAAAACTTTTTTCCTTAGACGGCCTTTTATAGCGCGTCGCCTTATACCCACCTTAGAGTTTGTATATTTTGAGTTCAAACGTCTTACTAGTATTTATCTATTTTTCCCTTTTATTTCGTTTAGGATTCGAATACAATAGTTAGGTGATGAAATCCCAACTAAGGCTTATTTGCAAAGTAGGTAAATTTATTGTACTACGTAATATACTATAGTAAAAGAAAAATCTT
The DNA here is from genome assembly GCA_025667525.1 of Glebionis coronaria. Classification (NCBI taxonomy): domain Eukaryota; kingdom Viridiplantae; phylum Streptophyta; class Magnoliopsida; order Asterales; family Asteraceae; genus Glebionis; species Glebionis coronaria. Next base: position 493,371,705 of record CM046874.1, read on the forward strand.
TTTGTATTTTTTTAGCAAAATATATATTCACAATAAAAATCAAAACAAATCGAACTAAGAAAAATAACACTAATACTTAATATTTTTGGTGTAATATTTTTAGGAAAAAGTATTACTTTTTGATTTTTTAATTTTTTTGGTGCAAATCTTAGGAAAGAATTTGCTTTTGTGATTTTTAATTTTTTTGTATTTTTAAGTTTTTGATTTTTTTTGTATTTTTGATTTTTTGTGCAAGAAAATTAACGTTCAAAATGAACGGATCCCAAAATCCAAACGTCTCACGAAATCGTCAATCGTAACGAGCGAAGCGGCAGCGGCGCCATTTTAATGTAAGGGTTTTTCAATCATCTTTTTAGATCTATTTTCGTTCCACAAATCGACTCGAATTGAAATCGGACTAAACGAAAGACTTACTTGTTTTTGGTAAAATTTATTTTTGGAATTTTAAAAACTAAACTAAAAACTATTTAATTTTAAACTATTTAAAAAAACATTTAAACAAAATTTGAAATCTAATTTTAACTAATTAAAAACTTTTTAATGAAAACTAGTTTATAACCAAACTAAACTAATTTTGAACTAATAAAAAAATAAAACTAATTTTAAATAAAAACATTTAATTAAAGAAATTAAAATATATATATTTTTTTATCTTTTTATTTTTCAAAACTGAATAAAGAAAATTTTAAATAAAACTTTCTAAATAAATTTTAATTAAACTAAAAACATGTAATTTAAACTAGTTAATTAAAAAATGCCAAAATAATTGACTTACTATATTAATTAACTAACCCAGAATGTTAGAAATACGTTTTTACGTATTTATGAAGGATCGGTCGCTCCAACGATAATTATGTAATGGGCTCGTGATCTATTTAATTATTGTATAGTCCATATAGCCCACATGTAGGGTGGGCTATATATATCCCCTCCTAGCATGTTAGGAGGGGTTGTTGATTATCACTTTTACACATTAATCATTTTTCCATCTTAACTTTCTCTCTCTACATTTCCCCCTTTTCTCTCCTTTCTCTCTCTACTCCATCATCTCCTTCCTTCATTTCCTTATGATTATCATCTAAATCAACCAACTTAATTCATCAAATCAATCACATAGGATAGGCCAATAATCTCGTAGACCTTCAATTGGTATCAAGAGCCAAGGTTTGATTGGTTTATTCTCCTTTTAGTTTTTTTTTTTTATTTTGGTGGGTTTTGATTTAATCATTCTTAAACTTTAAAAAGTTTGTATTTTTTATAAAAAAAGTTTGTGTTTTTACGTGTTAAATCATGTCAAATCTTTATATTTACTTATTTTAGATAAAAATCACAAATGTTTTTTTGCTAATCATCAATTTTTATAAAAAGTTTGTATTTTTTTTCTCTTTTTCTTGTTTTTTAATCTTCCAATTTTATCAACTTCTAATTTTTTTATCAATTTTTAGTTTGTATTTTTAGTTTGTATTTTGTTATGTCTTATTTTATTTTTATCAGTTTTTGTTAAAAAAAATTTGATCTGGGCTTGTGTCGAGTTTTTGTCCAACAGTGTTTCTCTATATTTTTTTTTATTATTATTTTAATTTTATTTTTAGTATCATTTTTTAACAGTCTTCTATCTGGTTTCTGTCAACTTTTGGTCGAATTGTCAAATCGGTCCAATCCTAATTGTCCAAACTTTGTCCCAACAAATCTGATACAAAAGTTCCGTATCAATCTCAAATGTTCCGGGTCAAACTTTAAGTTCCGAATCAAACTCTAACTTCCGAATCAAACCCAAAAGTTCCGGGTGAAGAAAAAGTTCCGGATGAAGACAAAAAGTTCCGGGTGAAGAAAAAAGTTCCGGATGAAGGATATGTTCCGTATGAACGAAAGTTCCGAATGAATGGAAACTTCCGAACGAATGCAAAAGTTCCGAATGAAGACCATTCAAACATAACGGGAACATTTGTTTTGACTCGACACCAATTTAAAATCATCACAACTCACACCTCTCACAACTCACAGACCCACCCTCGAAAACCCTCTCAACAACCAACACTCTCGACCCATTCACAGACTCTGTCTCGACTCCACTTGACTCTCGTCCAACACACTCCGACACAAAACACTCGACACCCTAACCTCTCACTTGCACCCCTCACCTCACAAACTCTCGGACTCTCTCACCCTCACGACACAACCCTCGACACAACCCTTACCCTCATGACTCGACTCAAATAAAACCCTCGATTTCTCATCAGCTCACCCCCAAAACCAAAAACAACTCACATCCTCGACACACCTCTCGACCCATTCCCAGACCCTCGTCTCACACCCCCTCCAGACTCACACCCTCGCAACACCCTCAATCCCCAACACCCTCCCTCGTCACATCTCTCATACCCCCCTTACCTCGCAGACTCCAACACACACCATCAAAACAAACACCCTCGAGACAGACTCCCCACACTCTCGACACAATCACTCACTCTCCCTAAACCTAATCAAACACCCTCAACCCTCACGACTCAGCCAAACAAAATCCTTTTTTAAAAAAAACTCTGTTATCCCAACTCACAGACACACAAACACACCCAAGACTCGATCAAATCTCAACACTCAACCCCTCACACCAGAAAGACGCTACAGAAGAGAGAGACAACAAATCAAAACAAAAAATTAAACACACCTACCTGAGACCTTATTTTCAAGATCTTGAAGCCATAATTTCATTGTGTTCTTCAAAGGATTTGGAAGAAGAGATAGGATCGTAAAGTGGGACGCAAGTTTTGAGATTCAAAGAGGATTGTTAGATTGAATTGGCTGCGTGTTTTATTTAAGAGAGAGAGATTTTTCTTTTTGAGATTGAAAGAAACAAGGGGACGGAGGATACAAGAGTATTTTTGGGGGAGACGAGATTTAGATTTGAGGAGAGAGAGAAATAAACGGGTTTAATATACTGGGCGGATATAACAAGGAACAAGCAAGTGGGGCGGTGGAATTGTTATTGGGCCACGTGTTTTTGTTAGACGGAGAAAACAAGGGAGGGTAAGTTTGATATCAGTTTCATTTTTGTTACACGTTTCATTTTTATATCAGTTTTGTTATTCTATTATTTCAATTTTATTTAATTTTTTTTAAAAGAAAACGATTTTTTTTTTGATTTTGTTTTGTTCACTTAAATATTTTTTATATATGTAAGCATTTTTAAGTTAAACCTTTTTGATATCAAGTTATAATCACAACGTAACTAAGTGACGTGTTAAGGTGACAAGATTTCTTTGTTGACGGGTTATTTTTTTTTGAGTCAGACGAGGGAGTATTGGATTCCGATTTGTTTTATCCAACGGTTGAGTCGACAAAAATTTCTTGAGCTGACAATAGAGATATATCATCTATAGAAAATTATTAGAGAATTATTAGAGCTGACAAAAATTTCTCGTCGAATTATACTCTCCCGTTGTTACTTATCGTTCATCGCCTTTCAATGGATTTCTTGAATTCGACATCGAACAAGGGAGAATTGCATCAAGTGCAAGCCAACGCTAGAGAAAGTGGCATCACTTCATTTCAAATGCTTCAGTCTCATCTGGTCACTCTTTCGAGGATTCAAGGAGGGAGCGAATTTGTGACAATCTTTGGTCAAGATCGTCATATATTCATCGACTCAATGTTCACCACTTTGACCGAACTCGCCGAGCAACTCAACCGTGACAACTTTAATCAATCTGCATCGTCACTTGCTTATAAGGCTCTTGTGACACAACTCACGCCTTTCCTCCAATTCAATATCATCAAGTCTGAAAGTTCAGTGATTTGCCAATCGTTTCTTCGAGATACACATACCGAGCTTCGCGTTTTCCGTGATACAATTTTGAAACTCATGACATCGGTCTCGTCTTCGATTTATGAAAGATCTCGACTTCAGCAAGGGTATGATAATGGAGTGCAAGACTCTTCGATGCAAGAGGCAACTGGTCATACGGTTGAAAACTTGGAGCCTATCAATGCCAAGAGCACGGAATCAGGAGGACAACATGATACCAGTGGCACGTCAGGGAATGCTCACGAGATCCTTCTTGATGACACCTTGCCCGTTTATGACAAAGAGCCTACACACATGGTACAATGTAATGTTGTTTATGATGTATATGCTGATGAAATGCCGCATATTGAGCATTCTGAACCTAATTATGACAAACATGGGATGGAAAAGAGTGATAGAAATACCACTTCTGATTCATCCGATGTAAGTCATAATGGGGGAGAGATTGTTCAGAATGCTATAGTACATCATGAAAATTGTATTATAACTGCTTCATTGTCTGCTTCTGATTCCAAGATTAAAGAGCTCGAAACGATCGTAGCTCGGCAATCAAAAGATTTTGAGGATGCCAAACTTGAATTTTCTAAGAAAACGGACAAATTTGAAACATACTTTGAAAAACTTGAAAAGGCAAACGTTGTTCTTGAAAGAAAATTGGATCAAACTGTTCTAGATTCTAAAGCTGAAAAGGATAATCTTTTGAAACAAATTCAGTTACTAGAGTCTAAATTGGCATCCCAAGATAGAGTGCTCAAAGGGAATGAGACTTTAAAGGCCCAAGTACAGGAAAAGGTTTTTGCTATAGCTGCGTTGAAAAACGAGTTAAGGAAAAGTAAAGGACCTAGTGTGGACACTAAGCTTGAAAAACCATCAATCTTGGGGAAACCGCCTACAAATCAGTTCGTCAGACAACCGTCTGTCAGACAACCTAATGCATTTGGATCCGAGCGACCATAATCCTCGAGACCGCGGTTTGCCTCCCAAGTTGATTTGGGTCATATTTCTAGAACTGTCACTCCACCAACTAGGGCTAATGTGACTAAATCAGCTTTAGCAAGACCAAATCATATGATTGCCTCTAGTTTCCCTAAAAATACCAAGACCACGTCTAGAACTAGTTCAAATGACGTTTGCCATGAATCTGATCTTAGGGAAGCTAAGCAAAAGACACATGTAAGAGATAGGAATTTCAAACCTAGTCAGATGCCTTCTAGTTTACCCAACACTGCTAACCGTAGCATGTCCAATCCTAGGAGCATCAATCAATCATCTAGGGATTCTAGATCTTACTCGGACATTAAATATGCTACTTGTAAAACATGTAGAAAATGTGTCTTTACGGCAAATCATGATTCCTGTATCAAAAAATTGCTTAATGAGGTGAACTCCCGTGCTAGACTTAAATCCCAGTGGGTTGCTAAAATCAAACCCGTTGGCAAAATGTGGCACCCCACTGGTAGAACTTTCACTCTTGTAGGAAACGAGTGCCCTTTAACTAGGATTGTCTCCGATTCTACTAAGTCTACTAGGGAGGAAACTGATAAAGATGATACTTCACTTACGCCTAAACTTAAGGTTTTCTATAAAAGGAAACGTTTGCCAGCCAAGACTAGTGAATCATCTACTCAGGTCGCCTCTGAAACAAGTAAAGCCAACTGTGAACCCCCATGTGCTTCTATAATTGATATCGCTAACCCACGTCAAAGCATGCAAATTCCTAATGAGATTGCAGGTACCAAAGTTGATGTTCCAAAAGAACGAAGCAGTCTAATCGTTGTGTACCGTTCAACTAAGGACACTCTTAGAGTTTGGTTGCTGAAGAAGCAGATATCAGAGAAACAAATGTCTCAGGGGATTCATGGTTAAGCTACAAACAGGACTTATAGTCACATCACAGACTATAACTCGCTCTTCAAAGAAAGGAAAGTTTATCGCCGATGGTAAACTTATCCTAACAACGAGAAATTCATTTTTTCTCGGGCATGAGCTTATATCAAAAACATTCCAAGTTTTTAAGCTCATGCATAATGACTTACAGTTAAATGTCAGACTGTAACTCGAACTTAAAATAAAGGAAAGATTATCTTTTATGATAACTTATCCTCTTAACGAGAAATTCACCTTTCTCGGTCATGAGCTTGTATTAAAACATTCGAAGTTTTAAGCTCAGAAAGGAAAGTGTATCTTTTAAATAAGAGAACTTTTCCTCGTAACGAGAAATTAACCTTTCTCGGTCATGAGCTTTCCGTTAAAACAGTCAAAGTTTTCAAGCTCATGAACACGACTTCTAAGTAAATGTCAGCTTAGGACTCGTCCTTCAGATAAAAGGAAAGTTTATCGCCGATGGTAACTTATCCTTAACAACGGGAAGTTCACAACTTCTCGGACTTGAGCTCGCTTTTAAGATATTCAACATCTTAAGCTCAAGTAATTGTTTTTCAAAACTTTGAACACAATTTTTCGAGAATTTCTCAAAAGGTTTTTCTAAATCTTTCAAAATTGTGTGTTCAAAAACGTTTTGATAAAACGAGCATGTCTTCTGGAATCGATAATATTTACGAACCTAGAAATGTCATTCAATAATGACACGGGGTTGTAAATAAAGTTCGAGCAGAAGTTCAAATGATTTTAAAACATGCTCAAAATGGTTTGCTATTATTTCAGATAGCAACCCGCTTTTCATAATCAAGTCAAGCATTTCACCGGAAAGCTTTGACTCAACAACGGGAATTAATTTTCTCGGGGACGTGACGAGGTGACCAACATTCGTGAACAAGAACCATGTGAATCTTTCATATGATGTTCTCCATCATTCAGGTCCAACCTCGTAAATTGCTAATCTTGTGAATTCATTATCATATATGATCTTTGCACGTAATAAATACCTTACACTTGTGTTTAAAAGGTATTTAATTACGTTTCAGCACACCCTCATTAATTTGAGGGGGAGCTTGTGTAATTCATGAAGATAATTGGACTTGCATTTTTCTTCCCAAATTTTCTTAAAATGCTATTAATTCAATTGATATTAAAAACATCGATTGGGTTAATATTTTTAATATGGGGGAGAAAATGTGATTTAATATGGGATATGATCAATCATAAATGGTTTGACTTAACGTGATAGCTCATCCCGACATGTGCAAAATGTTTTCGGATATCGTAGCATATGTTAAGGGGGAGCAAAATGGATTTGAACTTCAAAATGGATTTCATGGTGACATACACTTACCCAAAACATCTCTATTCACGACGGTGAAGATTGTGGTGACATAAGGATGGTAGGATAGGTTAAAGTCCAATGATTTCTCTAAAACCGGAGGAATCTTCCCAAGGACATTCCATAGCTAGAAATAGTAGTCCTTAGGAAAGATGGAGAAAGATTGTGAACGTAGTTGAATACCGACCAAGTACTTAAGTTAGCACTGGAACAATCACAACAAGGTGCTAGTGATGACGTATTGGTAAGCATTGAAGGGGTTGAAGAATGAAAAAAAATGTAAAGATAAAGGGTGTAAAGAAAGAAGCCCTCCTTACAACTTTAGGCAGAAACCGGGTCAATACATATGCTATTGAGGTCATTTTTGCTAATGATTCTCGATATTGAAGAAAGACGTCATGGACCCAGTGATGCAATGCACAACCCTTCCCAGCTAACTCAAATATCTCTCAAAAGGTATTTGTTTTAATCACACGGAGATCAACACGTTATCTATTGGTTTATTCACTCCGAATAGACTGGTATTGAAAAGGTGGCACTCCTCTCCAGCCTCCGATCACTAAAATCCAAAATGCACGATCGAGTCTAGAGCCATTTGAGATCATCAAATATCTCATTAGGACACACTTTCATATTTCTTTGCTTCTTCACACACTGTGAAAAGTAAGAAAGATCTTAAGAGTCCTACGCAAAATCTTCATGATCTTGCCTGAACATCGGAGTAATACGAAAGTATTTACAATGAAGATGGAAATCCTTCTTGAGCGAATATCAAAAAGCTCATGGTAGGTGACTTGTGCGATTCTTTATGAATCAAACTTGTGATAACTGGAAAGCAACAGTGGTTTAATTCTTAAATGAATTTAAACACGTTCCAGGCCTCTACGCAATATCTTAATGATCTTGCCAGAACATTCAGAGTAATACTATTAAGTATTTACAGTGACGAATGGAAATCCTTCTAGTGTTAACATCAAACAGCACTTGGTAGGTAACTTGCAAGATTCTATATGAATCAAGCTAGTGACAACTGGAAAGCAACGATGGTGCGGTTCTTAATTGAACTTCACTTGTTCCAGGAACATGAATTGACGGCTTCAAATCATGCGGATAATATTATCCAAATGATCCACTCTTTACGTTCGCAGTCAGCTTTGGACGGTCGAGTAAAGATAACGGGTTTACCCGCGAAATCTTGTCAAGGAGGTTCTTTATTGAAACTACCTGCCACAAGTACGATATTTAATATCGTCCAACGGTCTTCACCGACCGGAGGTAAATTGCTACCGAATTAGAATGAAATGTTCAAGGCCATTTCATCCGTGTATATTGTTTTGTTGCTAACTGTCTTATGCAGCGTAACAAGAAGGTGGCATTGTGGTGTACAATCCAGAAGAAGTCGTCACCACATGCTTATACTACATACAATTAGTACTTCAACAAATTCAAGAAAGCCTGAAGGTCAAGTCTTCCGCTGTATCAAACTCTGAAGCTTTCAAGAATTTAAAAGTATAAGTATGTGGAACATGAAGTCACAAAGAGGCAAATATCACAAGTGAAGAATGCACAAGGTCAAGGCAAGGAAACATGCTCAAGACTAAAGTCAAAGATCACATCAAGCATATTCACAAGAACAAGATCGAAGACTCAAGCATAGATGCTAGGTTTAAGATTTTGTAAAAAGATGTGACCTCCCTTAGGGGGAGATTGTTGGAAATACGTTTTTCCCAATAAATTCTAGGTCACATCTTAGTTAGCATTGATCACGAGTTATAGACTATTTAGAACTTTGTTTCTTGGAGCGACCTCCCTTAGGGGGAGATTGTTATAAATACGTTTTTACGTATTTATGAAGGATCGGTCGCTCCAACGATAATTATGTAATGGGCTCGTGATCTATTTAATTAGTGTATAGTCCATATAGCCCACATGTAGGGTGGGCTATATATATCCCCTCCTAGCATGTTAGGAGGGGTTGTTGATTCTCATTCACACTTAATCATATCCATCTTTATTTTCTCTCTCTAGTTTTCCCCTTTTCTCTCCTTTCTCTCTCTAATCCCTCATCTCCTTCCTTCATCTCTTTATGTTTATCATCTAAATCAACCATCCAAATCCATCAAATCCATGATATAGAATAGGACATTAATCTCGTAGACCTTCAAAGAATTAAACACAAGAAAGGTGTTAGCTAAGATGGTAGGGTTATTGGCTATTATGCGAGAGGTCCAGGGTTCGAAACCCATGCCAGACCAAATTTTTAGCTATTTATTTTTTTACTTGGAATCTTTGGAATTTAAAACTTACAGATCAATTGAATCTGAAGTATAAGCAGTAAAACAGCAAAATAAGCCAAATAAGCAAATAGATAAAACAATAAGCAATAAACTAGATCAAACAGGCTAAATAAGTAAACCTAAAAAGACAAAACCGAATAAGCAGATAAAGCTGAAAAACTAAATCAATTAAGCCAAATACACTACTTAAAACATTACGCTAATTATGCGAATAAGCAAAAAAAACATTAACACTACTGAAAATAAACAAATAATCCACTAAAAACATAAACCAAACAAGCAGATTAAACACTACTAAAATCCAAAACAAATTTAAAAACAACTCAAGCAGATTTATCAAATTCAATAAAAAGAACAGAAAATAGAATCTAAATAGAATCAAAACTAAACTTAACCAATACTAAGCAGATTAAAACTATCCGAAACAAAGACAATAAGCATAACCAACGAACTCAAAAATCCAACAATAATCAGATAAAACTAACTATAAACAAAAGCAGATAAGCAGATTTAAATCCAAAAGCAGAATAAACATAAATAAAAACCGAATAAAATTAAGCAGATAAACAAAGCACATCAACTACGCAACTTAAAGCAGATTAAACAGTAAACAAAAACTAAAAAAAATAACACAAGATTAATCTAAAATTAACAGTAAAAATAAAAAGAGATGAAAAATCTTTTGTCGATTTCCGTTGGGTCGAAGGATGGCGCTGAGCCTCCTTGTGAAGCGAAGCAACAAACACCACCTCGAATCAATCAACAGTAACCGAACAGCATCGAATTGAACGAACCAAATAAATCTCCCAGTGGGGAAGATTTAAATCCCTTTCTTCTTTCTTTTTTTTTATTTATTTTATTTTATCAATTAAAATAAAACAACCATAACAGTAAATCAAACGGATTCAAGATTGAAATAAACTTTAACAGAAGATTTAAAGGAGACAAAATTAATTAAAATTAACTTTTCATTAACAATAAGAAAATTACATTAACTGAAAATTAAAGAAATACATTAAACCGAAACTAATTTGCAGAAAATTAAATAAAGAAAAAGTGCTCTATGAAAATTAAAGATTAGGGGTTTTTATAGGCAAACCCTAAGAAACCTTCTTCATGGCTTAAAGATTAAGCAATTAATCTTGGCCCTTGAATCCTTCTTCTCTTTCTTCTTTCTTCAATCAACGGATGAAATTGATCCTTGTGAGCCACGGATTGCCAGGATGGCATTTTTTGTGCTTCTTGTGTTTGTTGAGTGCTGAGGTGGAGGATTTATATTGGTGGATGGGTATTGGTGATTTGTTTTCAACAATCAAAACAAAGGATTGCTGCCACATCGGATGAAAGAGGGGACCATCTATCATGGAGCTGCGAAAAACATAGGGTTTTAATTCCCCTTTGTGTGAATTAACTAATAAGGGTAAAACCCCCAAAAACTAGTGGGTAATTTTTGAGATATAGGAAATTAGGGTTTGGGGTTGGCTGTGTAAAAAATGGGAGAGAAAGAGTTGGGTGAAACTCTTTGTTTGTATCGTAAGGTGATAAAAGGGTGGGTAAAAATAGGTTACACGTGTAGGTTATAAACTGTGTGGGATTGGGAGTAGACATGTGTGTTATTGTGGGGAGTTGACCAAGAGAGTTGTTTGTTTGAGGTGTGAAAAATTGACCAGGGAGGACTTTCTCATAGCGTTTCCTCCGTCCCATTTTATTGTTATGTCAAACAATTGGGCTAGGCCCAAAGTTAAAACATTTTCATCCATGTTTAAATTGTAAATGGGCTTGCTGGGCCTTAATTAGGCTTTTTGTGTAAAAAGTGAATAAGTAATATCCACTATTGGGCTTTCAGGCCCAATAAGTAAATGTGGGACCCACTAAGCTCGAATATCTTCAAAAAGATTTAATCCGCTAAAAACGACCTTGATTTCGGCTTCTTTGATCATTTCTTCAAAACCGTGTCGGTTTAGCCGGTTTTCGTAAACTTTGGCACACTTTTGATCTTTTGACTTTGTCTTCGTCTCTTTTTAGACTTTTCTTCAACATTTTACAGTGAAATCCCGTGTTTTCTTTCTTTTTGATCATTTGTACCTATTTAACACAAAAACATAAAACCACGCGTAATTCCGACTTTTACGATATAAAACAAATGATTAGGTGTTGTTTTTCCTTGATTTTAGTGGCAAAAGTATAAGTGTTTACACACTTATTAAAAGGTTTTCCAGAGTTTTATCTCTTGTATTGGTTAACCCATTCTCTCCCAATGTACACTCCTTATATAGGCAGTGTAAACTAGGGTTTGCATTTTGCATGTTTCAATGCATAGGTTTATCCAGTGGGTGGTTGATGCCCATGCTGGTTAAGCAGTACAAAGTACATATTAAACTATTCTAGAAAAGATAAAGGTTGTACTTATATCTAAGTATACAAGCAACCTACTTTGACTTAAAGTTATCTTTTCCCGCCTAATGCAAACCATTAGAATACTGAAGAGTCTTCAGCATCCTAGAGGAGATCGACATCATTCAGTTTGGTATTGTCAAACCAAACTGAATTAAAAGCCCTTCTTTAGTCCTTGTTCTTCAGCAACTAGACCGCCTAGTATTTGAAGCGAAGACTCCTTTGTCTTCTAAGTTCACTAGAAGGGGAGTGCTGAAATCTCTTCAGCTATAAAGTCTTCAGTAGGAACTTTGTTCCTCTGGTCATCCTTAAGCAGACTGGCCTTACCGCTGAGCATGAAACACTTAGGGGGATTTTATATTCGAATCCTAGAGTTGCTTCAGGGTCAGTAAATACTGACCCAACAGCCTAGTTTTATTTTTGGTCACCACATTGGTTTCATCTCTTTTGAGCTTGTAAACCCATTTGGTGTCAGTGGTTGATTTACCATATGGAAGAGGAACCAATTTCCAGACTTTGTTTCTTTCAAATTTATTGAGTTCCTCTTGCATGGCATCCACCCATCCAGGGTGTGTGAGTGCTTCAGAAACCTTTGTAGGTTCAATTTCTGAGAGAAATTTTGCATAGAGGCATTCTTTAGATGAAGCATCACTCAGTTTCTTTGCCATAGATCTAGTGACTCTACCTTCACCAGGATTGCCTATTATGTTCACCAGCTATATATGACTATTTTTAGTCCAAGATTTTTGTGGAGCTGGAGAATAGGCACTGGTATCATGATTAGAGCTAGAACTTGGAAGTCCATGACATGGACTTGGACTTGGATTATCTCTAGTGTCTACTGAAGGATATTCAATAGACAAAGGTTTAATCAATGAAGGGCTTCCTTCTTAGTCAGAAGTAACACATCCAAGACCTAAATCCCTAGAGATAGTAGGAGAGCTTTGATCAAGGGGCTCAGATTATTCATCAGCAGCTTCATATGATTGATCTTTTTGATCATGTGTGTTAGCATGCTGATTGTTTTGAGACTGGTCATTTTGGTCATCTGTGTTGTCTTGCTGATCATTTTGATCATTTTGAGACTGATCAATATTTGATTGACAGCCATCAGTATGTGATACTGAAGGATTTCCTTTTGTAGGACTTGTCATATCTTCAAATGGATCAATGTGAGGGACTGAGTTGCTTATTTTTGAGAAGGCTCATAATGTTGAAATTCATCAGATGGATAATTGTGAGATTCATGAATATGAAGTTCATCATCTGATGGATTTGTAAATTTGAGAGCTTCAGAACTTTCATTGAATGTGATGTGATAGGTTTCTTTAATACAATATCTTCTTGTGTTGAAGACTCTGTATGCTTTAGATACTAGAGAGTATCCAAGAAAGTAACCATCATCAGATTTTTCATCAAACTTTCCAAGGTGATCCTTGTGATTGTGAATGAATACTGGACACCCAAACACATGTAAGAATGAGATTTTTGGAATTCTCCCCCTGAAGACTTCATAGGGAGTCTTCATGTGTCTCTTCACAATGATGGATCTATTTTGAGTGTAGCAAGCAGTGGCTACAGCATCAGTCCAAAAATGCTTAGAGAGAGCAGATCCAGCAAGCATTGTCCTTGCTGCTTCAATCAAGGTTATGTTCCTTCTTTCAGTCACACCATTTTGTTCAGGTGTGTAAAGAGATGAGAAATTTTGGGAAATTCCTTTGTCATCACAGAATTTGATCAGTGTGTGATTTCTGAACCCAGTGCCATTGTCAGTTCTGAGTTGTTTGACATGAGTGTCATTTTGATTTTCAACTCTTTTGATGAAAGACATAATGGCATCTGGTACATGGCTTTTCTTTGTCAGAAAATATACCCAGGTGTACCTAGAGTACTCATCAACAATGACAAGTGTATATTTTTTATGACAAATGACCATAGGTGATACTGGGCCAAATAAGTCCATGTGAAGCAAATGAAGACTTTCTTTGATTGAGAAAGTTTTCTTTGTTTTGAAACTAGCCCTATGGTGCTTCCCTTTTTTCACATGTTGAGCATGGTTTGTCCTTGGAATAGACAAGTGAAGGAAGACCAATAACAAGATTTTGTTTTGCCAATAGAGTTATTATTTTGAAATTGAGATGTGAAAGCCTCTTATGCCAAAGCCAGTTGGTGATATTGGAAGCTTTAGCAAAGAAGCATGTGTCCTGAGTAGAGTTCATGTTCATGACATAAACATCTTTGACTCTGGGAGCAATCATCACAATTTCATGATTGGAGTTGAAGATTGTACTTTTTTGTCATCAAACAGCACAAGATACTTTGCATCACAAAGTTGACTTATGCTAATGAGGTTGTGCTTCAATCCATTGACATATGCTACCCTTGAGAAAACTATACCATTGCATTTTACTCAAGCAAATCCTTCAGTAGTAGCTGATGAGTTATCACAAAAAACAACTTTAGGACCTTGTTCCTCCTTATACTTGTACAGATAAATTTTGGTGCCAGTCATATGCCTTGAGCAGCCACTATCTAGGTACCAAATAGGCTTCTTGAGATCACACTGCACAAGTTAAGGAAATGGTCAGTTTTGTTTTAAAACCCACCTTTTTGGGTGGGGGTTTTAGATCTGGAAGGTGTTCCAGATCTGGAGGGTCCTCTTGATGAGGGTGTGTGTGATTGCTCAGAATAAAAAAGGTGTGAACAACTTTTGCTTTCTTAGCCTGGAGGGTTTCACCTCTTTTGAACCACTCTATATGGTTGTGATCAGATGTAGTGTGGACATTGCTTCCACAAGTTTCACAACATTTGGTAATAGAGTTTGGGTTTCTTGGTTTAATACCTCTTCTGAGTGAGATAATTCGATTATGTCCATAGGTGTCATGCTCATAACTTCCACAAATATTACAAACAGGGTAATAGTGGCAGTCATCTGAGTGATGATTTCCCATACCACAATGAATGCATGGTGGGAAAGGCATGTTTCACCTGGAATGAGATGCTTCAGAATTGTGAGCATCAGCACTAGTTTTGGCCCGCATATACTGAGTATGTTCACAAGTGCGATGATCAGTCCTCTCACATTTAGTACAATAAATCACTCTTAGGCAAGTTTCAGTGAGATGGTTGTTTAGACCACATAAATCACAAGCCCTTTTAAATTATGTCTTGTACTTAAAATGAGGAGAGTCTGAAGGTTCATCTCTGAACCGAGTTAGTGTTTGCTGTTGTCTGAGTTGCATTTTGAGATCATTGATCTCTTGTATGACAAGAGACATTCTCTCATCATCCTCAGATCTAGCATTCTTTAGTTTATTTGTTGAAACTGAAGAGGTAGTTCCCATATGTGAACCTTCAGTAGGAGCTGAAGAGTTCTTTGAAGTGTCAATTTTGACATGTTTGGAAGAACTACCTTTGTGTGTGGTGTGTGATTTGATGATAGACTGGATTGAGTTGGGTCTAGTAAAGGTTTCAGCACCAGCCAGCTTCTCCGAAGGAGGAAGTGGGGTACTTACTTCATTCTTTATATCATCATCTGAGTCATCCTTAGTAACTGAGGACTCAACAGGCGCTAAAGTGTCAGCATTTGCTTGAAACTTAGGAAGAAGGATTCGTCCAGTGTCATGATTGGGTAAATTCTCTTCACCTGACCTTTCAATGTCAAGGATCGAGCTACCATCCTCATTTGAGGCTTTGACAAAGACAATAGAGTTTGTGCTGGAGGATCCTTCAGCACCAAGCATTTTCCTCTTTTGAGCAGGAATTTGTTCATTTATGCATTGATTTACCCTATCAGAGTTTTTAAGCCAAGATTTAACAATATCTTTTGCTTCTTTTAGTTCAACTCTTAGGGAGTTATTTTCCTCCAAAATTTCTTTGTTCAGTTGTTGAAAAGTAAGAATATCAAGTTTGGCTTCTTTTAGCTCTATTTGCTTACTTTCAAAATCTTCAAGTTTTAGAACAATTTTGTGAAATTTTTCAAGCAAATTATTTATTTGTTCTTCAACAAATTTTAGATCAATACACAGGTAATCAAAGACAAATTTAATGTCATCTTTATCTTCTAATTCAAGAAGAGTTTGTACCTTTTTTATTGTGATATTGACCCATTCACCATTTCTGGCACTTTCTTTGGCCACAAAATTGGAGTTAGCCCCTTCATCATCAGCAAGTGCCATCAGCACTTTCACATTTACCATTTCATCATCATCTGAAGAAACATCTTCTTCATCCCATTCATAGGCTTCAACAACAAGCCCTTTGTTCTTGTCTTGCTTAGGATCCTTGGAGGAAGAGCTTTTAGTGCTCATGAGGGTCAGTCTAGCATTAATTTCTCTGTATTTGGCCTCAAGGTCTTTTGTTGGTCGAAGTTCAACCCTATTTTGCTGAAATGAAGTAGAAGCAATTTTCTTAGGTTAAAATGATGATTGACCAGATGGTCTTGATTGAGCTGGTGAGGAATAGGAAGGGAGAGATGTTTTTGAATAACAATCCCTAGCATAGTGACCAGTTTTCCCACATTTGTAGCATTCAGTGTCAACTGAAGCTTTTGTGGAGCTGGAGAACTTGCCTCCGTTCTAAAAGAACCTTCTAGACTTGGCCAGAAGAGCTCTTTCATGAAATTCCTCTCTGAGGTCATTCATATATTCCTCACTAGTTCTAGTATCTTCCTCATCATCAGGACTATCTTGGTAGTCTTAAATGACAGCTTCACTGAAGAAGGCTGTGGACAAGGGTGTAGCAATGGTTAATGCTTTACTTTTGCTTGAACCTTCATAAATCCTATCAACTAGGTTTTCTTCATATTTTAATTTCCCAAAAAGAAAGGCCAGATCACAATCTTTAATGTGATTAGCATTTCTCAAGCTTTGGCAGAAAATGAGCCACTTCTTTGGCAATGCATTAACAAAAACTGTGTTGATTTCATGTTTTGAAACCTCAACACCATCATTCACAAGTTCATTCATTAGTGCTTTGTATCTGGTGAATGTCTGTGTGAGGGTTTCCCCTTCTTTGTGCTTGAAGGTGTTGTATTGAAGCTTTAAATCCATGATTCTGGTTTCTTTTACATCAGAGGATCCCTCATGGTAAAGAATAAGATACTCCCATGTAGCTTTGGCTGTTTTTCAATTTACAACAGAATTCATTTGGTCATCTGGAAGCACAAACATGATGAGACTTTTAAGACGCTGATCTAGGTTAGCAACTTTTCTCTCATCAGTAGTCCATTGTGCTTCAGGTTTTCTATTGTCCACAACAATGGGAACAAAAGGACCATTTTCAATGATTCCAAGGAATTGAGGTTCAATTCCAACCATGTGGACAAGAAACCTCTTCTTTCAATTTGTAAAATTGGCTACCTCTAGTATAGGAGCAACATTGAGTTGGCCACCCCTATATTCTAGGGTTTGTGGTATAACTTGAGCCATTTTGGATATTGATTTGAAAACTTTTAAATGAGCAGTTTAATAAAATAAGAGTTTAGCTAATCAAACTGCTCTGATACCACTTGTTGGTCCCTTGTAATTCGTTATTACTTATTAACTTTAGTAATAACTCCTTACTTCGACTCAAGTGTGTTTTTTTAACAAAAGATAAGAACTATCAATAATTAAAACAACAATACCAATAACTTTACAACGTATAGACTTTTATTATAATAAAATAAAGAATCTATAACCCACTTTGTTTGCGGAATAACAAAGTGGTTGAATGACAATGGGTTTTGATCTCCTCTACTTAAACATCTAACTAAGGTTAAAGTCTAATCTCAAATCTAAACGTTCATATGAATCTTGGCTATATGGTTTAGTTGGTATCGAGAGAGAAAGGTTTTCTAGAGTTTTATCTCTTGTATTGGTTAACCCTTTCTCTCCCAATGTACACTCCTTATATAGGCTGTGTAAACTAGGGTTTGCATTTTGCATGTTTTAATGCATGGGTTTATCTAGTGGGTGATTGATGCCCATGCTGGATAAACAGTACAAAGTACATATTAAACTATTCTAGAAAAGATAAAGGTTGTACTTATATCTAAGTATACAAGCCACCTACTTTGACTTAAAGTTATCTTTTCCCGCCTAATGCAAACCATCAGAATACTGAAGAGTCTTCAGTATCCTAGAGGAGATCGACATCATTCAGTTTGGTATTGTCAAACCAAACTGAACTGAAAGCCCTTCTTCAGTCCTTGTTCTTCAGAAACTAGACCACCTAGTATTTGAAGCGAAGACTCCTTTGTCTTCTAAGTTCACTGGAGGGGAGTGCTGAACTCTCTTCAGCTATAAAGTCTTCAGTAGTAACTTTGTTCCTCTGGTCATCCTTCAGCAGACTGGCCTTACCGCTGAGCATGAAACACTTAGGGGGATTTTATATTCAAATTCTAGAGTTGATTCAGGGTCAGTAAATACTGACCCAACAAAATTGTGCAAGAGATACAACTTAGAAGTTTTGATTGGATTACAAGAAGATCAAAAAAGAAACCTATCGATTGGCAGTTGTGGTTGTAAGATCCGAAGAAGTGCTGTTAAGATAAAAGTTTGGGGCCTGCTGTTGGCAGGAGCCGTAATGTTTGGTTTCGGGTTCAGTATGTGTGCGTGCAGATAATGTAGTTTAGTTTCAACATATAGAGGTTATGGTATGCAAGTTTAGAGGGTTCTTTGTCAAAGTTTTTTTATGTTGGGAAGATTGTCGCTGAAGCAGCTCGTGGTATGGATGTCTCTTACTTTCATATTGTTAGCTTGTTCTTATTGGACCCGGTTAAGTGACGTATCTGCTGATCTCAAATGGTACGTGTTTGGGCAGAAGTTTGTGCGCTGCTGAAGTAGTCTGAAGTCTGCAAGTGTTTTTGTGGGGTCTGCAAGGTTTATAAATGTGCAGGTTTGCAAAGTTTTTCTGTGCAGGGATGATAATTTTGGTAGATATGGTATACGGCATACACTGTGTCTTCTTGGTTGGTATAATTTTGGTTCGTGGGCCAGTCCTGTCTTGTGTTTTTCTTTCCATCCGACAGGTTTTGTGGGAGTGATAGTTGAGTAAATACGTCTTTTAGGAAAAAAAGCGTAATTAGGGTAAGTACGACAGTTTAGGAAAACCGTGCACAAATGACCCAAAAGTGAGTTCGTTCTTAAGGAGGCAAGTGTGTTGTGTAAAGAAATGATTAAGTGTTTGAGATTATATTGATGAGAAAAGAGAATAGAAAAGGATGACGGTTACGATTATGAATAAAACTAAGACGAAGTCGTGCACGTAAAACCGTAGAATATGAAAAAATTTAAAAATTACCCTAAAAATTCCTAGAAAATTGCAATAAATCCTAAAAAATGTAATTAGAGTTTACAAAAAATTAAAAATCACTCAAACGTTTTATTTAAATAAATATTAATTTTTTAATACTAATTAAAGCCAAAAAAATAAATTTAATTAACAAAAAGCCCAAAATGAGATTTTTCACTTTTTAAACCTCTAAAATGACTTAACTAAATTAAAAACTATTTTTGAAAATTTTAAAACTAATTAAAACTATTTAAAAATGATTAAAAACTATAAACTCTTAAAATAATTCTAAAAATTAATCAAATGACACTAAAATTAATCTAAAAATTTTAAAATTCCTAACTTAATGTATTTAAACTAGGAAAAATGAAAAACTTGCGAAAACCTAAAATTTAATTTTTAATAATAAAATAATAATAAAATATTAATAAAAATCCAAAATTTATAAAAAATTCAAAAAGGTTTCAAACTAGTTTAATTTAACCTAATAAACACATAAATGAACTTGAAATTACCAAAATACCCCTATTGGGCCTTAAAATGGGTTGAATGACAAAACAGGCCCTTAATGGGCTGAACTTAGGCCCAATAAGAAAAAGTCCACCAAATAAGCCCAAAATCACCGACTTGACTCAAAATTTAATTTTAAGCACAAAAGTCTGAAGGCCCAAAAGCTGAAAGTGAGCTTATCACAGCTTAATTGTCAACAGCTTATTCTTAATGGGCTTTTTGGCTCATTAAGCCATAAGCTAATGCCATAAGCTCTAATTTGACACACAAGCTTCTTTTGAGATATTAAAGAGATCTGCGAAAAGAAATTTTGAAAAAAGCCCAAGAAATAAGCCTGAAATAAGCAAAAGTTCTCTTCACAAAATGACAAAATAGTCGTTTTTGAATTCTAGGCCACCTCAAGTGCTGATTCAAGTTGCAAAAGGTTTTAAATGACTTAAATAAGAAAAATCAACAAAAAGTTTTCAAATAAGCACAAAGAATAAGCTGGAATAAGCAAATAAGCACTTATGAAAAAGTCAAGTCAATTGGTTTTCTAGTCAAACTTAAAAGTCAAACCCTAATATGATCTAGATTAGTTCAATAGGTCAAATGAGGAAGATTGATTACAAAAAATAAGTTGTTGCAAGTCTGGATAAGCCAAAATGGCTTATGAATAAGCTGATGATCAAATTACACTAGTAGTGGCGAGCAACAGGGGAAAGGAGTTCCCACTGCTTGACTATTTTGACTTTTTGTCTTATATGGATTTTTGTTGGATTCAATGAACACCAAGGCACCCTTATAATCAGTGGACTATAAGAAGTCAAGAACAATCACAAAAACACAATTTCAACAAGCCAATTAGTATAGTTTAATCAAAAGATCACCAGATAGCACACAGATATGTTCATCAGTAGTTTTCACACAAATAAGCAGTTTTAGCAAGATTAAGCCAACCAAATTGAACCAAATGCACACAACAACTGATTTCATGCAATGATTCAAGGTTTAGACAAAGATTCAAGCCAAAGAAAGTTACTGATGAGCAAGAACAAGCAGATTTCAAACTTTGCTGATATACTTGACCACAAGACCAGATTCAAACCCTCAAATCTCTTTAACAGGTTATATAAACTTGATTTAATCACTTGTTAGCCCTAAGCATGCATACAATCTATGTGTTACTAAGATCTTAGGTTAAAACAAGCAGATTTCAACAAGATATAGCACAATCAAGAAAATTATGTTCAAAAGCCAAAAACTTGCAGTCAATAGCACACAACCAAGTATTTATCAGATACAAGCAATAAACAACACTTAACACCTACTCAAAATCAATTTGCAAGCCTAATTCAGTAAACCCAAACACCCCTTAACTTTTTCAATCCAAGATTTACAAAGCAAATTTATGTTTCAGTATTACCCAAGCCTAATCTAGCATCATATCATCAATGTTATGCAGTATCAAGCAGATTCAAGCCACAAAAACACCTCTTATAACAGTAGAACACAAAATCACACAAATCAAGTACTTTTATCAGATTTTAGGTAAGAAGGCTCAAACCTCATGAATGTACATCCACACTCACGAATTTTTGAGCTTAGGTGCCTAGCATAACAAGGCCAAGCTTCTACAAAGCTGCTAAGAGTAACAAGGTTAGAACAAGTAATATTCAAAACTGAGAATTAAAAATAAATCTAATTAATGCAACCTTTGTACCCACTCCTTGATTATCCCCAAACCACAAGCTTATAACACCTTGATAATCTTCTTATTAGGGTGCTATAATCACTTGCAATCCAAAAATTCCAAGGATGTACCAAAGAACTTAGAAAAATATCAGATTTTTTGAAAATATGCAATTTCTTGCACAATGTTTAAAAACAGGTTTTAAGACTTATCAAACACAAATATGTAACAATAATAAGGAAGGAATTAAGTTGGCACTTGGATTTCTTCAAACATTCAAACACATTTTCATTAAGATTGAAAAGGGATTTACGAAATTTTGAACAAGGAAAAACCAAGAGAAAAGACTAATGTCGGACGTCATATGCCTTATATAGGCAACATTTGTGAACTAGAAAGCTTAAAAACTATAAACCACAAGTGCTTGATCTCCCCAAATTTCCCTTGTAGTCTTGAATATTTGAATACATGTGAACTTTCCTTGGCAGCTTGTGAGGGTGTAAAGGTGGTGGAAATTTAATCAATGGCTCATATTAAGCTTAAGTTGTAAGTTTGAATGTGAGTGGTAGGATGGCTGGCACAATTTGGCTTCTTCCTCAAAAGTTGTATAGCAGGGTGATACATGTGAGCATATGAGTGACGTGGCAAGTGGTTCACGGGTTGGGTTATGGTTAGAACCACCCTAATCTTAAATCTGGAAGGTTTGGAGGTTTATTTCTGCTTAAACAAAAATGCCCAAATTGTGTTCTTAGTGTGAATAGTGAGGTTTAATCCGTTTTGGGTTTAAAAAAAGTTGTTAAGCGCCATTTTCAAACTTAATTAATTAATTTTGTTAATTCGGTTGTGAGTGGGATGGTGATGTGGAAGGATGGTGGGCTGTGATTGGTGGAGAGTGTGTAGTAGGCCACGTGTCATGGTGTGGTTGGTGAAGGTAAGGTTCCTTGTCTGCCAGTTTTAGCCCCTCATTTCTTTCTTTCTTGTCTTTTAAAGTTTTAATAGCAAAAACCCGAATCCCTTTGTAATGGAAGTTTCAGTTTTCCCACTTTTGCCCCAAATATCTTTCCAAAAGTATTTCAAGGGTATTTGTTGTAATTTGGTGATTCTTGAAGGGCTGTTTTGGCATTTTCTTAAAACTTTATGGTCTTGACTTGTATTGTTGACTTTTTTTAGGACTAATATTGACAAGTCTTCATTTATGAGGGACCATTCTTGCCAATTCTTCAAAGTGGAGGGTCCTTTTTGCAATTTGACAAACTTTAAGGACCAATCTTGTAATTATGAATAATCAAGGGTTTAAAGTGTCAATTCTTCAATATCTGAGGACCCTTCTTGTACAATCTTCAATTCTTCAAGGGTGATTCTTGGAAAATCACCATTAGGGCTTGGTTCATTGTGCGGCTTCGATTCCCGTGTTCGTTTTTGCTTGTTTCTTGTGATATTTTACCATTTTCTCAATATCCGTAGCTAAAATACACATGTAACAAGCACAAGCATATATTTGGCATATTTCATGATATTTTATGCATTTTAAGCCCATTTTGGACGATGAGACTATGTATAAAAGCAGTCTCATCACTCCCCCATACTAAACCATTGTCGTGCCCTCACGCAATGCTAGAATAAAGTATCATAGCATCTCCAAAATTCATTTTTATGCACTTTATTGAATAATAAACTAGCTACACTACTACTACTTGCGTTTTAGACATAATGTATGATTTTCATCGCAAAATGGGACGTTTAGGTTCATAGAACAAGAACACGTGAATGCTTCGTTAGAAATAATTTCGTCGTCCTCGATTTTCACTCCGATTCTATGCCAAGCGTGCAACAAGATCATTGTCATTATAAGTTAGTAATGCTAACACTACTCATATGCCCTAATCACGTACTTATCCTCCCATTTTCCTAAGTGGTATCTCTTATATTTTATTTTTGTCTTGAATGTTCACGAGGATACATTTTTTACTTATGCGATAATAGAGATTTAGGTCTAAAAATAGAGTCATAGCGGTGTAACCAATACCATCGAATTAATAACCCCCCCCCCCCCCAATAGACAACGATGTCAAAAAACTAAGTCAACAAGAAGGATCGATAAACACGGTTTATAACGGTTTTGAACATGAGACTTATTACCAAGACTTTTATACGCCCCCTAACGGATGGGCCTTATTATCATAAGTTTACGTCCATCTTTTATTCAACTTCGCCATGAAGCTTTTATTATGACTTCGGTCTTGCCTTGCCTATTATTATCCTCCTCATCGGTGGTTTTATTATGGCTAAAGACGTATATCCTCACGCTAAAAGTGAATTTTGGATCTTTAAAGCTTCAAAGATTAAGGCATAATTCACTTTCAATTTCACATATACTTTTCGGCCTTGTGAGCTTCAAATTTTTTGCTTACTTTAGGTGAGCACTTGAAATCTTATTATTGGGTGAAGCTTTCGATTATTCAGGTTGCCAATACTTCAAAACCGTGACGCTGGCGATACCTTACTGTTTTCCCAATTTAGTTACATGGAAGCTACTAGAAAAGACTAGAAACTAACAATCAAGACTAAACCGCTAAGCCAATACTTATTAAGAAAAATATATATATACAAGCGAAGGGAGAATAATCAAACAACGAGAACACATGAGTTTTTGAAAGAATATGAGTACTCTACGTTTAGCACAGTAACTTATAATAACTCTATCATTTCTCGTCCTCATTTAAGAGACTTAGCCTAATGTAAAGTTAAGGAATTAAAGCTAAGTGCTCAACACGCACGGTCGAGTAAAAAATTACTCTTATTCTCGCCATCAGAAAATCTACATTCGTGTCTTCAAACACTTATGAATCATGAGAAAAAAATTAAAATTTGGCCATTTTTAGCCTTATTTGCAACAAAACGATAAACAAAAAGATAAACTTTAGAAAGCATGAAGGTTTGGCAAGGCAAGTATCTATTCACCCCCCCCCCCCCCCCCCCCACCATACTAAAATTAAACATTGTCTTGAATGTTTCGAGTCTAAGGGTTGGAAACCCCCATACTAGAGACGTAGTCGAATGCATAATCTAGCATGGAAAGGGTGGAATCGTTAAATTTAAAGCCGTTTATGAAGTGTGCTATAAACCTAAGGTTAGAACATCAAAGGATATATCATGGATATTGAGAAATTCTTCAAAGCAAACGATCGAGTGCTCCCATAAAATGAACACGAGAGGCTCCAATTGTGAAGATTATGATCATCTAAAAACCACATATCACAAAGAACCATGGAACAAAGGTCGGAAGGGCACAAATCCCCTCACGTTACTACATTAGAAAGCGATAATATGTACATGGGATAAGCATGGGACTCCCCCACGAGGCATGATAGGTGTGTAAACACCCATCTTTTCTACCACTTAATTACAATAATAACCGGACCAAAACGTGTATTTTATGTCTTTTATGTCGGAATTATGCGTGGTTTGTGTTTTTGTTGTGATTTAGGACGAAAAGGTGAAAAGTGGAGAAAACACGGGAATTCACGGGCAATTACGGACTTTTATTGAAGAAAAAAGATGAAAGACGAAGTCGAGAAGTCAAGAGTGCAAAAAGAACAGAAGTCCACGACCAATTCTGAAGATTTATCGAAGAAAAAGTCAAAAGACGGAAGTTTATCAAAAGCCGAAGAATTCAAGTCTATTTTATTGAAGAATTTAAAGACGAGTTCAAAAGAAATCCCAAGCCACAAGTCATTATAGTCCAAGTTTAAAGACGATTAGAAGGAAAAAGGACTAAATGGTGCAATTAATGAAGACTATATGCTTAAGGGCTTAATCTTGCAATTAACAAGAAATGAAGGAGGGGAGGAAGCTTCCTAATCCTCCCCTATATATAGATTAGGATAGTCATTATTTTTCCTTGTTGGCTAAGTGTGACAATTAGCTCTTCCACCATTTACTTACCTTGTCATTTACTTTTCTTGTCAAATTTAAATACCTTGTCTTGCACCTTAAATTCATTTAATTTCAAGTAAGTTTTCATTTAATTATTGTCAATCTTTACTTTATCTTGTCAATCTCTTATCTACCTTTCTTAATCTTTGATTTATGTGTTTATGTTTATGTTCATGTTCATGCTTTTATTTTGATCCAAATGGTTTCTTGATTATTGTGGTTAAAGTTGTTTGATTTGTTGATTTTTATTATTTGTTTATGTTTATCTGTTGATTCGTTACTGTTTAGCTTAATCTTTGTGTTTATTTTGATTAAATTCGTTATTAGATCTGCTGTTACTATACTCCCTTGTTCTTCGGGAAAGTTTGTTCTTGTTTCTGATCTTTCCAGGTAAAAAGTTCCGAGCCAAGACCGTTCATCCGGAACATTCGAAGTTCTGGACGAAGGAGAACTTCCGAGTCAAGCTTTTGTTCATTCGGAACTCAAAAGTTCCGGGCCAATTTACTTCATTCGGAACTCAAAAGTTCCGGGTCAAGGAGATTCATTCGGAACTCAAAAGTTCCGGATCAACACAAAACTTCCGAACGAAGTTCCGAACGAAAGTTCCGAACGAACTTCCGAACGAAGTTCCTGACGAACTTCCGAACGAAACTTCCGAACGAAGGATAAGTTCCGGATCAAGGCCAAAGTTCCGAATCAGAAAGCTTCATTCGGAAGTCTAAAACTTCCGAATCAAGGAGACTTCATTCGGAATCTTCCGAATCAAGGGTGACCAAATAGTTCCGAATCAAGGCAAAATTTAGAAGTTCCGAATCAGTAAAGTTCCGAACGAAGGATTGATTTGGATAAGTGACATATTCAGATCAATTTGTTCCGGATCAAGGATTTTGGTAATATTCCGAGCGAAGAAGAATCATTCCAACCGAAGGTGACATTCCGGACGAGTGATTATTCCAAACGAAGGAATATTCCGAATGAGCTGTATTCAGGTTATTTTTAATTTTTGTCTTTGATTTTTTTTTATTTTCAAGCTTTATTTTTTCCCGCCTTTATTTTAATTGCATTTTAAGATTACTTGCCTTAGTATAATTTTAGCCTTGCCTTAGTTTAAGTTTTAGTTGCGTTTTAAGTTTGACTTAGATAGATTTAAGTTTGCGTCATTTACTTTAGTGCCTTTTAATTTCAGTCACGTTTTAAATACCTGCACCTTTACTTTAATTAGACTTAGATTTACTTTTAGTGCCCATTTACTTTAATTGTTTTGCACCCTTTATTTTAAACACTACAACGACACATCTTTGTTTCACCAAAAACAATAGAGTCACACATTAAACCCAAGTTTTTCAATTCGAAGAGAACACTAGAACGATAATTTTATTACTAGGAAAAACCTAGTTATCAAGGCACCTCGTTTTTATTATCGAGTCATGAGATCGACTCGATCCCCTTAATACTAATTATCATTGGGGAAGGTGATTTGGTCGAGGTAGTTCAAAGAGGGAACTTCCCCGCCAAAGTAGTGCTTCAACCTATGTCCATTCACCTTGAAATTGGGGCCATAATTTTGAGCTAGCTCGATGGTCCCATAAGGAAAAACTTGGGTAACGGTGAATGGACCGGACCAACGGGATTTCAACTTGCCGAAAAAAGATTTTCAAACGTGAGTTAAAAACCAACACTTGATCTCCAATGTTAAAAACATAGTTTTTAATTTTTGAGTCATGAAACTTTTTAGTTTTTTCTTTGTAAATCAATGAATTTTCATAAGAAATATCTCTCAATTCATACAATTCATTCAATTGCATTTTCCGGTATTTTCCCCCGGTCTTAGTATCATCATTACAATGCTTAAGGGCCTAATTAAAAATTGATAAAAAACCATAAAAATTAAAAATCTCAAAAATCCAAAAAGATTTTATTTTTATTGTGTATATATATTGTCTTTGTGTTTGGTTTCTTTTTCTTTTGCATTTTCAGGTGTATGCGTACTAGATCTTCTACTTATCAAGAGCCCGAGCCTCAAGAAGATTTAAGTATGGCAGGTGTTAACAACAACAACATTCAACCGCACCTCATTAATAATAATAATAACAACAATGCTCTTCCACAGCCCGATCTTCGGACCATGGAGGAACTTTGTCAACCAACAATGTTTGGACGAGGAGGACCGATTGCGCCGATGCAAATCAACGCTCCTGAGTTTTCGTTGAAGCACCACATGATTCAGCAAGTGCAAACAAACCCATTCCGTGGATTGCCTGATGATGATGCCAACAAACACCTCGACAAGTTCATTACAATCACTCAAAGCATGAAGTTGCCTGGAGCCACAATGGATGTTCTACGCCTACAACTCTTTCCACATACTTTATCGCTGCATGCCGAGAAATGGTTTGATCGTCTCTCGAAGAATTCTATTCACACTTGGGATGACATGACTCAACGCTTTCTATCGCGCTACTTTCCACCATCCATGGTCACAAGCCTTCGCAATCAGATCAGCGGTTTCATGCAAGATCCCGATGAATCTCTTTTTGACGCTTGGGAGAGATATAATGTCTTGATCGATAGATGTCCAAACCACAACATGCTTCCCGTCACATTGATTGATACTTTCTACAACGGATTGACTTTTCGAGATCGTGATACGATCAATGCAGCCGCTGGTGGCACATTCATGAAAAGGAGACCCGAGGAGTGTAGAGAGTTAATAGAGAACATGACTACTCATCACAAGAACTGGGATTCCTCTGCTTCTTCTAGGAACAACCCGAGAGTCAATGTTTCTTCTACCTCAGCAAACCCTGAGATGACCGAACTCACCCGCATGATGGCCGAAATGAGCAAAAGTATTACGCTTCTCGCTTCAAACCAACAACAACAACAAGTTAAAGCGGTTGCTAATCCTTGTGAAACATGTGGCGGTCCTCACTCATACACCGATTGTCCTTCGACACAAGGAAATCCGGAAAATGTGTATGCAGCTTATGGTAATTATTCACCGGAAAATTACCAAGCTAGACAACAAGGGGATAGAAATCTGCTGAGCTACCGTTCCAACAACTACCTTTCACCCGGTTTTTCTCCTCAAAACCAAAACCCCGCCAACAACTATAATAGAAGAAACCAAATCCCACCAATAGCTTCTAACCCTTATCAACCACCCACCCAACAACACCCACCCATAAACACCAATGTTGACGTCATAATGAGAACTCAAGGTGAGCAAATCAAGAATCTACAGAGCCAAATAATCAATTTGAAAGGAGATATCTTGAAGCAAGGAAATGACATCAGAACCGAGGTTCGTGATAATATTCAATCCTCCTTCAGCACTCAAACGACTGAATTAAAGAATCTGTTGGCTAGTTTCTTGCCCGAAGCTCAACCTTCTTCCTCGAGTTCTCTACCTTCAAACACCGTCACTAATCCGCGAGCCAATGTGAGTGCTATTACTACTCGTAGTGGAATCACCATCGTAGGACCACCAATCCCACCAGCATCATCTACACCTCCTCCACCACCATGTATCCCTACTCCTCCTACACCTAGTATTAGTGCACCATTACCGTCTCCGCCTCGACGTGATGAAGTTCCCACAAATGACCCTTCAACATCTCAACCTTTACCAACTACACCTTCACCTTCCACCTATAAACCTAGAATCCCATACCCTTCTCACATAGGCAAGACCAATGATCTAACCAATAATGACTGTCAAGTATCGAAATATGTGGATATGCTATCTAACATGACCATCAACATTAGCCTTGTTGAAGCACTTTGCCACATGCCGAAATTTGTCAAAGCATTCAAGGAATTCCTTAGCAAGAAGGAAAAGCTGATTGAACTTGACAACACACGCTTAAATAAAAACTGCTCAGCAGTTATTCTTAAAGAATTACCGGAAAAGCTTGGAGATCCCGGTCGTTTTGTGTTGCCTTGCGTGTTCAACAAAACTGAAGAATTTACTGCCCTTGCTGATCTCGGGGCTAGTATTAATCTTATGCCTTTGAGTGTTTGGAAAACACTATCATTACCCGACCTCATTCCAACAAAGATGACTCTCGAACTTGCAAATTGCACTCTCGCTTACCCCGTTGGTATAGCCGAAGACGTGTTTATCAAAGTTGGCACATTTACTTTCCCGATCAATTTTGTCGTAGTTGATTATGAAATGGACCCTCGTATTCCTTTAATACTTGGTCGGCCACTTTTAATAACCGGATGAGCTTTAGTAGATGTGGCCGAAGGTGAGTTAATCTTACGAGTCGGGGATGATTCAAAAGTTTTTAAAATGGGGAAGCTTACAGGAAAATCCTTTGGAAGTCGAGAATCAGTGAATATGATTAATGTGCTCGATGACTTTACCGTATACGACAATCCTCTATTCGATTCTTCCATTGATAATCCACTCTTTGAAGATAATGTGGATGATTCTCACTCCACTTCGGCAGCTTCTCCCATTTATGATTCTCCACCGGTCTTTGATGCTTATGATGATGATGATTCTAGCTCAGACTCGGATGATTTTGATGGTTGTACTTCTGAGTATCCCGAGCTGCCTACTTTCGATGATTTTGATGAGGCTGATACTCTCTCGAGCGATTCTTCACATGATGAAGATCCTCCGCCATCACTCGATCCTACTTTGGACGATTATTCATTTGAGGAAGATTTCTCTGAATTTCTTAACACATACTTCCCTCATGAGAGTGATGCTCCTCCTTTGGACTTTGAAGATTATCGTCTTGATCCTACTTTGGATTTGAAGCACATTCTGTCAAAGGAGAAGAAACCGGTCGACACCGAAATCCGTTGCACATATGATTTAACACCTCTTTGTCCCCCTTCTGAGGACGAGGTTGTGCTTCTTTGCGGATCTTCTTCACACTCGGCTGCGCCTGAGTGCTATTTTCCCCTAAAGGAAAAGGTGTTCGACCCCAGTATTGAAGTCTTTAAGCCATCTCAGTATCCACCTGATGAAATAAAAGGAAAAATCTTTGGAAAATTTGAAGACATGCTTGCACTTCACCCTCGCTTCCACCGTGCTCCATCACTGCTTAAGGGAACCTTGCCACTTCTTATTTGGCTTGCCTTGTTCGCCTTAAGCTCGTGCTTATTGATGGATGAAAACTATGTCTTTGATCCTGGTGGATATGTTTCATGTTTCTTCCGTTGATGATCAAGGTCGAGTCAGGCTCACGACTCGGTTAACAAAAACCAAGCGCTTCTTGGGAGGCAACCCATGCATCTATCTTTTCGCTTTCTTTACCATAAGTGTAGGGGAGACCCGTTGGTTTGCTTTCCTCTCCTCACTTCTTAATCAGGGATTCGAGCTTCAATGATCCACTCTTGATGATTCTTGACGACCCATGATTCCGTGTTCTACTTCTTCGCGGTTCTATCCTAAACTCTTTTCGATTCACTATTTTATATTTTCTCAATATTAAAATAGGAATCTCTTTAGTGGTCTTTTCCTTAGCAAGATTTAAACAACGTGCACAATGTCCTAAGTGAAGGGGTGTTTACTCCCACATGCTTAAACATTGAGGACAATGTTTATCTTAAGTGTAGGGGGACTTCTATCGAAGTTAAGTGGTCTTTTCCTTATATTTGTCCTCATTTTAATCGGAAAATCAATTTTTCGACATTTTTCAAAATTTTTGATCTACTTTGGCCTACTAGTTTTTCCTTTGTATAGTTATTTTCTTTCCTTATTAGAATAAATGTTTAATAAGTGGTTTTAATTTTCAAACGTTGTGAATCTTTTGACTCAATCCGAGTTTACTCTAGCTAGTATCCTTAACGTGTTTAAGTCAAGTTTTGCTAGGCTTTTATATAGGGAGCTATAAAACGCGAAAGTCTTAACTCTCACGGGTTAAGAATAAGAACTTTTCGCAAGTTCCTATAATTGATCCTAGAGAGTCGTTTATCAAGGGAACTTTAAAATTCGATTTCTAAACTTGAAAAAGTCTAAGAATTTGCAAGATCCTATAGGCGACTCGAAAACCCAAAACTTTGATTTAATAGGCTAAGTATCCACGAGTCTCATTCCTTGAGATTTTAAACTGTGGAGAACGAGAGATGATAGAGCCAATTATAAGTTCGGTATTCTTTCGTGAATTTATGTGAGTTAATTATAAGCTTATTCTCCCATCGCTTGCTAATAAATTTATCTGCTAATAAATAAGGTTGTAAGATTTGAAAAGTTACTTAGCTTCTAGCCCAAGATCGTTTAAAAGTTGCTCGGTATGGATTAGAGTTCATAGCCAAGGCATAACTTATTGAAGCGGGATGCAAAGATTGGCGAGTCCGAAAAGGCCCTAACAAGGCATGAGGGCTATATTTTGTTGTTAAAGATCCAAAAGTGATGTGAAGAATCATTTATCGAAAATCAATATGAAGGATCGAGACACACGACGTAAAGCAAAACTCCCCAAAAGTCATGGAGAAGTGTATCCGAAAAGACCCTAACAAGGTATGAGGATAAATAGATCCAAGTCATAAAAGGAGGCGGATCGTTGTATATCAAAGTCCAAAATAAAGATTGGAGAAAAATGAAGAAGTCGTGGTCCAAGTATGAATCTCTCAAAACTTCAAGTGAAGAAATTTCTATATGAAGTGAAGACCATAATTTCATGAACGTCTCTCAAGGTTTGAAGTATGAAGTCGCTGCCAAATATCGGTCCGAGAAAGGTCTCAAATCGCGAAACGAGTTATGCCAAGATATGAACTTTATGAGGTCCCGAGAAGCAGTTTTAAAAGATTTTGTCCTTTAGCTAACTATTGATTAAATCGTTCACTTTATTTTCGGACTAAATAACTATCTAAATAAGTAAAAAATGCATCCTCGTGATCATTCAAGACAATAATAAAATATAAGAGATACCCCTAGGAATAAGGGAGTCTAAGTGAGTAATTGGCCCACATGAGTTCGTGATAGTCTACTAACTTATAATAACAATGATCTCGTTTTTAAGCTTGGTTTAGAGAAAGTGAAAACTTGAGGATGATGATTATTCATAACATTTCCAAAACCCAAGGTATGCTTTCGATTTCTTTATTTTGTATGTCTTTAATTTTCTGTCTCTTTAATAAAGGCCAACGTGGATTGATTATGATGAAAAGTGTAATCTCGCTTTGTAACTAATGCATTGCATGAGGACATTGCAATGGTCAAGTGTAGGGGATTTGATAGGTGTGTAAACACCCATCTTTTCTACCACTTAATTACAATAATAACCGGACCAAAACGTGTATTTTATATCTTTTATGTCGGAATTATGCGTGGTTTGTGTTTTTGTTGTGATTTAGGACGAAAAGGTGAAAAGTGGAGAAAACACGGGAATTCACGGGCAGTTACGGACTTTTATTGAAGAAAAAAGATGAAAGACGAAGTCGAGAAGTCAAGAGTGCAAAAAGAACGGAAGTCCACGACCAATTCTGAAGATTTATCGAAGAAAAAGTCAAAAGACGGAAGTTTATCAAAAGCCGAAGAATTCAAGTCTATTTTATTGAAGAATTTAAAGACGAGTTCAAAAGAAATCCCAAGCCACAAGTCATTATAGTCCAACCTTAAAGAAGATTAGAAGGAAAAAGGACTAAATGGTGTAATTAATGAAGACTATATGCTTAAGGGCATAATCTTGCAATTAACAAGAAATGAAGGAGGGGAGGAAGCTTCTTAATCCTCCCCTATATATAGATTAGGATAGTCATTATTTTTCCTTTTTGGCTAAGTGTGACAATTAGCTCTTCCACCATTTACTTACCTTGTCATTTACTTTTCTTGTCAAATTTAAATACCTTGTCTTGCACCTTAAATTCTTTTAATTTCAAGTATGTTTTCATTTAATTATTGTCAATCTTTACTTTATCTTGTCAATCTCTTATCTACCTTTCTTAATCTTTGATTTATGTGCTTATGTTTATGTTCATGTTCATGCTTTTATTTTGATCCAAATGGTTTCTTGATTATTGTGGTTAAAGTTGTTTGATTTGTTGATTTTTATTATTTGTTTATGTTTATCTATTGATTCGTTACTGTTTAGCTTAATCTTTGTGTTTATTTTGATTAAATTCGTTATTAGATCTGCTGTTACTATACTCCCTTGTTCTTCGGGAAAGTTTGTTCTTGTTTCTGATCTTTCCAGGTAAAATGTTCCGAGCCAAGACTGTTCATCCGGAACATTCGAAGTTCCGGACGAAGGAGAACTTCCGAGTCAAGCTTTTGTTCATTCGGAACTCAAAAGTTCCGGGCCAATTTACTTCATTCGGAACTCAAAAGTTCCAGGTCAAGGAGATTCATTCGGAACTCAAAAGTTCCGGATCAACACAAAACTTCCGAACGAAGTTCCGAACGAAAGTTCTGAACGAACTTCCGAACGAAGTTCCGGACGAACTTCCGAACGAAACTTCCGAACGAAGGATAAGTTCCGGACCAAGGCCAAAGTTCCGAATCAGAAGGCTTCATTCGGAAGTCTAAAACTTCCGAATCAAGGAGACTTCATTCGGAAGCTTCCGAATCAAGGGTGACCAAATAGTTCCGAATCAAGTCAAAATTTAGAAGTTCCGAATCAGTAAAGTTCCGAACGAAGGATTGTTTTGGATAAGTGACATATTCAGATCAATTTGTTCCGGATCAAGGATTTTGGTAATATTCCGAGCGAAGAAGAATCATTCCAAACGAAGGTGACATTCCGGACGAGTGATTATTCCAAACGAAGGAATATTCCGAATGAGCTGTATTCAGGTTCTTTTTAATTTTTTTCTTTGATTTTTTTTTATTTTCAAGCTTTATTTTTTCCCGCCTTTATTTTAATTGCATTTTAAGATTACTTGCCTTAGTTTAATTTTAGCCTTGCCTTAGTTTAAGTTTTAGTTTCGTTTTAAGTTTGCCTTAGATAGATTTAAGTTTGCGTCATTTACTTTAGTGCCTTTTAATTTCAGTCACGTTTTAAATACCTGCACCTTTACTTTAATTAGACTTAGATTTACTTTTAGTGCCCATTTACTTTAATTGTTTTGCACCCTTTATTTTAAACACTACAACGACACATCTTTGTTTCACCAAAAACAATAGAGTCACACATTAAACACAAGTTTTTCAATTCGAAGAGAACACTAGAACGATAATTTTCTTACTAGGAAAAACCTAGTTATCAAGGCACCTCGTTTTTGATTATCGAGTCATGAGCTCGACTCGATCCCCTTAATACTAATTATCATTGGGGAAGGTGATTTGGTCGAGGTAGTTCAAAGAGGGAACTTCCCCGCCAAAGTAGTGCTTCAACCTATGTCCATTCACCTTGAATTTGGGGCCATAATTTTGAGCTAGCTCGATGGTCCCATAAGGAAAAACTTGGGTAACGGTGAATGGACCGGACCAACGGGATTTCAACTTGCCGAAAAAAGATTTTCAAACGTGAGTTACAAACCAACACTTGATCTCCAATGTTAAAAACATAGTTTTTAATTTTTGAGTCATGAAACTTTTTAGTTTTTTCTTTGTAAATCAATGAATTTTCATAAGCAATATCTCTCAATTCATCCAATTCATTCAATTGCATTTTCCGGTATTTTCCCCCGGTCTTAGTATCATCATTACAATGCTTAAGGGCCTAATAAGCTTTATGTTCAAGTTCAACTGGCAAGTGACAATTTTTCCCATACACAAGCTTATAAGGAGTGCACCCGATGGGCGTCTTATGAGCGGTCCGAAAGGCCCATAAAGCATCGTCCAACTTATTCGACCAAGATTGTCGATTCTCTCCAATCGATCTCTCCAAGATCCTCTTCAACGCTCGGTTTGAAACCTCGACTTGCCCACTTGTTTGTGGGTGGTAAGTCGTAGAAAGCCGATGTGTAACCTCATATTTCCTTAGGACCCTTTCGAATTGGTCATTACAAAAATGGGTTCCACGATCGCTTATGATCACGCGAGGGGTTCCAAACCGAGAAAATAGGCTTTTCAAAAACTTGACTACCACACGAGCATCGTTAGTGGGAAAAGCCTTGGCTTCCACCCACTTGGATAGGTAGTCAACGGCAACAAGGATGTACTTATTACCACGAGATGATGGGAACGACCCCATAAAATCAATTCCCCAAACGTCAAAGATCTCACACACTTGGATGATATTTTGTGGCATTTCATCGTTTTGTGAGGCTTTGCCTTGACGTTGTCATGAGTCACACGACTTCACAAGTGCATGTGCATCTCGGTAAATAGTAGGCCAAAAGAATCCGGCATTAAAAACCTTCTTCGTCGTGAGATTAGCACCATGGTGACCACCCGTGGGTCTCTCGTGACTAGCTCTAAGGATATTAGAAGCTTCGGTGCCAAATACATAACGTCAAATAATTTGATCCGCACAAGTTCGAAATTGATAAGGGTCGTTCCAAAGGTAGAACTTGACGTCAAGAAAGAATTTTTGTTTTTGTTGAGTCGTCATACCCTTAATGATGAAGTTTCCCGCATGGTAATCTGCGGTGTCCACAAACCATGGGGTAGATGAATCAAGCTCATAATTCACTACACCAAGTGTCTCGAGAGGAAATGTTTCGATGATTTCCGTTGGCTCGTAAACACTTTGGTGAGGATCTTCTAAACGAGAAAAATGATCGGCCGCTAGATTCTCAGCTCTTTTTTTGTCAAGGATTTCGACATCAAATTCTTGTAAGAGGAGAATCCAACGAAGTAATCTCGGCTTTGCATCTTGTTTAGCCATAAGATACTTGATAGCTGAATGATCCGTAAGGTCGGAATTTCTCAAATGCATACACCACGGCAAGGAATTCCTTTTCCGTTGTAGTATACTTAAGTTGAGCCTCGGTCATCGTCTTGCTAGCATAGTGGATAGGTAAGAAGTGTTTTTCATGACGTTGCCCCAAAACGGCCCAATAGCGTAATCACTAGCATCACACATAAGCTCAAAGGGGAGGTTCCAATTAGGAGCAACAAGAATGGGAGCTTGATAGGTGTGAAAACACCCATCCTTTTACCACTTAATTGTAATGAAAACAAGACCAAAACGTGTATTTTATGTCGTAAATGTCAGAATTATGCGTGGTTTGTGTTTTTATTGTGTTTTAGGACCAAGATGTGAAAAGGAAGGAAAACACGGGCTTTCACGGGCTTTTATCAAAGAAAAAGACAAAAGACGAAGTCAAGAAATCAAGACTGCGAAAAGAACGGAAGTCCAAGGCCTATTCTGAAGATTTATCAAAGAAAAAGTCCAAAGACGGAAGTTTAATAAAGCCGAAGAACTCAAGTCTTATTTATGAAGAAATTTCAAGACGAGTTTAAAGAAATCCCGAGCCAAAAGTCGAGACTTTAAAGACGAGACGGAAGAAAAGAAAGAAGGGAGAAGCCACCAACCACTCCCCTCTCCTATATATACCACCCTCATTTGTTAGGAGAGGGTTGGTTAGTTTTAGGATTAGATTAGGATTAGTTTAATTTTATGCTTTCTCTCTCTAAATTTATGCTTTCTCTCTCAAGATTTAATAGGTAAGATTTAATTTTCATGTTTTTAATTGTTGAATCTTTACATTTTAATCAAGCTTTTAATTCATCTTCTTCTTCCTTTCTTGCTTAATCTTTCCTTATGATTCATGGTTGTGTTCTTGAGTTTTCATATTTTTAATCAAGTGGGTTTTGATTATTTTGGTTATGATTGTTAGTTTTAATGATTTGTTTTGATTGGTTATTGTTAGTTAATCTTTATTGGTTAGTTTGGTTAAATCTTGTGGTTGATTTTAGTTAGATTTGATTAGATTCGTGCTAGCTATTCTTTCCCTATTCTTCGTATTTTTCATTTTCCCAGATTCCGAATCAGTCACTTTATTCCGAACGAAGCATTTGTTTTAATCTTTCCGAATGAAGCATTTGGTTTAGTTTTGTTGATTTTGTTTATTTTATTCCGGATCAGTGTAATCATTCCGAATGAACGTTTATTCTGGATAAACCTTTCATTCCGAATGAACGTTTATTCCGGATGAACATACATTCTGAACGAAGACATTATTCCGGATCAGCACTTTTTGTTTATTATTCCGAATGAAAGTTTTCTCCTAATTATTCCGCATGAAGCATATATTCCGAATAAACATTTTATTCCGGATGAGCAATCATTCCGGATGAAGGGGTATATTCCGAACCAAGCAACATTCCGAATCAAGGAAGTTATTCCAGATGAACCATATTCCGAATGAAAGAATTTATTCCGGATGAAAGAATTTATTTCGGATGAAAGAATTTATTTCGGATGAAGGACTTTTTCCGGATGAAGCAATTTATTCCGGATGAAGGACTTATTCCGAATAAAGGATTATTCCGGATGAAGGTTTTTATTCCGGATGAAGGGTGTATTCCGGATGTGCAGTTTTTTCTTAGTTTTGTAATTTCAGATTAGTTTATTTTAAGTTTATGTATTTAAGTTTTAAACTTTATTTTTCCCGCCTTTTTACTTAGTCGCACTTTTTATTTACTTGCCTTTAGTTTAAGTTTGCCTTATTTACTTTTAAGTTTGCCTTTTTATTTCTCGTCACGTTTTTAATTTCTCGTCATTAATTTCCCTTCAAGTTTTTATCTTTCAGTATTTCTTTTTACCGTCTTTATTTTATTTTTATTGTTTCAAGTCTTTATTTTTAATTAGTGTAGACAACGACAACCATTCTATTTCTTTTCCACCAAGAACAACTGAGTCACACTTTGAATCAGAAATCAATTCGATTAGACCACCACAACGAACTTTAATTTTCTTACTAGGTAAAAAACCTATGTATCAATTCGAAGAGATTCGGACGATAAGATTTTATACTTAGCCATAAGCTTTGTATCAAATGGCGCCGCTGCCGGCTCTTTTCGTGAAGATAAACGGTTTTTTGTGAGAGACGCGTTGGCTTTTGGGATCCGTTCACTTGTGAACGTTATTTTTCGTGTCAAAAATTTTCAAAAATCCCAAAAACATTTGAAAAATCATAAAAAGCATCTCTTTTTCAAAGTTTTGCACCAAAAATATTCTTCTTGCTTATCTATTTTTCTTTATGGATTCTTATGTCCATTGCGTCGGGTGTGGGAGACGATTATACGGGAACGACTCATGTCAATGGTGTACATGTGAGCGGTGCGGAAACGATATCGACCATACACAATTCGGATTTTGTCCATCGTGCAACTCGACTAATTCGTCCTTTTCTAATCCACCTCCTATTCCCCCTTGCATCTATTGTGGAAGCGATTCTCATTGGCATGTTTCGTGTCCGGTTCGATACCCGTATAGTCACGGGCAAGAACCGGGTTCCAATTATGAAAATGGAAATAGCTATCCACAAAACTCACCGGGTTTTTCTCCATACCCATGTTGGCAAAATTGTGGGGGCCCTTACGATACTTCTTATTGTCAGCCAATGAATTATTATGAGCCAAATCCGTGTTCTCATTTTTCTTCACCGATGGATTATTATGAACCAAATCCGTGTTTTAATTTTTCTCAACCGATGACTTCCTATGAGCCACATCCGTTCTATAATTCTAGTTTTCATAACTATGAGCCCCCACATCCCACCCTCAATCATCAATCCTCTCAGAGAATTCGTATTGCCCAACAACTGACTACTTTGAATGACGAAACACACGCCATCGTTTTGCAACTTCAAGAAGCCGTTGTTCTGCTAAAAGAAGTTAGGGAGGAGGAAAAGCGACAGCAACAAGAGCAAGTATCTAATCTTAGTGATT
The DNA here is from genome assembly GCA_025667525.1 of Glebionis coronaria. Lineage (NCBI taxonomy): Eukaryota > Viridiplantae > Streptophyta > Magnoliopsida > Asterales > Asteraceae > Glebionis > Glebionis coronaria. The sequence continues at coordinate 493,410,558 of CM046874.1, forward strand.
ATACCCCTCCTCTTGTGCGTCAATACTATTATGATGATGATGACGATGAGAATACTATTTCTTGGAATGATCTAGTTGCTCAATGTCCTAGCACAATTGCACTTCCTTCTCTTATCATCCCCAATGCCTCTAAGGATTGTGATACTTCGAGTGAGATTAGTGATTTTGGTCTTGATAAATTCTTTGATGAGGTTTGTGATGTGCTAACTTTTAAGGAGCTTACGGAAGAGGTCGCTCTTAATGATGATGTTCCTTCCACCAACACTTTGGGAGATGATTCTTTGGCTTTCTCTAATCCTCTTTTTGATCAAGATGATGATTTTACTTCTAGTGATGACGAGTCACTATCCAATGAAGACGTTCCGAAAGAAACTTTCAAGATTTATTCGAACCCTTTATTTGATTTTGATGACGCCTAATATCTAGTGAGGTGAATCCCCTCTTTGACGAAGGGATTGAAGACATTGATAGCCCTGTTTCTCTTGCTATTAATGAGCATACTTTGTTAGCCATGCCTCCTTCTATCGCAGAGGTGGAAAGACTTGACTCTACGCAGGTGGAAGGTAATTGTTCTCATACTTCTCATATTATATTACCACCTCATCCTACCGCGTGCACACCCAAGCTGATGATGTATCACTTTTACTCTCCTCGTTTCATCCCGGGGAATGAGGATGAGTGCTTTGACCCAGGAGGTGACAATGACCATTCTATGACTGATACCTTTACGGCTTTGCCGAATAGTGACCATCCATTGTCTTTGGGGGATGACAATTTGTCTCCTTTACCCACCCCACCTCCCGTGGATCAAGATTTCACATACTTCTCGTATGTTGAAAGGATATTTCTACCATTCAAGACTTATCCTCCTGCCTCTCCTTTATTATATTCCTCCGGGAATGAGGACAAGGTTTTTGATCCCGGTATTACATTCTAGGCTTCCCCATGGACCATTTAATTCGGGGACGAGTCAGGCTCGTGACTCGGTTAATATAAACAAGCGCTTTTTGGGAGGCAACCCAATTATCTATCTATCTTTACCTGTTTTCACCTTAAGTGTAGGGGGAGCCCCGTTGGTGTTTCTTGTTTTGTTTCTTATCATGTGCAGGGATTAGAGCTTCAAAGACACACACTTGATGACTTTTGACGACCCGTGATTCCATGTTTCCGTCTTCCCGGTTCTATCCTAAACTCTCTTCGATTCACTATTTTATATTTCTCAATATTAAAATAGAAATCTCTTTAGTTGTCTCTTCCTTAGCAAGATTTAAACAACGTGCACAATGTCCTAAGTGTAGGTGAGTTTACTCCCACATGCTTAAACATTGAGGACAATGTTTATATTAAGTGTAGGGGACTTCTATCGAAGTTAAGTGGGCTTTTCCTTGTATTTGTCCTCATTTTAACCGGAAAATCAATTTTTCGACATTTTTCAAAAAAATTTGATTTATTTTGGCCTATTAGTTTTTTCTGTTTGTATAGTTATTTTCTTTCTTTGCTAGAATAAATTTTTAATAAAGCGGTTTTAATTTTCAACGTTGTGAATCTTTTGACTCAACCCGAGTTTGCTTATCTAAGTTTACTCTAGCTAGTATCCTTAACGTGTTCAAGTCAAGTTTTGCTAGGCTTTTATATAGGGAGCTTTAAAACGCGAAAGTCTTAACTCTCACGGGTTAAGAACAAGAACTTTTCGCAAGTTCCTATAATTGATCCTAGAGAGTCGTTTATCAAGGGAACTATAAAATGCGTTTTCCAAACGTGAAAAAAGTCTAAGAATTTTCAAGAACCTATAGATGACTCGAAAACCCAAAACTTTGATTCAATAGGCTAAGCATCCACGAGTCTCATTCCTTGAGATTTTAAATTGTGGAGAACGAGAGATGATAGATTCAATTATAAGTTTGGTATTCTTTCGTGAATTTATGTGATTTAATTATAAGCATATTCTCCCATCGCTTGTTAATAATTTTATCTGCAATAAATAAGGTTGTACGATTTGAAAAGTTACTTAGCTTCTAGCCCAAGATCGTTTAAAAGTCGCTCGGTATGGATTAGAGTTCATAGCCAAGGCATAACTTATTGAAGCGGGATGCGAAGATTGGCGAGTCCAAAAAGGTCCTAACAAGGCATGAGGGCTACATTTTGTTGCTAAAGATCCAAAAGTGATGTGAAGAATCATTTATCGAAAATCAATATGAAGGATCGAGACACATGACGAAAAGCAAATACTCCCGAAAGATCATGGAGAAGTCTATCCAAAAAGGCCCTAACAAGGTATGAGGATAAATAGATCCAAGTCCTAAAAGGAGGCGGATCGTTGTATATCCAAAATCCCAAATAAATATTGGAGAAAAATGAAGAAGTCGTGGTCCAAATATGAAGAATCTCTCAAAGCTTCAAGTGAAGAAATTCCTATTATGAAGAGAAGACCATAATTTCAAGAACGTCTCTCAAGATTTGAAGTATGAAGTCGCTGCCAAATATCGGTCCGAGAAAGGTCTCAAATCGTGAAGCGAGTTATGCCAAGATATGAACTTTATGAGGTCCCGAGAAGCAGTTTTAAAAAATTTTGTCCTTTAGCTAATTATTGATTAAATCGTCCCACTTTATTTTCAGCCTTAATAACTATCGAAATAAGTAAACAATGCATCCTCGTGATCATTCAAGACAATAATAAAATATAAGAGATACACTTAGGAATAAGGGAGTCTAAGTGAATAATTGGCCCACATGAGTTCGTGTTAGTTTGCTAACTTATAATAACAATGATCTCGTTTTTAAGCTTGATATGGGGAACGTGAAACTTGAGGATGATAATTATTCATGACATTCCAAAACCCTAAGGTAAGTCTTTGATTTCTTTACTTGTTTTGTTATTTTCTATCTCTTTAATAAAGGCCAATATGGATTGATTGTGATGAAAAGTGTAATCTTGCTTTGTGATTAATGCATTGCATGAGGACATTGCAATGGTCAAGTGTAGGGGATTTGATAGGTGTGAAAACACCCATCCTTTTACCACTTAATTGTAATGAAAACAAGACTAAAACGTGTATTTTATGTCGTAAATGTCGGAATTATGCGTGGTTTGTGTTTTTATTGTGTTTTAGGACCCAAATGTGAAAAGGAAGGAAACCACGGGCTTTCACGGGCTTTTATCAAAGAAAAAGACAAAATACGAAGTCAAGAAATCAAGAGTGCAAAAAGAACGGAAGTCCAAGGCCTATTCTGAAGATTTATCAAAGAAAAAGTCCAAAGACGGAAGTTTAATAAAGCCGAAGAACTCAAGTCTTATTTATGAAGAAATTTCAAGACGAGTTTAAAGAAATCCTGAGCCAAAAGTCGAGACTTTAAATACGAGACGGAAGAAAAGAAAGAAGGGAGAAGCCACCAACCACTCCCCTCTCCTATATATACCACCCTCATTTGTTAGGAGAGGGTTGGTTAGTTTTAGGATTAGATTAGGATTAGTTTAATTTTATGCTTTCTCTCTCTAAATTTATGTTTTCTCTCTCAAGATTTAATAGGTAAGATTTAATTTTCATGTTTTTAATTGTTGTTACATTTTAATCAAGCTTTTAATTCATCTCCTTCTTCCTTTCTTGCTTAATCTTTCCTTATGATTCATGGTTGTGTTCTTGAGTTTTCATATTTTTAATCAAGTGGATTTTGATTATTTTAGTTATGATTGTTATTTTTAATGATTTGTTTTGATTGGTTATTGTTAGTTAATCATTATTGGTTAGTTTGATTAAATCTTGTGGTTGATTTTAGTTAGATTTGATTAGATTCGTGCTAGCTATTCTTTCCCTGTTCTTCGTATTTTTCATTTGCCCAGATTCCGAATCAGTCACTTTATTCCGAACGAAGCATTTGTTTTAATCTTTCCGAATGAAGCATTTGGTTTAGTTTTGTTGATATTGTTTATTTTATTCCGGATCAGTGTAATCATTCCGAATGAACGTTTATTCCGGATAAAGCTTTCATTCCGAATGAACGTTTATTCCGGATGAACATACATTCCGAACGAAGACATTATTCCAGATCAGCACTTTTTGTTTATTATTCCGAATGAAAGTTTTCTCCTAATTATTCTGCATGAAGCAGATATTCCGAATAAACCTTTTATTCCGGATGAGCAATCATTCCGGATGAAGGGGTATATTTCGAACAAAGCAAAATTCCGAATCAAGGCAGTTATTTCGGATGAACCATATTCCGAATGAAAGAATTTATTTCGGATGAAAGAATTTATTTCGGATGAAGGACTTTTTTCGGATGAAGCAATTTATTCCGGATGAAGGACTTATTCCGAATAAAGGATTATTCCGGATGAAGGTTTTTATTCCGGATGAAGGGTGTATTCCGGATGAGCAGTTTTTTCTTAGTTTTGTAATTTCAGATTAGTTTATTTTAAGTTTATGTATTTAAGTTTTAAACTTTATTTTTCCCGCCTTTTTACTTAGTCGCACTTTTTATTTACTTGCCTTTAGTTAAAGTTTGCCTTATTTACTTTTAAGTTTGCCTTTTTATTTCTCGTCACGTTTTTTATTTCTCGTCGTTAATTTCCCGTCAAGTTTTTATCTTTCGGTATTTCTTTTTACCGTTTTTATTTTATTTTTATTGTTTCAAGTCTTTATTTTTAATTAGTGTAGACAACGACAACCATTCTATTTCTTTTCCACCAAGAACAACTGAGTCACACTTTGAACCGGAAATCAATTCGATTAGACCACCACAACGAACTTTAATTTTCTTACCAGGTAAAAAACCTATGTATCAATTCGAAAAGATTCGGACGATAAGATTTTATACTTAGCCAAAAGCTTTGTATCAGAGCTTCTGTAAGTTTCCTCTTAAGGATTTCAACGGCTCGTACACAATCTTCGTTAAAGACAAAGGAGCATCTTTTTCGAGGAGATGTGTAATAGGTCAAGAAATCTTTGAAAAATCCTTGATGAATCGACTATAAAAGCCCGCGTGGCCTACGAAACTCCTAACTCCCTTGACGGTTTTGGGATGAGGTAATTTGGCGATGATGTCTACCTTAGCTTTATCTACCTCAATCCCCGCTTTCGAGACCTTGTGCCCTAAGACGATTCCTTCCTTAACCATGAAATGACATTTTTCCCAATTGAGCACAACGTTGGTTTCCTCACAACGTTTTTACATTCTCTCAAGATTCGACAAACACGAAGTGAACGATCAACCAAACACGGAAAAATCAACCATAAAGACTTCCATCGTCTTCTCGATCATATCATGAAAAATACCCATCATGCACCTTTGAAAGGTTCCCGCTGCATTGCAAAGTCTGAATGGCATTCGACGATAAGCAAACGTTCCATATGGACACGTAAACGTAGTTTTTTCATGATCATGAGGATCGATGGGGATTTGGAAGTAAACGGAAAAACCATCTAAAAAGCAATAAAAATCGTTTCCCGCAAGACGCTCCAACATTTGGTCTATGAAGGGCAAGGGAAAATGGTCTTTTCGAGTGGCGTCATTCAACTTACGATAGTCGATACACACCCTCCAACCGGTCACGAGTCGAGTTGGAATTAACTCGTTGACATCGTTTCGCACAACGGTCATTCCTCCCTTCTTAGGGACACAATGAATAGGACTCACCCAAGGGCTATCGGAAATAGGGTAAATCATTCCCGCGTCAAGGAGTTTAAGGACTTCCTGTATTATGACGACGTGAATTCTGGGTTCACCCTCCTTTGGCATTGGATTGTGGGTTTGTAGTCCTCCTCCATTAAGATTTTGTGGGTACAAAAATTGGGATCGATCCCCTTAATTTCGGATAATTTCCACGCAATTGCCCCTTTGTGGTCCATTAGAACAACGACAAGTGCGGTTTTTTCATCATTCGAAAGATCTTTCGCAATAATAACCGGCAACTTGTCGCCCTCCTCCAAAAATACATATTCAAGATGAGGGGGTAAATCTTTAAACTCGAGGATTGGTGGTTCCGCAATTGAAGATTTGGGCTCGATACTCATAACCTCCTCGGGTGGAGGAAATGGGAAATCATTAAGAAAATCCTTGATAATCGAGAAGTCCTCATCGTTGTCGAGGTCTTCGTCACAAGTACGTGGAACATCATATTCTTCCAACGTAAAATCACCACCTTCAAATGGAGTGAAGGATGGTGTCGAATTATCAAGAATGGGATCAAGCATAATGGGATTGCCAATATATGTTCATCGTCACCAAAACCTAAAACTTCTTGTGAAAATTCCTCGCAAACAACATCGATCATATCAATGAGGTTTATGGTTGCAACGGAATAAACATGAGAAATTGGAGAATTTTGTGTTGCATTTATAACAAGTTCCTCGTCGTTGAAACGTAAGGTGATCTTTCTAGCATGCACATCAATCAACGCCATAGACGTATCTAAAAACGAACGACCTAAAATAAGAGGAACTTGAGGATCCGTAGGAATATCGACAACGATAAAGTCTACCGGATAATAGAACTTTCCCACTTTCACAAAAACGTCTTCGGCCAATCCACATGCGGGAATCGTGGAATGATCGGCCAATTCGATAGACATTAGTGAAGGAGTAAGATTAAGAAGATTGAGCGACTTGAAGATTGCAAGTGGCATCAAGTTAATACTAGCACCAAGATCGGCCAAGGCATAGCATTCTTCCATATCTTGGATTGCACATGGAATCAAGAATTTCTCGGGATCACCGACTTTTTGAGGTATGCGGTTAAGATAAACCGATGAACAATTAGATAATTGTTGCAATTTCTCCTTGTTGTTTATCATACTCTTAAAGTTAGCGGCAAATCGAGGCATCATGACCAAAGCGTCGGCAAAACTTATATTGAAATGCAAATCACGAAACATTTACATAAAAAGCTCAAATTGGTAATTGTCGCGCTCTTGATGTTTCTCCTTTCTTAGTCTCGATGGATAGGGAAAAGGTGGTGTGGGTTTAGGCATAGGCATAGCCTTTGGAATCTCGGGTTCCAATTGTGGTAATGGGTCAATCGTAGGTGTGGCATGAGCGGTACTTCGTGCGATTGGGTCATGCTCCTTTTCGACCACCACCTCGGGTTCTTCCTTAATTTCCTCCACCGTTGGAGTAATTGGTTGAGGAGTCGGTTTCTTATGTGTCTTACCACTTCGTGTGGTAATCACTTTCATCTCTCCCTTAGGGATAGATATCGTGTTACTAGGAAGACTACTCGAAGACGGTTTACACATTATAGCCTCAAACATGGATGAAACTTTATCCTCAAACATAGATTGCCTCTTATCGGCCTTAAGCGTCGCTTGTTTTATTTCATGTTTCCCTTGTTCCATCTTTTGTTGGTTTTGTTGTAACCTAGTTACATTCCCCTCCATTTTGTTGGTATGGATCTTAAGCTCATTTGCTAACTAATTTTTCAACTACTTTTTCAAGTCATTCTTAAACTCGGATCTTAGGCTAATGATCTCTCTTTGAATATTATCAAACCTAGCATCATTTCCATTTGCGTATTCAACAAATTCATTTGGAAGATATTTCAAAGTTTGCAAACTCTTGTTGTTGTTTTGAAAATTATTGTTTTGATTTTTGTTTGAAACTTGATTGTTATTAGCCCCTTGATTCCTATAGTTGTTACCCTTGTAATTGTTTTTGTAACCAACTTGATTGTTTCGATAGTTGTTGTTAGCATTTTGATTGGGAGTAAAACCCGGTGGAGTCATTTGATTAGAGCGGGTAACTTGACCGTTTTAGTTGTAAGTTCCCGTGGTCGCGTAGGTACTCGAAGTGTTACCACCGTTGGTAATGCACTCGGAGAAATCATGACCTCCACCACAATACATGCATGAAACCTCAACCGCTTTAGCCGTAGCGGGAGCACTTTGTTCACCAACTTTGAATTCATTTAAAAGACCTTTAAGCTTATCAAAGATTTTTTTTCCAAATTTGCCTCAATTTGGCAAGCATCGATGGTATTGGAAAATGAAGGTGAAGCCGAAGACGAATCCTTACGAACACTCGATGTGTTACGAGGACTATAGACTTTAGACCTATTCTCAATAATCAACAACGCTTCCTCAAACGTTTTACACAAAAAATTACCACCCGCGGCGGCATTAAGATAATCTCTCTCATGATCATTCAATCCATTGTAAAACGTGTCAATTTGATGCAAGTCGAAAAAACCGTGATGAGGACACTCATATAACATTTCCTTAAACCGATTCCAAGCCGTAGAAAAACTCTCATTAAATTGTTGTGAAAATTTTGAAATCTCGTTTTTCAAATGCATAGTCTTAGAAGGCGGGAAAAATTGGTTCACAAACTTTGAAACGAGATCCTTCCACGTCAATAGAGAATTGGGTGGCTCTTTCTCTAACCAAATTTTAGCGAGCCCAGCTAAGGAATACGGAAAAAGCATCATCTTAATCGAGTCATTAGCAACGTCCTTAAACTTGCAAGTGGCGGTAAGACGATTGAATTGGCGGATATAGTTGTGCGGATTGTCCTTTTCATCACCACGGAATTTGTTGTTTTGGATCATCGACATCAAACCCGTATTAACTTCAAAATTCTTGGCAAGGATGGCGGGAATCACAATAGCCTCTCCATAACCCTCGGTGGGTGCTTGAAGTAACTCCATCATAGTTCGATTAGCCATGGTTGGTTCTTCTTCTACGATAGGTTCGTCAATAGGAGACTCCTCACTAGAAAGGTTAGATGTGGTCTCCTTTCGGTTTTTTCGTTTACATGCACGTCTTGCTTGATTACGAGTAAGCATAAACGTCACGTACAACGTGGGGATGAGCAAAGAAGATTCTTTTTGGTGTTTTTAATTTTTCCAATTTTTTTTTGGGTTTTTGATTGTTTTTACTTTTTTTGGATTTTGGTGAATGTATTTAAGTAGACAAAAATCTACAAATCTCTCCTCAAATTAAATCTCTTGATTAAAGGAGCCTCAAATAATGAAAACCATCACGTGAAGTGAACGCCTTCGATGACTTTAGAACGTTGGTGGAACACCAAAACGTTCAAGAGGGTTTAATCAATTGAAACCAAGAAAATATATATGATACTTGGATAATATGTTGGTTGGCAAACCCTCGATTAGCCCTTTTTATCTAAACACGCACAAGCAAGCGGGGAAACGAGGCGGCACGAAGCACTTAAGAGCCTTTTTCCTTAGGGTATATTTTATAATACCCACCTTATACCCACCTTATAGTTTGTGTTTGTCAAAATTAAGCTTCACGAAAGTAATTATCTATTTTGCCTTTTTTCTTTGTTTGAGATTTGAATACAATGATCGAGTGATGAAATCCCGAATTAAGGTTTTGTTTTCACACTATTGGAGTACTTGTGAATGTATTGTTCTACTTATACAATATAGTAATATTCACATAAAAAACGTAAAACCGATAATACGTATTAGTAGAGTTCTACTAATACAAATAAATATTATGGCTAATATAAAAACAACAATTGTTCAAATCAAAACACAACACGCCTCCCCGGCAGCGGTGCCAAAATGATAGTTGAGTAAATACGTCTTTTAAGAAAAAGAGCGTAATTAGGGTAAGTACGACGGTTTAGGAAAAACGTGCACAAATGACCCAAAAGTGAGTTCGTTCTCAAGGAGGCAAGTGTGTTGTGTAAAGAAATGATTAAGTGTTTGAGATTATATTGATGAGAAAAGAGAATAGAAAAGGATGACCGTTACGATTATGAATAAAACTAAGATGAAGTCGTGCACGTCAAACCGTAGAATATGAAAAAATTTAAAAATTACCCTAAAGATTCCTATAAAATTGAAATAAATCCTAAAAAATGTAATTATAGTTTACAAAAAATCAAAAATCACTCAAACCTTTTATTTAATTAAATATTAATTTTTAATTCTAATTAAAGCCCAAAAAATAAATTTAATTAACAAAAAGCCCAAAATGAGATTTTTCACTTTGTAAACCTCTAAAATGACTTAACTAAGTTAAAAACTATTTTTTAAAATTTTAAAATTAATTAAAACTATTTAAAATGATTAAAAACTATAAAATCTTAAAATAATTCTAAAAATTAATCAAATGACACTAAAATTAATCTAAAAATTTTAAAATTCCTAACTTAATGTATTTAAACTAGGAAAAATGAAAAACTTGCAAAAATCTAAAATTTAATTTTTAATAATAAAATAATAATAAAATATTAATAAAAATCCAAAATTTATAAAGAATTCTAAAAAGTGGCAAACTAGTTTATTTTAACCTAATAAACACATAAATAAACTTGAAATTACTAAAATACCCCTATTGGGCCTTAAAATGGGCTGAATGACAAAACAGGCCCTTAATGGGCTGAAATTAGGCCCAATAAGAAAAACTCCACCAAATAAGCCCAGAATCACCTAATAGACTCAAAATTTGATTTTAAGCAAAAAAGTCTAAAGGCCCAAAAGCTGAAAGTGAGCTTATCACAGCTTAATTGTCAACAGCTTATTCTTAATGGGCTTTTTGGCCCATTAAGCCATAAGCTAATGCCATAAGCTCTAATTTGACACACAAGTTTCTTTTGGGATACTAAAGAGATCTGTGAAAAGAAATTTTGAAAAATCCCAAGAAATATGCCTGAAATAAGCAAAAGCTCTCTTCACAAAACGACAAAATAGTCGTTTTTGAGTTCTAGGCCACCTCAAGTGCTGATTCAAGTTGCAAAAGGTTTTAAATGACTTAAATAAGCAAAATCAACAAAAAGTTTTCAAATAAGCACAAAGAATAAGTTGGAATAAGCAAATAAGCACTTATGAAAAAGTCAAGTCAATTGGTTTTCTAGTCACACTTAAAAGTCAAACCCTAATATGCTCCAGATTAGTTCAATGGGTCAAATGAGGAAGATTGATTACAAAAAATTAGTTTTTGCAAGTCTGGATAAGCCAAAATGGTTTATGAATAAGCTGATGATCAAATTACACTAGCAGTGGCTAGCAACAGGGGAAAGGAGTTCCCACTGGTTGACTATTTTGAATTTTTGTCTTATATGGATTTTTGTTGGATTCAATGAACACCAAGGCACCCTTATAATCAGTGGACTATAAGGAGTCAAGAACAATCACAAAAACATATTTTCAACAAGCCAATTAGTACAGTTTAATCAAGAGATCACCAAATAGCACACAAGCATGTTCATCAGTAGTTTTCACAAAAATAAGCAGTTTTAGCAAGATTAAGCCAACCAAATTGAACCAAATGCACACAGCAGCTTAGATTAATTCAAATGAACATAAATTAACTGGTTTCATGCAATGATTCAAGGTTTAGACAAAGATTCAAGCCAAAGAAAGTTATTGATGAGCAAGAACAAGCAGATTTCAAACTTTGTTGATATACTTGACCACAAGACCAGATTCAAACCCTATGTTAATGCAATAATGCCTAAAAACGTTACTTGCATTTTTTGGTCTCGTTTGGTTTTGATTACGACAATATGTAAAAACAAGCATTTACAAAAACAACGAAAAACGAATTCTTGAGTTCAAGTATTTTTCATTTTACCCATTTTTACTTAAGGTATGAATAAACAAGTACTAACCTTAATCAAGTGATCAAGTGATTTAATATTTTCTTAAAACTCACCTTTTATTAAGTGTGACAAGTTTTTAATTAAACTTTCTTTTTAAGAAAATGTTCTATTAAATTAAATATTTAAAAATTTGAAAATGGCATATTCTTTTTTAATTTTGAATATCCTTTCAGGATATTTTATATTCAGATAAGACCTCCACCACTAAAGGATAAAAAGGGAGCGGAGTCTACTCCGGCGGTTCCCTAGCACCTAGGTGGTTCCTTATCGATAAGGTACCGCCGGCTGAGATAAGGAACCGTGGGCAGATATAGCCGTTGGTCCTTTGTCCTATAAATAGTAGACCTTTCTCAGGTTTTCAATTCACCTCTTTTGTACATAAATTTCCAGATTCAAACATACTTCTTAAATCACTCAAATCCTTGATCATTTGTTTGATTACTACTTGTTTAGAAGTGAATCTATCTCATCCATCTCTTCCTCTTCAAGTGCAAAGAGAAGAACACTATCATTGTGAAGTGTTGAGTCCACCACCAAAGATCCTTTGAAGATCAAATCTTATACATTTGTTGTTGTGTCATAGTTGTGAAGATCCAAGTAGTTGTGTCTATTTGGAAGTTGTGTATGTACTAAGTATAGTTGTGTAGATTGGTCCTAGCTACGATTAGGGCTCGACTTTTAGCTTAGAGTCGGAAATTGGTTAAGCGACGTGTACGGTTTTCTCTACCATAAGGAGCTTGTTGTGTAGTGAACTCTCGAGTAAGGAGTACTCGAGGATGGAGTAGGAACGAGGAGTGAGCTTCGTTGCCGAACCACTATAAATACTTGGTGTTTGGTTTGATCTTTCTTTACCCTTAACTCTTTACATTCTTTATTCTTTCTGCATATACATTAGTTAGTATTAGTTTAGTCACACTATCATTGTTCATATTGTGCATAAGAAGATTTCACATATTTCCTTAAGCCTAAGTTTTTGAAAAAGGATTTTTTGAAAACCATCATTTAACAAGTAAATATAAGAAACTATTCAACCCCTCCCCCCCCCCCTTCTAGTTTCTACAATTGGTATCAGAGAGGGTTGCTCAAGTATTTTTAAAGTATATTGTATTTTAAAACTTGAATCGATCTATGGATTCCAACAAGTACCTAGAAGGGCAATCTATGCAAAGACCACCACTTTTTGAAACCGATAGTTTTATTTATTGGAAAAATAGATTTGAGACTTATGTGAAATCAAAAGATTTAGATCTTTGGCATGTTATTACCAATGGTGATTTTTTACCTTAGCAATTTAATGAAGTTTATAAAACAAAGGAATTGGTCACTTTTGACAAAGCTAATGACGATACTAAAAAGAAACTTTCGAAAAATAATGAGGCTAAAATGGTGATTTATAATGCTTTACCTAAGAAAGAGTATAAAAGGATTTTTATGTGTGAAACCGCTAAAGATATTTGGAACACTCTTTTAGTAACCCACCAAGGTAATAGCCAAGTCAAAGAAAGCAAAATCGATCTTCTTGTCCAACAATATGAACAATTTGTCATCTTAGAAGATGAAGCTATTGATAGTGCTTTTGCTAGATTTAACACTATTATTACTAGTCTAAAAGCACTTGATGAAGGTTTTTCTAGCAAGAAAAATGTTAGGAAGTTTCTAAGGGCCTTACATCCGAAGTGGAGAGCAAAAGTCACGGCGATCGAAGAATCGAAAGATCTCTCAACTTTATCACTTGATGAACTCATAGGAAACTTGAAGGTTCATGAGATGATAATTTTGAAGGACTCGGAATTGGTAAAAACCAAAAGTGAAAGGAAGTCTCTTGCACTCAAAGCCAAGAAGGCACAAAGCGATCATGATAGTTCCTCGGATAGTGATGACGAGGAGTATGCATTGGCGGTGAGAGATTTCAAGAGGTTCTTCAAAAGACGAGGTCAACACGTGAGGCAACCCAACAATGACAAGAAACCTTTCTCAAAGAATCGGTTTGCCAAGAACGAAAAAGGTGATAGGAATTGCTTTAGATGTGGTGATCCAAATCATTTCATTAGTGAGTGTCCAAAGCCTTCACGTGATAAGAATCACACGGCATTCGTTAGCGGTTCTTGGAGCGATAGCGGTGAAGATGTTGATGACAACCCCAAAGAGGAGAAATGTCTTATGGCTCACACTTCTAAAGAGATATTCTTGAGAACTGCTTTGGAACTCGACGAGTGGATTAAGGATAGTGGTTGTTCTAAACACATAACGGGTAATCAAAGTTTGTTCTCGCGCTACAAAGCATATGATGGAGGTAACGTCACATTCGCTAGTAGTCTACGTGGTAATATCATTGGCAAAGGTACGGTTTCTCTTGACTTCATGACTATTGAAAATGTTGAGCACGTAGATAATTTAGGGTTTAACCTTTTAAGCATAGGTCTAATTTGTGACAATAAGTGTAAGGTCATCTTTTCTAAAAATGATAGTGAAATCGTAAAAGATGGAAAGGTCATTGGAAAAGGTGTTAGAAAGCATGGGCTTTATGTCATGAAGGTCAATAAGAAGTCAAAAGACAACTTATGCCTTACGACTATAGATGATAGTTCTACTCTTTGGCATAGGAGATTAGGTAACGCTAATATGCGTCTAATTCAATCTTTAGTCTCTAAGGAGTTGGTAAGACACCTCCCCAAGATGAAGTTTGATAGTCACTTTTGTGATGCTTGCAAAGTTGGAAAGCAAGTTCACTCAAGTCACAAAGCCAAGAATTTGGTTTCAACCTCTTGGTGCTTAGAACTCCTACATATGGATCTCTTTGGACCTTCCGCCATACGGAGTTATGGAGGTAACCTTTATACCCTAGTTATAGTTGACGACTACTCTAGATTCACTTGGACTAGATTTTTGGCATCTAAGAATGAAGCTTTCGATCATTTCGAAATCTTTAGTCGAAGAATTCAAAATCAACTAGGATGTTCAATTGTCTCTATTAGGACGGATCATGGTAGGGAATTTGATAATGAAGTGCAATTTGGTGCCTTTTGTGAAGCTCATGGTATTACCCATAACTTCTCGGCTCCTCGCACTCCAAAATCAAATGGGTAGTTGAAAGGAAGAATAGGACCATCCAAGGGATGAGTAGGACGATGTTAAACGAGCAATCTTTGCCTCAAAAGTTTTGGTGTAATTCCGTGGACACATCGACTTATATTCTCAACCGAATTCTTATTCGACCTTTCCTAGGAAAGACCCCCTATGAGATTCTTAAAGGCAAGAAACCCTCATTGGAATACTTTAGGGTGTTTGAAAGCAAGTGCTTTATCCTCAACACCAAAGACTACCTTACCAAGTTCGACCCAAAGTCTTACGAAGGTATCTTTTTAGGTTATTCCCAAACTAGCAAAGCCTACATAGTCCTAAATAGAACCTCGGGCGTAATTGAAGAATCACTTAACGTGACTTTTGATGAAACCCCTCCTTTAACAAGACACCACCATTGGTTGATGATGACTTGGATGAAGTAGAAGTAGTTAAAGCCAAAGAGGTTAGAAAAATAGGAGTCGCAGACCTTAGTGTTGAAAAGGAAGTAAACATTAAGGAGTCTAAGGATCATACCCTCAATAATATCATTGGTGACTTAAATCAAAGGACCCTAAGATCTCAAGTCCAAAACCAAGGCAACTTCTTTTGTTTCCTCTCCTTGATTGAACCAAATAATGTTAAAGAAGCTTTGACGGATGAGATTTGGGTCATTGCTATGCAAGAAGAATTGAATCAATTCGTTGATAATGATGTTTGGGAACTTGTTCCTCCACCTAGAAATTCTACCATTATAGGAACCAAATGGGTATATAGGAATAAGCTAGATGAGAATGGTGTTGTGTCTCGTAACAAAGCTAGACTTGTAGCTCAAGGCTATAATCAACAAGAAGGGATTGATTATGACGAGACATATGCACCGGTAGCAAGATTAGAATCCACTAGAATCCTTTTAGCCTACGCTTATGCCTTAGATATTAAGCTTCAACAAATGGATGTAAAGAGTGAGTTTCTTAACGGTTTGATCAATGAGGAGGTATATGTGGCTCAACCTCCCGGCTTCATTGATTTTGAGAAACCGGATCATGTTTACAAGCTTAAGAAGGCACTTTATGGTCTTAAACAAGCACCCAAAGCTTGGTATGATAGACTTAAAGCGTTTCTTGTTAAACATGAGTATACCATGGGAATGGTAGACAACACGCTCTTTACTAAGAAGAAAGGTTCTCACCTCATAATCGTGCAAATATATGTTGATGACATTATATTTGGCTCAACTTGTCAAGAATTGTGTGATGACTTTGCCAAAATCATGCATGATGAGTTTGAAATGAGTATGATGGGAGAACTTAACTTCTTTCTAGGACTCCAAATTAAACAAATGGACGATGGTATTTTCTTTAGTCAATCTAAGTAAGTTAAAGAAATGCTAAAGAAATTTGGATTAGAAGAATCTAGACCAATGAAGACCCCAATGGCCTCAGATACTAAACTCACCGTAGATGATGATTGTGAGTCGGTAGACAACGCTAAATATAGAGGTATGATTGGTAGTTTGTTGTACCTAACGGCATGTCGACCTGATATCATGTTTAGTGTTTGCCTTTGTGCTCGCTTCCAAGAGGCTCCCAAAACCTCTCACCTTGAAGCTATTAAGAGTATCTTCTGATACATTAAAGGCACTATACATTTAGGATTATGGTATCCTAAAGGGACCGGCGTAGAAACCATTGTCTACGCGGACTCGGATCATGCGGGAGACTATGTGGACCGGAAAAGCACTAGTGGTGTTTGTACCTTCATGGGTTGTTGTTTAACTTCTTGGTTCTCCAAGAAACAAACCGCTCTTGCGATATCCACTATGGAAGCCGAGTATGTGAGTGCCGGAAAAGCATGCCAACAAGCTCTATGGATGAAGCAAGCGCTTTTTGATTACGGGATTTGTCTTGATGATGTTCCCATCATGTGAGACAATAAAGGTGCTATAGACCTTAGCAAGAATCCCGTGTAACATTCGCGAACCAAGCATATAGAAATTCGTCACCATTTTCTTAGGGATAATGTTCAAAAAGGGAACATTTCAATAGAGAAGGTACCCTCCGAGGATAACTTAGCCGACATCTTCACTAAGCCACTTAAGAGGGAACCTTTTAATTACTTGCGTCTAAGTCTAGGATTAATGGAACATATTCCTTAATTGCTTTCCCTTTATTGAGTCTCTTATTTTCTTTTGAGTCTTTTATCACTTTGAGTCATTGAGTCTCTTAAACTCATCTTGAAAATCTTCGCTTCTCCTTTTTAAAATCCACAAAGTCTCTTTCGAAAATGGTCAAGAAATGTTTTGACATTGTTAATTCAATCCAAAAATGTTTTTCATAGATTCTTGCTATTAATCTCGAGCTTACATAATTCATATGTATGATTCTCTCAAACATAGCAAGAACAAGATAGAATCATGGAGGATCATTGTGTCGTGACTTAAGGTCTTGTCTTACACACCTCCTACATCGATTTTTAAATCCATGTATTTTGGTCAAATCCATATTTGGTGAGTTAGTATGTGTTCTATTTGTCTATCTTTGCTTTTAAGCATATCCCTATGATAAGTTAGACTAGAAAAATAAGATTTGCTGAAAAATCTTCCATCACCACCAAAACAAAGCCTCTGTAGGCGGTTCCATATATGAACCGCGGTCCCTTATCAATAAGGAACCACCGGAAGCAATAAGGAACCGCGTACAGTGCTTCTTTTTTTCGGGTATTCCTGAAATTCCAAATTTCGTCCAACACTTTTGGGAATCTTTGCTTCAACCCTTTGACCACCCCAAAAATACCTTGAGCCTTCCCTATTTAACCATAAGCATTTTGCCATACTTCACATCCCAAAATGTCTTACTCTCCTAATGAAAGTCTTGATTCTCCTTCATTTTCCCCAATTTCTTTCAATCCCAACTCACCCAAGAACACTTTCAATCCAAATTCACCCAAGAACACTCTTAATCACATTTCCCCTACCAAGAATGTTGATTGTGGAACATCTTTTCTTCCACCATCACCCTTTAGTGTTCTTCCTCCTTCTCATGATAATGTCATGCACCATGGGACATATTGTCATTGTTGTCAATATCAACATCTTCCTATGGCACCCATCTATAAGGAGTTGAGCTACATCAAGAGTCTCCTAATTAAGCCCCCTCTTCACTTTGATTATGAGATCTCCACCAAGCCACCACCACCACATTCCGCCACTACCTTGTCTTTCTTATAAGCATTGGTTGCTTATCCACAAGACACCTTATTCAAGCAAATCTTAGAATTCTAGATTAACTAGGATTAGATTTATGCTTTTGGCTTGTTTCCTCTTTCATACATCTTTGTATGACTCTTTTTATTTTATATGACTTCACTTGGATCTTAGTCTTTGTTTTTTCTTCTCTTTTTATTTTTTTTGTGACCTATAGCTATCTCTAGTTGGTTGTCTCTTTTGTTCAACTGACCCTTCTATGTAGCTTGTCACCATATCTCGATTCCTCGGTGCCCCAAGCAAGGGGGAGTAAGCACCAAGGGGGAGTCTTTGCGAAGTCCGTCTCTTCAACACCGGCTTGTGCAACCTTTTTGCTTCGACAAAGGGGGAGAAATGAATAAACTCGTCTTCAAAAATCTTGTTTTTTGTGTGATTGAGTTTATGTATTGTCGGAATCAAAAAGGGGGAGATTGTTAGTGCAATAATGCCTAAAAACGTTACTTGCATTTTTCGGTCTCGCTTGATTTTGATTACGACAATATGTAAAAACAAGCATTTACGAAAACAACAAAAAACGAATTATTGACTTCAAGTATTTTTTATTTTACCTATTTTCACTTAAGGTATGAATAAACAAGTACTAACCTTAATCAAGTGATCAAGTGATATAATCTTTTCTTAAAACTCACCTTTTATTAAGTGTGACAAGTTTTTAATTAAACTTTCTTTTTAAGAAAATGTTTTATTAAATTAAATATTTGAAAATTTGAAAATGGCATATTCTTTTTTGATTTGGAATACCCTTTCAAGATATTTTATATTCAGATAAGACCTCCACCACTAAAGGACAAAAAGGGAGCGGAGTCTACTCCGGCAGTTCCCTAGCGCCTAGGCGGATCCTTATCGATAAGGTACCGCCAGCTGAGATAAGGAACCGCGGGCAGATATAGCCGTTGGTCCTTTGTCCTATAAATAGTGGACCTTTCTCAGATTTTCAATTCACCTCTTTTGCACATAAATTTCCAGATTCAAACATACTTCTTAAATCACTCAAATCCTTGATCATTTGATTGATTACTACTTGTTTAGAAGTGAATCTATCTCATCCATCTCTTCCTCTTCAAGTTCAAAGAGAAGAACACTATCATTGTGAAGTGTTGAGTCCACCACCAAAGATCCTTTGAAGATCAAATCTTATACATTTGTTGTTGTGTCATAGTTGTGAAGATCCAAGTAGTTGTGTCTATTTGGAAGTTCTGTATGTACTAAGTATAGTTGTGTAGATTGGTCCTAGCTACGATTAGGGCTCGACTTTTAGCTTAGAGCCGGAAATTGGTTAAGCGACGTGTACGATTTTCTCCACCATAAGGAGCTTGTTGTGTAGTGAACTCTCGAGTAAGGAGTACTCGAGGAGTGGAGTAGGAACGAGGAGTGAGCTTCGTTGCCGAACCACTATAAATCCTTGGTGTTTGGTTTGATCTTTCTTTACCCTTAACTCTTTACATTCTTTATTCTTTGTGCATATACATTAGTTAGTATTAGTTTAGTCACACGATCATTGTTCATATTGTGCTAAGAAGATTTCACATATTTCCTTAAGCCTAAGTTTTTAAAAAAGGATCTTTTGAAAACCATAATTTAACAAGTAAATATAAGAAACTATTTAACACCCCCCCCCCCCTTCTAGTTTCTACAACCTCAAATCTCTTTAACAGGTTATATAAACTTGATTTAATCACTTGTTATCCCTAAGCATTGATAGGTGTGTAAACACCCATCCTTTTACCACTTAATTCGGGCTAAAATGAGACCAAAACACGTATTTAATATCATTTGTTTGGAATTATGCGTGGTTTTTGTGTTTATTGTGTTTTCAGAGACAACCGGATGAATATTGAAGAAAACATGGGATTGCACGGGTATTACTGAAGAAAAAGACTCAAGACAAAGTCTATTGTCCAAGAGATGCAAAAGATTTGAAGTCACTGGGCCTATTCGAAGATTTATCGAAGAAAAGGACCAAAGATGGAAGATTTATATAAGTCGAAGAAACTCAAGTCTATTAAACGAAGAAATTAAAAGACGAGTTGAATTTAATCGACGACAAATCCCGAATCAGAATCGAAAACGAAAACTTTTCTAAAAAGACAAAAAGACAAGAAGAACGGGAGAAAGCCCACTCACCAACCACAAGACAAGGCTATAAATAGCCCTCCCCTCACACATTTAGACTAGTTTTTAGTTTTTTCTTCTCCCCCATTTCTTTCTCTCTGTTCCGTTTCATCACCATCACCACTAGGGTGATTGGTGATTTTAATCTTTGTTTTCTAAATCTTGTTATTTTAATTCTTGTTTGATCTTGTTAAAACATTAATCATTCAATACAAAGTCTTGTTTAATCTTTCCATTTAATCTTGTTCATCTTCATCTTTATCTTCAAGTTCTTAAGTTTTTTTATTTTTCTTGATTTGATCTTCAAAAGTTGTTGGGATTTATGTTTTTATTGATGGGATTAGTAGTTTATGATTAGTAGATTCTTTGTGATTGATTTATTTTAGTTTTTGGTGAAAAACTTGGTGATTTTTGGATCAAAACCGTGTTTCCTTGTTCTTCGCTTAAGTTTCTGTATCTGGGTTCCCAGAAGTTCCGAATCAATGAACAGTAAGTTCCGAATGAGTTGTGTTTTCAAAAGTTCCGAGTCAGTTAAAAGTTCCGAATGAGTTTACCTTTAAAAAGTTCCGAACCAGTTTAAAACTTCCGAACCAAACAAAAGTTCCGGATGAAGCATTAAGTTCCGAATCAGTTAGAAAAGTTCCGAACGAAGCATAAAGTTCCGAACCGATTTTTATCTTCCGAACCAAAAACTTCCGAACCAGTAAGTTCCGAATCAAGGGGCTTCATTCGGAAGTCCAAAACTTCCGAATCAGCAAGTTCCGGATGAGAGTAAAAGTTCCGAATCAAGAATAAAAGTTCCGAATGAAGGATAAGTTCCGGATGAGTAAAAGTTCCGAATCAAGAGTAAAAGTTCCGAATCAATTTTCTTGTAGTGTTACTGTTTGTCTGTTTACTGTTTCTTTATGTTTATTCCACAATTTATATTTTAACTAATTTGAATTTTAATTTTAATCTTAATTTTAATCTTAAGTTTAATACAAGTCTTTGTTAATCATAATTAAAGTAATTATCTTTGATCTAAATTTTCATTTCCACTTTTTATTAGACTAGAAAACCAAACCCTTTTATTTAGTAACCAAGAACAATCATTCCACTTAAGACCAAGATCAATTCGAGAGGATATCGAGAGAAAATCAAAACCCATACAAAATCATAATATCAAATGGCGCCGCTGCCGGCTCTTCTCGTTAAGATCAAAAGTTTTTTGTGAGAACTTGGATTTTGGGATCCGTTCCCCGTGAACGTTACTTTTTCATAAAAATTTTCAAAAATCCTAAAAAATATAAAATTTTCAAAAATACAAAAAAATTAAAAAACATAAAAACCAAAAATATTTGTGCTTTGTTTCTCTTTGTTCGTTCTTTTGCAGGTGTATGTGCACTCGATCCACGTCATATCAAGAGCCCGAGCCTCTCGATCACTTAGACATGGCCGGTGTACCACCTCCAAACAATAATAATAACAACAACATGAATAATAACAACAACAATGAGCACCTTCCGGATAATCGCCCGATGATTGAATTGCTGCAAGCTCATGTCGATGGCAACACGGATCCAATTGTTATACCACCAATTGCCGCCAACAATTTCGAGCTAAAATCAGGCTTTATCCAGATGGTCTCCGCTCAACCGATCTTGGGACGAACCATTGATGATCCACACGACCATATCAAGAGATTTTTACAACTCACTAACACGGTCAAGTTCAATGGTGTTCCACAGGAGGTTATAAGGTTACAACTTTTTCCCTTTTCTTTAGAGGGACAAGCCCGGCATTGGCTTGCTAAGGAACCGCCACAGAGTATTCTCTCGTGGGCGGATTTGGAAACAAAGTTTATCAACTACTTTTTTCCACCCTCTCGTACTACCGCTTTGCGGAATGAGATCATAAATTTTGAACAAAAGTACGATGAGTCATTCAGTGAATCTTGGGATCGTTTTAAAGATCTTTTAAGAAAATGCCCACAACATGGTTTTACCAAAGTACATCAAATTAATACTTTTTACAATGGTTTAAGCATAAGTGACCAAGATTCACTGAACAGTGCCTCAGGGGGTAATTTATTGGCTAAGACTTCCAATGCTGCTTGGGATATCATTGAGAACAAATCTCGTGTGCAAACCAAGAGTGTTAGGACCAATGTTGCTAGTGCTAGCACTAATGACAGCGACAAGCGATTAGACAAAATCACCACGCTTCTTGAATCGCTTGTCACCCACACCGTCAGCAACAACAACAGCAACAACGCCAAAAACGCTCAAGTGAACGCTGTCAGCCAACCTTGTGAGATATGTGGTGGTCCTCACTCTTACACAACTTGTACCGCCACCCAAGATTACCCTGCTGAGAATGTGAATGCGGCATATGGCACCTATCCTCAACCTGCTTATCAAGCTAGACCTCAAGGTGACCGTAATTTGCTTAGCTATCGATCCAACAACTATCTTTCACCACCTGGTTTCCCTCCTACCAACCCAAACCAACAACAAAACCTTAACCGCCCTCCTCAACAACAACAACAACCTCGACAACCATACATCCCACCTCACAAGCAACAACAACCACCTCAACGTAACAATCAAGTCTACCAACAACCTGCTTACCAACCACCTGCATACAATGCTCCTCCCAACCAAGCCACCACTGCATTACACCAAGAGGTTGCAACCTATATGAGGACCAATGATGTGATTGTGGGAAATCTCCAAGAGGAAGTGCGCAATTTGAAAGCAGACTTGGTCAAGCAAGGAAATGATTTGAGAGCCGATATGAGAAATACGTTGGATAGCCAAACTAATGATCTGAGGAACATGATGGCTAGTTTCTTCCAAGGTAAACAACCCTCTTCTTCGGGTACTCTTCCGAGTAACACCGTTGCGAACCCAAGAGGGGAGATGAAAGCAATCACTACTCGAAGTGGTAAAGGTACCAAGGAACCCGAGCTTCCTATACCTCCACCGGTGGTTGTGACTAAGGAGAACGAGTCGCCTGCTCCTATTCCTCATCCTTCTCCTTCCCCAATTTCTCCACCTCTTAATTCTACCCCTCCTCCACCCGTGGTTTTGAGTGATCCTATTCCCCTAAAGCCTTCCTCTTCTTCCAATATACCTTATCCTTCAAGGTTGAGGAAAGAGAAGCAAAAGAGCAAGGATGATATTCAGGTTTCGAATTTCCTTAAAATGTTCAAACAACTAAATTTCAATATCTCCTTCGCTGAGGCTCTCGCTCACATGCCCAAATATGCCAAAATGTTTAAAGATCTTCTGAGCGACAAGGAAAAGCTCCTCGATATTGCCAACACCCAACTTAATGAGAACTGCTCTGCAGTGCTCTTAAGGACATTGCCAATCAAGCTTGGTGATCCGGGTCGTTTTCTTATCCCTTGCAATTTCCCGGGAGTAGAGAATTGCATGGCCCTAGCCGATCTAGGTGCCAGTATTAATCTCATTCCTCTAAGTGTTTGGAAGCAATTATCTCTCCCAGAGCTAGTCCCCACCAAAATGACTTTGGAATTAGCTAACCGTACGGTTGCTTATCCGGTGGGGATAGCCGAAGACGTCATTGTAGGAGTCGACAAATTCACCTTCCCTGCCGATTTTGTTGTCGTCGACTACGAGATGGACCCCCGTGTGCCACTCATTGTTGGTCGTCCATTCTTGAGGACCGGTCGCACTCTCATTGATGTTGAAGCCGGTGAGCTTATCATGAGAGTGGGTGACGATAAAGTAGTCTTCAACATGGGAAAGCTTTCTAAACAGCCTTATTCTTACGAGAGTGTTAATTGTATTGACGTTCTTGATGAGGCTTGTGAAGAACACTTCAAGGATGCTTGTAAAAACATTCCTACCTCTCTTCCCAATGTTGAGACCGTTTCCTCTATCGACTCATCACTATCTCTATTTGGAGAAAGTGATTTCCTTTGGAAAGATTTGGAAGCCACCTTGGAAGATGTGAAGCAAGACAATGACGATTCTACTGCCAATTGGGATGACGATCTCAGTTTCATTGCAAACCTCCTCAGAGAAGACAATCCTTCCCCTCCATCTCCCACTGTTATTGCTATCGAGACTCCGACTTCGAATACGCCTCCCGTCGACAATCCTCCGGATTTGGAACTTAAGGAGTTGCCACCCCATCTTGAGTATGTATTCCTCGAAGAAGAGAAGACGTCGCCAGTCATCATTGCTAAGGATTTGAAGGATGAAGAGAAAGCCCGACTTGTCGTTGTGTTGAAAGATCATAAGAAGGCTATCGCTTGGAAGATTTCCGATATTCGTGGAATTGATCCTCACTTCTGCACATACAAAATTCTCATGGAGGACGACTTTAAGCCCACAATTCAAAGCCAACGAAGGGTGAATCCAAAAATACATGAAGTCATCAAAACAGAGGTTCTCAAACTTCTTGATGCGGGTATGATTTACCCTATTTCGGATTCACCATGGGTTAGTCCAATCCATTGTGTGCCCAAGAAGGGCGGAATAACCGTTGTTCCCAATGAACACAACGAGTTGATTCCCACTCGTCTCGTTACTGGGTGGAGAGTTTGTATAGACTACCGCAAACTCAATGATGCCACGAGAAAGGATCATTTCCCTCTACCTTTTATGGACCAAATGCTTGAACGATTAGCGGGTAATGAATATTACTGCTTTCTTGATGGTTTCTCGGGTTATTTTCAAATACCCATCGATCCCCAAGATCAAGAGAAGACTACATTCACTTGTCCCTATGGCACTTTCGCTTACAAAAGAATGCCTTTTGGCTTATGTAATGCGCCCGGGACTTTCCAAAGGTGCATGTTAGCTATCTTCCATGACATGGTTGAACAAACCATGGAAGTCTTCATGGATGATTTCTCGGTCTTCGGGGATTCCTTCTCTGCTTGCCTTGCCAATTTGGAACGTATGCTCAAGCGGTGCGAAGACACTCGCCTAGTTCTGAATTGGGAAAAATGCCATTTTATGGTAAAAGAAGGCGTCGTGCTTGGACATAAGATCTCGAAAGCCGGTCTTGAAGTAGACCGTGCTAAAGTCGATGTTATCGCAAAGTTGCCTCCACCTTCAACCGTGAAGGGTGTGAGAAGTTTTCTGGGTCATGCGGGCTTCTACCGTCGATTCATCAAAGATTTTTCCCAAATCGCTCGCCCGATGACCCACCTCTTGGAAAAAGATACTCCTTTTATCTTTTCCAAAGAGTGTCTTGAAGCCTTTGACTCGCTTAAGGATAAGCTAACTAAGGCACCCGTCTTGGTTACCCCTAATTGGGAGCTTCCCTTTGAGTTGATGTGCGATGCTAGCGATTTTGCTATTGGAGCGGTTCTTGGACAAAGAGTGAACAAACACTTCCAACCGATCCATTACGCTAGCAAGACGATGACAGGGGCACAATTGCATTATACGACAACCGAAAAAGAGCTTTTAGCTGTTGTCTATGCTTTTGAAAAATTCCGCCCCTATCTTGTCCTTTCTACCACCATTGTGTATACCGATCATTCCGCGCTGAAGTACTTGTTAACAAAGCAAGATTCCAAACCAAGACTTCTTCGCTGGGTTTTGCTGCTCCAGGAATTTAAAACCGAAATCCGCGATAAAAAAGGAGCAGAAAACCTAGCCGCGGACCATCTTAGCAGACTTGAGGATCCTTACCAAGGGGATCATCCGACCAAAGAAATCAATGATTCTTTTCCCTTGGAGACCTTAATGTCTATAAACTCGAAGCCGAATGAAACCCCGTGGTTTGCGGACTTTGCAAACTACTTGGCGGGTGGAATTCTCAAGGAAGGGTTGACGTCCCAACAAAAGAAGAAGTTCTTCACCGACATCAAGACTTACTTTTGGGACGACCCTTACCTATTCAAACAATGTGCTGACCTGATTATTCGCCGATGTGTTGATGGACCGGCAGCGTCTGAAATCCTTAATGCTTGCCACAAAGGACCCACCGGTGGTCACTTTGGTCCCAACTACACCGCTAAAAAAGTGTTTGATTCCGGATTTTATTGGCCCTCCATATACCGTGACGCTCACGATATGGTTAAACGATGTGATGTTTGCCAAAAGCAAGGCAAAATCACACATAAAGACGAGATGCCTCAGAATTTCATTCAAGAGTGTGAAATTTTTGATGTTTGGGGTATCGACTTTATGGGGCCATTCCCTTCGTCTAAAGGAAACAAATACATCCTTGTAGCCGTTGACTACGTTTCAAAGTGGGTTGAAGCCAAAGCTTTGCCTACTAATGACGCAAGGGTGGTTTGTAACTTTTTGAAAGCTCTTTTCGCTAGATTCGGTGTGCCTCGCGCCATTATTAGTGATCGTGGGACTCATTTCTGCAATGACCAATTTGCTCGAGTCATGGCTAAGTACGGTGTAAATCATCGTCTTTCCACAGCCTACCACCCACAAACTAATGGCCAGGCTGAAATATCAAACCGAGGGCTGAAGTGAATTCTTGAAAGGACCGTGGGAGAGCATCGTGCCTCATGGGCTGATAAACTTGATGATGCTTTGTGGGCTTTCCGTACTGCTTACAAGACCCCGATCGGCTGTACGCCTTATCGTCTTGTGTACGGGAAAGCGTGCCACCTCCCCATTGAGTTGGAGCACAAGGCTTACTGGGCCTTGAAGTGGGCTAATTTTGATATAAACAAAGCCGGTGACCTACGCAAGATCCAACTCAATGAGCTGAATGAACTCCGTAATGAGGCTTATGAAAATTCTTTGATCTATAAGGAAAGAACTAAGCTCATTCACGACTCCAAGATCAAAAACCGAGAGTTCCATGTTGGAGACAAAGTCTTACTTTTTAACTCTCGGTTGAAAATCTTCTCGGGAAACCTCAAATCTCGTTGGTCCGGCCCATTCACCATTGCCCAAATTTTTCCATATGGTACTCTCGAGCTCGCTCAACCTGATGGACCAAATTTTAAGGTGAATGGCCAACGAGTGAAGTTGTACTTTGGTGAGGACACCTCTCAGGAGGTGATTCCATCCCTCACCACGTTCCCCATGAACTAATTTTGGGTCGAGCCAGGCTCGTGACTCGGTTATCAAAAACAAGCGCTCCTCGGGAGGCAGCCCGAGTATCTATCCTTTTATGTTTTAATCCCCTAAGTGTAGGGGGGGACTTCTATATGTGTTTGTCTTTGTGTGGTGTGATTACAGGGATAAGTGCACTCTTGGAATCTTTAAAGAACCGTGCTCCCGTGTTATCCAAAATCCGGTTCTATCTCTCAACTATCGTGATTCAATTTTCTTCATACTCACATTTGAAATTGACCACTTTAGTCGTCTCTTCCTTAACTTGAGTTAACCAACGTGCACAATGTCATAAGTGTAGGGGAAACTTTTCCCACATGCTTAAACATTGAGGACAATGTTTATCTTAAGTGTAGGGGGGACTTCTATCGAAGTTTTAAGTGGACTTTTCCATGAAAATGCCTTCTATTAACCGGAAAATCCTATTTTTCAACATTTTTCAAATTTTTTATTAACTTTGGCCATTTAGTTGTAATTTTTAAATTTTTATCATTGCTTTCATATGTATATATTCCGCAATAAAGTCAAAAATATTAATAAAGTGGTGTAGCTAGTTTAGAAGTCTTTGACATATTAGGCCCGTTGCGTTTATTTTGACTCAACCCGAATAGACTTATCCAAGTTTATTCTAGCTAGTATCCTTAACCATGTAGACCTTAATTGGTTTATTAGGCTAAGTGTCCACGAGTCTCATTACTTGAGATTTTAAATTGTGGAGGACGAGAAATGATAGAGTCAATTATAAGTCGGTATTCTTGCGCAAGCTCACTTGGTGTAATTATTTGCCTATTCTCCCATCACTTGCTAATAATTTATCTGCAATAAGTAAGGTCGTACGATTTGAAAAGTTACTTAGCTTCTAGCCCAAGATCGTTTAAAAGTTGCTCGGTAATGATAAGAGTTCATAGCCAAGGCATAACTTATGAAGCGGGGCGCGAAGATTGGCGAGTCCGAAAAGGCCCTAACAAGGCATGAGGATTCAATTTTATTGCTGAAGATCCAAAGTGATGTGAAAAGCATTATTCCTAAAGTCAATATGAAGGATCAAGACTCACGACGAAAAGCAATCAACTCCCATAAAGATCATGGAGAAGTCTATCCGAAAAGACCCTAACAAGGTATGAGGATAAATAGATCCAAGTCCGAAAAGGAGGCGGATCGTTGTATCTCAAAATCCCAATTAGAGATTGAAGAAATAATCATGAAGTCGTGGTCAACAAAGTTGGAGTACCCCTCAAAAGTCTCCAAGCGAAGAAACTCTATTATGATGAGAAGACCATTACCTCAAGAACGTCTCTCGAAGATATGAAGTATGAAGTACATGCCAAATATCGGCCCGAGAAAGGTCTCAAATCGTGAACCAAGTTATGCCAAGATATGAACTTTTTGATATCCCGAGAAGCAGTTTTAAGAGATTTTTTCCTTTAGCTAACTATTGATCAAATCGTCCTACTTTGCTTTCAGCCCTAATAAACTATCGAAATAAGTCCAAAAATGCATCTTCATGATCATTCTAAGACAAAAATAAAATATAAGAGATACACCTAGGAATAAGGGAGTTTAAGCATTTAATTAAGCCATGTGTGTAAGTGTTTGAATTGCTAACTTATAATAACAATGATCTCGTTTTTAAGCTTAGTTTGGGGAACGTGAAACTTGAGGGTGATAAATCTTCGCAGCACCAAAGCCCTAATGTAAGTCATCGATTTCTTTGCAAGTTATTTCCATATAGCTATTTTCAAGTGAAAATGGTTTTCTATCCTTTTGATTCCTTCAAAGTCTTAATTTCCTTTAGTCCTTTAATTTTTGTTTAGTAGTATTTTAAATAAGGCCAAGGTTGATTAAATATGAGAAAAGTGTAAGCTTGCTTTATCACTAAGCATTGCATGAGGGCATGGCAATGGTTAAGTGTAGGGGATTTGATAGGTGTGTAAACACCCATCCTTTTACCACTTAATTCGGGCTAAAACGAGACCAAAACACGTATTTAATATCATTTGTTTGGAATTATGCGTGGTTTTTGTGTTTATTGTGTTTTCAGAGACAACCGGATGAATATTGAAGAAAACATGGGATTGCACGGGTATTACTGAAGAAAAAGACTCAAGACAAAGTCTATTGTCCAAGAGATGCAAAAGATTTGAAGTCACTGGGCCTATTCGAAGATTTATCGAAGAAAAGGACCAAAGATGGAAGATTTATATAAGTCGAAGAAACTCAAGTCTATTAAACGAAGAAATTAAAAGACGAGTTGAATTTAATCGACGACAAATCCCGAATCAGAATCGAAAACGGAAACTTTTCTGAAAAGATGAAAAGACAAGAAGAACGGGAGAAAGCCCACTCACCAACCACAAGACAAGGCTATAAATAGCCCTCCCCTCACACATTTAGACTAGTTTTTAGTTTTTTCTTCTCCCCCATTTCTTTCTCTCTGTTCCGTTTCATCACCATCACCACTAGGGTGATTGGTGATTTTAATCTTTGTTTTCTAAATCTTGTTATTTTAATTCTTGTTTGATCTTGTTAAAACATTAATCATTCAATACAAAGTCTTGTTTAATCTTGTTCATCTTCATCTTTATCTTCAAGTTCTTAAGTTTTTTTATTTTTCTTGATTTAATCTTCAAAAGTTGTTGGGATTTGTGTTTTTATTGATGGGATTAGTAGTTTATGATTAGTAGATTCTTTGTGATTGATTTATTTTAGTTTTTGGTGAAAAACTTGGTGATTTTTGGATCAAAACCGTGTTTCCTTGTTCTTCGCTTAAGTTTCTGTATCTGGGTTCCCAGAAGTTCCGAATCAATGAACAGTAAGTTCCGAATGAGTTGTGTTTTCAAAAGTTCCGAGTCAGTTAAAAGTTCCGAATGAGTTTACCTTTAAAAAGTTCCGAACCAGTTTAAAACTTCTGAACCAAACAAAAGTTCCGGATGAAGCATTAAGTTCCGAATCAGTTAGAAAAGTTCCGAACGAAGCATAAAGTTCCGAACCGATTTTTATCTTCCGAACCAAAAACTTCCGAACCAGTAAGTTCCGAATCAAGGGGCTTCATTCGGAAGTCCAAAACTTCCGAATCAGCAAGTTCCGGATGAGAGTAAAAGTTCCGAATCAAGAATAAAAGTTCTGAATGAAGGATAAGTTCCGGATGAGTAAAAGTTCCGAATCAAGAGTAAAAGTTCCGAATCATTTTTCTTGTAGTGTTACTGTTTGTCTGTTTACTGTTTCTTTATGTTTATTCCACAATTTATATTTTAACTCATTTGAATTGTAATTTTAATCTTAATTTTAATCTTAAGTTTAATACAAGTCTTTGTTAATCATAATTAAAGTAATTATCTTTGATCTAAATTTTCATTTCCACTTTTTATTAGACTAGAAAACCAAACCCTTTTATTTAGTAACCAAGAACAATCATTCCACTTAAGACCAAGATCAATTCGAGAGGATATCGAGAGAAAATCAGAACCCATACAAAATCATAATATCAAGCATGCATACAATCTATGTGTTACCAAGATCTTAGGTCAAAACAAGCAGATTTCAACATGATATAGCACAATCGAGAAAATAATGTTCAAAATCCAAAAACTTGCAGTCAATAGCACACAACCAAGTATTTATCAGATACAAGCAATAAACAACACTTAACACCTACTCAAAATCAATTTGCAAGCCTAATTCTGTAAACCCAAACATCCCTTAACTTTTTCAATCCAAGATTTAACAAAGCAAATTTGTGTTTCAGTATTACACAAGCCTAATCTAGCATCATATCATCAATATTATGCAGTATCAAGCATATTCAAGCCACAAAAACACCTCTTATAACAGCAGAACACAAAATCACACAAATCAAGTGCTTTTATTTGGGTAAGAAGGCTCAAACTTCATGAATGTACATCCACATCATGAATTTTTGAGCTTATGTGCATAGCTTAACAAGGCACAAGTTTCCACAAAGCTGCTAAGAGTAACAAGGTTAGAACAAGTAATATTCAAAACTGAGAATTGAAAAATAAATCTGATTAATGCAACCTTTGTACCCGCTCCTTGATTATCCCCAAACCACAAGCTTACAACACCTTGATAATCTTCTTATCAGGGTGCTATAATCACTTACAATTCAAAAATTCTAAGGATGTACCAAAGAGCTTAGCAAAATATTAGATTTTTGGAAAATATGCAATTTCTTGCAGAATGTTTAAAAACAGGTTTTAAGACTTATCAAACACAAACATGTAACAATAATAAGCAAGGAATTAAGTTGGCACTTGGATTTCTTCAAACATTCAAACAAATTTTCATTAAGATTGAAAAGGGATGAACAAGGAAAAACCAAGAGCAAAGACTAATGTTGGACGTCCTATGCCTTATATATGCTACATTTGTGAGCTAGAAAGCTTAAAAACTATAAAACCCAAGTGCTTGATCTCCCCAAATTGCCCTTGCAGTCTTGAAAATTTGAATACATGTGAACTTTCCTTGGCAACTTGTGAGGGTGTAAATGTGGTGGAAATATGATCAATGGCTCATATTAAGCTTAAGTTGTAAGCTTAAATGTGAGTAGTAGGATGGCTGGCACAATTTGGCTTCTTCCTCAAAAGTTGTACAGTAGGGTGATACATGTGAGCATATGAGTGACGTGGCAAGTGGTTCACAGGTTGGGTTATGATTAGAACCACCCTAATCTTAAATCTTGAAGGTTTGGAGGTCTAATTTCTGCTTAAACACAAATGCCCAAATTGTGTTCTTAGTGTGAATAGTGATGTTTAATCAGTTTTGGGTTTAAAAAAAGTTGTTAAGCGCCATTTTCAAACTTAATTAATTAAGTTTGTTAATCCGGTTGTGAGTGGGATGGTGATGTGGAAGGATGGTGGGCTGTGATTGGTGGAGAGTGTGTAGTGGGGCATGTGTCATGGTGTGGTTGGTAAAGGTAAGGTTCCTTGTCTGCCAGTTTTAGCCCCTCATTTCTTTCTTTCTTGTCTTTTGAAGTTTTAATAGCAAAAACCCGAATCCCTTTGTAATGGAAGTTTTAGTTTTCTCACTTTTGCCCCAAATATCTTTCCAAAAGTATTTCAAGGGTATTTGTTGTAATTTGGTGATTCTTGAAGGGCTGTTTTGGCATTTTCTACAAACTTTATGGTCTTGACTTGTATTGTTGACTTCTTGGAGGACTAATATTGACAAGTCTTCATTTATGAGGGACCATTCTTGCCCATTCTTCAAAGTCTAGGGTCCTATTTGCAATTTGACAAACTTTAAGGACCAATCTTGTAATTATGAATAAACAAGGGTTTAAAGTGTCAATTCTTCTATATTAGAAGACCCTTTTTGTACAATCTTCAATTATTCAAGGGTTATTCTTAGAAAATCACCATTAGGGCTTGGTTCATTGTGCGGCTTCCATTCCCGTGTTCGTTTTTGCTTGTTTCTTGTGATCTTTTGCCATATTCTCAATATCCGTACCTAAAATACACATGTAACAAACACAAGCATATATTTGGCATATTTCATGATATTTTATGCATTTTAAGCTAATTTTGGACGATTAGACTATGTATAAAAGTAGTCTCATCAGGGAGCATTTGTGTTGATACATGTTAGTTGCATTAGTGTTTGAGGGCCATATGTATTCTTTAGTTTTTTTTATTGGTCCACTTTCTTTAATTTCTTGTTGTTAAAGTGGATGTCTTTGTATTGTTGTTTTTGTTGGTTTTATATATATTGCCTTTAAAAAAAATACTGAAGGTTGTAATGGTTAATAATTAGAAATGTATATGTTGTTGAAATAGGGTATGATATATATTTATAAGAAATTTATTACTACGTACACAAGTTGGTAAATGTCATCTTGTGAAAGAGCAATGATGTTTTCTTTTCTAAAATCTGGTTTTTACAGTTGAATAATAAATTTTGTAACATTATGTATGTTTGGTAGATAAATAATTGCAAAACCATGTAAAAGCTTGCAACGCCTTTTTAATTATGGCAAATCGTTCGATTTTTAACACAATCTTGGTGAAAGACCATGGTTTTTAAGTGCCACATCGTTTATGCAACGATAGAGGTGATAATTCTAAGCATGTTTAAGTTCTAACGGACGAATTATAAAATGTTTAGCCATGCTCCAAGCAAAAACCTGTAGTTGATGTAACTAAACTCAACAAGTTCCTACAGCTCCACGACGTAGTCGCTCTAATAGAGTTCCAATGTTCCATCGTCCAAAAACCACAATCTGTTTTAAAATAAACGTACACTTGTCATTTGAAATGGGAAAACATGTTTGTACAGGACACGCCTAAGAGAGTATGACCTATGTGCGAAATATTAAAGCGGTCAGCACTCACAACGAGAACACACATTTGAAAAGTAGTCACGCAGGCAGTGACAGAAAAAAATTAACGTGACACTAATGCGGCAACAATCCCTGGCATAAGTCAATTTAAGATGCTTAGTGCTCTAACGATATCATGAATTAGATAACTCAAAAAATGATACTGTATACTGTACAAGTTATTAGTAATACCACAAGTATGGTAAGAAATGTAAAATGTTGGAAGTTAAAGTATGGAAGGAAACAGTTACTTGAAATAGTGTTTACAGGTTTAGGAAGTTGGAATTTGGATGTCTCGCGTGCAAGTGTAATCTCTTACGTGCCAGCAACTACTTCCTTCATACTTAGGGTATGTTTGGCGCGTGAGCTTATCAGAGCTTATCGTAGCTTGAGTTTATTGTTTTAAAAAAAAACTATTATTAAAAATAAGTCTCGTTTGGTTGACAAAGCTCGAGGGAGCTTGTTAAAAAAAATAAGCTCTTAAATGACATGCTAGTTAAAGTAGCATGTGAAATAAACTCAAGTTACATGCTCCAGCATCCAGCTCCAGAAAACCGCTCCGACAATCCGTTCCAGCTCCTAAGAATGCCAAACACACCCCTAGTACACATGCTTTATTCTTCTTACCACCTCCATACTCTTCTTAACTTAGGGTGTGTTTGGCATTCTTAGGAGCTGGAGCGGATTGCTGGAGCGGGTTGCTGGAGCTAGACGCTGGAGCATGTAGCTTGAGCTTATTTCACATGCTACTTTAACTAGCATGCCATTTATGAGCTTATTTTTTTAACAAGCTCCCTCAATCTCTATCAACCAAACGAGATTTATTTTTAATAGTAGCTTATTTTTTAAAAACAATAAACTCAAGCAACGATAAGCTCTGATAAACTCACGCGCCAAACATAGCCTTACAAGAAAATAACATATAACACCATTTCTTCTATAAATATATATAAACCCATAATGCATGTTCTTCTATCACGTTTATATATAAACCATGTGACCTGTTAACTCTTTAGACGTTTGATGTCGTAACTGTTAGTTCATGCTCGTAGGAGATAGACAAATGTGACTGAGGTGTGTGAGCCTATTGGGGGCACACACATCAAACACTAAAGCACGTTTTTATACTTCACGGAAAAAACCTTCTGTTAATAGAATGTTTGGACATGGTGAGAACTAAGACACATATCTCTACTTTGAGCTTATCCCTTGCTGGCTTCAGAAGCTTCTAGAGATAGTTCTAAGTGTCTACATTCAGCTGTACTTAGGAGATAAGGATTGGTGAGAGTTGTGATTGACATAGGACTTGAGTTTGATAAGGATTAAAGTTTATTTTTTATCCTTATCATACTTAGGGTTGTGAGGGTATAAATACAACCTCAACCCATGCTCATAGCCACGAAATTACAGTTGCAAAATCTGTAAACCTTGCCTCTC
Organism: Glebionis coronaria; assembly: GCA_025667525.1. Taxonomy (NCBI): domain Eukaryota; kingdom Viridiplantae; phylum Streptophyta; class Magnoliopsida; order Asterales; family Asteraceae; genus Glebionis; species Glebionis coronaria. Next base: position 493,445,379 of record CM046874.1, read on the forward strand.
CTTCTCTCTTATTAAAACTGATTATAGCTTAAACCCCATTCTAGGGTTTTGATCATAAACCTTCCTCAATCTCTTGCATACGGGTATCCAAGGGATTTAAGCTGTTTTGGGACGATTGTTTAGTCCCTATAGAAGGTTCATAATCACTGTGTTTCAATTGGTACGGCGAAACATCAAGAGAAGCTCTTGTTCTCTTGATTCTGAGCGTTCTCGGACAGAAAGCTTCTGTGCAGATCGGACAGTGTTGTCCGATATCTTACAGCAAAGGGAAAAGTTCTCAGGTAAAGCTTATATCTCAGACAACAAAGCAGTTTCAGGCTGTTTAGGTTTTTGAGGTCCGGAACGGGTTTTGACACACGGTATTTGGGTATACGTGAAGTACGGCTAGCATTCCGAACGTACTTGTTTGACGTGTTTGTGTGAGAAACCGTAGAGGTGGTTTACTTTAGCCACTTATTTGTTTCATTTGCTTTTGGACGAAGGTTAGTTTTCGCGTTTCCTTTATTATTTATTATTAATTACGTGTTAATCATAATTGCTCAAACTAGATCCATTCCGCTGCGCACTCGTAGTTACATGGTTAACTAGGTATTAAATCCCCACAGTGGCATCACGAGTCATGCTCGTTTAGTGGTTATGGGTTACACGTTTTAAATAAACACGCGAAACCGCATGCATGAAACCTAATTTAGTTATTTGTTTTATTTTTATTTGACAATTAAATTGTGTACTTGTCATTAATTATAAAAAATAACAAGATGGTAATTATTAAAATTAATTGTTAATTAGAAACATATAATTAAAATTAAATGGTTAATTAGAATACATAAAATAATTAAAAAAATTAATAGTTAATTGTTTTGCCATGATTATTTTATGTGTTATCCGGCTATAAGACTCACTACAATCACGTAATGTGATGCATGGGGCGATTTAGGCACTTGATGAAAACCTAATGAGAGTCTTATGGTTCTTCGTTTGGGGAAGACTCTTCGGGGTCTCGGATTTATGTGTTTACTTAATGTCTTATGTTTGTTGTATTTGTTTTCCTAATTGCATTATTGTTACATGTTTTTTCAAAACACCTAAATTACATGCAATATGGATAAATACTTATAGAGAAACATGACATTGAAATTGGTCAATATTTTACACGCCTAAATACATGTTCATTGTGACCGGTTATGTGTTACGTGGAAAAGTGTTTTATAAAATAAAAGGACCTAAACACTATTGAAACACGCTTTCATGAAAATAAAAACTGGACGCTATGGACTCATGGGATGTACGGCTCACCCACTAGAACAAACTATAAGGCGGGTATAAGCCGGTGCGCACAGTCACACCTAAAGGATATCCGACTATTGCCTTGCGCTGGTCTGGTCCTGCGCTTGCTTGCGAGTTCGATTGGAGCTACCGTGAACCATCGTAGATCACTACAGTGTCATTACTAAAAGTTTTTAAAAATCGTGCTACAAAGTTGTTTACATGCTTCTTTGTACACATGTTTTACCACATTTATGTGTTATACCCTATGTGAAATTTAAGTGTATGCCAGCCAACTAAGAACACGTGCATTTGATTTGGCTTCTCTGGACAGTCCTAAGGGCCTTGTCAAACCCATGGCAAATTTTTCACGACGGTCAGACCCTGTGTGATATTTGCATGTTCTTGCTTGGTTAACTTAACTCGAGTATGCACGGTCAGACCCTGGACCCGAGGCATAAGATGAGACTGAACATGCTCATGAAACTACTACCGTTTTACTAGTGTCTTGAACGGTCTCATAAAGTCTAAGAGTTGCATGTTATGCAATTAACGCTCGTCGCTTACCTCTTGCCCCACTTGTTTACATATTGGACAGTCCTTTTGTAAGAGTGGGAGTACAAGATGGATCTTAGTCTTAATTAGTAATTAATTGGGTAGTTAATTCTATTAAGAATGTAATTATCGAAAATACTAATTGTTTGAACTTTTTAATTGTAGATGACTACCAATGTCGGAAACAATTCGGTACTCAGGAGTTTCTTCGAGAAACACAAACTCACTGGGCCTAACTTCATTGATTGGTACCGCCAGTTGCGCATTATCCTATCAGCTGAAGACAAGGAACAATACTTGGAACATCCAATTCCTGCTGCACCTGTTGCAACTCCTGGTCACCAAGTCCCTCCCGATGCTCTTGCAGCTCATGCTGCTTGGGTCAAAGGGTCAAAGGACATTGCTGCCCTTATGCTCATGACTATGGACTTAGAGATCCAACGAAATCTAACCCATCTCGGAGCATATGACATGTTGCAGGAGCTGAAAACCATGTTTTCTCAGCAAGCAGAACAGGAACTTCTTCAAACTGCGCGTGAATTTCACGCGTGCAAGCTTGAGGATGGTCAAAATGTAGGCTCATATGTTCTTAAGATGAAGGGCTACATTGAGAACTTGGAGCGTCTTGGTCACCCCGTGACTGTCAGCTATGGAATAAGCCTGATCTTGATAGGCCTTTCCAAGGAGTATGACAGTTTTGTTCAAAACTTCCACATGCATGGCATGGGGAAGACTGTGAATTCGGTGAATGAACTGCATGCCATGCTTAAACAACATGAGCAAACACTTCCCAAGAAGGTTGTTTCACCTGCACTTCATAATGTGCGTGCAGGCAAGGTCCAGAAAAACCAAGGTAGAAAACCGCCTAAGGCTGCGAAGGGGAATTATGGTAATGGAAAGAATAAGCTGGCTTATGCTCCCGAGCACAAACCATCTTATGCTCCCAAGAACAGAAATCCTCCACCACCCAAAAAGGATAATCCTGCTAAGGACGACCCCTGTCACAAATGTGGTCAGATAGGTCATTGGAAACGGAACTGTCCCGAGCACTTAGCCGAGTTGCAGAAAAAGAAGAGGTTGTCTCAAGAAGCCAACACTTCAGGTATTTTCACTATAGAACTATATTCCCTTCCGAGTAATTCGTGGGTATATGACACTGGTTGTGGTACTCACATTTGTAATAATACTCAGGGTCTAAGGGGAAGTAAGAAGCTGAATCCAGGAGCTTTGAATCTGTACATGGGCAATGGTCAACGTGCAGGAGTCGAAGCTATTGGAAATTATCATTTATGTCTCCCTAGTGGATTAGTTATTGTTTTAAACAATTGTCACTATGCTCCCTCTATCACTAGAGGGATTATTTCAGTTTCTGGTTTGTTTAAAGATGGTTTTGTAAACTGTTTTGATTCGAATAATGCAATTTCAGTTTCTAGGAATAACGTTGTTTATTTTACTGCTACTCCCCGAGGGGATGGCATTTATGAAGTTGATATGTCTTGTTCTAAAACAAATGATAGTTCTATGTTTGCTGTTAGCAATAAAAGAGCCAAATTAACTTTGGACTCTACTCTCTTGTGGCATTGTCGTCTTGGACACATAAGCAAGAAACGCATGGAGAAGTTGCAACATGATGGACTTCTCACCTCAACTGACATTAAGTCATTTGAAAAGTGTGTCTCTTGTATGTCTGGGAAGATGGCAAGAAAACCCTATTCACATCAAGTGGAAAGGGCTAAAGATCTACTTGGACTAATACATACTGATGTTTGTGGCCCATTTAGAATCATGTCAAGGCAAGGAGCTAACTACTTTGTCACTTTTACTGACGACTTTAGTCGGTATGGTTATGTTTACCTGTTAAAGCATAAACATGAAGTGTTTGAGACATTTAAAGTGTTTCAAAAGGAAGTAGAAAATCAACTCGGTAAGACCATAAAATCACTACGATCTGACCGTGGAGGTGAATATATGAGTCAAGAGTTTTTGGATCATCTTAAGGAGCATGGGATTATTGCCCATCGAACTCCTCCCTACACACCTCAACATAATGGGGTGTCTGAGAGGAGGAATCGAACACTGCTAGACATGGTTCGATCCATGATGAGTCAAACTACTCTTCCAAAGTCCTTTTGGGATTATGCCCTTGAGTTTGCTGCACGCATACTCAACATGGTTCCAACTAAGAAGGTTGAAAAGACACCATACGAAGTATGGCATGGGCAAGCCCCTAAGTTGTCTTACTTAAGAGTCTGGGGTTGTGAAGCTTTGGTTAAACGTGATACGATGACCAAACCTGACAAACTGGAACCCAGATCTATTAAGTGTATCTTTGTAGGATACCCAAAGGAAACGATGGGATATTCCTTCTACTACCCACCTGAGAACAAAGTTATTGTTGCTCAGAATGCTGAGTTCTTTGAGAGTAATCTCTTAGATCAAGAAGCAAGTGGGAGTATAGAAGATCTTGAAATTATTCAAGATGAAGATACAAATCCTTCTGATGACACTGGCTTAGATCATGATGAGGATGATCAAGAAATTGAAGAACCTCAAAGTGATATCAATCCCATTCGTAAGTCCTCTAGGACACGCCGTGCACCAGATCGAATGTGTTTATACGTCGATGCTGAGGAGCATGAGTTAGGGGATCTTGGAGAACCCGCTAACTATAAAGCTGCATTATTGGATCCTGAATTCGAAAAATGGCTTAATGCGATGAATGTGGAGATGCAGTCCATGAAAGATAATGATGTCTGGGTATTAGTTGATCTTCCTCCTAACGGTAGAACCGTTGGTAGCAAGTGGCTATTCAAGAAAAAGACTGACATGGATGGCAAAGTACACACCTTTAAAGCTCGTCTTGTAGCAAAGGGCTTCACTCAAACCTACGGGGTTGATTATGAAGAGACCTTTTCTCCTGTAGCAGACATTAGAGCTATAAGGATTCTTATAGCCATAGCCGTGTTCTATGACTATGAGATTTGGCAAATGGATGTCAAAACCGCTTTCCTCAATGGACATCTTTCCGAAGAAGTCTATATGGTGCAACCTGAGGGTTTTGTCGATCCTAAATATCCTAACCGAGTATGCAAGCTCAAGCGTTCCATTTATGGACTTAAGCAAGCATCTAGGCAATGGAATAAGCGTTTTGATGATGAGATTAAGAAATTCGGTTTCACTCAGAATCAAGATGAGCCATGTGTATATCACAAAGCCAGTGGGAGTAATGTTACTTTCCTAATTCTATATGTTGATGACATATTGCTCATGGGGAACAATATTCCAATGTTGAAAGGGGTAAAATCCTACCTTGGAAAATGTTTTGCTATGAAAGATTTAGGAGAAGCTGCATATATTCTTGGAATCAAGATCTACCGAGATAGATCTAGACGGTTAATTGGTTTATGTCAAAGTGCTTACATTGAGAAAATCTTGAAAAGATTTCATATGGAGAATTCCAAGCGTGGAACTATCCCTATGCATGAAAGCCCTAAATTGAGTAAGTCACAATGTGCTGTTTCACCAGCTGAAAAGCAACGCATGCAGAATGTTCCTTATGCCTCGGCTATAGGATCAATTATGTATGCTGTGAGATGTACTCGTCCTGATGTTACGTTCTCTCAGAACATAACAAGCCGATTTCAACAGAGTACTGGTGAACTTCACTGGACTGCTGTTAAAAATATTCTTAAGTATTTACGGAATACTAAGGATATGTTTCTGGTTTATGGTGGTGACGAAAAACGAGAGCTCAGGGTTTCTTGCTACACTGATGCTGGATATCTGACAGATGCTGATGACCTAAAATCTCAGACTGGATATGTTTTCGTTCTAAATGGAGGTGCTGTTGACTGGAAGAGCACAAAGCAAAGTATTTTTGCAACTTCATCTACAGAAGCTGAGTATATAGCTGCTTTTGATGCAGCTAAAGAGGCTGTTTGGATTCGTAAGTTCATTTCTGGGCTTGGTATTATGCCCACAATTGAAGATCCCATTGATATGTATTGTGACAATACTGGAGCCATTACTATAGCTAATGAAAGCGGAGTCACCAAGGGTGCTAGACATTTCCGCGCAAAAGTTCACTATCTTCGAGAAACCATTGAGATGGGTGATGTTAAGATAGCAAAAGTTCATACAGATGACAATCTAGCTGATCCATTTACGAAGGCGTTAGCATTCCCTAAGCATTCTAAATTAACTCGGGGTATTGGTTTGATACCAGCTAGTAGTCTCATGTAAATCTGTATGTTAATTAGTATTTGGATAATTTGGAATTGTAAGACAGTTTTATTTTCTGATAAATAAAGATACGAGGTATTTGTTATTTCATTCATATAAAATTTGTTATTCTATATTTGCATGTTTAATCCATGAATGATTTAATCATTCTAAATATCCATTGTCGGTTAGCAATATGGGAATATTGTTTACATAAGGCAAATGTGAGTGTTGGATATATTCTGTGAGAATGAGAATTGTTCTAAGCCAAACTCATATGTGTTCATAAGGGATGCATACTGGATTCCCCAACTTCAAACATTTACTTTTGGATCCATGTCATGAGTAAGATGTTGAAAATGGTCTGTTAAGTCATCCTTAGACTTGAGATGCAAACAAGTTCTGCATGTGTGGATATCACTTTCGTAATTATATGCAAAACGCTGTCCTGAATAAGGTAGTTATAAAAGCTATTTTTCGGAGTGATGTGAAGCAGCATCCACAACACTTGTAGTCAATAAAGGATTTGTTACTCCACTTAGTATGTGCAGAATGATACCATGGCGCCTCTCTAGAATTAATCAGATAATTGTTTGGCCGAACCCAAATGTTAATGCAAGATGAATCTTGGTTACATTTGGTATATCTGAATTGAATTCAATAACGAGAATCTAAATGGTTAAACTATATGGAATGAGTTAGGATCCATATCCATGGTTTAACGGTATCTATAACAAAGGATGATAAAAGCAAGACATAAATGACCATGCTACTGAGAATGTTCTATGAAACTATATCTCAGACACCTCTAGTTAAATAACGAGTGTGAGCGTTGCTAGACGTTTCCGTCGTTGACATTTGTGCAATCAACTCCAACGACCAAGTGGGAGCTGTTAGTTCATGCTCGTAGGAGATAGACAAATGTGACTGAGGTGTGTGAGCCTATTGGGGGCACACACATCAAACACTAAAGCACGTTTTTATACTTCACGGAAAAAACCTTCTGTTAATAGAATGTTTGGACATGGTGAGAACTAAGACACATATCTCTACTTTGAGCTTATCCCTTGCTGGCTTCAGAAGCTTCTAGAGATAGTTCTAAGTGTCTACATTCAGCTGTACTTAGGAGATAAGGATTGGTGAGAGTTGTGATTGACATAGGACTTGAGTTTGATAAGGATTAAAGTTTATTTTTTATCCTTATCATACTTAGGGTTGTGAGGGTATAAATACAACCTCAACCCATGCTCATAGCCACGAAATTACAGTTGCAAAATCTGTAAACCTTGCCTCTCCTTCTCTCTTATTAAAACTGATTATAGCTTAAACCCCATTCTAGGGTTTTGATCATAAACCTTCCTCAATCTCTTGCATACGGGTATCCAAGGGATTTAAGCTGTTTTGGGACGATTGTTTAGTCCCTATAGAAGGTTCATAATCACTGTGTTTCAATTGGTACGGCGAAACATCAAGAGAAGCTCTTGTTCTCTTGATTCTGAGCGTTCTCGGACAGAAAGCTTCTGTGCAGATCGGACAGTGTTGTCCGATATCTTACAGCAAAGGGAAAAGTTCTCAGGTAAAGCTTATATCTCGGACAACAAAGCAGTTTCAGGCTGTTTAGGTTTTTGAGGTCCGGAACGGGTTTTGACACACGGTATTTGGGTATACGTGAAGTACGGCTAGCATTCCGAACGTACTTGTTTGACGTGTTTGTGTGAGCAACCGTAGAGGTGGTTTACTTTAGCCACTTATTTGTTTCATTTGCTTTTGGACGAAAGTTAGTTTTCGCGTTTCCTTTATTATTTATTATTAATTACGTGTTAATCATAATTGCTCAAACTAGATCCATTCCGCTGCGCACTCGTAGTTACATGGTTAACTAGGTATTAAATCCCAACAGTAACGCAAGCTAAGGTCGAATGAATATAGATTAGATGCCCGGAGGATATCTACAAGACCATCTATCTTTGGATCGCAATGTTATCACTTCTAATAGAAGACACTTGTTGCCTAACTTTACGTCTTAACTTCATTTTTTGAACATTTACACGGATGTCAACCTTTTGAAATTCCATTTTTCAACTGGCATGGCCAAGCTACTGGTTCTCAGTTTAACCTATTACGGTTTAATCAGGTTTTTTCCAAAGACCGGTATCCAAAGACCAAACTAGTTTAGTTTATCTAGTCAAATCAATTCGGGTTTTAAAACATTCAACACATTTTATGTCTAGAGCTCTACAACTAATGTACATTATTATAGAATCTTACTACGTGATTAATGTATCGAGTTCATGGAATATATTTGATCACAAATAAAATGTTGGTAGGAAATTAATAAGAAAGTAAAGAACTATAACAAGATCAGAATTGGATTTATATACAACAAACACAAACAGAATTTTATAATTAATATGTCGGGTGCCATTCAAATTAAACAACAACAACAATAACAACATATCTAATGAAAGGCACACATAACAACTGTAATAATTATTAATGTCTCTACTAGCCCAACGATTACATGTACTCTTTGCAATGTTGTTGATACATTGATTATCATCATGAACAAAATTCCATTTAGTATCACCGTATTCCCGTTTTGTCCTTTCACTTTCGTTTCTTGTTGATTCTTCATCATTATTATCTATCGAATCATGATATGCAGGCCTTGATTCCGTTAATTTGCACACTGTCAAATTTACTTTAGACGTCAATATTGTTTCACACATCGTCATTTGACTTGTGTGACTTGATGACGTGGAAAGTAAAACTGACGATGTACAAATCATCTCTCTTTCTGTAACCGTCAAACCAAGGACCGACTCTAACGGTTCGGAGATGGTGACTGTTTCTTGTCTCACCACCTCCCAACCGTGAGACTCCCAATTAGCGGCTACATTGGAACATAATTTACTAATCCTCTGTTTTGCATACGTCGAGGTCGAACTAGTACACGAATTCTCAACTTGCGGCTCTTCATCAGAGAAATTTAAATTGGACCAATCGAATACTGATTTAGGGGACCATTTTTTGTCCTCGAATATAGGCGAAAAAGAAGTGCACGATAACAAATACGGGTGTTGTAGCAATTCATCGCAGCTCCATCTTTCAGAACGATCTCTTACAAGACACTTGTTTAAAAAATCGCTTAACTCATCCGAACAATGAGCTGGCAAATTCGGTAAGTCGTTCGAGTAACCAATTTGACACAATGTGTCAACTCCCCTGTCTAGCCAGGCAGGTTGTCCGGTGATCATTTCGATCACCGTACAACCCAAGGACCAGACATCAGATTCCGGTCCTTGATACTCGCCCCTGATGACCTCGGGGGCCATCCATAAAGGACTCCCACGAGTCCCTTTATTTTCACAGCTCAAGTCAATAGCTGACCCAAAATCCGCCAGCTTGGCGGACCCAGGAATTTCCCCGACCAGCACATTTCTCCCTTTGACATCACAATGAACAATGTTTCTAGCATGAATGTAGCTCAATGCAGATACAATACACTTTGTATAACTCTGAATAGTGACGTCATCTTGAACTTGTCTATCCAGGTCAGCAACGGTGCCACCTGGCATATACTCCATGTGTAAGTTCTTAAAGACCATTAAATTATCTTCAACCGTGACATCGTCGCCGCAATAGGCGACGATGTAAGGTGAGGACAAAGATTTTAGTATATGAATCTCGTTCTCTAAGGCTTCACAGAACGGGATAGCATTTGTGTTCGATGACTTAACAGCGAACACCCCGCCGTTGGATTTATCAACGGCGAGATTTACGGTGCCAAACGAGCCTCTGCCTATGCAAGACCCACGGGTCCAGTTGGGTGTGTTTTTCATATTGAGTGAAGATATGTTTTGAATGAGATAGGTTTTTTGGTGGGTAATGAAGGGTGGAAATGAGGTATTTATAGAAAGGGAAAAAGTTGGCGTGATAAGGGAAGAAATGATACGGTGGTTTATCCTTATCTCTCATGGTTATGGTTAAGGGTACTAAAGGTGTGTGTTGATTTGTATGTAACTCACATGTCACATGAAGAGAATTCAATTATTCATAAGCAATAAAAGATTATTTGACTTTCTTAATTAATTATAACAAAATCCGATAATTATTAATTAGTATATTTGTTTTGTATTAACTTTTACCAAATTGTTAAAATGGTTATTATAATTATCAATGTTTTAAAACCCGGTTTTTTAGTTGACTCAGTCTAGTGATCGGTTTACGGGTCAACCAGTTGAACCGTCAGGTCAACCCGGTTATATATTATATATATATATATATATATATATATATATATATATATATATATATATATATATATATATATATATATATATATATATATATATATATATATATATATATATATATATGTATTTTATATATTTAATATATAATATTTACGTCAAGTTAAATCGATTAAAAATATTTAAATTTTTTAGTTTAATATTTATAACTTTATAACAAATGTATGAAAAAATAATTAATTTATATTTATAATTAGAATTAAACTATAATAAAACAATATTAATTTGTGTTTTAAGTTAGTTTTAATTATATTTTAACTAACAATAATCATTCCTATTGAAATTTATATTTAAAATTTAAAAATATTTATGGAAAAAAAGTTTTGAAAATATATTTTTATAAAAAATTGTGACCAGACGGGTTTATCAAACCGGGTCAACGAAAACCAGCTGTTCAATCCGGTTCTTAAACAAACAAAAATCCGATCACATCCGGCCCGATCTCTGAACCGGTTCACGGTTCAACCGGTAGGGTCAACCCGATTTTTAAAACATTGATAATTATGATGATCAATGTAAACTCATTTTTGACATACACAAATTAACAAATCATATTCATTCAAATCAATTTTTATTATTATTTTTTTAAAAATTAAATATTTCACAAACGGTAAATTATTAAATGACAAAAAATATCTATCGATGGACATATATATAATTTTTTTGATGAATTTTTTTGTTGAGAAAATCGTATATGATTCATATCGCGAATAATATATGATTTTTCAAAATCATATATGATCTGTGATACAAATCATATATGATTTTTTCAGGAAAGAAAAGTTCGTTGAAAGTATATACATATGCCTCCTGATAGAAAGGTGATTTAATTCTCGTAATGATAATATGCTTCGTTTTACGTAACGATTAACGATTCGTGAGATATTTAATTTTTAAACACATGGATTTTTTGTTAGATGAAACGTGAGTAGTTTTGATTGATTGATTAATAATATGCTAAATTATGGATGTTGAACTTTTTCCAATTGGATCACGGTTCACAAATTGAATACGATTTGATTCAAAACATTGGATCGATGATTGAGCCAATATGTGTGTTTTATGTTCGGGTTAGTTTGATTCGTGCCAGTTTGTCAGTTCGGTACAATCCAGCAAAACAAATGACTCATTTTGTGTAAGATCGTATTAAATCGTAGTTGATCGAAAATCAAATATTCCTTCCGTCTCATATTAAATGTCTACTTTAAATTTTTTAAGTTTTTCTTTTTCAACTTTTGCTTTAGATATTTTTGTGTGTGTTATATAATACTTAATGTATAGTATATTAATGGATTGTGTTTTACATGTATTTTTCATTAGTATAAGTTTCATCAAGTATTATACAACACAAAATAGTTATTTCCAGCCAAAGTTAACAAAAAAAAGACTTAAAAAGTCAAATGTAAACATTTAATATATGACGAAGGGAGTATTAAAAAAAAGTAAATCAAGAAATGGTCGGCATATGCTTATTCCAATCCAATCGATTCACTTTGTGATCTCTACTTCATGTCCCATAATAATAGTTCGCCGACAAAAAACACGCAGTTTAATAAAAATAACATTTTTTAAATTTTTTCTCTCTTACTTTTTACATAATAACAATTTTATTCTTAACTAATTAATTTACAACTTCTTTATTATTTGTAATAATACTTTTAAGTGGGAGCAATATGATAAATTTAATCTATATTTTTTTATTTATTTTTAGAAGTAGATTATTAATTTTAGACGTTTCAAAATAATATATTTAGACTATTAATATGAGACGTAAACTATTAATATGAGACAGAGAAAATATTATACTACGCCCTATATATTATGTTTAACTACAAACATGTTTTTTTAGCTATTAATCTTATTCAACTCAAAACAATCCTTTCAACAATTTATTACATTTTCTATTGAATAGAAGGTAAGCGAGAAAAAAGTACGTTATAATTTTTTTTTAATTATAAAATTAATTTTATGAAAAATCATATATGTTGATATATTAACATGTCAAGTCGTCATTTCAAAGTATATATTATTATGTTTAAGGTTAGGAATTTCAAGTGTTTTCTACAATGACAAAAAATGATATTTAAAGATATCTAATTTGTCTTCCATTTTGTGCTAAGTAGATATTTATTCACTTAGAGATGGCTTTGAAGGTATTTTCAAAGAGTGAAAGTTTATATGATGGACAGTGCCTAGAAAACAAACTCATGGATATGGAGATATAAGTGGATAGAGCTATACACCTCCACTCTTCATTACTAGAGCATAAGAATTCAGTATACGGGGTAAACACAAACTATTATTGTAGAATAACTTCCAAGTGTTTAATATTCGAATTTATTCAATTTTGGATAAGTATGAATTCTAAATTATTACCTTCGTTCTCTATATTAAACATAAGAGGAGAGTTATTTTGGATACCATATTTATCTTGGATACCAAGGGACTCATCCCTATCATCCATCTCAACACCATCTAATGGATAAGATTAAAAGTATTTAATTATTTCACTTATTTTTAGAATTTAAATATCTCTTAAACCATTAAGCGTTAAACGAAAAAAAAAATATACCATCGCGAAGAGCATTTAATAAGCTTTCTACAGATACACATTATGATATACTTTTGAAAGAAAAATTTCCTCTTTTTTTCGTTTTTTTAAATTTGCGTAAAATATCATATATGATAATAGTGTTTCATCATATATGATATTAGTGTTATGTCATAAATTATTATTGAATCATATATGATATTGGTTTATATCATATATGATAAGTTATATCATATATGATACCAGTGTTACTATCATATATGATATTTAGTATCATATATGATAGACTTCGGAAAAAAACGAAAAAAATAAATTTGTCGAAAGTATATCATATAGCATATCTGTAGAAAGATAATTAAATGCCCGTCGTAATGGTATATTTTTTATCGTATAACGATTGACGGTTTAAAAGATATTAATGTTTGAAAAAAAAGGGAAATAAGTTTTATGTTTAATCTTATCCATTAGATTAAGATGGAGATAAGTGGTGGAGATTAGTCCCTTGGTATCCAAATAAAGTTTGGTATCCAAATGAACTTAAATCTAAACATAAACCATAAATTAATTAAAATTTTCGTTATTTATATATGTTTTTAAAAAGGTTTAATGTCTATATATTTTATTATATTGTTATTTTACATTGCACCGTGTAAATTAATTTAAACCCATCTCAAGTTTTATTTTTCGAACCTCATACTCTTTTTAATTTCGATTTTTTTTATTCTAGATAGTTATTTTAATTATTAATTAACAAATCATTTATATCAACTTTACATGCACACGATTTATAAATTCATGATTTTATAATGTTTAATATTATTTTATAAAATAATATTCCCTCCGTCCCTAAATAAATGTCCACTATTGACTTTCGAAGTCAATCGTTCTCAACTTTGACTTTAAACTATTTTGTTTCTGTTATATAATACTTGATGTATATTATATGAACGGATTGGGATTCGAATGTATTTTTCATTGGTATAATTTTTCTCAAGTATATATAATAAAAACACTATAATTTAAGGTCAAAGTTGAAAAAAAATGATTTCGAAAGTCAAACGTGGACATTTAATTAGGGACGGAGGGAGTATTAAATTTTTAATATTAAATAGTTACGATGTTCATATTTTACAAAAGAAATTCATAATATGATAATATTAATATTTTGTATAAATATTTGTTGCATAAAGGATTTTACTTTGTTTTCTAAACATTTCGTGTTTAGTAACATATAACGACCTTAAAAAAATATAGGTTGTTGTAATATGTAGAACCCCGTCTATTTACTTTCATCTCACACCGATGTCTGAGGTCCTACATTTATTTTTATATTTATATTCATGTTAATAATATATGTAGATTGTATTGCTTGACTTTGTTAAATGTCAAAATAAAATTAGACAATAATTCGTGTTTTTATTTGAATATATCAATAATTATATGATTTGTTGATTTTTAATATAACATATATGTTGTTTTTTTAAATATAAAGTTTAATGGGGTATTTCTTTTCCCTAAAGTTACTAAAAATATGAAAATTATAAGTTTATACTTAAGCCCATCTAATTTATTTAAAATTTAACCACTAAAATTTTATTAATCCTTTCCTCTTTTTTTTTTAATTTTTTATTTTCACAAATTGACACATATATCTTTATGTGTTTTCATCAAATTTCTCTATCAAAATATTTAATTTTACTAAATTGAATAAAATTTTGACTTTTTTCACCAATCACATTACTCAATTTTACTTATAGGTCAAAATTAAGCCATTTTATTGGTCTAGTTATTTTTATACAACCTCCATTATTCACTAAAAATTTAAATGATCTAATTTTTTTATTCTACACAAGATTTATTGTCTAATTTGATCTTTTTAAGTTTTTTTTATTAATTTTAGTTTTGAATATTTTTATTAGTATTATTAAATATTTAATGTATAATATATAAATAAATTTAATTTTAAATATATTTTTAATTAGTATAATTAATATATATATATATATATATATATATATATATATATATATATATATATATATATATATATATATATATATATATATATATATATATATATATATATATATATATATATATATATATATATATATATATATATATATATATATATATATATATATATATATATATATATATATATATATATATATATATATATATATTTGCGTTCAAGTAAGAACCGGTCTTAAAATGAATATATATATACTTAAAGTTAAACTTGAGAAATAAAATCTAAAAAAATCAAAACTAAAAAGTAAATATAAAATAGGGATATATTTTATCAAATAAACTATTCAATATATTTTTTTACTAACAATAATAGTATTTTAAATTATTAAAAAATTATCAAATGGATTATTGTTAAACTTTCAGTTCATATTAATTAGTAGAATTAAAACTATTTTTTATGTTACCTTTATAAGTAAATGTGTTTTTATTAGTTAGTTTTATGGCCAATAATTATAAAAGACATGTTATAAGATAAAAGATAATAAACGAGTTTTTATTAGTTAGTTTTATGGCCAATAATTTTAAAACACATGTCATAAGGTATTTGCAACAACTCGTCCCACATTAGGATCTCACTTTAAGATAAACAAATACATTCAAACGTCTTATAACCTTGAGACTGTGTTGTACAAATATTCTTTCACCTAGTTTTTAGTTGAAACCTAACACCATGAGTATTTGATAATTCATCGCTTTGGGTTTCGTGTGACGATATATATAGTATCAGAGTCATAGCCTCACAGCGCATGATAGGTTTAAGCTCATGAGCACAAACTCGTGCTTATAAGAGGCTAAAATGTCTTTTATCTTTACCAATATAGGGCTAGTTGTTACACTTTTTAGTTATTAGTGAGTAGTAACCCGCTACTTTTGTTTTAAAAGGTTTCTTTGATCTTTATAAGTATTTAAAATAATTGAATCGTCTTTAATCTACCTCGCATATATAGATATTATGAATGTAGTGTTATCTTATTGTTTCATCGGTTTTTTTATCTTTTAAAGCATCTTTAATAATTGACTCGTCTTCAATCTACCCTTGTATTTAGATATTATGAATGCGCTATTAACTTATCGTCTCAACTATCGCTTTGATCCTTTAAAGCATTTCTAATAATTACCTCATGAATTTAGATATTATACATGCACTGTTAACTTATCATCTCAACTGTTTCTTTGATCTTTTAAATCATATCTAATAATTGACTCGTCTTCAGTCTACCCCCTGTATTTAAATATTATCAATGCGTTTTTAACTTATCATCTCAACTGCTTCTGTGATCTTTTAAAGTATCTCTAATAATTGACACGTCTTCAATCTTCAACCTGTATTTAGATATTATAAATTCACTTTCAGCTTATCCTCTCAATTGTTTCTTTGATCTTTTAATGCATTCTACATTTGACGCATGTCCAATCTACTTTCTGTATTTAGATAATATTAATTCATTGTTAACTTATCATCTCAATTGCCTCAACACGTGTTTTCAACCCATTAACACATCATAAATCCTCAACGCTCAAGCAATATCGAGTTTATCACTTATCGACTAATTTTATGTTTATCGCTATAGCAATGAAGTTTTTAAGTATCATTTAACGTATCATTAGACATGTTGTTAGCAGTGTCTCCTACTCATAGTTGCGTAAACTATTAAATTAGCTCTTTTACGATTAATTTTAAAGAACAAAAACGAGTACATACAAAAGTTAGGGTTTGTTTAATAAATTAAGTGGGTTTAAGATACTAATTCATATGTTCCATAGTTCTATCTCTATTTCATTCTTGGGTTGTCATAAATTAGTTGTCCATTTTATAGAGTAAATAGAAATTTAGATTAAGTTTCATATTATCTTCGTTTAATGTTATTATTACAAACTTTAAAAACGTTATAAATTACATAATGGGTTATCTTGGGTCCTTTAGTTGTAGATCTTTCAGCCTGTTAAAGATGGTGAACGACTTCTGTAATCACAAGTATATTCACAGAGAGGCTCTAATAAACACAAAGTATTTGTGCGGAATACAAACACTAAGAACAAGAAGAAACAGTTTAACTAAATAAATAACTGGATCCTTTCTAAGGATTTCTACTGTTATTAATATGAAAATGAAACTGGTGAAAGGTGTGTCTAACCCTTCTGCCAATAGGTTCCTTTTATACTACAAGGAAACCCAAAACTACATTAAACATAAAACGTGTAACAGATGATATGCACATCCTTTCCTAAGATATCTCATGCATATCCTAACAAACTACTACAAATAATAATGTTTGACTTTCTAACAGACTAGGAGCACGTTTTGCTCCTACCACTACTATGACCAGGAGGAACTAGATACCTCCTAGTCCACCTATTACAAAAAACCTATTACATAGGTCCTAACAATCCTCCCCTAAACTTGAATTTGATTGGTTGAGTTAAAGTTTCTTGGTAGATCTTGCAGAAACAAATCAAGGATTGAAATAGCACACCCATAGAAGCAGTAGAACCAACATCAATCAAAACACAAACCTTGGTGCTACTAAGAAATCCGAGAAGCTTCTTGAAAGCTTTGAACATATCTGCACTTGTTGAATCTTCACAGCAACATGAGCAGATTTGAGAAGCCTTTACCAAGTAGCTGCTCGCTCTTGGGCTAGCTAGTCTTTTGGTGGAATCAAGCATCACCATGAGAGACCAGATCCAGGCTAACTCTTAGAACGTAAATCAATGATGACTGGGAGGACCCTGATGATTTTGGGCAAACCATCACAGCCATCAACGGATTTGATGAAAGTCTTTAGTAGAAGCCATACCCCCTTGGACTAGCCAACTCTTAGCAATAAAGCATCAGTGAGCTGAAAACCCTATTGCTTTGAGCAAGCCATTACAGCTATGAACGGATTTGATTTATGTCTTTACCAAGAGCCGTACCCCCTTGGACTAGCCACTCTTCAGTCTAGGACCAAGGCGAGTGAAGACCATCCAATTTTGGGTAAACTGGCAACCCTCAACGGATTTGAGAATCACACCAGAGCCGTACCCTCATGGTGAATCAACTCTTTCTTGTCTTTGAGACATGGTGAGTTGAACACCATTTGTTGTGTGGAAAAAATCCAACACCAGAAGTATACTCCAAAACAGCCCAAGTGTGAAAAGGTTTCATCATGTGAAAGTATAAGTAGATATTATATGATTTACATGTTTGGTCTTCCTTTTGTTTTATTTTTTTTCAAAGTATAAGCAGATATTATATAAAAGTATATATATATATATATATATATATATATATATATATATATATATATATATATATATATATATATATATATATATATATACATATATATATATATATATATATATATATATATATATATATATATATATATATATATATATATATATATTAAATGAATAAAGGATAGTGTTAGTCACCAAAAACTGTACACATTGGTGAAAAGAATGCAAAAGGTATCAAAAGTATATACCAATCATACCAGATTCACTAAACAGAAGCTGTGACTTTGTCTAAAAGAAGTCGTCCCTGAATTGATTCAACCAAGGTGGTGGCCATAGCATACTCATTACCAGAATGAGCATTGGACACCAGCAGATGACACTCCATCATAGCTTCCATAGTAGCAATGGTAACATGATACTCCTTATCCACAAGCATGAACACTCTGTTGCCAGACTCCAACTCCAACACATGCACAGCACAACCGGCATATAACTTCCACCTAGTAATCCATCGAGGTTCATCCTTCCATACCCAACACTAAGAGTACCAGGTGGACAATCCAACATCATCTTCAAAACCTCACAGAACCAAACCAGGCCAGGTAGCAGGGGTCGCAGGGACAACAACATCAACCAACCCATAAAGAACCATAAGATCCTGAGGATCCACCCAATATAAAATACTTTGCAGACTAGAGAAATATTTATGGTAGCAATCATTCATCCTGATCATATGTGTAAAAGTGCCAGCAATAATTGGGGATGGTTGAATTTAGTGAACAACGCGTCCACGACCAAGAGGGATATCGTCATCGCTATCAGAAGCGGCATCAATCAAATTTGTGGGATCCCTATTTTCTCAAGGAAAAACCTTGCCACAGCGAGCCTTCTTCTTGTGAATAGACATGCGAGGCTGAGTTGTAGAAGGTGATGGTTCCTTCTTAACCTTGGCCATGGTGGTAGTAACACCAGGTGTAGTAGTAGCAGCAGATGGAGAAGTCGGATTATCATCCTGAGTGGTAAGATTAACAACCATTGGGGTAGTAGCAGATTCATCAACATTGGGTGTAGTGGTCGGCTCAGGAACTGGTGGAGTGGTAGGATCAAAAACTGGTGTAGTAGTAGCTTCAACAACGGATGGAGTAGAGGCAACAACATGTGAAGAGGGACTAGGTGGAACATCAGAAGTACCCACATCATGTGAACCAGAGGGAGGTGATGGATCAACCATAGGAGTTGGGGTAGTAGCAGTAGGAGTAGGTGCAACTGGTGGTTGATATGTGGCATTAGCAGGCATACGCACATCCTTTTGCTTGAGCTGAATCATTTTGTTGTACAATGTCTTAAGTTCATCATCAGACAGCTTCTTAACCCTCTTCATAGGCCATCCATGAGTGAAAAAGGCTCTGGTTTGACTCTTAGCATATTTTTGCATGATCTTCTTCTGTTCATCATAGGAGAGTGGCCTGTTGCGGCGAATTTCACGAAGTTGAGCAGCCAAATCTTCCCTTTTCATTTGAACTAAAGAAACAACCCGTCGAACACAATTCCCCTGATTCACCCCATCACCCAAAATGTCCGAGAACTGAGAGACATTGGAGGTGATAATGGAGACCACATCCATCCAATCTTTGTTATCCCATAACATGGCATTGTGCCTCACTTGTTCCTGTTGTTTCTTCCTAAGAGCTTCATCGCCAGCCGCAGTCACAGCCGCAGCCTCTTGATGTTGTTCTTCATGCAATCTCCTTGTAGCCTCCTCACCCAATCTATCTTCCTCAAGCTGTCTGCGGGTGTGCTTTCAAGGAGGAGATGGGGCATCAGTCATGGGGGCTTTCCCCTTATCAGCAATAGAAGGACCAGGAGTTGCAGTCCTTGGCATAGGGCCAGTAGCAGAGGTGGGAATTCTAAAAGCACTAGGAGGAGCAGGTATGTCCTCACTAGGCTTGGCTACAAAAGCTGCTTTAGCCAGAACTGTTAGAACATCCTCTTCTTCATCATCAGAATCAGTCATCACCAACTTCTTCTTTTGACGCCTCAAAAGTTTCTCCAAATTCTTTACCCGAGCAGCCAAAGGTTCCACAAAATCCCTTGTTAATTGGCGATGATTGTTTATATCAGCTTCCAAGGATTGGATCTTTGCATAGTACCTGTTCACCAATTCAAGCAAAAAAGTGAGAGTAACAGGTTCCTCAGCTTCCCCACCAAGAGAACTCGGTTTAGGGGATGCTTCATTAGGACCAGAAGCAAAGGACTGGTCAACATAGGGAGCATTAGTATTTGGCACATAAGAAGTAGATGGCTCCTCATGAGAAGGGTGGAAAGGACTAGGAGGTGGAGAATCAAGAAACGGTGAGATATTAGGGACAACAGAGGACGCAACCTTCGAGAAAGAAGGCATCTCTACTACCACCTCTAGAGCAAGATCCTCAACACCCACATGGGTTTCCGGAGCAACATGGACCTCCTCTGTCACACCCCACCATGGCGGAATATCGGGCGCGACGTATGGATATCATCACAACAACAACGTGTCTATAGAGAGAACTAAATGAAATTGAAATATCATAGATGGCGACACAAATGTCGTGACAATATCTCAACAATGCAGGCGTCTAGGTAAGTAGGTAACAGGCCTACCTCTTACCAAAGACATACAAATAAACAAACATCAAACATATAGGTACCACAAAGTTCACTTAATCAAAAAACAAAATAAAATCTAAGAGGAAAGGGGATTCCTCCGAATGCAATCCTAGCAGCCTCTATACTCTAGCCACTTCTAACATCATCTTGCACAACTACCTCACCTGAAAATGACACTAAAATCTGTCAACATAAAGTTGGTGAGAACATAGGTTTAAGTTATCTAGAACATCATAAGAAACCTCGACATCCGCTGTAAATAAGTTGAAGAAAAACAATTTATAGTAATGGACCATAATGTGATAATCATGCTACATGCATCCACAACAAAACTCAAGCCAAGTACCAACCACATCTACAATTCACAAAGCACATTATAACAATCAAGAAGTATCCCGTCACACGCACAAGAACACACACCACACTATCCGGATCTTTCCCACACCACCTGTGGAAGATGAACTATATCCCCGTCGAGATATCTTGCCTCCGAAGAGACGATGCACAAGTACTCAGGACGGATCGTGCCCCACGCTCCACACACATCACAACTGGTCCCATAGACGCCCATACATCTATGTACCAAAGCCAATCACAATCCAAACAAGATTCACATAGCAGAACACGTACCAAAGCACATATGAGAATCACATAAGCACGCAAGTCACACAATAACACATTTATGTCCACACATTTTAAAACATAGTACTAAATCATGTTAAAGAACATTTCAAGTGTCATCTCCATCCCATACTGGAAAAAAACATTTAAAAACGTAGTAAAATGGGACTATGAACTCACCTGATTGCTTCTCCAAAGTCCTTGCTCTAGCCCCAAGCTAATAATCCAAAAACACATAAATCAATACATGAACCAACCTCTAAAATGGTTCATCAACCTATGATGGACATCTAACCTCCTCTCATATAAATACCCCATTTATAACTCTAAACACCCCATTACCCTTCCCTAACAAGTCCTTAACTTGGTTAAGTTTAATAGCTATCCCGTTCACAATTTTACACAAAACAGTCCCAGTTTTAGGTCTCAAAACTTTAAGTCAAACGTCCACTTAAACATACCCATGGTTTCTGTAAAAGGAATATTCATACCCTTACATATGTTGGCTAACACCTCCCACTTGCCCTAACCTTAAAGCTACTGTTAAGGCCCTGATATATATATATATATACTTTTGTCATTCCAGTTTTCCTGATTTTAAACGTATGAAAAGTTCATTACCATTAGAGGGTCTTACCCTAAACCACAATCTTAGCCCAAGTGCAGATCCTTATTACAATATATAAACCATCTCTCATGTTCGTGAGAAGATCTCAATGCAACCCTAAGTACCCCAAACAACCCAAAACTTAAAAAGAAAACAGGCTGAATTCAAAACTGTTTTGACCTCCGACTGTTGTAACCTGTGTTTGACCCACTTCCCGACCTCCAATTTAGTTCTCGTTTCTTGCATTGGAAAGCCACTTCAAATACCTTTTAAGGGGTATGTGGATCGCAAAATAAGAGTTTGTAGAGCTCCCTATATGATCAAAACAATTGACTCAAAATTCTGCCCAGTTTTTAAAAACGGGTTTAACAAAATCAACCTCATTAATTAACCCTAATCCCTCTAATTACAAGCCCTAATTTATGTGATCATCATATTATGATTAATACAACATTAATTTACTATTTTTATATTAAACCCTAACCCTAATCCATCAATAGATGATTAAATAAACATAAAAATAATTTAATTAAAAAGGGATTTGGAGATTTTACCTTTTATTTAATGGAAGATGAAGAAAACCTAATTTTATGAAGAACCCTAATTTTCCTCTTCTTTAGTCGACTATAACTCCAGGGAAAGAAAAAAAAAATGCGTTTGATTTAGTGTTGGGGGTTCCTTATATAGCCAAAACAATCCTTGTCCAACCCAATTACCACTTACCATAAATCTTTTCCTTTTTCCTTTTTTTTCTCTTCTAAACCGACCCAAACACCCCTAATTTCGTTTTTTTCTTTATTTTTTTTTATTTTTATTGTTAATTAATATCTTATTAATATTACCTTAATTTACCTTAATTTATTTCAGCTCCTAAAACTCCCAAAACCTCAAAACCGTAAAACTAGTCAAATTTACGCGTTTTACCGTAAAAGACGTAAAATATACACTTTTAAAAAAAATATCAAATTCTTAAATAAACTTTATAACTAAGTCCTAAATGACTTAAAACCATCCCGAAAAATATTCTTTGGATAATTACCCCACCCGAGACCTCTAAACGCTAAACCGTAAATCCAAAAAAAAAATACTATTACTATAATACTTATACGTATACGTAAACACTACAATATCACCATTTTCATTTCATAGTCACCACTTGTGAGCTCATGAACATGAAATAACCGTTCCTCAATTTACTTATGAGTACTCTATACTCATAAACGATAACCACACCAACCTCGTTCACACAAAATAAACACGTAAACACACAATTCAAGTAAGCACACATAAAATAACCTAAAAGTAAGACCAAGTGACAAACCCAAAACCACGGTTGTCACATCACTCCCTCCTAATAGAAATCTCGTCCCGAGATTCACTCCCAAACTCAAACTTATTCTCAGCAAACAAACGAGGATACATATCCTTGATAAAACCTTCACGTTCAAACGTGAACTCAGTTTACACGAAAATAATCTCAACCAACAACACATGAGCCTTAACCGTCCGCGAGGAAACTTATCAAAACCATAAATCAAAACTCATCAAAATATAACCACGTATAATAAGGTCTAAAGAACTCTCAAATTCCTTCCCAACTCATTTCTATGTTAACCCTCCAAGTGTTCATTACCGAAATATACCCAAAACACGAGTTTAAACCATGTTGTCCGAAAATTAACCTTGAACTCAACACTTGTACAATTAATTCGACCAAGCTACTGACTTCCAATTACGTAACTTTCTGAATATTTGAAAAGTATGTTCCGAGTACATAATTTGAAAAGTATGTTCCGAGTACATAATTTTAGGCTTTTGAATCACCCAAAAACCTTTAAAAACGAATAAGTTATGACCAAAACGATTTTTCTCAAAATCTGCCTCGGCATTAGCGACAGTTTCTGACAGTTAGCGACATATTTTGACAGTTTAGCGACCGTTTCTGCCTACTCCGATTTATACCAAAAAAAAAATGATTTTTAAACCCTAAAACCCCCCATTAATTACCAAAACTAGAACCTAATTTATTTTAATTCCAGAAAATTAAAACTCTATTAATTACATGATTTTAACATATTTCACTAAATAAGAACAAAATTTTTAACTTAAGAACAATAACTTTAGGTGATCAAAACCAAAATATTTTAAAATAACCGAGTCATGCTTATATGTTAAAGATTTTATATTCCACCTTATTTGAAACATGATCCCGACACTTCCTTATTTCATCGACTACCAACAACATTTTTTCAATTTGCAAGTTCTTTTTTTTTTACCATGTATAACTCGAAACAAAAGACATCGTTACCCCAAAAAGAAATCTCCACCATCTCAAAATCCTTCACGCCAAAAGTACCGTACAAACAAACACGTGAAATGAGGACCCGAGAAATGCGCTACTACAGAAGTTGAACATCTCAAAGAGAAACGAGCTAGCAACCATCCCAAGAATACAACCGGTAAGTAGAAAATAATTTTACATACATAGGCATAAGCGTACATACACTCAAATCCATCCAACATATACTATACAAGCATGTATTAACTCTCTTTCATGCAATCATACTTGAAAGTCCAGTGGTGTTGTGGCACATATATAATTATGTAGGCCTCCATAATTATACATGTTCCCTTTCACCAATGTACTCCCTCCTATGATGACACTTATAAGAAATTAATACTACACATAACACATAATCCAACAAATCACAAGCACATAACCACACAAGATAAGATCCAAAACCCATAAACTCGTAGTCCAGCTGAACCAGCATAGACAAAATTCAAAATGTATAAAGAACATGAAAACATAATTAAGCGAAATCCAACAATGACTAGCGTATACGACCATGGTTCCACCCGCACTAATCAAAACTCGTAAAGAAAATAACATGTAGTTAAGTATGAACCATAGTAGTTCATAACCAAACAAATTCTGCGAAAATAATATTCAAACACATCAACTACTATAAAATGCACACATACTCCTATGACGCCTATATGCAGGGACCCTTAAGCTATAGACTAGGCTACACGACTAGGAAACCTAATTCTCTATAACCATTGTCTCTGATACCATTCTGTCACACCCCACCATGGCGGAATATCGGGCGCGACGTATGGATATCATCACAACAACAACGTGTCTATAGAGAGAACTAAATGAAATTGAAATATCATAGATGGCGACACAAATGTCGTGACAATATCTCAACAATGCAGGCGTCTAGGTAAGTAGGTAACAGGCCTACCTCTTACCAAAGACATACAAATAAACAAACATCAAACATATAGGTACCACAAAGTTCACTTAATCAAAAAACAAAATAAAATCTAAGAGGAAAGGGGATTCCTCCGAATGCAATCCTAGCAGCCTTTATACTCTAGCCACTTCTAACATCATCTTGCACAACTACCTCACCTGAAAATGACACTAAAATCTGTCAACATAAAGTTGGTGAGAACATAGGTTTAAGTTATCTAGAACATCATAAGAAACCTCGACATCCGCTGTAAATAAGTTGAAGAAAAACAATTTATAGTAATGGACCATAATGTGATAATCATGCTACATGCATCCACAACAAAACTCAAGCCAAGTACCAACCACATCTACAATTCACAAAGCACATTATAACAATCAAGAAGTATCCCGTCACACGCACAAGAACACACACCACACTATCCGGATCTTTCCCACACCACCTGTGGAAGATGAACTATATCCCCGTCGAGATATCTTGCCTCCGAAGAGACGATGCACAAGTACTCAGGACGGATCGTGCCCCACGCTCCACACACATCACAACTGGTCCCATAGACGCCCATACATCTATGTACCAAAGCCAATCACAATCCAAACAAGATTCACATAGCAGAACACGTACCAAAGCACATATGAGAATCACATAAGCACGCAAGTCACACAATAACACATTTATGTCCACACATTTTAAAACATAGTACTAAATCATGTTAAAGAACATTTCAAGTGTCATCTCCATCCCATACTGGAAAAAAACATTTAAAAACGTAGTAAAATGGGACTATGAACTCACCTGATTGCTTCTCCAAAGTCCTTGCTCTAGCCCCAAGCTAATAATCCAAAAACACATAAATCAATACATGAACCAACCTCTAAAATGGTTCATCAACCTATGATGGACATCTAACCTCCTCTCATATAAATACCCCATTTATAACTCTAAACACCCCATTATCCTTCCCTAACAAGTCCTTAACTTGGTTAAGTTTAATAGCTATCCCGTTCACAATTTTACACAAAACAGTCCCAGTTTTAGGTCTCAAAACTTTAAGTCAAACGTCCACGTAAACATACCCATGGTTTCTGTAAAAGGAATATTCATACCCTTACATATGTTGGCTAACACCTCCCACTTGCCCTAACCTTAAAGCTACTGTTAAGGCCCTGATATATATATATATACTTTTGTCATTCCAGTTTTCCTGATTTTAAACGTATGAAACGTTCATTACCATTAGAGGGTCTTACCCTAAACCACAATCTTAGCCCAAGTGCAGATCCTTATTACAATATATAAACCATCTCTCATGTTCGTGAGAAGATCTCAATGCAACCCTAAGTACCCCAAACAACCCAAAACTTAAAAAGAAAACAGGCTGAATTCAAAACTGTTTTGACCTCCGACTGTTGTAACCTGTGTTTGACCCACTTCCCTACCTCCAATTTAGTTCTCGTTTCTTGCATTGGAAAGCCACTTCAAATACCTTTTCAGGGGTATGTGGATCGCAAAATAAGAGTTTGTAGAGCTCCCTGTATGATCAAAACAATTGACTCAAAATTCTGCCCAGTTTTTAAAAACGGGTTTAACAAAATCAACCTCATTAATTAACCCTAATCCCTCTAATTACAAGCCCTAATTTATGTGATCATCATATTATGATTAATACAACATTAATTTACTATTTTTATATTAAACCCTAACCCTAATCCATCAATAGATGATTAAATAAACATAAAAACAATTTAATTAAAAAGGGATTTGGAGATTTTACCTTTTATTTAATGGAAGATGAAGAAAACCTAATTTTATGAAGAACCCTAATTTTCCTCTTCTTTAGTCGACTATAACTCCAGGGAAAGAAACAAAAATGCGTTTGATTTAGTGTTGGGGGTTCCTTATATAGCCAAAACAATCCTTGTCCAACCCAATTACCACTTACCATAAATCTTTTCCTTTTTCCTTTTTTTTCTCTTCTAAACCGACCCAAACACCCCTAATTTCGTTTTTTTCTTTATTTTTTTTTTCTTTTTATTGTTAATTAATATCTTATTAATATTACCTTAATTTACCTTAATTTATTTCAGCTCCTAAAACTCCCAAAACCTCAAAACCGTAAAACTAGTCAAATTTACGCGTTTTACCGTAAAAGACGTAAAATATACACTTTTAAAAAAAATATCAAATTCTTAAATAAACTTTATAACTAAGTCCTAAATGACTTAAAACCATCCCGAAAAATATTCTTTGGATAATTACCCCACCCGAGACCTCTAAACGCTAAACCGTAAATCCAAAAAAAAAATACTATTACTATAATACTTATACGTATACGTAAACACTACAATATCACCATTTTCATTTCATAGTCACCACTTGTGAGCTCATGAACATGAAATAACCGTTCCTCAATTTACTTATGAGTACTCTATACTCATAAACGATAACCACACCAACCTCGTTCACACAAAATAAACACGTAAACACACAATTCAAGTAAGCACACATAAAATAACCTAAAAGTAAGACCAAGTGACAAACCCAAAACCACGGTTATCACATCCTCCTCCATAGGATCATCAACCATATGAGGTTCCTCCAGGGCTTGTTGATAAGTGTGAAAACACTCATCAATTATGACCCAAAAACCACTTAAAACACAACCAAATACATTATATTTAATTGTAAAATATCATAATTACGCGTGTATTTGTGCTTTGTGTATTTCAGGAAAAAAAGATGCATAATGGAGCAAACACACATTTTCAAGGGATTTATATGACAAAAGACGAAGAAAAAGACAAAATCAACTTCAAGGACCTTACTTGCCATAATTACAAAGATGGAGGGCTTAAGTTGTAACTTTCATAGAAACAAAGGATGAAAAAGAAATTTGCTTAAAAGTCTTTAACACCTTTGATAAGATTTAAAAAATAAAAGGACTAAACAAAAAAAAAATAAGGAAAGTTTATTTAACTTCACAATACTTGGTCAAAGCAGACAAGTCGTCTTCTTCATCAAACGAAGAAAGAGAAAAAGATGTATCAGTCGCTTCATACCCTCCATCCACTAAGAGACTTCAAATCATTTTTGAGGACGATCTACAAGGATTCAAGAGAAGATTTAAACAGCAAAAGTGATCTTCATTTTCTATTCAACAAGATGGTGCAAGTTAATTAGATCAAGAACAAAGAACGAAGAAACCCCCAACTATGGAGTTTAATGAAGAACCCTAAATCGAATTCATCCTCGTATTTAAGACGTGGCCATTGTTGATTCGAGGCAACACGTCATTAAAGTCCTCACCTCCTCCTCTCAAACGTCTAAAAATACAAGAAGATCACCTCATTTCAATGGGTTAGCCAAGGTGTAATTCACACATAGTTGTTAGGAGTAGATTAGGAGTAGTTAAGCTTTACATTTTTCTCACAGTCAAGTTAGTTAGGAATTCAGTTTGATTTTGTTAATCATGTAACAAACTCTTGATTTTCACCATTAATGAATACAAGCTTTTCTTTATCCTCTTTCTGTTCAACTATTCACTTAATTGTATATGTGTGTTAACCAGTTTGATATTGTTGCATTTCAGTTTCCTAGTTATAACTACTTTATGATTTCTGCCATTAATGAAGAGTTTTAAGTTTTTGAGTCTGTTTCGTTCTCAGTGTTCTTGATCCTTTCGAAAGTAAGTGTTTTAGAGATAGTTGTTTTTTTTGGTCAATAAACAAATTCAGTCGAATTTCTGTTAAGAGTTTGTTAGAAAGTTGGTTAATATTTAGTTCATTCTCTGCTATTCAGTTTCACTCAGTCAGTTTTATGAAGTATAAAAGTTCATGTCAATTTTTTAATCTGTTTTCATCTTATTTGATTTTTTCATAGATTGTATCAGCTTTCAAACAGATCATGTAGGTTACTATTGTAGTGGATGAACTAAAATCAGTGAGTTTGGTTAAAATTTTTGTTTTGATTTCGTTTGTTAAAAGTTTTTCAAGTAATTTGAGCTTTTAGTGTTAACAAGTCAGGTAGTTCATAAGCTCCCAGATTTATTATAGATAAGCTCTTCAAGCAATATCTTTACTGCGTTAATTTCTTTACTGACTTGGTTACTGTTACATAGTTCATAGCTTAACGAGCTAGAATAGATTTTCGTTCCACATCTTTTGCAGTTTGTTGTTGGCAGGTTTTCTGTTCTTGATTTACAGTCTTCAGCAATTGATAATAGCAGAACGGCGGTTAGAGAGTTGGTGTGTTCGATCTTAGCCAGCTCAGCGCTTTGCTACGTCGTCAACGGTGGCCTTGAGGTTTCTGGTTAAACTCGTTTTAAGTTTTCAGCACATCGTAGTTTGTTATGTAGCTATAGTGTAAGAATTAGTTGCTGTTTGTTTTTTATCTGATATGCTTTGTCACTAGTGTAACTGTAATGATTTACTTGGTCTTATACTTGCCTTTATACTCTCATTCAGTAGGAGTAGTTATAGAGATAGCATTTTGTTAGTGCTTTTAATTCTAGCATTTGTTTCTTTTCCTGAGTTTGGGATTGTTATTCATAGAGTTTCGAATCAGTAGGAAATACAGTTTCTGTTCAATTCGTTATAAGTTGTTTAACAGTAGGTACTTAGTTCTTATTTGTCGTGGTTATATATCGATTAAATTTGCATGACAATGTGGATAGTTTTTAGATGAGATGTTAGTATAAACATATTAAAATCAATCCAGTAGAGTAAGTAGCGAGCTCAGCAATTGAGTAAAAGCAATCAGTTGAAGTTTCTGAATGTTGAATTCAAATTAGATCAAGTTTGGTTATTATCCAAGTTAGATCCCTGACTTTATATCAACTCATTACACTCATGGTCCTGAACCGTTATGTTAGTCAGTTATTAGACCTTGTTGTTATAGACTTGTTGTGCCTTTAGTCCTTCTCGTCAGACTGTTCATTTAATGGTTGGACTTGTTAGTTTATCAAGTGATTTGTTATTGGGCTAACTGTAAAACCCGCATGCTTTTATCATGAATAGTACCCTTAAGATCGTACGTACTAGATTAAAACTTTCCTTTTATAGTACGATTACGTTTACGTGTTAGGATTTTACGTATTAAGTACGTGTTAGAACACGATAAGTATTTATTAAGCACGAACACGTAATAATTATTTAAACAATAATTAATCACGAACATGCGATCATGAAATCATGAACGTAATTAAATCACGAGCTAATATTAATTACGTATATATATTTATTATGAACACGAATAAATATTTTAGGTCACGATCGATAACTGATTAAAACACGTAAAAACACGAACACGAGAACACACTAATATTTTAGACACGGAAAACATTCGGGTTACCCCATGTGGGGCCCCATACCCACGGCTACAATCAAGAAATGGGCTAAGCCCTTCAAGTTTTAAATGAAAAGGGGGGTAAAGGTAAAAACTATTTTTATTTTTCACTTTTCAAGGAAATAAACACAAAACCTAAAAAAGTTTTTCTCCTCTCCTCTTTTCCCTTTTGTGGCCGCCACCTACAACACACCACGAGGAGGTGTTCTTGTGATTTTGATCTTGGATATTGTTCAAGTGTTAGTGTTTGTTCATCCTCTATTGTTCCACACATTCGGTATACCTTTTTAACCTTTCTTTTTAATCCTTTCTTTTGATTTGATTTAGTAAAATTAATTAAGAACATGATGTTTTTAAAAAACCTAATTAAAAACATAAACTAAACATGTATTTGGTTAAGGGGTAAAATCAAAAGGATGTTTTACGGGTGTTGGGTTTGGCCGACGCCTAGACCGTACCCCAAGGGTGTCACGGCTTAGCCTAGAAAACCACCACCGAGACCATATGGTCCCGGTTTGGTGGTGTGCGTCCCACGGCAGCAACAAACCGAAGGGAACCCCGAAGTGGTTCGGGGTATGGTATTGATTTCATGTCCGGTTCATGGTTCCTAGTCAAGATCCGGTTCATAGTGTATGTTAAGATTATTATTATTTTTATAATCTTATGTTAAAAGTAAATTAATAACATGACATGATTAATTTAATAACATGACTTAGGTTATTTTAATTATTAAAATCATGAAATTATTAACCTAAGTATTTTGTATTTTTAGACTTATAAATTAATTAATTATTTAAAAACCATAGTTATAATTAATTAATTAACATGACTTAGGTTATATTATTAATATATAATAATACATGTTTTAACCTAAGTATTTAACTTTATTTAATTAAAAACATGTTAAAATTTAATTAAATATTTTAACCTATAGTTTATTTTAATTTTATGAAATAATTAATAAACTATACATTATATCATTATGACTTAGAAAATAATCATGAAAACACTTACACTTATATACTTAGCTCATTTAACCAGCTTATTTCTAATTATGGAAACTTTCTATTTTTAGAAACTTAATTAAATAAGGCAGCTAATCTATTTATGGAAACGTTCTATTTTTAGAAACTTATTTATTTCAGGCAGCTAATCTATTTATGGAAACTTATTTAAATAAGGGAGCTAATCTATTTATGGAAACTTTCTATTTTTAGAAACTTATCTATTTTAAGCAGTAATTCTATTTTTGGAAACTTTCTATTTTTGGAAACTTTCTATTTTTGGAAACTTTCTATTTGTGGAAACTTTCTATTTTTGGTAACTTTCTATTTTTGGAAACTTTCTATTTTAGGAAACTTTCTATTTTAGGAAACTTGCTATTTTTGGAAAGTTACTTATTATTACACCGTAAGTATAATAATACATGAAATACCAGAAATACTTAATCAGATTAAACAGAATATAAGATAAACACAGTTTAAGGCTTAAAACAGTAAAACATGACATGAACATATAAAATAAGCTAAGACATGACGTAAAACCAGTTACGTAGTTAGTAAGCAGATACTTATTCACGTATGTATTTATGTAGCATTAGTGATACCAAAGTAGGATTCTCCTCAGTTCGTCTTCTTCGTTCACTGGACATAAGGTACGGATTCCCGTCCTTTCAATATGGACATTCTTTCCTTATTAGGATTCCCCGTATGCAGCCAATTGTTTTCCCGTAGTATAAGTTACGTGTTTGATTGCTTATGTTTAATTAAGATTACCTATAGCCATATACATGCATGACCAGTTTCACCTAGTTATGGAGGTACCATAACCATAACATTAGAGGCACTGATGTTATGACTTCACCACGGCGGAGTGATTGCTCGTGGCGTCCCTTCAGCTTTTGGCCATTTATATTATATTTATCATGTGGGGCGTATGGGTGCATCCTAGTTACATGTTTTCAGTTAGGATTTCATGGTGAATGTGGTGTGTGCCTTGCATCCTTCACAAGGAGCTGATCCCTCCTACCCAGAACCAGTATATTAAATTAGAGGCAGCCCCTCTAATTTGCATGATGAGGTCACCCCTCTAAGTATTCATGCATGGTGGATTTTCATGACCTATATTGGCTAATGGTAAAATACGTTAAACAGTTTTTACAAGATAAACATGTTGGAGCATAGTTTGGTTGGGCCGGTTCGACGACTCTCCTGGGCCGTTAATCGTCTTCCCGGGTGCTGAGTAATGCTGCAAACAAAGGTAAACCGGTTAGACGTGGACCCCAGGCCGGAGCCCCGGGGTCCACCTCCGACGGTCAAGTTAGTATCGGGACAATAAGTTGTATAAGAGGTGTAGTTGTGAGAGAAAACCTGTTGTAGAATGAGACTCCTACCCTTGTATTTATAGGCTTAGGGTTTCTTGAAGGATAAGTTTAGGTGTGTGTGGGCCGCGGGCCTGTTGGGCTAGGCCGAATACCGACTGTACGTCGACATGTCCCCCAGTCTAGTATGATATGGTCCATGATCATGTTATGCTAGACTCATTCTTGTATCATGCTCACTAAACAACCGCGTGCGGCTTGCTGCCAGGACATCCTCATGGGTCGTCCGTAACATATGGCTCCACTCGTAATGGGCTTCCTTTAGCAAAAAGATGATGGGCTTCGATTGCGAATAGTGAGCATAGCCACTATACGCCATCATGTCCCCCTAGTCTAGTATGCGAGGTTGTCACCAAGGTTACTAGACTTTACACCATATCCGCTACATGTAAGCATATCCACGTCGAAAGAAATGGGAAAACATGTATACGTAAGACGGGTGGTTGTGCTCGAATGCTTGGTTTCCCGTGATTAGACGGTAAGGACCCCGTAAGAAGAAAGCGTGTTCTATAGCCGGGGTAACACTGGCATTGGCAAGGTATCACTCTTATTCATCTCTAATGTGAGGATGATAAGAAGGTTTTATGAAGGTGAAGGTGGAACCCATATGCTGCATCGTGAACATTTGAAGACGTACTTCTAATACCCACTAATGATGCAGCATAGTTCGAATATTGCATTCGTCTTAAGGCCAACAGAATTCGTACTTCTGTGGCAAAGTGATGCGGATACTACATCCGCCTTATGGCCACGACATTTGATAACGAATTCCAAAATTTGTCACGGTTTTTCCTGGATTAAACGATATAAATTTTGGAAATTCACTCTTAGCCAGGCCAAGTAATTCTTCGCGGAAGACGTACTTCTACAACAAAGAAATGTGCCAACAGAAGACGTACTTCCGCGACAAAGAAATGTGCCAACGGAAGACGTACCTCCGCGACAAAGAAAATGAGCCAACGAAAGAGGTACTTTCGTGGCGAATATAATGAGCCAGTGGGAGGAGTACTTCCACGGCGAAGACAATAAGCCAGTGGAAGGAGTACATCCACGTCGAAGACAATAAGCCAGTGGAAGGAGGACTTCCACGGCGAAGACAATAAGCCAGTGGAAGGAGTACTTCCACGTCGAAGACAATAAGCCAGTGGATGGAGTACTTCCACGTCGAAGACAATAAGCCAGTAGAAGGAGGACTTCCACGACGAAGACAATAAGCACGTGGAAGAGATACTTCCACGGCGAAGGATAATTAGCACGTGGAAGAGATACTTCCACGACGAAGATAATAAGCACGTGGAAGAGATACTTCCACGACGAAAATAATGAGCCCGTGGAAGAGATACTTCCACGGCGAAGATAATAAGCACGTGGAAGAGATACTTCCACGGCAAAGATAATAAGCACGTGGAAGAGACACTTCCACGGCGAAGATAAGAAGCACGTGGAAGAGATACTTCCATGACGAAAATAATGAGCACGTGGAAGAGATACTTTCGCGTCGAAGATAAGAAGCACGTGGAAGAGATACTTCCACGGCGAAAATAATAAGCACGTGGAAGAGATACTTCCACGGCGAAGATAAGAAGCACGTGGAAGAGATAATTCCACGGCAAAAATAATGAGCACGTGGAAGAGATACTTCCACGGCGAAGATAATAAGCACGTGGAAGAGATACTTCCACGGCGAAGGATAATGAGCACGTGGAAGAGATACTTCCACGACAAAGATAATGAGCACGTGGAAGAGATACTTCCACGGAGAATATAATAAGCACGTGGAAGAGATACTTCCACGGCGAAGATAATAAGCACGTGGAAGAGATACTTTCACGACGAAAATAATGAGCCCGTGGAAGAGATACTTCCACGGCGAATATAATAAGCATGTGGAAGAGATACTTCCATGGCAAAGATAATAAGCACGTGGAAGAGACACTTCCACGGCGAAGATAAGAAGCACGTGGAAGAGATACTTCCATGGCGAAAATAATGAGCACATGGAAGAGATACTTCCACGGCGAAGATAAGAGGCACGTGGAAGAGATACTTCCACGGCGAAAATAATGAGCACGTGGAAGAGATACTTCCACGGCGAAGATAAGAAGCACGTGGAAGAGATAATTCCACGGAGAAAATAATGAGCACGTGGAAGAGATACTTCCACGGCGAAGATAATAAGCACGTGGAAGAGATACTTCCACGGCGAAGGATAATGAGCACGTGGAAGAGATACTTCCACGACAAAGATAAAGAGCACGTGGAAGAGATACTTCCACGGCGAAGATACTAAGATTTTGCTATGGGGTTCTAAGATTAAGTTCTCTCGGTATCTCCTCGAATTGATCACGGCTCTAAGTGGAATGATTTGTTCTTGGTTAATAAAAAGGGGGTTAGTTTGTTTATCTATTTTGAACTAATAACGAATGAGTAAGTGTCGAAGAGTAAAATTAAAACTTTGAAAGATTAAACTAGATTGACAAGTTAAAAGTAAATGCTTGAAAACGTAAAGAAAAGATTAGACAAATACTTTGAAAACTTAATTGAACTAATACTTAAAAACTTCTTCTATCGGAATATTGAAAATTATTTCTATCGGAATGCCTCAAAGTCAAAAGCATCGGAATGTAACAAATACGATCCATCGGAATGCCAAGGTAAAGTCCATCGAAATGTCCATGATAGTCTCCATCGGAATACTCAAAAACAAAGCTGTCGCAATGATGGCTGTCGGAATGAAGTCGGTCGAAATGTAGCTATCGGAAAGTTCTAGATCGGAATGTTGTAAACACTTCTGTCGCAATGACTTACTATCGGAATGTGGTAAATAAAAATTGGCCAGAGTTTCGACTTAAAAAGGACCTTAGTCCCGTCGGAATGTGCGATCGCAATAAGCGATCGCAATCCAGATCGGAATAAGGGGAAATGACACCCGATCGCAAAGTAAAACCACAAAGGGTTATTGCGATCAAAATAAGTACCCGTCGGAATGTGTGTAAACCCTGATATTGCGATGGAAGGAATGTAATTCCGAAATTGGAGGCAACTTAAAAAACTCAATAAGCAAAATCAATAAGCTAAGTAATCCGAAACTTAAATAACTTAAAAAGCTTAAATTCGACAACTTGTAAGACGTAAACAATTATAAACCGTATGAAACGAACTTAAAAATGATTAAAACCCTTGTGAAATCCGAAAAGTAATAAGCTAAACTTGAAATAAGCTACTAAGCATTAAGAGCTTATAGCCTATACACGTAAGAGCTTAACAAGGAGTAAAAAGACTACCCTTTCAACCTTTAAACTCCAAACGAAATCAATCCGTATGGATTATGGTTTTCGGATCAAAAGCAAAGTGAAACCAAGAAATGAAGAAGAAGATTTACGAACGCAAACTTAAACTTAAACTTTTAATTAAAAGAACTCAAAGTACAAAGATTAATGAAAAGCTTAAAATTTGAAAGATGAAAACAAAGAAAAATCTAGTGAGAGAAAGTTTGGAACTTTCTCTCTCTAAAACTAGAGAAAATGAAAAACTAAAACTAAGACTAACTAAGTGCTCTAAATTTGTGAAGTAGAATCATATATATAGGTGTGTGATGTGGGCTTTGTGAATGGGCTTTTGTTTGGGCTTCTTTTCTTCTACCTTCTTTAGTCTTTACGTTTCTTTCAAATTAACGTTTCTGACTTTGGATTTTGAGAAGTGCCGGTGAATAATTCCAACTCGTCTTATAATCTTTTGTTTAATAGACTCGAGTTCTTCGACATATATGAATCTTCCATCTTTGGCTCTATTCTTCGATAAATCTTTAAATAGGCACAATGACTTCAAATCTTTTGCATCTCTTGGACAATAGACTTCGTCTTGAGTATTTTTCTTCGATAAAACCCGTGCAATCCCATGTTTTCTTCAATATTCATCCGGTTGGCTCTGAAAACACATTAAACACAAAAACCACGCATAATTCCAAACAAATGATATTAAACACGCGTTTTGGTCTTGTTTTAGTAAGAAATAAGTGGTAAAAGGATGGGTGTTTTCACACCTATCAAATCCCCTACACTTAACCATTGCCATGCCCTCATGCAATGCTTAGTGATAAAGCAAATTTACATTTTTCTCATAATTAATCAACCTTGGCCTTATTAACATACTACTAAACAAAAATAAAAGTACTAAGAGAAATTAAAACTTTAAAGTAAACAAAAGGATAGAAAATAGCTACGTGGAAATAACTTGTAAAGAGATCTAAGACTTACATTAGGGCTTCGGTGCTGCGACGATTCATCACCCTCAATTTTCACGTTCCCCAAACTAAGCTTAAAACGAGATCATTGTTATTATAAGTTAGCAAATCAAACACTTACACACATGGCTTAATTAGATGCTTAAACTCCCTTATTCCTAGGTGTATCTCTTATATTTTATTTTTGTCTTAGAATGATCATGAAGATGCATTTTTGGACTTATTTCGATAGTTATTTAGGCTGAAAGCAAAGTAGGACGATTTGATCAATAGTTAGCTAAAGGACAAAATCTCTTAAAACTGCTTCTTGGGATATCAAAAAGTTCATATCTTGGCATAACTCGGTTCACGATTTGAGACCTTTCTCGGGCCGATATTTGGCATGTACTTCATACTTCATATCTTGAGAGACGTTCTTGAGATAATGGTCTCCTCATCGTTAATAGAGTTTCTTCACTTGGAGACTTTTGAGGGGTACTCCAACTTTGTTGACCACGACTTCATGATTATTTCTTCAATCTCTAATTGGGATTTTGAGATACAACGATCCGCCTCCTTTTCGGACTTGGATCTATTTATCCTCATACCTTGTTAGGGTCTTTTCGGATAGACTTCTCCATGATCTTTATGGGAGTTGATTGCTTTTCGTCATGATTCTTGATCCTTCATATTGATTTTGGGAATTATGCTTTTCACATCACTTTGGATCTTCAGCAATAAAATTTAATCCTCATGCCTTGTTAGGGCCTTTTCGGACTCGCGAATCT
Organism: Glebionis coronaria; assembly: GCA_025667525.1. NCBI lineage: Eukaryota > Viridiplantae > Streptophyta > Magnoliopsida > Asterales > Asteraceae > Glebionis > Glebionis coronaria. Next base: position 493,483,414 of record CM046874.1, read on the forward strand.
TCGCGCCCCGCTTCATAAGTTATGCCTTGGCTATGAACTCTTATCATTACCGAGCAACTTTTAAACGATCTTGGGCTAGAAGCTAAGTAACTTTTCAAATCGTACGACCTTACTTATTGCAGATAAATTATTAGCAAGTGATGGGAGAATAGGCAGATAATTACACCAAGTGAGCTTGCGCAAGAATACCGACTTATAATTGACTTTATCATTTCTCGTTCTCCACAATTTAAAATCTCAAGTAATGAGACTCGTGAATACTTAGCCTAATAAACCAATTAAGGTCTACATGGTTAAGGATACTAGCTAGAATAAACTTGGATAAGTCTATTCGGGTTGAGTCAAAATAAACGCAACGGGCCTAATATGTAAAAGATTTCAAAACTAGCTACACCACTTAATTAATATTTTTGACTTTATTGAGGGATATATACATACGAAAGCAACGATAAAAATTTAAAAATTACGACTAAATGGCCAAAGTTAATAAAAAATTTGAAAAATGTTGAAAAATATGATTTTCCGGTTAAATGAAGGCATTTTCATGGAAAAGTCCACTTAAAACATCGATAGAAGTCCCCCTACACTTAAGATAAACATTGTCCTTAATGTTTAAGCATGTGGGAGAAGTCTCCCCTACACTTATGACATTGTGCACGTTGGTTAAATCAAGCTAAGGAAGAGACGACTAAAGTGATCAATTTCAAATGTGAGTATGAAGAAAATTGAATCACGATAGTTGAGAGATAGAACCGGATTTCGGATAACACGGGAGCACGGTTATTCAGAGATTCCAAGAGTGCATTCATCCCTGTAATCACATCACCACACAAAGACAAAGAACCTATAGAGGTCCCCCTACACTTAGGAGGTTAAACGAAAAAGGATAGATACTCGGGCTGCCTCCCGAGGAGCGCTTGTTTTTGATAACCGTGTCACGATCCTGACTCGACCCAAAATTAGTTCATGGGAAACGTGGTGAGGGATGGAATCATCTCATGAGAGATGTCCTCACCAAAGTACAACTTCACTCGTTGGCCATTCACGTTAAAATTAGGTCCATTAGGTTGAGCGAGCTCGAGAGTACCATATGGAAACATTTGGGCAATGGTGAATGGGCCGGACCAACGAGATTTTAGCTTGCCTGAAAAGATTTTCAACCGAGAGTTAAAGAGCAAAACTTTGTCTCCAACTTGGAACTCTCGGTTCTTAATCTTAGAGTCGTGAATGAGCTTAGTCTTTTCCTTATAGATCAAAGAATTTTCATAAGCCTCATTACGGAGTTCATTTAGCTCATTGAGTTGGATCTTGTGTAGGTCACCGGCTTTGTTGATATCAAAATTAGCCCACTTCAAGGCCCAGTAAGCCTTGTGTTCCAACTCAATGGGGAGGTGGCATGCTTTCCCGTACACGAGACGATATGGTGTACAACCAATCGGAGTCTTGTATGCGGTACGGAAAGCCCACAAAGCATCATCAAGTTTATCAGCCCATGAGGCACGATGCTCTCTCACGGTTCTTTCAAGAATTCGCTTTAATCCTCGATTGGATATTTCAGCCTGGCCATTAGTTTTTGGGTGGTATGCGGTGGAAAGACGATGATTTACACCATACTTTGCCATGACTCTCGCAAATTGGTCATTGCAAAAATGAGTCCCGCGATCACTAATAATGGCACGAAGCACACCGAATCTAGCGAATAGAGATTTAAAAAAGTTACAAACCACCCTTGCGTCATTAGTAGGTAAAGCTTTGGCTTCAACCCACTTGGAGACGTAGTCAACGGCTACAAGGATGTATTTGTTTCCTTTAGATGAAGGGAATGGCCCCATAAAGTCGATACCCCAAACATCAAAGATTTCACACTCTTGAATGAAATTTTGAGGCATCTCATCTTTATATGTGATCTTGCCTTGTTTTTGGCAAGCATCACATCGTTTAACCATCTCGTGAGCGTCACGATAGATGGTGGGCCAATAAAATCCCGAGTCAAACACTTTTTTGGCGGTGTAGTTAGGACCAAAGTGACCACCGGTGGGTCCTTTGTGGCAAGCGTCAAGGATTTCTAGAGCTACCGGTCCATCAACACATCAGCGAATAATCAAATCAGCACATTGTTTGAATAGATACGGGTCATCCCAAAAGTAAGTCTTAATGTCTTTGAAGAACTTTTTCTTTTGCTGGGATGTTAACCCGTCAACGAGAATTCCACCCGCCAAGTAGTTTGCAATGTCCGCAAACCACGGGGTTTCATCAGAAGTCGAGTTGATAGACATTAAGGTCTCCAAGGGAAAAGAATCATTGATTTCTTTGTTCGGATGATCCCCTTGGTAAGGATCCTCAAGTCTACTGAGATGATCCGCGGCTAGGTTTTCTGCTCCTTTTTTATCACGAATTTCGATTTTAAATTCTTGGAGTAGCAAAACCCAGCGAAGCAGTCTTGGTTTAGAATCTTATTTAGTCAACAAGTACTTCAACGCGGAATGATCGGTGTAAACGATTGTGGTGGAAAGGACAAGATAGGGGCGGAACTTTTCAAAGGCATAGACAACAGTTAAAAGCTCTTTTTCGGTTGTCGTGTAATGCAATTGAGCCCCCGTCATTGTCTTGCTAGCGTAGTGGATCGGTTGGAAGTGTTTGTTCACTCTTTGGCCCAAAACCGCTCCAATAGCAAAGTCACTAGCATCACACATCAACTCGAAAGGCAGCTCCCAATTAGGGGTAACCAAGACGGGTGCCTTAGTTAGCTTATCCTTAAGCGAGTTAAATGCTTCAAGACACTCTTTGGAAAAGATAAAAGGAGTGTCTTTTTCCAAGAGGTGGGTCATCGGGCGAGCGATTTGAGAAAAATCTTTGATGAATCGATGGTAGAAGCCCGCATGACCGAGAAAACTTCTCACACCCTTCACGGTTGAAGGTGGAGGCAACTTAGCGATAACATCGACTTTAGCACGGTCTACTTCAAGACCGGCTTTGGAGATCTTGTGTCCTAGCACGATGCCCTCTTTTACCATGAAATGGCATTTTTCTCAATTAAGAACAAGGCGAGTGTCTTCACACCGCTTCAGCATACGTTCTAAATTGGCAAGGCAAGCAGAGAAAGAATCGCCATAAACCGAGAAATCATCCATGAATACTTCCATAGTGTCTTCCACCATGTCATGGAATATAGCCATCATACACCTTTGGAACGTCCCAGGAGCATTGCATAAACCAAAAGGCATACGTTTGTAAGCAAATGTTCCATAGGGACAAGTGAATGTGGTCTTTTCTTGGTCCTTGGGATCGATGGGAATTTGAAAATACCCGGAGAAACCGTCTAAGAAGCAGTAATAGTCATTACCAGCTAGACGCTCGAGCTTTTGATCCATGAAAGGAAGAGGAAAGTGGTCTTTTCTCGTGGCATCATTGAGCTTGCGATAATCAATACAAACTCTCCACCCAGTAACGAGACAAGTGGGAATAAACTCGTTGTGTTCATTGGAAACAACGGTTATTCCGCCCTTCTTGGGCACACAATGGACGGGACTTACCCATGGCGAATCTGAAATAGGGTAAATCAAGCCGGCATCTAGAAGTTTGATAACCTCTTGTTTGATGACGTCATGAATGCGAGGATTAACCCTTCTTTGGCTCTGGATTGCGGGTTTAAAGTCATCTTCCATGAGAATCTTGTGAGTACAAAAGTTGGGATCAATTATGCGGATATCGGAAATTTTCCAAGCAATTGCCTTCTTATGATCTTTAAGCACGGCGATGAGGCGAGATTTCTCTTCTTCTTTCAAGTCCTTCGCGATGATGACAGGTGACTTCTTGTTTTCTTAAAGGAACACGTACTCGAGATGGGGCGGCAACTCCTTAAGTTCTAAATCCAGAGGATTTTTGATGGGAGGCGTTTTCAAGGTCGGAGCATCGATAGCAATAACCGTGGGAGATGGTGGAGAAAGATTGTCTTCTTTAAGAAGGTTCTCAATGAGGCGGAGATCTTCATCCCAATTGGTGGTAGAAGCGTCATTAGCTAAGTTCACATCTCCCATGGTGGCTTCCAAATCTTTCCAAAGGAAATCACTTTCTCCAAATAGAGATAGTGATGAATCGATAGAGGAAACGGTCTCAACATTGGGAAGAGAAGTAGGAATACTCTTGCAAGCATCTTTTAAGTGTTCTTCACAAGCCTCATCAAGAACGTCAATACAATTAACACTCTCGTTAGAATAAGGTTGTTTAGACAACTTTCCCATGTTGAAGACAATTTTATCGTCACCCACTCTCATGATAAGCTCACCGACTTCAACATCGATGAGAGTGCGACCGGTCCTCAAGAATGGACGACCAACGATCAATGGCACACGAGGGTCCATGTCGTAGTCAACAACGACGAAATCAGCAGGAAAAGTGAATTTGTCGACTCCTACAAAGACGTCTTCGGTTATCCCCCTGGATAAGCAACCGTACGCTTAGCTAATTCCAAAGTCATTTTGGTGGGGACTAGCTCACTGCGAGTGGTGATTGCTTTCATCTCCCCTCTTGGATTCGCAACGGTGTTACTCGGAAGAGTACCCGAAGAAGAGGGTTGATTACCTTGGAAGAAACTAGCCATCATGTTCTTTAAGTCATTCGTTTGACTATCCAAAGTGTTTCTCATATCAACTCTCAGATTGTTCCCTTGTTTCACCAGGTCTGCTTTCAAGTTGAGCACTTCCCGCTGAAGATTTCCCACGATCACATCGTTAGTCCTCATGTAGGTTTCCACTTCTTGGTGTAAAGCGGTGGGTTGGTTGGGAGGAGCATTGTATGCGGGTGGTTGATAAGCAGGTTGCTGGTAAACTTGGTTGTTTCTTTGAGGTGGATGTTGTTGTTTGTGAGGTGGAATGTATGGTCCACGAGATTGTTGTTGTTGTTGAGGAGTGCGGTTGAGGTTTTGTTGTTGGTTTGGGTTGTTAGGAGTAAAACTGGGTGGTGAGAGATAGTTGTTGGAGCGGTAGCTAAGCAGGTTGCGGTCACCTTGAGGACGAGCTTGATAAGCGGGTTGAGGATAGGTACCATATGCTGCATTCACATTCTCAGAAGGGTAGTCTTGGGTGGCAGTACAAGTGGTGTAAGAGTGAGGACCCCCACATATCTCACATGGTTGGTTGACAGCATTGACTTGAGCGTTTTTAGCGTTGATGCTGTTGGTGTTGTTGGCGGTTTGGGTAGCAAGCGATTCAAGAAGCGCAGTGATTTTGTCAATTCGCTTGTCGCTGTCACTAGTACTAGCACTAGCGGCATTGGTCCGAACACTCTTGGTTTGCACACGAGACTTATTCTCAATGATATCCCAAGCAGCATTAGAAGTCTTAGCCAAAAGATTACCCCCCGAGGCACTGTTTAGTGAATCTTGGTCATTCATGTTTAAACCATTATAAAAAGTATTAATTTGGTGCACTTTGGTAAAACCATGTTGTGGGCATTTTCTCAAAAGGTCTTTGAAACGGTCCCAAGATTCACTAAACGACTCATCGTACTTTTGTTCAAAATTGATAATTTCATTCCGCAAAGCGGTAGTACGAGAGGGTGGGAAAAAGTAGTTGATAAAATTGGTCTCCAAATCCGTCCACGAAAGAATACTCTGTGGCGGTTCCTTAGCAAGCCAATGCCGGGCTTGTCCCTCTAAAGAAAAGGGAAAAAGTTGTAAACGGATTACCTCTTGTGGAACACCATTGAATTTGACCGTATTGGTGAGTTGCAAGAATCTCTTGATGTGGTCATGTGGATCATCAATGGTAAGTCCCAAGAATGGTTGAGCAGAGACCATCTGGATAAAGCCGGATTTGAGCTCAAAGTTGTTGGCTGCAATCACGGGTATGACAATTGGATCATCGTTACCATCTACATGTGCTTGCAGAAGTTCAATCATCGGGCGACTATCCGGTAGAGGCTCATTGTTGTTTTTATTATTGTTGTTGAAAGGTGGATTGTTATTGTTATTATTATTGTTTTGAGGTGGGTTATTGTTGTTCCTTTGTACACCGGCCATGTCTAAGTCTTCGAGAGGCTCGGGCTCTTGATAAGACGTTGATCGTGTACGCATGCACCTGCAAAAGAACTAACAAGGCAAAAACAAAGAAATATTTTTGGTTTTTATGTTTCTTTATTTTTTTAATTTTTTTTGTATTTTTGAAAATTTTATATTTTTTAGGATTTTTTGAAATTTTTTATGAAAAAGTAACGTTCACGGGGAACGGATCCCAAAATCCAAGTTCTCACAAAAAACTGTTGATCTTAACGAGAAGAGCCGGCAGCGGCGCCATTTTATACTAAGATTTTGCTATGGGGTTCTAAGATTAAGTTCTCTCGGTATCTCCTCGAATTGATCACGGCTCTAAGTGGAATGATTTGTTCTTGGTTAATAAAAAGGGGGTTGGTTTGTTTATCTATTTTGAACTAATAACGAATGAGTAAGTGTCGAAGAGTAAAATTAAAACTTTGAAAGATTAAACTAGATTGACAAGTTAAAAGTAAATGCTTGAAAACGTAAATAAAAGATTAGACAAATACTTTGAAAACTTAATTGAACTAATACTTAAAAACTTCTTCTATCGGAATATTGAAAATTATTTCTATCGGAATGCCTCAAAGTCAAAAGCATCGGAATGTAACAAATACGATCCATCGGAATGCCAAGGTAAAGTCCATCGGAATGTCCATGATAGTCTCCATCGGAATACTAAAAAAAAAAGCTGTCGCAATGATGGCTGTCGGAATGAAGTCGGTCGGAATGTAGCTATCAGAAAGTTCTAGATCGGAATGTTGTAAACACTTCTGTCGCAATGACTTACTATCGGAATGTGGTAAATAAAAATTGGCCAGAGTTTCGACTTAAAAAGGACCTTAGTCCCGTCGGAATGTGCGATCGCAATAAGCGATCGCAATACAGATCGAAATAAGGGGAAATGACACCCGATCGCAAAGTAAAACCACAAAGGGTTATTGCGATCAAAATAAGTACCCGTCGGAATGTGTGTAAACCCTGATATTGCGATGGAAGGAATGTAATTCCGAAATTGGAGGCAACTTAAAAAACTCAATAAGCAAAATCAATAAGCTAAGTAATCCGAAACTTAAATAACTTAAAAAGCTTAAATTCGACAACTTGTAAGACGTAAACAATTATAAACCGTATGAAACGAACTTAAAAATGATTAAAACCCTTGTGAAATCCGGAAAGTAATAAGCTAAACTTGAAATAAGCTACTAAGCATTAAGAGCTTATAGCCTATACACGTAAGAGCTTAACAAGGAGTAAAAAGACTACCCTTTCAACCTTTAAACACCAAACGAAATCAATCCGTATGGATTATGGTCTTCGGATCAAAAGCAAAGTGAAACCAAGAAATGAAGAAGAAGATTTACGAACGCAAACTTAAACTTAAACTTTTAATTAAAAGAACTCAAAGTACAAAGATTAATGAAAAGCTTAAAATTTGAAAGATGAAAACAAAGAAAAATCTAGTGAGAGAAAGTTTGGAACTTTCTCTCTCTAAAACTAGAGAAAATAAAAAACTAAAACTAAGACTAACTAAGTGCTCTAAATTTGTGAAGTAGAATCATATATATAGGCGTGTGATGTGGGCTTTGTGAATGGGCTTTTGTTTGGGCTTCTTTTCTTCTACCTTCTTTAGTCTTTACGTTTCTTTCAAATTAACGTTTCTGACTTTGGATTTTGAGAAGTGCTGGTGAATAATTCCAACTCGTCTTATAATCTTTTGTTTAATAGACTCGAGTTCTTCGACATATATGAATCTTCCATCTTTGGCTATATTCTTTGATAAATCTTTAAATAGGCACAATGACTTCAAATCTTTTGCATCTCTTGGACAATAGACTTCGTCTTGAGTCTTTTTCTTCGATAAAACCCGTGCAATCCCATGTTTTCTTCAATATTCATCCGGTTGGCTCTGAAAACACATTAAACACAAAAACCACGCATAATTCCAAACAAATGATATTAAACACGCGTTTTGGTCTTGTTTTAGTAAGAAATAAGTGGTAAAAGGATGGGTGTTTTCACACCTATCAAGCACGTGGAAGAGATACTTCCACGACGAAGATAATAAGCACGTGGAAGAGATACTTTCACGGCGAATATAATAAGCATGTGGAAGAGATACTTCCACGGCAAAGATAATAAGCACGTGGAAGAGACACTTCCACGTCGAAGATAAGAAGCACGTGGAAGAGATACTTCCATGGCGAAAATAATTAGCACGTGGAAGAGATACTTCCGCGGCGAAGAAAAGAAGCACGTGGAAGAGATACTTCCACGGCGAATATAATGAGCACGTGGAAGAGATACTTCCACGACGAAGATAAGAAGCACGTGGAAGAGATACTTCCACGGCGAAAATAATGAGCACGTGGAAGAGATACTTCCACGGCGAAAATAATGAGCACGTTGAAGAGATATTTCCACGGAGAAGATAATAAGCACGTGGAAGAGATACTTCCATGACGAAAATAATGAGCACGTGGAAGAGATACTTCCAAGGCGAAGATAAGAAGCACGTGGAAGAGATACTTCCATGGCGAAAATAATGAGCACGTGGAAGAGATACTTCCACGGCGAAGATAAGAAGCACGTGGAAGAGATACTTCCACGGCGAAAATAATGAGCACGTGGAAGAGATACTTCCGCAGCGAAGATTAGAAGCACGTGGAAGAGATACTTCCATGGCGAAAATAATGAGCACGTGGAAGAGATACTTCCACGGCGAAGATAAGAAGCACGAGGAAGAGATACTTCCACTACGAAAATAATGAGCAAGTGGAAGAGATACTTCCACGGCGAAGATAAGAAGCACGTGGAAGAGATACTTCCACGGCGAAAATAATGAGCACGTGGAAGAGATACTTCCACGGCGAAAATAATGAGCACGTGGAAGAGATACTTCCACGGCGAAGATAATAAGCACATGGAAGAGATACTTCCACGACGAAAATAATGAGCACGTGGAAGAGATACTTCAACGGCGAAGATAAGAAGCACGTGGAAGAGATACTTCCACGACGAAAATAATGAGCACGTGGAAGAGATACTTTCACGACGAAGATAAGAAGCACGTGGAAGAGATACTTCCACGGCGAAAATAATGAGCACATGGAAGAGATACTTCCACGGCGAAAATAATGAGCACGTGGAAGAGATACTTCCGCGGCGAAGATTAGAAGCACGTGGAAGAGATACTTCCATGGCGAAAATAATGAGCACGTGGAAGAGATACTTCAACGGCGAAGATAAGAAGCACGTGGAAGAGATACTTCCACTACGAAAATAATGAGCACGTGGAAGAGATACTTCCACGGCGAAGATAAGAAGCACGTGGAAGAGATACTTCCACGGCGAAAATAATGAGCACGTGGAAGAGATACTTCCACAACGAAAATAATGAGCACGTGGAAGAGATACTTCCACGGCGAAGATAATAAGCACGTGGAAGAGATACTTCCACGACGAAAATAATGAGCACGTGGAAAAGATACTTCCACAGCGAAGATAATAAGCACGTGGAAGAGATACTTCCACGACGAAGATAATAAGCACGTGGAAGAGATACTTCCACGGCGAAGATAATAAGCACGTGGAAGAGATACTTCCACGACGAAAATAATGAGCCCGTGGAAGAGATACTTCCACGGCGAAGATAATAAGCACGTGGAAGAGATACTTCCACGACGAAGATAAGAAGCACGTGGAAGAATACTCCCACGGCGCATGAATAAGCCAACGAAAGAGATACTTCCGTGGCGAAGGCATAAGCCAATGGAATAAATACTTCCATGGCACAGAAATAATCGCGTGGAAGGAGTACTTCCGTGGCAAAGGAATAAGCCAATGGAAGAGATACTTCCATGGCAAAGGAAGAAGCGCGCGGAAGGAGTACTTTTGCGGCGAAGGAATAAGCCAATGAAAGAGATACTTACATGGCAAAGGAAGAATAACTCCTTCCACGGCGAAGGAATAAGCCAATGGAAGAGATACTTCCATGGCAAAGGAATAACCCGACAGAAGGCGGACTTCTGCGGCAAATAAATATGTCCAAAGATATTTGCGTGACGTGCACATAAATAGTGGTATTATTATATCCTAGTAGCCCCCCAAGTTTAATGGTGCTACACTCGATTAGTAGTATTAAACTTAGTTAAGTATTCAAAAAATTACGATCACGTAGACCAGCACGAATGGACGTACCATAGCCGCGTACGAAAGATAGAAATTGGGTTCGAACGTGCGAACCAACGCGGATGGGTCTTGCCATAACCGCGAATTGTCACATAGTATAAGACGTATCTTAACTAACTTATTGGATAAGCTATGCCATTACGTGCGGCGTACTGCTACTACCATAAGGACGGTCAAAGTTTTGACAATATTTTATTAGACGTGCACAGTGTGTCTTTTGCAAGTCCATCATGAGTCATGTGGTTTGCGTAACTTATTACAACGTCTTGATAGCAAGGTGTCTAACAAGGATACATGATCCATGGTTGGGGTTTCATCCCTCTTACACGACAAGTTGAATTATTAGGTTCACTCAATCCTCTTATTCCACCTGGGAACGATGTGTACATGTACGCCCGTAGGCCGAAGATATCCGAGTGTACGGACTAGAATATATATATATATATATATATATATATAATAATAAGTAATCACTTAATACTAGACATGAAGATATCTATCTAGATATGTATTTGAAAGATGGGAACATTTATCGTAATAAAAGAAATCGCACAAAGCTAAAGGATATATATAATATCTTGTTACCAAGTTAAGAGATATACGTAATATCATATTAATTTAGAAAAATATAGGTAATATCTTGTTTACCTATTTAAAAAAGATATATATATAATATTTTATTACTATCGAAATATACCTTTATCAAGTTTAAAAGATAAATAATATCTTTTTATATTTTATATGATATGTGTAATATCTTATATTAAAATAACTAATATATCCGATCGTTCGGATTAATATGGAAGACGCGGTTCATGACCGCAGTGAAAAAAATAAATTAAGCGTGAACTTGCAGAAGAGCATGAATGGTCATGCCATAACTGCGGATAAAAGTAAAATATATCCGAACATGCTATGATCGCGGATAAAAAAGGTCAAAAAATGGGCGTGCCTAAGACCGCGAATAAGGAATAAAATATACCCAAGCGTATGAATTTACGGAATAAAAAAAATCTACACGAAGTATAGCGCGATTCAAGCGACCAAAATTATATTCGTGTGAGTATAAAACCGATATTGTATGCTAAATATATTTTATTCTATGACTGTGAAAACAATGACTTTCATTTAAGAAACCAAAATCTACACTAAGTATATTTTACTAAAAAGCATGCGCATCAAATATAGCAACAAAGTATATGATGTATTTTAGAATGTGATTTTCATAATAAAATATTTTAATAAAACATCTTACATATTTAGAAAATCGAATTTTTAGACATATATGATGCGTAATACACGATTCTTGTGTTTACCCTGTTCTTCAAAGTTGAAAAGCATGTCGTGATGCATAAGATAGTGCTTTGCGATAATAGCATAATATAGTCCGGGGTTTATCAAATCATCATGATGGCAAAAAGTATGTTTAATAATGATAGGACAAAAAAAATTACCCCACCAAAATAACGTGAACTAAAAATCATCATGATCCATTGTCCATATTTTAGTTGCAATTACGACGAAATCTGCTTAACGTAATTGACAGTGAATTTATTTGTTTAATCGAAAGATAAATAAGGTTAGAGTTACTGACTTTTGGCATCGATCTTTGCTTATCGGTAGTATGAGACCACGTAACATGGTTTAGTCAGGGTCCCACGGATGGCGCCAACTTGTTGGAGCATAGTTTGGTTGGGCCGGTTCGTGAACTCTCCTGGGACGTTAATCGTCTTCCCGGGTGCTGAGTAATGCTGCAAACAAAGGTAAACCGGTTAGACGTGGACCCGAGGCCGGAGCCCCGGGGTCCACCTCCGACGGTCAAGTTAGTATCGGGACGATAAGTTGTATAAGAGGTGTAGTTGTGAGAGAAAACCTGTTGTAGAATGAGACCCCTACCCTTGTATTTATAGGCTTAGGGTTTCTTGAAGGATAAGTTTAGGTGTGTGTGGGCCGCGGGCCTGTTGGGCCGGGCCGAATACCGACTGTACGTCGACAAAACATAAGGCTTTTCAAACTATAAAACCAGTTTTATGAACATGTTCCAGGTTTTCCAGGACTTATACAATTCCGCTGCTATTAAGTCTTTATTATGTTTTAGTCATTCATACTATGTCTATATCCGTGCACTGAGCGTTTTGCTCAGCCGTTACTTTCCTTTCCATGTCCCAAAACGGCAGGTACCCAAGGACGGACTCGAGCATTTGGAGGACATGAATAGGATGGAAGCTGCCATAGACTTCTTCTCCTTTTGCCTTCATATACTTATGCTTGTTTAGTCTTTCATTCATTTCTTTTGCTTTATTATGTTTTGGGCTTATGTTTGAGGAACCGATGTTTGATTCCGGTTATCCCTATGGTCATGTAATGTTTTAGACATTTATCCTTGTATGCTTTGATGACACGCCATAATTTCACGTGACATTCCATTTATCAAAATAGGGTGTTACAATTATGGTATCAGAGCCAAGGCTTCGACATGTAGGCTCTAAAACTCGACCTGTGACTAGTGGGTAGTCACCAGGAGCTTCCTAAGCCAACGTTTGTTATTCCATGTATTGATGTTTTCAGCGCATTGTTGTTTTAACCATGATGTTTTCAACACCTTGAGGTTTTAACCTTGATGTTTTCATCGATATTGTTTTACTAATATGGATGGACAACCGTCATTCATATGTAGTTATGTGTCATTGTTTCATGCATAATGTTCCTCGTGAACTGTGGCTATGTGGACTGAACCCCAATAGTTCATAATTAGTCACATAATATTTTTTCTGATAAGTTTTGACAGATGAGTTTCATTTATTTATGTTTCATGTATCATTGTTGTAAGGATTATGACTAAGTAATGGTTGGTACAGGACTGGCCCTATTTAGTCGCATGTGCTTTTATCGAAACTTTTAACTTTGGGACCGACCCATAGGCGTCCCCTCGCCATGTCTTTTGTTTTGGGACCGATCCATAGGCGTCCCCTCGCACATATAAAGGTTTTTATAAACTACATTATACATTCATGCACTGTTTTTCATGCATAAAATTTTTCTCATGATTTATTGGCATAATTTTTTTTTTCATGTCCCCTCATAATTTATTACGTTTTTATGTCAAGTATGCTGTCATACTGTAATGGTTAACTTCGGTTTCATGTTGATTATGTTATACACTCCTTCACATTGAGTTGTTCCATGTTTCTTCATAATGACTTGGTCTTCACGTGATTATGTCTTACGTCTATTTTGCTGTCTTTGCTTCCATGCAAGACACTGTTGGAATTCATGTAAATTCGGCTTTCATGATAGTAATGGTTGGTTTTCATTGATCATGCTTTCAGCCAAATCATCGTTAAATTTTGTGTAACCACACTTTCACGTTTTTCGATGTAACCAAAATGATGTCTATGCTAATACTGCCAGGTTATCATGATGGTTTTCCTAACCGTTTAACTGATATACTTTCCTTAAATCATGACAAATGACCGACCTCATACCGATCATTTCCTGTGCATTCCACGTGTACTCCACGTAGCGTATTTCATGTGTATTACATGTACCTTAATCCATGTGTATTCCACTTGCAATACTTCACGAGTATTCGCTAGTCGATTCTGAATCATCTCAGGCGTATTTTCAATTGCTGATATTCTACAAGATTGCTGATGCCGCTCATAACTTGGAGATGTTACCAAAGGTTGATGCTGTTGATGTTTGAAGACGCTACGAGATGCTGATGCCGTTCACAACCTGAAGATCCTACAAGACGAAGACAAAGGCGTCAGAGAAAAGTAAATAGGACGAGAAGATGCTTCACCATCAGACGATTTTCCATCAATCATTGTCCCTAATTCTTAGTTACATGTCACAAGTCATTCGGCTGTCATTTCAGCCATATGAGTGCAAACCGGTACCAGCCGACCACTCAGCTGAATAGTACATGAATCACGGTCATGAGAATGACCATCATGGAACTGACAGACAGGACGATAGTAACCACTACTGTGACAACAACTATCTTAGAAAATCGCAACCGAGGCTCCGAAAGCGGACGTGATCAGACATACAAAGGATCAGTAGTCCAACCGATCCGCCAAATCTGGCATAATAACCTAATATTGTAGTTCTATTGTTTTACGTCTCGAGACACATGTCAAGACAACAGTCAAGACACATGTCTCACGTATACCTCCTGAAGACACATGTCAAGACACCAGTCAAGACATATGTCATGCTTATAGTTCCAAGAAACGAGTCAAGACACATGACTCACGTCCAACTATGGAACATTCCTAAGAAATTCAGGGTACCCTCCAAGGGTATATCCATGTTGTTGTGCCATGTATTAATCATGCCACAATAATTTCAATACCATTACCGGCGCATCAGTGAGAACTGTCACGTTGCCGATTTCACTTTCTTTTGTTTCACCATACTTCATATATTCATGACCATGAAGGACGCCTTTCGTATTCCCACGTATACGAAGGTTTTCCTTCAGCTTAATGAAGAGATCCAAGCTGCTAACGCATTTCCTCGGACAGACACGAGATGAATTTTATCCTAATTATGGACTATTAACATCACACCATGCTACGATTCATAATTATGTACAATAATGTTCAGGCTCCTGAATACATTCAGCTTGATTTTCCATCAGGAAAATCCGTACAAATTATCTATGCTTACAAGCAGGTGCGTTGTTAGCCATGGCCGCTAAAATTTTCTAGCTGTCAGTAAGACACGACTACTTAAGTCCTTTTTCGCATTGCCAGTCGATTATTCCAAAATCTTCCCATATATTCTAGAAGAACCTTCAAGAAGAAGGACGGTACCATGAGATTATGTGTCGACTACCGTCGATTTAAACAAATCACCATTCATGACCGTTATTCTCCTCCACAAATTGTCGACATGTCCAATCAACCTTATGGTGTTAAGCACTTTACAAGATCGGATTCATGATCATGATGCCAACAGTGATGAGTGAAAGAGCAGGACATGTCCATGACTGCTATTCGTACACGACTTGGTCATGCTAAATTCATGATTTTGTTTTAATCTCATAAATGCTCCAACAGCATTATGGACTTAATAAATAGAGTTTCCATGAACTCATAAACAAGTTCATCAGTGTTTTCATTGAGGATAACCTGAATTCCTCTAAGTCTAGAGAAGAACAGGAGACCATATCTGCTCTATGTTGCAAATTCTATGACAAGAGAAATTTTACCGGAAATTTTTCCAATATCAATTTTGGTCGATTACAGTGACACGCTGAATCACATTGGTTTCTACGGTTAATCTTACCATGACTCTGCTTATGCGTAAAGGAGAGAACCCTACACTACATTAGGTGTTCTAGAAAATCCTACGCTAGGAGAAGTCTAGATTCAGAGACTCAGAGTTTCGCAACCTTCTATGTATCAAGTTTCTACGAAGCAGGATACAGTTACGTTCATATCTTCATACCTGTTATACAAACAGGCTAAGATAGGACACCAACAGACTGGTATGTTTTCATCATCTGAAATTGTGAATCGAAAAGGGACAAGATCTCCATGGATTTTAGTTACCAGATTACAGCAAACTCAGAAGAAGCATGATGCTATCTAGGTTATTGTTAACAGTTTGGTCAAGTCTGCAGAATCCTTACATCCGTACGGATTTCAGAACCAACAAATTTATCGGACACATTCCACGCCAAGGCTCATCCGACCACTTGGTAATCCCTCAGCTATCGGGTCAGACAAAGATTTGCAATCGTGCTCCTTATTTACTTCATGTCCTTGTTCTAAGTTCACGACTTGCTTTCACGCTCGTGTTCATGACACTATTCACGTTCATGATCGTATCTTGGCTTACGATTTTACTTTCATTTTTCTCATTCTGGGAAGTTTTGCAAGAACTTGAGAGACCAGACCCAAGTTTGGTATAACTCCCTATCCTCAGATAGACGTTTCACGTCATATTCTACGTCTCACCTTGTAGCGTTTGGCGTTACCGCCATTGTATTCTATGATCACGATATGTTTCACATGTCATGTTCATTCCACGTTCCTCATATCATGATCAAGATATGTTACACGTATCATGGATCACGATATGTTTACTCATACTACACTCGCCATATCTCCACATAGCACGTTCAAAATTTTTCACGTATCACGTTCAAAAATTTTCACGTACTACGTTTCTTTATGTCTCGCGCATCGTTTCTAATTATCAGTTAAGTCAGATTGTCTTGCATCGTAACGTTTCAGTTACCCTAGCACGTTAACTCTTATTTTTCTCGATCGAATTAGGGGGATCTACCTTCCGTTGATAACCAAGAATTTCTTCGTATTCCAAGTCAAGGTCAGGAGGACCAAGATTTATCATTGGTGTCAAGATCTTCTGAAGGAACCGTTCCAAGGGGGAGGCCACTTGGAAACGGACAAGTTCATCCGGACTTCTATCCGTTTTCTCTCATCAATTAGATATGTCCTTTCAGTCACGTCACGTTCCATGTCCTTTCAAGACATGTCACGTTCCACGTTCCTTCTACCATGTCACCTGTACGTTCATTAATCTTACATACCCTCTCAGTTGATTCGGGTATGTTTCTCTTTCAGTTACGTTATCTATAATTTGGGGACGAATTATTCTTTTTAGGGGGAAGAGTTGTAAAACCCGCATGCTTTTATCATGAATAGTACCCTTAAGATCATACGTACTAGATTAAAACTTTCCTTTTATAGTACGATTACGTTTACGTGTTAGGATTTTACGTATTAAGTACGTGTTAGAACACGATAAGTATTTACTAAGCACGAACACGTAATAATTATTTAAACAATAATTAATCACGAACATGCGATCATGAAATCATGAACGTAATTAAATCACGAGATAATATTAATTACGTATATATATTTATTACGAACACGAATAAATATATTAGGTCACGATCGATAACTGATTAAAACACGTAAAAACACGAACACGAGAACACACGAGAACACACTAATATTTTAGACACGGAAAACATTCGGGTTACCCCATGTGGGGCCCCATACCCACGGCTACAATCAAGAAATGGGCTAAGCCCATCAAGTTTTACATGAAAAGGGGGGTAAAGGTAAAAACTATTTTCATTTTTCACTTTTCAAGGAAATAAACACAAAACCTAAAAAAGTTTTTCTCCTCTCCTCTTTTCCCTTTTGTGGCCGCCACCTACAACACACCAAGAGGAGGTGTTCTTGTGATTTTGATCTTGGATATTGTACAAGTGTTAGTGTTTGTTCATCCTCTATTGTTCCACACATTCGGTATACCTTTTTAACCTTTCTTTTTAATCCTTTCTTTTGATTTGATTTAGTAAAATTAATTAAGAACATGATGTTTTAAAAAAAACCTAATTAAAAACATAAACTAAACATGTATTTGGTTAAGGGGTAAAATCAAAAGGATGTTTTACGGGTGTTGGGTTTGGCCGACGCCTAGACCGTACCCCAAGGGGGTCATGGCTTGGCCTAGAAAACCACCACCGAGACCATATGGTCCCGGTTTGGTGGTGTGGGTCCCACGGCAGCAACAAACCGAAGGGAACCCCGAAGTGGTTCGGGGTATGTTATTGATTTCATGTTCGGTTCATGGTTCCTAGTCAAGATCCAGTTCATGGTGTATGTTAAGATTATTATTATTTTTATAATCTTATGTTAAAAGTAAATTAATAACATGACATGATTAATTTAATAACATGACTTAGGTTATTTTAATTATTAAAATCATGAAATTATTAACCTAAGTATTTTGTATTTTTGGACTTATAAATTAATTAATTATTTAAAAACCATAGTTATAATTAATTAATTAACATGACTTAGGTTATATTATTAATATATAATAATACAAGTTTTAACCTAAGTATTTAACTTTATTTAATTAAAAACATGTTATAATTTAATTAAATATTTTAACCTATAGTTTATTTTAATTTCATGAAATAATTAATAAACTATACATTATATCATTATGACTTAGAAAATAATCATGAAAACACTTAGGCTTATATACTTAGCTCATTTAACCAGCTTATTTCTAATTATGGAAACTTTCTATTTTTAGAAACTTAATTAAATAAGGCAGCTAATCTATTTAAGGAAACGTTCTATTTTTAGAAACTTATTTATTTCAGGCAGCTAATCTATTTATGGAAATATATTTAAATAAGGCAGCTAATCTATTTATGGAAACTTTCTATTTTTAGAAACTTATCTATTTTAAGCAGTAATTCTATTTTTGGAAACTTTCTATTTTTTGGAAACTTTCTATTTTTGGAAACTTTCTATTTTTGGAAACTTTCTATTTTTGGAAACTTTCTATTTTTGGAAACTTTCTATTTTAGGAAACTGTCTATTTTAGGAAACCTGCTATTTTTGGAAAGTTACTTATTATTACACCGTAAGTATAATAATACATGAAATACCATAAATACTTAATCAGATTAAACAGAATATAAGATAAACACAGTTTAAGGCTTAAAACAGTAAAACATGACATGAACATATAAAATAAGCTAAGACATGACGTAAAACCAGTTACGTAGTTAGTAAGCAGATACTTATTCACGTATGTATTTATGTAGCATTAGTGATACCGAAGTAGGATTCTCCTCAGTTCGTCTTCTTCGTTCACTGGACATAAGGTACGGATTCCCGTCCTTTCAGTATGGACATTCTTTCCTTATTAGGATTCCCCGTATGCAGCCAACTGTTTCCCGTAGTATAAGTTACGTGTTTGATTACTTATGTTTAATTAAGATTACCTATGTGCATATACATGTATGACCAGTTTCACCTAGTTATTGAGGTACCATAACCATAACATTAGAGGCACTGATGTTATGACTTCACCACGGCGGAGTGATTGCTCGTGGCGTCCCTTCAGCTTTTGGCCATTTATATTATATTTATCATGTGGGGCGTATGGGTGCATCCTAGTTACATGTTTTCAGTCAGGATTTCATGGTGAATGTGGTGTGTGCCTTGCATCCTTCACAAGGAGCTGATCCCTCCTACCCAGAACCAGTATATTAAATTAGAGGCAGCCCCTCTAATTTGCATGATGAGGTCACCCCTCCAAGTATTCATGCACGGTGGATTTTCATGACCTATATTGGCTAATGGTAAAATACGTTAAACAGTTTTTACAAGATAAACATAAGGCTTTTCATACTATAAAACCAGTTTTATGAACATGTTCCAGGTTTTCCAGGACTTATACAATTCCGCTGCTATTAAGTCTTTATTATGTTTTAGTCATTCATACTATGTCTATATCCGTGCACTGAGCATTTTGCTCAGCCGTTACTTTCCTTTCCATGTCCCAAAACGGCAGGTACCCAAGGACGGACTCGAGCATTTGGAGGACATGCATAGGATGGAAGCTGCCATAGACTTCTTCTCCTTTTGCCTTCATATACTTATGCTTGTTTAGTCTTTCATTCATTTCTTTTGCTTTATTATGTTTTGGGCTTATGTTTGGGGAACCGATGTTTGATTCCGGTTATCCCTATGGTCATGTAATGTTTTAGACATTTATCCTTGTATGCTTTGATGACACGCCATAATTTCACGTGACATTCCATTTAACAAAATGGGGTGTTACACTAACAGTAGAGATGGTGGGCCGTTATTTTTGAGACTGTTAATTTGTCTAATGTTCATATTTAGCGTAGTTTGATTAGTTAAGCCAATTTTAGTGTAAACTAGTTTAGGCCCAATAGGATTTACGCGTAGTTTTAGTTTTGTAGACATATTATCATTTTTGCTTTTAGACTTGTTAGACAAGATAATTAGTTTTTGTTATTTTTGTTAAGATTTGTATTTTGTTTTTTTACTTGTATTTCTTGCTTTACTTGTTGTAATTGCAATTTTTTTCTAGACTAGTACGTATACGTAGATAGATATTATTTTTACATTTTTACTTGTTACTTGCCAAGTAGAAATAGTTACCAATAAAGCTATTATTACCAAGAACAATTAAGTCAAACTTGCAAAGTTGTAAATCAATTCGATTAGATACCGAGACGATTATACTAAAAAGACAAATATTAAATGGCACCGCTGCCGGTTCTTTTCGTGAAGATTAACGGTTTCGAGTGAGACGTATTGGATTTTGGTATCCGTTCATTTTGTGGACGTTATTTTTGTTAAATCAAAAACATAAAAAATCAAAAATCAAAAAGATAAAAATAAAAAAAATAAAAAAAACACAAAATCAATTCTTTTCCTAAAGAATTGAACAAAAAAAATCAAAAATTAATCTTTTTCCTAAAAGCTTACAATAAAAATATATTGTATATATCGTTTCCATCATTTTTACGTACATATAGTATTTTCTTAAAAAAATAAAATAAATACAAAAATATTTCCTCTATATTATTATATGTAAATACATATACATAGATACGAACACTTAATATACCCACTTCCATAAGTATTGCCGAGGCAATACACCGTGCTTGGGGGCGTTCCGGTCCTAAATTCGTGTATCGATCAAATTTAAATAAGGCACAATAGATAAACACTGCAATCTACTTGAACTTGAGAAAGAGGCCACTGTGTGGGGGGGGGGTATAAGGCGAGTGTATTTCACAAAGCAGACTCTTAAGTGCTACGCATCGCCTTGTTTCTCCGCTTCCTTGTGGGTCTTTCAAAGGTGATAGTAGTGAGTGGTGTGCCACACAATTAGTACTTACATATATTATATTTTCTTGTGGATATTAATTATCACACCTCGAGAGAGATAATCTCTTCTCTCTCAAAAGTCGACCGAGAGCTCCTCTCTCACTCCTCGAGTTTATTTACACGTGTACTCGTACATGTGTAACCCTACCACCGTTGGTGTATTACTTCCTTCCCCGAGGAAGCTTTAAATGTCATTCACTTGTATATACATTCGACCACCTTGCTACACATGGATAGTCGTTCCTTGTGGGAGATATTGCATCCGACTTGTTCGATGTGTGGAGGTCCACATGATACTTATTTATGTGATCAAAATGATGGCTATTATGGGGAGGGTTATGCTTATAATGGAACCGAGAACCCTAATTTTCGACCTAACCTTCAAATGGACTACACTTGTAATGACTATATGGGATATTCCGGTTTTTCATCACAAAATCCACCATCATTTCATGATCAACCCTTTGATGAGCCATACCAAAACCAAGGATTTTCAACTAATGAAGGTTTTCAAAATAATGATAATTTTCAAGGCTATAATCAAGAAACCTTTCATAATCAAGGATTTTCAAACAATGAAGGCTTTCAAAATGATGAAAATTTTCAATGCCATAATCAAGATACTTTAAGGATTTTCACATTATGAGGGTTTTCAAAATGAAGGAAATTTTCAAGGTTATAATCATGAGAACTTTCATAATCAAGACTCTTTTCAAACCTATAATCCACCTAATTATGGAAATCCACTTCCACCCTATTCTTCGACTTACATGTGCGAGTTTTGTGGAAGAGAACCCCATTATGGTTATGATTGTAGACCAAGGGATCCGCCTTCTTATGCCCCTAATTTTTCCAATGAGCTTTCTTTTATATTCGAGCAAATAGAAAAAGACAATGCATATTTTTCAAAGGCTCTTACTCGTAAGAAAGAAATGAGCATCGAGGAAATAAGAGTCTTGGTCGTTAAGGAAGAAGAAGATTATCTTGCTTCTCGTAGGCTTTATCCATTCCTTTATGACGATGATGACGAACCTTCGATTTGTATGACACTTAATAATGACACACCTTCATCAGCTTTACCTCACATGGAACCTAACAACTCTTTAACCATAGGGGACTAGCCTCTTAGAACTATTACAAACACTGATTCAGATGAATTAACCGCTTCTAGTATTGAGAACCTTATCCCAATCCAAAGAGAGTTTGACAATGTTTCCGATGAACCATGTGACGAGCTTTGTATTTATACCTCTTCTCCTCATGATCACATTGAGATTTCATCACATGTTGACCTTCATGCTACTAATGGTGATTTTGGTGACTTTGATCTTGATGAATTGTTCAAAGAAAGGGATAATGAGATTGAGGAAGAATTTTTGCAAGACTTGCCACAAATAGAGGATGATGAATGTGATTCTAGTGAAGCATCTTATGATATATCATCCAATGACTTTTCATGTCAAGATGACCTTTCTAATTTGAATGAAGATGTTGCTCCTATAGAAGAAGTGGAAGATATTCATATTCGTGAGGTTTTATCAAATGTTTATAATCTTATTTCCTCGATTGAAGCATTGGATGCAAACCATAAGGATGATTCCATGGAAGAAGAACCTTTCATTGATATTTCTTCACCGGTTTTTGAGGTTGCACCTATTGATTTTCATGATTATATCATCCCTTTGAGTGATTCTCTCATTAATACACATTCTTTTGAGCCTTCTATTCCCACCCTCTCACCCTTGAAGTTGGTTATTGATGAAGATCCTATACTCTTAGATATTGATCCTTTTTCACCTAAGGCAACTTTAGAACCCAAAAACTTTGATATGGACTCTCTTATGGAGATTGATGCCACCATAGATGCTACTTATGCAAATATTGATATTGAGGTTGATGATAGTGATTCTAATTGGGAAGAGGAGATTCGTCTTAGTGAGAACTTGCTTTTTGGGAACATAGAGTCTACACCTCTTCCACAAGACACTATTACTCTTGATCCGCCTTTCACTATGCCTTCTATGGAAGATTCCCCACCTTTCGATGATGATGGGGAGCATCACATGGATATACTTGTTATGAATGTTTTGATTCCTACACCTTCATTGTCTCGTGATGCTTTGATATCTAAGGGGGAATCTTATATGGTTGATACGAGCTCATCTTCTTATTTTCCCATGAAGGGAAAGGTTTTGGATCCTAGGATCCGTATATTTAGGAAATATTGGTTTTCATCTACTCCACTTAAGAGTATGATTTCGATTGATATGGGCTTCTCGTATGAGCTTACTTTGTTGATGTTACCTATTTTGGAGTTGTTCGAGTGTAGAGATGGAAACTATGTATTTGATCCTGGTGTGGTTCCTATTTGAGAGATTTTGTATGTTGGACAAACTTGAGACACGTTGGACCGTTCCATTTATCGAGGCGGATATTGTAAATCTTATAGTAAATGGCAATGTGCTAAGTTTGAGTGTATCATGTGAGATGTGCTTCAAAGAGGATATCCTTTATTCTCCATGATGGTTTCCCCAAGGACAACCTAATTCGGGGCCGAGTCGAGCTAGCGACTTAGGGTTAAAAAAACTCAAGCATTGAAAAACTAGGTTAGAAAAACGTAGAGTAGATCTTAATAGGTTAAGTTTAATTAAAGGGTGTTATAGTAAGTTGAAGCGGAGGGGTGCCTTTCTTCGTCTTTTCGTGTTTTCTTCAAGGGTTGCTCTCTCTCATTTCATTCATGGAGCTTATGGAGGAGGCCCGTGTATCCGGTTCACTTCCATAAGTTTTTGCTATTGTGATATTCAAAATATTGTGCTTAAAATGAATTCACTTTAGTTGTCTCTTCCTTAACTTGAGTTAAACAAGGTACTCAATGTCATAAGTGTAGGGGAGTTCACTCCAATACTCTTAAACATTAAGGACAATGTTTATCTTAAGTGTAAGGGAGACTTCTATCGAAGTGACCTTACCTAGACCTTTGCCATTGACTTCATGATAATTGGGAAATTAATTTTTCAAACATTTTTCAAATTTTTGATCTACTTTGGCCACCAAAAATATGCATTCATAATTTTTGTATAAATCATTTTTCATTTGCATAACACATTTGTATTGTATATATTTCTTCTTTTATTTTTTTCATCAAAAATATATAAAAAAAGAAAAAATATAATAAAGGATATGGTTTAACAAGTTTAGATACCTTTGACATATTAGGCCCGCCATGGATACTTTGACTCAACCCGAGTTTGCTTATCTAAGCATTCTATAGCTAGTAGCCTTAACCATTTAGTCCTTTATTGGTTTATTAGGCTAAGCATCCACTAGTCTCATTATTTGAGATTTAAACTGTGGAGAACAAGAGATGATAGAGTTTGAAGTAAGTGTTAAGGGCTAGATAAACCTCATATCAATTAATTGTGGCTTTTATATCCCCTTTCGTAACCTTTACTTTCTTGTCAACGCATGTATATATGTTAATAAATAATCAAGAACGGTTTTAATTGGTTTGTAGTCTCTTATGCATTTTGACTAATCATTCGTGGTTGGTATAAGTACATCTTAAGATTCTAAGTTAGAGCGTTTTATGTGTACTAGACTTATGTCATGCTTAATACTTAGCGGGTGTTTTTCCTTTTATTCTTTTCAACTTTTTTTGTGAGGAATAAAGAAAAATAAGAGCGGCTTATGAAAAAAATGAGTGGCTAGAAAAAAAAAGAAAAAAAAAAAGAAAAAGAAAGAAAAAAATATAATTATACATGACTCCCAAGAGGGTCAGTGAAGTGTTAATTATAGTAGCTATTGAATTCCAATATTACTCTCACAAGGGTTGCGGGAATTTGATAGTTGCTCCAATCCAATATTACCTTGACGGGTTGCGGGATTGAAGATCCAAAGTCTCAAAAAGGCGGCGGATATAAATTATTGCATGAGTTTTATTTTTATTTCCTTAGCGAGTGTGTAGCTACTTATTAATGCATGACATAAGGATCTTACACATAAGGCGAATGCCTTATTATTTTGAGTCGGACTTATATCAATTATGGGCGGTTTTTCGATTAATGGATAAGATGGTTACTTAGGATTAAAACCGTGCTTCCTTATTTTGAGATTTTACATTTTTTATATTTCACGATTTTAATAATGACAAATTTGCCCTCAAGTAATTTTCTCAAATAATAACCGGTCTTAGAGGCATAATAAGTGGGGGTATGAGAGTAACACAATTAATCTTTATGAGTAAGTTGATGCACTTTCACTTATGGATAGCAATGATCTTGTTTTTAAGCTTGGTGTGGAGAAAGTGAAACTTGAGGATGATAAGTGTTCATGGTATCAAAGCCCTAATTAAAGTCTTTGATTTCTTTATGAGTTATTTCTACTAAAAACATTTCAAGAAAATACAAAATATATAAATGGAATTGTTTTCCTTGTATTGCATTGTAAATATTTAAAATCATTCATCATGTAGTATAGTATAGTTTATTAACTCATAAAATGACCAAGGTGGATTAATTACGAGAAAAGTGTACTCTAGAGCTTTAAAATACTGCATTGCATGAGGCCATGGCAATAGTCAAGTGGAGGGGAGTTGATAAGTATGAAAACACTCATCAGTTATGACCCAAAACCACTTAAAACACAGCCAAATACATTATATTTAACTATAAAATATCAGAATTACGCGTGTATTTGTGTTTTGTGTATTTCAGGTAAAAAAGATGCATAATGGAGCAAACACGCGTTTTCAAGGGATTTATATGACAAAAGACGAAGAAAAAAGACAAAATCAACTTCAAGGACCTTACTTGCCATAATTACTAAGATGGAGGGCTTAAGTTGTAACTTTCATAGAAACAAAGGATAAAAAATAAATTTGCTTAAAAGTCTTTAACACCTTTGATAAGATTTAAAAAATAAAAGGACTAAAAACAACAAAAAATGAGGAAAGTTTATTTAACTTCACAATACTTGGTCAAAGCAGACAAGTCTTCTTCTTCATCAAACAAAGAAAGAGAAAAAAATGTATCAGTCGCTTCATACCCTCCATCCACCAAGAGACTTCAAATAATTTTTGAGGACGATCTACAAGGATTCAAGAGAAGATTTAAACAGCAAAAGTGATCCTCATTTTCTCTTCTACAAGATGGTGCAACTTAATTAGATCAAGAGCAAAGAACGAAGAAACCCCCAATTGTGGAGTTTGATGAAGAACCCTAAATCGAATTCATCCTCGTATTTGACACGTGGCCATTGTTGATTGGAGGCAACACGTCATTGAAGTCCTCACCTCCTCCTCTCAAACGCTTATAAATACAAGAAGATCACCTCATTTCAATGGGCTAGCCTAGGTGTAATTCACACATAGTTGTTAGGAGTAGATTAGGAGTAGTTAAGCTTTACATTTTTCCCATAGTCAAGTTAGTTAGGAATTCAGTTTGATTCTATTAATCATGTAACAGACTCTTGATTTTCACCATTAATAAATTCAATCTTTTCTTTATCCTCTTTATGTTCAACTGTTCACTTAATCATATCTGTGTGTTAACTAGTTTGATATTGTTGCATTTCAGTTTCCTAGTTATAACTACTTTATGATTTCTGCCATTAATGAAGAGTTTTAAGTTTTTTAGTCTGTTTCGTTCTCAGTGTTCTTGATCCTTTCAAAAGTAAGTGTTTTAGAGATAGTTGTGTTTTGGTCAATAAACAAATTCAGTCGAATTTCTGTTAAGTGTTTGTTAGAAAGTTGGTTAATATTTTGTTCATTCTCTGCTATTCAGTTTCACTCAGTCAGTTTTATGAAGTATAAAAGTTCATGTCATTTTTTAATCTGTTTTCATCTTATTTGATTTTGTCATAGATTTTATCAGCTTTCAAACAGATCTTGTAGGTTACTATTGTAGTGGATGAACTAAATCAGTGAGTTTGGTTAAAAATTTTGTTTTGATTTTGTTTGTTAAATGTTTTTCAAGTAATTTGAGCTTTTAGTGTTAACAAGTCAGGTAGTTCATAAGCTCCCAGGTTTATTATAGATAAGCTCTTCAAGCAATATCTTTAATGTGTTAATTTCTTTACTGACTTGGTTACTGTTACATAGTTCATAGCTTAACGAGCTAGAACAGATTTTCGTTCCACATCTTTTGCATTTTGTTGTTGGAAGGTTTTCTGTTCTTGATTTATAGTCTTCAACCATTGATAATAGCAGAACGACGGTTAGAGAGTTGGTGTGTTCGATCTTAGCCAGCTCAGCGCTATGCTACGTCGTCAACGGTGGCCTTGAGGTTTCTGGTTAAGCTCGTTTTAAGTTTTCAGCAAATCGTAGTTTGTTATGTAGCTATAGTGCAAGAATTAGTTGTTGTTTGTTTTTTATCTGATATGCTTTGTCCCTAGTGTAACTGTAATGATTTAATTGGTCTGATACTGCCTTTATACTCTCATTCAGTAGGAATAGTTATAGATATAGCATTTTGTTAGTGCTCTTAATTCTAGCTGATAACTAGATTTTACTCAGTTTAAAAATAAGTTCTTTGTCGTATGTCTAATCGAATTGACTATTGGTTTAACGTGCGACTCAATCGTTTTTGGTGAAAAAGAAATAGATTGGTCATTGTTGTAAAATAAAATTGCAAAACTTTAAAGTAAATGGCAAGGTAAATAGAGCTATAAATGATTAAAAAGTAAATGACGAGAAATTAAAACAAATAACTAATCATAAAGGAGCGAAACAAATAATAAAACGTAAATTAAAGCAAAACAATTAACGAAAATAAAATTATGTGAAGAAATTAACTTTCGACTGAAAAATAAAGATTACTTAATGAAAAAGGAGAGAATAAAATTAAAATGGTACTTTAAAGCTAAACGAGGCAAAACCTAAAGCTGGTACTAAATAAAAGATAAAACTTGAACTTCACGAAAAAATATTAATTTTAAAAATAGACGAAAAATTCAATTAAAAATACGTAACTTTTAAAATTAAATTCGGAACAACTTTCAGATAAAACTAAACAATTACGGAACAATACTAAATAATAAACAAGCTAGCAGGCAGCTAGCTGGAAGCTAGCAACCATGCACCTCAAATTGGCGCCAAATACTAAAGCAAGCAGGCACACAGCCATGTCAATTTCATGAAATTCTTCGCAAATGCTACAGTTGATTTCGGAAATATAAGTTTCTTCGCAATATGTACAGTACTTTTCAGAACTTGCATTTCTTCGGAATAATCATTTTTTCGGAAAAACAAGTTTTTCGAAATAATCACGTTTCAGAACTTTTAACTTTTTCGGAATAATTGTTTTTTCGGAATATTAACTTTTTCGGGATAACATAATTTTCAGAAAAAGAAAAATCTTCGGAATAACAATAAATTCAGAGAAAATAAAAATTTCGGAAAAATGACTTTTTCGGAATAATTGGTTTTCAGAGAAATGACAAATTTCGGAATAATTAACCTAATCCGAAAAAGTGTAAAACAGATACAGTAGTATCTAATAATCAGAAAATAAGCCTAAGATAACCACAAATCAAATAAGCAATTTACCAAAACTTAATCTAAAACACTTTTAAGAAAAACTAATTCAACCACAAATTAAAAACTTGAAAAACACTAATAAAACTAAAAATTAAAATCAACTTTTAATAAAATAAACTAATAAAAACACTTAACTAAAATTAAATCAAACACACAATAAGCTATAAAATCAATAAGCTAACACAATCAAACACATAAAAACATAACAATTAATCAAATAATCATGACAATAAGATAATAAGCATAAAGATTAACAAAAATAAGAAAGGTAGAAGGAGAGATTAATATAAAACTTGATTAAAATTAAAGATTCAACAATAAAAGTAAAAGCAAGAATTAAAAAAACTTACAAATATAAGGTGCAAGACAAGAAATTAAAGATGCAATTAAGTAAATGACATTAAGAAAAGTGCAAGTAATTAAATGGAAGACTAGTTTGTCAAAAGAGCGAACACCTCCTAATGACAGATTAGGAGGGTATTTATAGGAGGATTAGTATGTCTTGATGCTTTCTTCATTTTCTCGTCTTTTCGTCTTTATAAATTCTTCGACTTTCTCGACGTTGTCTCGGGATAAATTGAACTCGTCTTATAATTTCTTCATTAATTAGACTTGAGTTCTTCGACTTCATTAAACTTCCGTCTTTAGACTTTTTCTTCGATAAATCTTCAGAATAGGCCTTGGAATTCCGTTCTTTTTGCACTCTTGATCTTTTGACTTCGTCTTTTGTCTTTTTCTTCGATAAAAGCCCGTGAAAGACCGCGTTTTCTTTCCTTTTCACATTTTGATCCTAAATCACAACAAAAACACAAATCACGCATAATTTCGACATTTACGACATAAAATACACGTTTTGGCTTGGTTATTATTATAATTAAGTGGTAAAAGGATAAGTGTTTTCACACTTATTAAATCCCCTACACTTGACCATTGCAATGTCCTCATGCAATGCATTAATTACAAAGCAAGTTTTATATTTTTCATCATAATCAATCCATCTTGGCCTTTATTAAACACAAGACATAAAAGAGATAGAAAACAAGTAAAAGATCAAAGACTTACCTTAGGGTTTTGGAATGTCATGAATTTTTACCACCCTCAAGTTTCACATTCCCCATACCAAGCTTAAAAACGAGATCACTGTTATTATAAGTTAGTAAACTAACACGAATTCATGTGGCCCAATTATTCACTTAGACTCTCTTATTCCTAGGTGTATCTCTTATATTTTATGATTGTCTTGAATGATCACGAGGATGCATTGTTGACTTATTTTGATAGTTATTAGGCTGAAAATAAAGTAAGACGATGATGAGATGGCATTTATACATGATCTCATCGTTCTTTTCGGGCTTTAAATGCACTAAAATGTCATAAAATACCATATATATGCTTGTATTTGTTTACTTGTGTGTTTTAGGTATGGATATCATGAAAAAGACAAAAGATCACAAGAAACAAGGAAAAACGGACACGAGAAACGAAGCCGTACAAAGAACCGGGCCCTAGTTCATGAATTATCCAAGATTAAACCTTGAAGACTTGAAGAAATACAAGATTGATCCTCAATGAATGAAGAAATGACACTTAAAACCCTTGTGAATTCATAATTACAAGTTTGGTCCCTTAAGTTTGTCAAAATTGCAAAAAGGTCCTTCAACTTTGAAGAAATGGCAAGATTAGTCCCTCAACTATTCAACATTGTCAAATATGGTCCCTCATTAAGGCAAACATCCTATAAAGACCTTTGAAGATCAAGAAAGTCCAAATTCAGTCCCTCAAGTATGAGAAAATGGCAAAAACAACCCTTGAAACACTTTTGCCAAAGTTTTGGGGTAAAAGTGTGAAATTCATAACTTCAACAACAAAGGAATGCGTTTATGTGAGCTGAAAAAGTTGTTATGCATCTTTTCCCAAAAATAAAGGACCAAAATTGCTAAGTTCAAAGTTTAAATCCCTGAAAAAGCGGGTAACACTTATTGTAGCAATTTTTACCATGAAGAACACCCTTTTTACCCAGGTTTAAAAAGAAAGAAAACAAAGGGGAAAGTGAAATTGGTTGTTCCCACGTGTAATTCACATCACCTCAATCACATCCCACAACAAAAACCTTAAACTCCACTACTAGAAAGATACCCCCATCCTCACTCACATGACGACACCTGGCAAAGGATCATGACATGGCAAAATCAACGAACTTAAGCCTTTCCTTAATCACCAAGCACTCAATGAACGTCCCTGATTCACCCAAGCAAGCAGGCAACAAGCCTAGAATATTCTGCAAGGATAATTTAGGAAATTCAGTGCTAGGGTTTATGAATAGTGTTTTGTATGCATTTGCCTATAAAAGGAGACCTCAACTTGTGAGAGTCCCTTTGTTCCAGCTCTACCTTTTAAACATTGTAATTCCTTTTTAAAATTTATAAAAGTTGGTATTTTGAGAAAATTGTAATTCCTTTTTATGTTTTTGAAAGTTGGTGTTGTTTAAGGGTAATTCTGAGTTCCATTTGATGTTATAAGTGTGCTTGAATCATTTGGTTCAAGGAAGTTTATGTTTGGTAATGTTTTCAAATTTGAAAAAAAGCCTAAAAAGAGGTTTCTGATTTTGATATTTTTATTGTACTAATCCTTAACCAAAAGCTATAAGCTCTTGCAAGCTTGTTGACACCAAGCTTGTGAAGGGATTAGGGCCTTTGGTTGGGCTGTTTGTTCATTATGTTGAAGAAATCAAGCCCTTGAGTTTCTGCTTTGAAACATTAACCAAGGCAGTCATCCATCTTTCTTGTTGAAGTACCTTGGTCTTGTTCTAGTTGTTGAACAAGGTCTAAGGAGCATTGCTGGTCCTCCTAGGATGTTGTGGAGGACAGGTATAAGCTCTTGTTTAAGTTTCCCCTAAAAATAATATGATCTTGTCTGTTTCATGATTTGGTATGTGATTTGGTGATTTTGTGGTTGTGCTTTGTGTTTTATTGTTGCAATCTGTTAGTTGTCACCTAGTGTAGCTATTTGATCTATAAAATCAGTAGGTTGTTTGAAGGATTAAGAATTTTGTTTGAAAAAGTGCTTGATAAAGGATTGTTTGGGATTACTGGTTCATAAGGCCTTGTGGCCTTGTGCCCTTGGTTCTTAGGGTTTGGGAAGTCTAAACAAGTCTTAATATACAAGTTTTAGTCATTGGTTAAGTTTCTGAAATTTTGGGAAAAGGATTTGAAGTTTTACAAAAATCTGATAAAAGTGTTTTTGAGATCGGTCAAACACATCATATCTAATAACTTTTTTGTTAGTTGGATCCAAGGTCTAAAATCCGATTTGGGAATAGTTTGGGTGATAAGCTATCTATTGGTTATCTGGTTGTTGAATTTGGTAGCTTATTAAGTATGTTATAGCTTATCAAAGTTGGCTGAAGTGGTCATTTGCATCAGCAAAGTGACCACCTCATTTGGTGCTTGCATTTGTATTTCTAGTGTAAGGATTGTTGTTTTGTTGCTTGGATCCTGTTTATGTGCTGCTTGTGAGGATATTTGGCTATTTGGATTGCTTTGTTGATAGCTTATAAGCTTACTGGCTTATTAGCTTATTTGTGCCAAAATTCATCAAGTCTACTCAACTGGTAGACCTTGATTCACAAGGTTTGTACTCAATCCTTGACCAGCAGGGTGAAAGCAAAGTCTCAACACTTCATTAAGTCTGTCAACGTCCAATTTGTGCTTGTCAGCGTTTGATTTACACTTGTCAGCGTTAGACTTTTGGTCAAACTTGGTCACATAGCTTATTGAATCTGTTTTGCTTATTGGTACATGCAACAACTTGGTTTTTGTAATAGAACTCATTTTTCTCGGCTTAATAACAAGTCTGGAAGGTTACAAGTCTTTTGGTTAAGCTTTTGCTAGAAAACTAGCTTATTTGGCTTTTTCAGCCACCTTATTGGTTCTTACAGCTTATTCTACTTGGCTTTTTGTGATTTTCTTGATTGATTATTCTTAGATAAGCTATTTGTGAGCTTTTGAAACAAACCAGAGCTTCTGAAACAGCCTAGAACTCTATCCCGACTATTTTGTCGTTTTGTGGAATTGTTCTTTGCTTATTTCTGGCTTATTTAGTGTGCTTTTTCAAAATTTCTTTTTACAGATCTCTCTAGTATCCCAAAAGAAGGTTGTGTGTCAAATTAGAGCTTATGGCATTGGCTTATTGCTTAATGGGCTTATTGGCCCAATAAGGATAAGCTGTTTGTTCATTAAGCTGTGATAAGCTTATTTTCAGCCTTTGGGCCTTCAGAGTTTTGTGTTTAGAATTTAATTTTGAGTCAGATAGGGCTTTTCCAAGTCATTTGGGCTTATTTTGACTTTTTGGGCTAAAAAGCCCATTAAGCTTGACTGTTTTTGATTTTAGCCCATTTGGGGGCCCAATAGGGGTAATTTGGTAATTTAACTTTCATTTTATGTTTATTTAGATTAAAATAAACTAGTTTGCAAGTTTTTAGAATTTTTTATAATTTTTGGATTTTTAATATTATTTTAATATTATTTTATTATTATTTTTCAAATTTCACATTTTTGCACTTTTTATATTTTTCTTAGCTTAAATATATTAAAATAGGAATTTTGCAACTCTTAGATTAATTTTATCATCTCTAGATTAATTTTTATAATTATTTTTAGTTTTAATAGTTTTAAATCATTTTAAATAGTTTTTCTTAGTTTAAAAATTTATAAAAATAGTTTTTAATCTTTTAGGTCATTTTAGAGGTTTACCAATTGAAAAATCTTTATTTGGGCTTTTTGATAATTAATTTGATTTTTAGGGCTTTAATTAGCATTTAAAAATTAATATTTAATTAATTAAAAGGTTTGAAAAAGTTTGGATCATTGGTAAACTCTTAGTTTATTTATTTTGATTTTTGGTGAATTTTTGAGAATTTTTAGAATTAATTTTCATTTTTGCTCATTTTACGGTTTTACGTTTAGTCGTAGTACTAATTAATTTCACGTCTTTGTCATCTTCTTTTCTCATCCCCTTCTAACCAATATTAATCTCAAACCAATTACGAATTACTCACACACATATACCTCCTTGGAAAACGAACTTCATAAGGGTCATTTGTACACGGTTTTCCTAAACCGTCGTGCTTAATACTTTCCCTATTTACCTCCTTTTCCTAAAGGTGTGGTAAAACACTGCAATCATTTTTGGCGCCGCTGCCGGGGAGGTGTGTCGTGATTAATTTGTCTTGTTGTTTTTAATATTAACCATAAATAGTATTTGTATTAGTAGAACTCTACTAACACGTATTATCGTTTTTTGGTTTTTCTTGTGAAATTATTATTACTATATTGTATTAAGTATCACAATCAATACAAAGTATCTCCAAAAGTGTGAAAACACAACCTTAGTTGGGATTTGATCTCTTAATTATTGTATTCGAATCTCAAACAAAAGAAAAAGGCAAAAATAGATAAATACTTTCGTGAAGCTCGATTTTGAAGAATACGAACTATAAGGTGGGTATAAGGCGGGTATTATAAAATATACCCTAAGGAAAAAGGCTCTTAAGTGCTTCGCGCCGCCTCGTTTCCCCGCTTGCTTGTGAGTATTTTAAGATTGAAGGCTAATCGAGGGTTTTGCCGCCAAAGTATTATTACGTATAATATATTTGCTTGGTTTTCTTTGTGATTAAACCCTCTTGAACAATTTGGTTTTCACCAAAGTTCTAAAGTCATTCGAAGGCGTTCACTCCACGTGATCGTTTTCATTCTTTTGAGGCTTCTTTAATCAGGAGTTTGATTCGAGGAGAGATTTGGTAGATTGTTGTCTACGAAGATACACCAAAATCCAATTTTTTTTTAAAAACAATCAAAAACACAAAAAATTTGAAAATTCGCAAAACACCCAAAAAGAATCGTCTTTGCTCACCCCCCATTCTTCGTGAAGTTTATGATCACTCGTAATCAAGCAAAACGAGCTCGTAAACGTCTTCAAAAACAAGCAAATCAAGAGACGTTGATTGAAGAACAAACTCCAATTGTTGAACCTATTGTAGAACAAGAAGTCGTCATGGCTATTCGTACTATGATGGAGTTGCTACAAGCACCCACCGAGGGTTTTGGAGAGGCCATTGTGATTCCCGCTATCCTTGCGGAGAATTTCGAGATTAAGACGGGTTTAATATCGATGTTGCAAGCAAATAAGTTTAGAGGTCATGAGAAAGACAACCCGCATTACCACATAAGGAATTTTAATCGTCTCACCGCAACTAGCACGTTTAAGGATATTCCACATGACGCCATTAAGATGATGTTGTTTCCATACTCATTAGATGGACCCGCTAAAATTTGGCTTGAGAAAGAACCGCCAAATTCAATTTTTACATGGGGTGATCTCGTTTCTAAGTTTGTGAACAAATTTTTTCCACCATCTAAAACAACACATTTGAAAAATGAGATTTCAAGATTTGTACAACGAAATAATGAAAGTTTTTCGATGGCATGGGAACGATTTAAAGAAATGTTACATGAATGTCCACACCATGATTTTTCGGAATTGTATCAAGTTGATACTTTTTATAATGGGCTTAATGATCATGAACGAGATTACTTGAATGCCGCCGCGGGTGGTAATTTTTTGTGCAAAACGACCGATGAAGCTTTAAAGATTATCGAGAATAGATCTAAGGTTTAT
Source organism: Glebionis coronaria (assembly GCA_025667525.1). Lineage (NCBI taxonomy): Eukaryota > Viridiplantae > Streptophyta > Magnoliopsida > Asterales > Asteraceae > Glebionis > Glebionis coronaria. The sequence continues at coordinate 493,518,566 of CM046874.1, forward strand.
AGCCCTCGTAACACACCGAGTGTTGCCAATTTGGGTTCGTCATCGTCGTCATCGTCTCGTAGCATTAATGCCTTACATGATGAAGCTAATGAGGAAAATCGGTTTTTTGATAGATTTGCTAATCTTATGACTCATTGGAAAGCACAAGAGGCTTTGAATTCCGCTTCGGTTAAAGCGGTTGAAAAAAGTTTTTTGTCTTGTGGTGGAGCTCATGATCTTTCCGAGTGCATTACTGCCGGTGGTAACACTTCGAGTGCTTATGTAGCAACGAGAACTTATAACCAAAACGGCCAAGGTTCCCGCCCAAATCAAGCTCCACCAAATCAAAATGCTAATAACTATCGAAACAACAACCAAGGTGGTAAATATCAAGGCAATTCACGTAACTACAACAAAGGGAATTATCAAAGTAGGAATGGACAAGTTACTAATCAAAACCAAAACCGTGATTTTCAAAACACTACACAAGGTTTTCAAACTACTCACACTAAAAATCTTCAAGGAGAGTTTTTGGATTATGCTAAAGCAAATGATGCTAAATTTGATAACATGCAACGTGAGATGATTAGCTTAAGATCCGAGTTGAAAAACGAGCTTAAAAACGAACTTGCTAATGAACTCAAAACTCATGCAAATAAAATGGAGGGAAATGTCCAACATCTTCAACAAAATCAACAAAAGATGGAACAAGGACAACATGAGATTAAGCAAGAATTGTTAAAAGCGGATTTAAGGCAATCAAAATTTGAAGACCGAATGGAAAAAATGTTTGAAGCAATCATGTGTAAACCCTCTTCCTCGGGTGGTCTTCCTAGTGATACCATTGGAAACCCGAAGGGAGAAATGAAGGTTATTACTACACGAAGTGGTAAAACTTTGAAGGAACCAATCTCTCGTCCAAGTACTTCTACGGAGAAGGAAATCGAGAAAGAGCCCGAGGTGATGGTCGAAAAGGAGCATATTACAATCCCACGAAGTACCGCTCATACCACACCTACGGTTGAACCAATACCAATTATGGAACCCGAGATTACAAGGCCGTTGCCTAATGTCCAACCCACACCACCCTTACCTTACCCTTCGAGACGTAACAAGGAAAAGGCACAAGAACAGAATAATTATCAATTTGAGCTTTTTATGAAAATGTTTCGTGACATACATTTTAACATAAGTTTTGTCGATGCTTTAATCATGATGCCTCGATTCGCCGCAAACTTCAAAAGTATGCTAAACAACAAAGAGAAGTTACAACATCGTCTAGTTGTTCATCGGTTTTTCTTAGCCGCATACCACAAAAAGTCGGTGATCCCGGTAAATTTTTGATTCCGTGTGCAATTCAAGATATGGAGGAATGCTACGCCTTGGCCGATCTTGGTGCTAGTATTAATTTAATGCCTCTTGAGATTTTTAAATCGCTTTCGCTTCCGGCTCTTACTCCTTCGAACATGTCTATCGAGATGGCCGATCATTCTACGATTTTAGCATGTGGAGTAGACTAGGACGTTTTTGTTAAAGTCGGGAAGTTTTACTATCCCGTTGACTTTATCGTTGTAGACATTGCTATCGATCGAAAAGTTCCTCTCATTTTGGGTCGTTCATTTTTGGATACATCAAGAGCACTTATTGATGTTCATGCTCGAAAAATCACCCTTCGTTTCAATGAGGAAGAACTTGTCATCAATGCAACACAAAACTCCAACCTTTCTCATGTCTATTCTATTGCAACCTTAAACCATGGTAATTCAACCAATGTCGTTTGCAAAGAATTTTCACCAAGAGTTTTAGGAAATGTCGCCAAAAACAATTTACCATTTCCTCCGCCGGTGGAGGTTATGAGTGTAAAACCTACAAAGAAGAAACCGTCAATACTTGAATCGAAAAATCCTTCGCCTCACCTCGAACATTCATTTTTGAAAAGTGTTGATAAGTTTTCGGTTTCTACAGAAGATCTTTCGGATGACGAATATGTTGACCCCGATGGGGAGGTTTTCTTTGTCGATAAACGTTTTGAGAACTTACCACCACCAAAACCAAAACGGTTTTCAAATGTGAGAATTTTTAATGTGACTAACATCGTCTTAGAAACACCAAATATTTTCGACATAATCAAAAAGGGTTTTTGTGACAACCGTGGTTTTGAGGTTCGTCACTTGGTCTTATTTTTAGGTTATTTTATGTGTGATTACTTGATTTGTGTGTTTACGTGTTTATTTTGTGTGAACGAGGTTGGTGTGGTTATCGTTTATGAGTATAGAGTACTCATAAGTAAATCGAGGAACGGTTATTTCATGTTCATGAGCTCACATTTAGTGACTATAAAATGAAATGGTGATATTTTGTTGTTTACGTATACGTATAAGTATTATAGTAATAGTATATTTTTTTTAGGATTTACGGTTTATCTTTTGGAGGTCTCGGATGAGGTAATTAGTCATATGAATATTTTTCGGGATGGTTTTAAGTCATTTAGGACTTAGTTATAAAGTTTATTTCAAAATTTGAGATTTTTTTAAAAGTGTATATTTTACGTCTTTTACGATAAAACGCGTAAATTTGACTAGTTTTATGGTTTTGAGGTTTTAGAGGCTTTAGGAGCTGAAATAAATTAAGGAAAATTAAGGTAATATCATTAATACAAATATTAATAATAAAAAGGAAAAAAACGAAATTAAATGGGTATAGGTCAGTTATGTGAAAAAAAAGAAAAGAAAAGGGGAAAAAAGGGAAGAAACGATGGGAAGCATCACATCGTGATGTATGGCATGAGTTTAGGAGGAAGAAGGAAGTGTGTATAGAAGCGAAGCATAAATGAAATAGGTCGAGATAGGAATCGAAGGTAGAACTTTGGTAGAGCCTAATGAGTAGAATAAAGCACAAAGCATGCTACTAATGTGGTAATGGTTTTTGTGGACAGGATGAGAGCAGCAAGGGATGCTATGTAGAGATGGAGGAAACCACTAGAGTTAGTGACAAAGTTGTGTATGAAGTTTCACCCATAGTAACGGCTGGTATGTTTTGGTAAAATGGAAGAGTTGATGTAGAGTTTTGTAGGTCCATTTATGATCTTTGGAAAGATCGGACCATTAGCTTATGAGTATAGAATTACATGGGGAGAGTGAGTTGTATACATGATACATTTCATGTATTGAGATTGGTAAAGGTTGTTTGAGAATGCATTTTGCATGTACGGTTATTCGGGACTTGTGTTAATAAGAGTCTCTGTTTTATCAAAGAGTCATTTGTGAGAGTTATTGACTGTGAGGTCAAGAGTTTGGCAATAAATTTAAATATTGTTGGTTAGTATATGTGGTAATTTGAGATCTTGGCTCATAAGAAAACATTTGCCTTCTCATGACACAACGCGTTTTGTGGTCTACTGCACGTGTGGTTCTTAGGAACTGGCAGTTAAGCGTGCTCATGTCAGAGTAGTACTAGCCTGGGTGACCAGCCGGGAAGTACTTACATGAGGGCCACGAAGCAAAGCCGTGAGCCTATGGGCAAAGCGGACAATATTGTGGTCTGAGTAGGCGGGATGTGACAGAATGGTATCAGAGCCAATGGTTATAGAGAATTAGGTTGCCTAGTCGCGTAGCCTAGTCTATAGCTTAAGGGTCCCTGCATATAGGCGTCATAGGAGTATGTGTGCATTTTATATTAATTGATGTGTTTGGATGTTATTTATTGCGATGTTTTGACTAGTATGAATTGAACCGTAGTATGTTCATACTTAGTCACATGTTATTTTCTTTTTGAGTTTGTGACTAGTGCGGGTTAAACCATAATCGTCCACGCTAGTCACTGTAGTATTTTGCTTAAATTGTACATTATAGTACATAATTTAGTACAAGGTAGATTCTATCTTTTATCGAGTTATTTTACATACCTGAGGTATGTTATTTTCTTTTGATGTTTAAGTCATGTTCCCTAAGAATCGTGTGGTGGTTCGAGTTACTAGGAGTAGGTGGATAGGAAGGATTTTAAGCTGTTTCCACTCTTACGGGCGACATGACTTATAACTGATTATGTTTTCGTTTTGGACTTAGTCTATGCTGTTTTAGCTAGACTATGGATTTACGTATTTCAAGAGTATTACTATGTTATTTTAATAGATGGAGTTTTGGACTTTATTGTTTATGTGGTGATGAGCTTATGTGAGTAGATGGATTTATGTGTTATATGTTGTATTGATTCTTATAAGTGTCATCATAGAAGGGAGTGCATTGGGGAAAGGGTAATTGTATAAGTATGGTGGCCAACATAGTTATACAAGTACCACAACTTCAATGGGTTCTCAAGTATGATTGCATGAAAGAGGGTTAGTACATGCTTGTATATGATGAGATTTGGATTTTGAGTATATTTATAATATATGGGTATATTTAACGGCTGCCTACGATATGGTTTTTTTTAGTGTATTATATGTTTTGAGTTATAGTCGTGTTATGTGATTATGAGGTCACACGATATGGGTTGGTTTTGGTAATGGGTTTTGTGCCTTGTTGTGGCATGGTGAGATGGTGAGATGGGGATTACTCGTATGGAAAAACGAGTGTATGACGCGATTGGTTGATCTGATATGTATAGTAACGAGTATGTTTTGGGTGATTTAATAGGTATATATATGCGGATGTATATATACTACTATGTGTTAAGTTATGGTATATGGTCGTTCACTAGTTATTATAACTTGAACGTACCTTGTGTTTGCTCGTGTTTTATGGTGCTGGAGTTTAATAGAGTTCCAACGACGTTTTAAATCTTTTGAAGTGTGTCTGGTAGCGTATTCTTTGAGTTTCGTATTTCACGTGTACGTTTTAAAATGGTGTTCTTGGTTTTAAGTCTGTTGAAATAACTTGGGATTCCTTTTGAGATAATGAAATCTTTTGTGTTGGGTCTTGCATTTCTTTTGGTCGGTATATGTTGAGAAAAAGGGGGACTTGGAAATCTATTATAGGGTTAGATAGTTGGTTGTATTCGGTAAAATAAGGGTAAGGTGTTGAAGTCATGTTTCAAACAAGATGTAACATAAGATTTCATTTTAATCAACACTTATATATTTCAAATTCTAAAAGACTTTCTTTGAAATAAAGCGAAATAAAAATTTCTTTCTACCTACATAGTTTATATAATTGAGTTCGACCGATTTATGTCATTTATAATTATTTATACAAGGTTAAATTGAGTTTATGAAGATTTCACGTACAATTATATCTGTCATTTAAAAGGATTACATTAATCACTAAGTTTATTCTTTAGTTTTTTTAAAAGAACTAGTATAAAACTGTTTTGGTCATAACTTGTTAGTTTTTAGAGTTTTTTGAGTGATTCAAAAGCCAAAAATTATGTACTCGGAATGTACTTTTCAAATATTCAGAAAGTATAGTCATGAGAGGTCAATGGACTGGTCGGAATTGTTATACAAGTGTCGGGTTCAAGTTTGAGTTTTGAATAGTAGTTTATTTTTATTTGGGGTGCACGGGATACCTAGTCTTTGGGTTGAGTTTTGAGATCGTCTAGAAGGTTGTTGGTATATTGTTTGAGTCACATGGATGTGGGAGGTAATAATAAAAAAAGATATATATTCTTTTGGAAAAGTAGATCTTTTGCACGGTTTAAATAATATGTCGCGGGGCGTAATCTGTTTGGTTGCCATTGGGTGTTTCTTGGATTATTTTTCGTTGTCATGGGTCATTTTGAATTGATACACGTTTTGGGTTTGAGTTTACTTTCGAGTCTCATGGTTTTGACTTGTTTTAACTGGTGCACGTGAAATGTCGTTAGTTATCCGTTGGTTTGATTTGTTGATCGTATCTGATGGATTCAGGATGTAGTTTTGGTTTCGTATTGTTCGGGAGCGTTGAGGTAGTCATATGAAAGACTTGGTCGCGCCTACACTCTTAAGTAGGTGACCATGAGAGAATGGTCGGAATGCCCTTAGTGGGGAGGAAAGGAGTTCGTAGACGAACTAAGGTGGTCATGAGGTCTCTTAGGAGTACCAAGGAGATAAATAGAGATTTGTGGGATACTAGCACAAGTAACGCGCCATAGAGGGTGTTGGAAGGGGATACAATACCTCAAAGGTATTTATGATTGTTCGTAGGGTATGTAAGTTTTCCGAAAATTTCTTGAAATTTAGTAGGTTTGCCTATTACGGTGAGGTAGAACCATAAATAGAGCAAGTAGGGAGGTGAGAGGAGTTGTAGTTAGTGCCTTTCCAAGGCAAATCGTTGATGGAGTGATTTAAAAACAAGAGCTGTTAGAAATTGCAGGGAATGCCGGATAAAACTTGAGTTGCTTAGTAGTAGATTGGATGTGGAAAGTGGTTGAGTGGTCTGATGAGAGGAAGCATTGGTCTTTTAAAATGCGTGTAGAATTTTGCAAGTAGAACGAGGTAGGAATTTATTCGTATTGCCGCTAAGAGAGGGTGCAAGGAGGACATAGTTGAAACTGCTAAGGATGTTGTATGAACGCTTTGGGTTTATGGTTATGCATTTGGCTTCGCCAAGCACTAGCGGATTTCATGGAGACAATGAAGCGAGTGTGCATGAACGTATATAAATGAGTTGTCATCGGGAGTATCGACGACATCTTGATCTACTCAAAGTCTAAGAAGGAGAGTGAGGCGAAGTATGTGTTGGTTTTGGAGTGGAAGTATACGTGAGATTTTCAAAGTGTGAGTTTTAGTATTAAGTCTACCATGATGAGTACTTAGAGATGATGGCATATCATGGAACCAGCAAGGGGCGAAGTGAAGAAGGATGAGGAAGCATTTTGGAGGATGAAGAGGTGGATTGGATAATGAGCGGATTTTGGCATTATCGGAAGGACTGGAGGAATTCGCGAGCATGACGATACGTGGAGCAAGGATTTGGATGCGTACGAGGACGACAAAGAAAGGCGATTGCTTATACGTTGCAGGAACTGAAGATTTGGAAGAACTGGATAGACTTAGTTAGTGGAGCTGGATTGTTATATCTGCCTAGAATGCTAGAGGCATTTGGGGTACGAGACGTAGAGAATGATCTATACGGATCATGAACGTCTCCAACACATATTCAATCACCTTGATTGAACATTTGGCAAAGGTGGTGGGTGGAGTTAAGTGACGAAAGAAAATTGCATGGCCAAGTACCATCTGGGAAAGGCAAGCATGGTCGATGAGACATGGAATAAGAAGGATGAGGCGAAACTAAGACGAACTTGAACTATAGGGATGACGTATTAGGGCGGTTTGGATAAAGGATATAGGTTGCACGAGTTGAGTTGTCTAAAGCAGAGAAAGCGTCAACATGTATGTTGCGTGGCTTGGACAATCATATGAAGAAAAGGGACGTAGACTATACTTCCTACATAGTTAGGAGTAGCTTAGAAAGGGCGATGTAAGGACGAAGTTGGTGGAAGGGATACATAATGCGGTGGAGGAATAAGTACGACGAGAGTTGGGTGATATTCGATAGACAGACTAATTCATCTCACATTTCAAGAGGAATGAGAAGTCACGTAGTTGAGAAGTTGGAAGGATTGCGTACGGATGTGATGGAATAGAGGGTTTTACGTAAAAGTTATCCCGATATGTATGGAATGCCTTATGAGGGATTATGGAAAGGTATTTGAAGTGGCTTTCCAATGCAAGAAACTAGAACTAAATTGGAGGTAGGGAAGTGGGTCAAAAACAGGTTACAACAGTCGGAGGTCAAAACAGTTTTGAATTCAGCTTGTTTTCTTTTTAAGTTTTGGGTTGTTTGGGGTACTTAGGGTTGCATTGGGATCTTCTCACGAACATGAGAGATGGTTTATATATTGTAGTAAGTATCTGCACTTGGGCTAAGGTTGTGGTTTAGGGTAAGACCCCTTAATGGTAACAAACTTTTAGTACGTTTAAAATCAGGAAATCTGGAATGACAAAAGTAGATATATGTATATCAGGGCCTTAACAGTAGCTTTATGGTTAGGTCAAGTGGGAGGTGTTAGCCAACATACGTAAGGGTATGAATATTCCTTTTATAAAAACCATGGGTATGTTTAAGTGGACGTTTGACTTAAAGTTTTGAGACCTAAAAACTAGGACTGTTTTGGGTAAAATATGAACGGGATAGTTATTAAACTTAACCAAGTTAAGGACTTGTTAAGGAAGGGTAATGGGGTGATTAGAGCCTAACAATGAGGTAATTATACGGGAATAGACTAGATGTCTATCATAGGTTGATGAGCCATCTCAGTGATTGGTTCGTGTATTGATTTCGTGTTTTTGGTTGTTAGCTTGTTGCTAGTGCGAGGACTTGTGAAGAAGCTATCAGGTGAGTTTCATAGTCCCATGTTTAATATTGATTTTGACTTCCAGATGGGATGGAAGAGACACTGTGTTGAGTTATTTTCTAAATTGATGCTGTGAATGTGTTTGTGATTTGAGATGGACTTGTGTGTACATTATGTGATTAACTGCTATGTGATTTTTGATTGTGTATGATTTGGATCGGGGGACACGAGCCGTCTCAATTATTGTGGTTTGACAAGGTAGTGGCCTTGTGGTTTGACAAGGTAGTGGCCTTGTGGTTTGCCAAGGTAGTGGCCTTGGGATAGGTACATAGTGTGATCATCTATGGTACCATGATGTTGTTTGGCAAGGTAGGAGCCTTGGATTGGTTTGGTATGATTAATCTTGATTGATAGTTGTTAATGCATATTTGTAGCACATTGTCCATATGTTATTGTGTTGATGGTTGTTATTCACAGCTTATAACTGATTTGGCGTTAGAGTCTAAACCTATGACTCTCACCAACTTTATGTTGACGTGTTTTAGTGTCTCTTTCAGGTGAGAATGTGGTTAAGATTGAGGATAGAAGTGGCTAAACTTGGATGCCTTAGGATTGCATATAGAAGGAGATCCATGTTCCTTCTTAGCTTTGTTTGTTCATTTATCTAGTGATACTGTTGGCACCTATATGTTTGTTTGTTTGTGTTATTTGTTTGTCTTGGGTAAGAGGTAGGACTGTTACCTACTTACCTAGACTCCTGCATTGTTGAGATATTGTCATGACATTTGTGTCACCATTTTATGACATTTCTTATATCATTTAGTTATCTCTATAGACACGCTATTGTTGTGATGATATCCATACGTCGTGCCCCATATTCCGCCATGGTGGGGTGTGACATGGAAATGAGAGGAGTTCGTTTAGAACAAGTATCCTCGTGTGATTTGTTGTTTGTGTGTTTGATCCTAAGGAGTAAATCTCGGGACGAGATTTCTATTAGGAGGGAGTGATGTGACAACCGTGGTTTTGAGGTTCGTCACTTGGTCTTATTTTTAGGTTATTTTATGTGTGATTACTTGATTTGTGTGTTTACGTGTTTATTTTGTGTGAACGAGGTTGGTGTGGTTATCGTTTATGAGTATAGAGTACTCATAAGTAAATCGAGGAACGGTTATTTCATGTTCATGAGCTCACATTTAGTGACTATGAAATGAAATGGTGATATTTTGGTGTTTACGTATACGTATAAGTATTATAGTAATAGTATATTTTTTTTAGGATTTACGGTTTAGCTTTTGGAGGTCTCGGATGAGGTAATTAGTCATATGAATATTTTTCGGGATGGTTTTAAGTCATTTAGGACTTAGTTATAAAGTTTATTTCAAAATTTGAGATTTTTTTTAAAAGTGTATATTTTACGTCTTTTACGGTAAAACGCGTAAATTTGACTAGTTTTACGGTTTTGAGGTTTTGGAGGCTTTAGGAGCTGAAATAAATTAAGGAAAATTAAGGTAATATCATTAATACAAATATTAATAATAAAAAGGAAAAAAAAACGAAATTAAATGGGTATAGGTCAGTTATGTGAAAAAAAAGAAAAGAAAAGGGGAAAAAAGGGAAGAAACGATGGGAAGCATCACATCGTGATGTATGGCATGAGTTAAGGAGGAAGAAGGAAGTGTGTATAGAAGCGAAGTATAAATGAAATAGGTCGAGATAAGAATCGAAGGTAGAACTTTGGTAGAGCCTAATGAGTAGAATAAAGCACAAAGCATGCTACTAATGTGGTAATGGTTTTTGTGGACGGGATGAGAGCAGCAAGGGATGCTACGTAGAGATGGAGGAAACCACTAGAGTTAGTGACAAAGTTGTGTATGAAGTTTCACCCATAGTAACGGCTGGTATGTTTTGGTAAAATGGAAGAGTTGATGTAGAGTTTTGTAGGTCCATTTATGATCTTTGGAAAGATCGGACCATTAGCTTATGAGTATAGAATTACCTGGGGAGAGTGAGTTGTATACATGATACATTTCATGTATTGAGATTGGTAAAGGTTGTTTGAGAATGCATTTTGCCTGTACGGTTATTCGGGACTTGTGTTAATAGGAGTCTTTGTTTTATCAAAGAGTCATTTGTGAGAGTTATTGACTGTGAGGTCAAGAGTTTGGCAATAAATTTAAATATTGTTGGTTAGTATATGTGGTAATTTGAGATCTTGGCTCATAAGAAAACATTTGCCTTCTCATGACACAACGCGTTTTGTGGTCTACTGCACGTGTGGTTCTTAGGAACTGGCAGTTAAGCGTGCTCATGTCAGAGTAGTACTAGCCTGGGTGACCAGCCGGGAAGTACTTACATGAGGGCCACGAAGCAAAGTCGTGAGCCTATGGGCAAAGCGGACAATATTGTGGTCTGAGTAGGCGGGATGTTACAGTTTTCATAAGGAGAGTTTAAAAGGTAAAAAAAGAAAAGATTTTAAATGTGATTTAATTGATTTTTCTACAAATCTAACTCCGTCATCACCACGTGTTTTGAGTGCTACAAGCTCGTCTACTCCTTTTGACGATGCTTTGTGTGGTTTTAGTATGGGGGAAGCCCCTTATGTTCCCTCATCCTTGTCCACCGAGGACGAGATATTCGATCCCGGAATTTCATGTAAAGGGAAATCTCGGTCTTCCACCGATGCAATAAATGGAAACTATATCTATTTGCTTGGTGCGAGTCTACCTCGAGTAGCTCATGGTTTTTATGACTTACCCATTGTCCCACCCTTCTATTTCTTCTCATCAATTTTCTTTAAACCCTTTGGGTTTGTGTTGACACATGATGAAGTGGCGTTGATTTGTTTTTCCAATGAAAACGAAAACGCCATCTTCGATCCCGGTATTTTGTATCATTAAAGGACTTAGTCCTTAATACCGGTTGCTTTTTGGGCCTTGTTTATCATGTAAGCCCCACCAAAAATTGACCATACCATGATTCCCTAAATGTTCACATTTTGAGGGGATCGAGTCGAGCTCATGACTCGGTAATAAAAAACGAGGTGCCATAAAGGGGGAGATCCCATGCTTATCCTTTTATGCTTACTAATAACTAATGAGAGGGGATTTGTGCCCTTCCAACTCATTTTCTCGTGGTTGTTTGTGATTGTGTTATCTAGATCATCATCATCATCTACGATTGAAGACTCTCGTGTTCGTTTACGTGAGCCTCCATCATTTGCTTGAAGAAGTTTTTTCACGAATCCATGACATATCCTTTATTGTTGTAACAATTATCTTTTAGCATACTTAATAAACGACTTTAGATATATTGTTGATCACCCTTTCCATGCTAGATCCTAAGCATTCGATTCTTCGTCTCTAGTATGGGGGTGCTCCACCTTTAGACTTGAAACATTGAGGACAATGTTTACTTTTAGTATGGGGGGGGTGAATAGGTACTTGCTTTGCTACGCCCTCACGTTTTCCAACTTTCGATGTTTTGTTTTGTTTTGTTGCTAATAAGGCTAAAAATAGCCAAATTTTAAAATTTTTCTTAGTTTTCATAAGTGTTTTTAAGACACGAATGTATATTTTACGATGGGTAGAATAAGAGCTAATTTTTGACTTGATGGGATTTTGGAGCCCTTTACAATTCTTAACCCGCTCAATTCAAGTTTTGCTAGACTTTTATATAGGGAACTTTAAAACGTGAGAGTCTTAGCTCATTCGGGTTAAGAACAATAACTTTTCGCAAGTTCCTATAATTGATCCTAGAAAGTCACTTATCAAGGGAACTATAAAATGCATTCTCTAAACTTGAAAAAGTCCAAGAAAGTGCAAGATCCTATAGGTGGCTTGAAAACCCAAAACTTTGATTTGATATAGTCTTAATGAAAGCTAATCCAAATTTGGCTTAATTTTGACTTGCATGGCTAAGTATTCATGAGTCTCTTTAATTAGAGGTCTTTATATAGTGAAGAAAGAGAAGTGATAGAGTTAGACAAGTGATCATGCTAAACGTAGAACATGAAAATGTTCTTTCAAAAACTCATATGTTTTTATTGTGGCTTTTTCTTCCCATAAGATCAATGCATTAGGAATAAAAAAATGATTGAAATAAGTAAGGTCGTATGATTTGACAGGTTACTTAGCCTCTAACGCAAGATCGTTTAAAAGTTGCTCGGGGTTGAATAAAGTTCATAGCCAAGCCATAACTTATTGAAGCAGGACGCGAAGATTGGTGAAGATCCAAAAAGGCCCAAACAAGGCATGAGGAGCTCTATTTTTGCTAAAAGATCCAAGATGATGTGAAGTATCATTATTCCTAAATCAATATGAAGGATCGAGACACACGATGAGAAGCAATTACTCCCCTAAAGATCATGGAAAAAGTCTATCCAAAAAGACCCTTACAAGGTATGAGGATAATATATATCCAAGTCCAAAAAGGAGGCGGATCGTTGTATATCAAAGTCCAAAATAAATATTGAAGAAACATGATGAAGTCGTGGTCCAAATATGAAGAATCTCTCAAAAACGTCAAGTGAAGAAATTTCAAATATATGAAGAGAAGACCATAATTTCAAGAACGTCTTCCGAAGATTTGAAGTATGAAGTACATGCCAAATATCGGTCCAAGAAAGGTCTCAAATCGTGAAACGAGTTATGCCAAGATATGAACTTAAGGAGATACACGAGAAGCCGTTTTAAAAGATTTTGTCCTTCGGCTAACTATCAATTAAATCGTGCTACTTTGCTTTCGGACTAATAAATACTCAAATAAGTCAATATGAATCACTTGTGATCCATGACAAATAGTTAAAAAAAATGCTAGTAACCCATTTCCTTTTATAATAACTAGGATTGCGGGGAGAAAAAGTATTACACAATTTGGACGTATGAGTAGTGTTAGCATTGTGACTTGTACCAATAATGATCTCGTTTTTGCACTTAGCATGGAATGTATGACAATCAAGAATGACGAAATTTACTCAAAGGGACATTTACTTGTTTCTATTCTTTGACCCAAAAAGTCACATTCGTGATGAAAATCATACATTATGTCGTTACACATCTTCGTAGTATTGTTGCAAGTCTTTTACTTTTCAATAAAGGTTAATAAAATTGAATTTTGGTGATGCTTAGATACTTTATTCTAGCATTGCGTGAGGGCACGACAATGGCTTAGTATGGGGGAGTGACGAGATGGCATTTATACATGATCTCATCGTTCTTTTCGGGCTTTAAATGCACTAAAATGTCATAAAATACCATATATATGATTGTATTTGTTTACTTGTGTGTTTTAGGTATGGATATCGTGAAAAATACAAAAGATCACTAATACAAGAGATTTTCCTCGTTGAAAGTTCGTTCTCGGAATCCCCTCGAATTGATCACAGCTCAAAGTGGAATGATTTGTTCTTGGTGACAAAAAGTGGGGGTTGTTTATCTATTCTACTTAAAAAGGTAAGTAAATCAAGTACTAAAAATTAAAGCCAAGAACAGTTAATGAATGAAAATAAAACGTGATTAAATTTAACAGTCAAATGATTAAACAGTAAAAGACCCTTACTGACAAAATAGTTCTATCCAGAATGTTGATGATGCGGAATATTGTCCTACTCGGAATAATGAGTCCATGCGGAACAATGATGCTACGCGGAATAAGTGGCAATTCGGAATATTAAGACTATGCGGAAAATAAAGACTATGCGGAATAAACAATCCTATTCGGAATATCTGATCTATGCGGAATAAATTGTTCTACCCGGAATGTTTACTCTACGCGGAATAAAGATGACAATTCGGAAAGTTTGGTTACTCGGAATACTCTACTACTCGGAATAATAATACTATGCGGAATATTCTAATATTCCGAGTAAGGGAAAAAGTTAAGAAGTCTACCCGGAATATATACAATTCCGAATAAGAGAAAAAGGAAACAATCTATGCGGAATAATGAAGATATTCCAAATAAGGGACAAGTGAATGTACTATGCGGAATAAACTGGAAATGGAAGAACAGAAAGCAGGCTCAAGAACAGGGGAACGCGACTTTTTATTCAAATCGATCCAAATAAACAAAACGGTTTAACCAAATTAACCACGAATCATCTACTAACTACAAGGATCAAATCCCAATCATAAAAACACAAATTCAACAACTTTTTAAGATCAAAACTGAACTAAATAAGAACTTAAAAACTTTGAATAAAAAGATGATGAAGAACAAGATGAATGAAAAGATTAAAGGAAAACTTGTATTGATGATTAAGATTCAGTAAACAAAAGGAAAGGATCAAACTTACAAGATTAAAGAACAAATCAAAGAAGATGAAAAACCACTCCTTAAGGGAGATGGTTTCCTACGAACTAGGAAGAGTGTAACTGAAAGAAAAACTAGATCCAAATTTTTGTGAGGGATTTCCTTTTATAGGCTAAGTGGTTGGTTGGTGAGTGGGCTTTCTCCCTTTCTTCTTGTCTTCTCGTCTTTTCAGAAAAGTTGACGTTTTCGATTCTGATTCGGGATTTGTCGATGATTAAATTCAACTCGCCTTTTAATTTCTTATATGTAAATCTTCCATCTTTGGTCCTTTTCTTCGATAAATCTTCAAATAGGCTCATTGACTTCAAATCTTTTGCATCTCTTGGACAATAGACTTCGTCTTTAGTCTTTTTCCTTGATAAAACCCGTGCAATCCCATGTTTTCTTCAATATTCATCCGATTGACTCTGAAAACACATTAAACATAAAAACCACGCATAATTCCAAACAAATGATATTAAACACGCGTTTTGGTCTTGTTTTAGTAAGAAATAAGTGGGAAAAGGATGGGTGTTTTCACACCTATAAAATCCCCTACACTTAACCATTGCCATGCCCTCATGCAATGCTTAGTGATAAAGCAAATTTTACAATTTTCTCATAATCAATCAACCTTAGCCTTATTAAAATACTACTAAATAAAAATTAAAGTACTAAGAAAAATTGAAACTTTAAAGTAAACAAAAGGATAGAAAACCATTTTCACTTGAAAATAGCTACATGGAAATAACTTGCAAAGAGATCAAGGACTTACATTAGGGCTTTGGTGCTGCGAAGATTTATCACCCTCAAGTTTCACGTTCCCCAAACTAAGCTTAAAAACGAGATCATTGTTATTATAAGTTAGCAAATCAAACACTTACACACATGGCTTAATTATATGCTTAAACTCCCTTATTCCTAGGTGTATCTCTTATATTTTATTTTTGTCTTAGAATGATCATGAAGATGCATTTTTGGACTTATTTCGATAGTTTATTTAGGCTGAAAGCAAAGTAGGATGATTTGATCAATAGTTAGCTAAAGGACAAAATCTCTTAAAACTGCTTCTCGGAATATCAAAAAGTTCATATCTTGGCATAACTCGGTTCACGATTTGAGACCTTTCTCGGGCCGATATTTGGCATGTACTTCATACTTCATATCTTGAGAGACGTGCTTGATATAATGGTCTTCTCATCGTTAATAGAGTTTCTTCACTTGGAGACTTTTGAGGGGTACTCCAACTTTGTTGACCATGACTTCATGATTATTTCTTCAATCTCTAATTGGGATTTTGAGATACAACAATCCGCCTCCTTTTCGGACTTGGATCTATTTATCCTCATACCTTGTTAGGGTCTTTTCGGATAGACTTCTCCATGATCTTTATGGGAGTTGATTGCTTTTTGTCGTGAGTCTTGATCCTTCATATTGATTTTGGGAATAATGCTTTTCACATCACCTTGGATATTTAGCAATAGGATTTAATCCTCATGCCTTGTTAGGGCCTTTTCGGACTCGCCAATCTTCACGCCCCGCTTCATAAGTTATGCCTTGGCTATGAACTCTTATCATTACCGAGCAAATTTTAAACGATCTTGGGCTAGAAGCTAAGTAACTTTTCAAATCGTACGACCTTACTTATTGCAGATAAATTATTAGCAAGTGATGGGAGAATAGGCAGATAATTACACCAAGTGAGCTTGTGCAAGAATACCGACTTATAATTGACTCTATCATTTCTCGTCCTCCACAATTTAAAATCTCAAGTAATGAGACTCGTGGATGCTTAGCCTAATAAACCAATTAAGGTCTACATGGTTAAGGATACTAGCTAGAATAAACTTGGATAAGTCTATTCGGGTTGAGTCAAACTAATCGCAACAGGCCTAATATGTCAAAGATTTCAAAACTAGCTACACCACTTATTAATATTTTTGACTTTATTGCGGGATATATACATATGAAAGCAACGATAAAAATTTAAAAATTACGACTAAATGGCCAAAGTAATTAAAAATTTGAAAAATGTTGAAAAAGATGATTTTCTGGTTAAATGAAGGCATTTTCATGGAAAAGTCCACTTAAAACTTCGATAGAAGTCCCCCTACACTTAAGATAAACATTGTCCTCAATGTTTAAGCATGTGGGAAAAGTCTCCCCTACACTTATGACATTGTGCACGTTGGTTAACTCAAGTTAAGGAAGAGACGACTAACGTGATCAAATTCAAATGTGAGTATGAAGAAAATTGAATCACGATAGTTGAGAGATAGAACCGGATTTCGGATAACACGGGAGCACGGTTCTTCAAAGGTTCCAAAAGTGCATTCATCCCTGTAATCACATCACCACACAAATACAAACACCTATGTAGGTCCCCCTACACTTAGGAGGTTAAAACATAAAAGGATAGATACTTGGGCTGCCTCCCGAGGAGCGCTTGTTTTTGATAACCGAGTCACGAGCCTGACTCGACCCAAAATTAGTTCATGGGGAACGTGGTGAGGGATGGAATCATCTCCTGAGAGATGTCCTCACCAAAGTACAACTTCACTCGTTGGCCATTCACCTTAAAATTTGGTCCATTAGGTTGAGCGAGCTCGAGAGTACCATATGGAAAAATTTGGGCAATGATGAATGGGCCGGACCAACGAGATTTCAGCTTGCCCGAAAAGATTTTCAACTGAGAGTTAAAGAGTAAAACTTTGTCTCCAACTTGGAACTCTCGGTTCTTAATCTTAGAGTCGTGAATGAGCTTAGTCTTCTCCTTATAGATTAAAGAATTTTCATAAGCCTCATTACGGAGTTCATTCAGCTCATTGAGTTGGATCTTGCGTAGGTCACCGGCTTTGTTGATATCAAAATTAGCCCACTTCAAGGCCCAGTAAGCCTTGTGCTCCAACTCAATGGGGAGGTGGCATGCTTTCTCGTACACGAGACGATATGGTGTACAACCAATCGGAGTCTTGTATGCAGTACGAAAAGCCCACAGAGCATCATCAAGTGTGTCAGCCATGAGGCACGATGCTCTCCCACGGTTCTTTCCAGAATTCGCTTTAATCCTCGGTTGGATATTTCAGCATGGCCATTAGTTTGTGGGTGGTAGGCGGTGGAAAGACGATGATTTACACCGTACTTAGCCATGACTCTTGCGAATTGGTCATTGCAAAAATGAGTCCCGCGATCACTAATAATGGCACGAGGCACACCGAATCTAGCGAATAGAGATTTCAAAAAGTTACAAACCACCCTTGCGTCATTAGTAGGTAAAGCTTTGGCTTCAACCCACTTTGAAACGTAGTCAACGGCTACAAGGATGTATTTGTTTCCTTTAGATGAAGGGAATGACCTCATAAAGTCGATACCCCAAACATCAAAGATTTCACATTCCTGAATGAAATTCTGAGGCATCTCGTCTTTATGTGTGATCTTGCCTTGTTTTTGGCAAGCATCACAATGTTTAACCATCTCGTGAGCATCACGGTAGATGGTGGGCCAATAAAATCCCGAGTCAAACACTTTTTTGGCGGTGTAGTTGGGACCAAAGTGACCACCGGTGGGTCCTTTGTGGCAAGCGTCAAGGATTTTTAAAGCTGCCGATCCATCAACACATCGGCGAATAATCAAGTCGGCACATTGTTTGAATAGGTAAGGGTCATCCCAGAAATAATGTTCAACATCTTTAAAGAACTTTTTCTTTTGTTGGGATGTTAACCCTTCCTTGAGAATTCCACCCGCCAAGTAGTTTGCAATATCCGCAAACCACGGGGTTTCATCAGAATTCGAGTTGATAGACATTAAGGTCTCCAGGGTAAAAGAATCATTGATTTCTTTGTTCGGATGATCCCCCTGGTAAGGATCCTCAAGTCTGCTGAGATGATCCGCGGCTAGGTTTTCAGCTCCTTTTTTATCGCGAATTTCGATTTTAAATTCCTGGAGCAGCAAAACCCAGCGAAGAAGTCTTGGTTTGGAATCTTGCTTTGTCAACAAGTACTTCAACGCGGAATGATCGGTATACACAATTGTTGTAGAAAGGACAAGATAGGGGCGGAATTTTTCAAAAGCATAGACAACAGCTAAAAGCTCTTTTTCGGTTGTCGTATGATGCAATTGTGCCCCTGTCATTGTCTTGCTAGCGTAATGGATTGGTTGGAAGTGTTTGTTCACTCTTTGTCCCAGAACCGCTCCAATAGCAAAATCACTAGCATCGCACATCAACTCAAAAGGCAGCTCCCAATTAGGGGTAACCAAGACGGGTGCCTTAGTTAGCTTATCCTTAAGCGAGTTGAAGGCTTCAAGACACTCTTTGGAAAAGATAAAAGGAGTATCTTTTTCCAAGAGGTGGGTCATCGGGCGAGCGATTTGAGAAAAATCTTTGATGAATCGACGGTAGAAGCCCGCATGACCAAGGAAACTTCTCACACCCTTCACGGTTGAAGGTGGAGGCAACTTAGCGATAACATCGACTTTAGCACGGTCCACTTCAAGACCAGCTTTGGAAATTTTGTGTCCTAGCACGATGCCCTCTTTTACCATGAAATGACATTTTTCCCAATTAAGAACAAGGCGAGTGTCTTCACACCGCTTCAGCATACGTTCTAAATTGGCAAGGCAAGCAGAGAAAGAATTGCCATAAACCGAGAAATCATCCATGAATACTTCCATAGTGTCTTCCACCATGTCATGGAAGATAGCCAACATACACCTTTGGAACGTCCCAGGAGCATTACATAAACCAAAAGGCATGCGTTTGTAAGCAAATGTTCCATAGGGACAAGTGAATGTGGTCTTTTCTTGGTCCTTGGGATCGATGGGAATTTGAAAATACCCGGAGAAACCGTCTAAGAAGCAGTAATAGTCATTACCAGCTAGACGCTCGAGCATTTGATCCATGAAGGGAAGAGGAAAGTGGTCTTTTCTCGTGGCATCATTGAGCTTGCGATAATCAATACAAACTCTCCACCCAGTAACGAGACGAGTGGGAATCAACTCGTTGTGTTCATTGGAAACAACGGTTATTCCGCCCTTTTTGGGCACACAATGGACGGGACTTACCCACGGCGAATCCGAAATAAGGTAAATCAAGCCGGCATCAAGAAGTTTGATAACCTCTTGTTTGATGACGTCATGAATTTTAGGATTAACCCTTCTTTGGCTCTGGATTGCGGGTTTAAAGTCATCTTCCATGAGAATTTTGTGAGTACAAAAGTTCGGATCAATTCCGCGGATATCGGAACTTTTCCAAGCAATTGCCTTCTTATGATCTTTAAGCACGGCGATGAGGCGAGATTTTTCTTCTTCTTTCAAGTCCTTCGCGATGATGACAGGCGACTTCTTGTTTTCTTCAAGGAACACGTACTCGAGATGGGGCGGAAACTCCTTAAGTTCTAAATCTGGAGGATTTTCGATGGAAGGCGTTTTCAAAGTCGGAGCATCGATAGCAATAACCGTGGGAGATGGTGGAGAAAGATTGTCTTCTTTGAGAAGGTCTTCAAAGAATTCATGTCTTCATCCCAATCGGTGGGAGAATCGTCATTTGCTAAGTTCACATCTCCCATGGTGGCTTCAAGATCTTTCCAAAAGAAATCACTTTCTCCAAATAGAGACAGTGATGAATCAATAGAGGAAACGGTCTCAACATTGGGAAGAGAGGTAGGAATATTTTTACAAGCATCAATAAAGTGTTCTTCACAAGCCTCATCCAGAACGTCAATACAATTAACACTCTCGTATGAATAAGGTTGTTTAGACAACTTTCCCATGTTGAAGACGATTTTATCGTCGCCCACTCTCATGATAAGCTCACCGGCTTCAACATCGATGAGAGTGCGACCGGTCCTCAAGAATGGACGACCAACGATCAATGGCACACGAGGGTCCATGTCGTAGTCAACGACAACGAAACCGGCAGGAAAAGTGAATTTGTCGACTCCTACAAATACGTCTTCGGCTATCCCCACTGGATAAGCAACCGTACGGTTAGCTAATTCCAAAGTCATTTTGGTGGGGACTAGCTCGGGGAGAGATAATTGCTTCCAAACGCTTAGAGGCATTAGATTAATACTAGCACCTAGATCGGCTAGGGCCATGCAATTCTCTACTCCCGAGAAGTTACAAGGGATTAAGAAACGACCCGGATCACCAAGCTTGGTTGGCAATTTCCTTAAGAGTACTGCAGAGCAATTCTCATTAAGTTGGGTGTTAGCAATATCAAGAAGCTTCTCCTTGTCGCTAAGAAGATCTTTAAACATTTTTGCGTACTTAGGCATGTGAGCGAGAGCCTCAGCGAAGGAGATGTTGAAATTCAATTGTTTAAACATTTTAAGAAAGTTCGAAACCTGAATATCATCCTTGCTTTTGAGCTTCTCTTTCCTCAACCTAGATGGATAAGGTATATCGGAAGAAGAGGAAGGCTTTAGGATCGAAGGATCACTCACATCCTTGGGTGGAGGAGGGGTAGAAGTAAGAGGTGGAGAAATTGGGGAAGTAGAAGGATGAGGAATAGGAGCAGGTGACTCGTTCTCCTTAGTCACAATCACCGGTGGAGGTATAGGAAGCTCGGGTTCCTTAGTACCTTTGCCACTGCGAGTGGTGATTGCTTTCATCTCCCCTCTTGGATTCGCAACGGTGTTACTCGGAAGAGTACCCGAAGAAGAGGGTTGATTACCTTGGAAGAAACTAGCCATCATGTTTTTTAAGTCATTCGTTTGACTATCCAAAGTGTTTCTCATATCAGCTCTCAGATCGTTCCCTTGTTTCACCAGGTCTGCTTTCAAGTTGAGCACTTCCCGCTGAAGATTTCCCATGATCACATCGTTAGTCCTCATATAGGTTTCCACTTCTTGGTGTAAAGGGGTGGGTTGGTTGGGAGGAGCATTGTATGCGGGTGGTTGATAAGCAGGTTGCTGGTAAACTTGGTTGTTTCTTTGAGGTGGATTTTGTTGTTTGTGAGGTGGTATGTATGGTCCACGAGATTGTTGTTGTTGTTGAGGAGGGCGGTTGAGGTTTTGTTGTTGGTTTGGATTGTTAGGAGTAAAACCGGGTGGTGAGAGATAGTTGTTGGAACGGTAGCTAAGCAGGTTGCGGTCACCTTGAGGACGAGCTTGATAAGCGGGTTGAGGATAGGTACCGTATGCTGCATTCACATTCTCAGAAGGGTAGTCTTGGGTGGCGGTACAAGTGGTGTAAGAGTGAGGACCCCCGCATATTTCACATGGTTGGCTAACAGCATTGACTTGAGCGTTTTTAGCACTGATGCTGTTGGTGTTGCTGGCGATTTGTGTAGCAAGCGATTCAAGAAGCGCAGTGATTTTGTCAAGTCGCTTATCGCTGTCACTAGTACTAGCACTAGCGACATTGGTCCGAACACTCTTGGTTTTCACACGAGACTTATTCTCAATGACATCCCAAGCAGCATTGGAAGTCTTAGCCAAAAGATTACCCCCCGAGGCACTGTTTAGTGAATCTTGGTCATTCATGCTTAAACCATTATAAAAAGTGTTAATTTGGTGCACTTTGGTAAAACCATGTTGTGGGCATTTTATTAAAAGATCTTTGAAACGGTCCCAAGATTCACTAAAAGACTCATCGTACTTTTGTTCAAAATTAATGATTTCATTCCGCAAAGCGGTAGTACGAGAGGGTAGGAAAAAGTAGTTGATAAATTTGGTCTCCAAATCCGTCCACGTAAGAATACTCTGTGGCGGTTCCTTAGCAAGCCAATGCCGGGCTTGTCCCTCTAAAGAAAAAGGAAAAAGTTGTAAACGGATTACCTCTTGTGGAACACCATTGAGTTTGACCGTATTCGTGAGTTGTAGAAATCTCTTTATGTGGTCATGTGGATCATCAATGGTACGCCCCAAGAATGGTTGAGCAGAGACCATCTGGATAAAGCCGGATTTGAGCTCAAAGTTGTTGGCTGCAAACGCGGGTATGACAGTTGGATCATTGTTACCATCTACATGTGCTTGCAGAAGTTCAATCATCGGGCGATTATCCGGTAGAGGCTCATTGTTGTTGTTATTATTGTCGTTGAAAGGTGGGTTGTTATTGTTATTATTATTGTTTTGAGGTGAGTTATTGTTGTTGTTTTGTACACCGGCCATGTCTAAGTCTTCGAGAGGCTCGAGCTCTTGATAAGACGTTGATCGTGTACGCATGCACCTACAAAAGAACTAACAAGGCAAAAACAAAGCAAAAATATTTTTGGTTTTTTATGTTTTTTAATTTTTAGGATTTTTGAAAATTTAATATTTTTTAGGGTTTTTGAAATTTTTTATGAAAAAGTAACGTTCACGGTGAACGGATCCCAAAATCCAAGTTCTCACAAAAAACTGTTAATCTTAACGAGAAGAGCCGGCAGCGGCGCCATTTTAATACAAGAGATTTTCCTCGTTGAAAGTTCGTTCTCGGAATCCCCTCGAATTGATCAAAGCTCAAAGTGGAATGATTTGTTCTTGGTGACAAAAAGTGGGGGTTGTTTATCTATTCTACTTAAAAAGGTAAGTAAATCAAGTACTAAAAATTAAAGCCAAGAACAGTTAATGAATGAAAATAAAACGTGATTAAAATTTAACAGTCAAATGATTAAACAGTAAAAGACCCTTACTGACAAAATAGTGCTATCCGGAATGTTGATGATGCGGAATATTGTCCTACTCGGAATAATGAGTCCATGCGGAACAATGATGCTACGCGGATTAAGTGGCCATTCGGAATATTAAGACTATGCAGAAAAATAAAGACTATGCGGAATAAACAATCCTATTCGGAATATCTGATCTATGCGGAATAAATTGTTCTACCCGGAATGTTTACTCTACGCGGAATAAAGATGACAATTCGGAAAGTTTGGTTACTCGGAATACTCTACTACTCGGAATAATAATACTATGCGGAATATTCTAATACTCCGAGTAAGGGAAAAAGTTAAGAAGTCTACCCGGAATATATAAAATTCCGAATAAGAGAAAAAGGAAACAATCTATGCGGAATAATGAAGATATTCCGAATAAGGGACAAGTTAATGTACTATGCGGAATAAACTGGAAATGGAAGAACATAAAGCAGGCTCAAGAACAGGGGAACACGACTTTTTATTCAAATAGATCCAAATAAACAAAACGGTTTAACCAAATTAACCACGAATCATCTACTAACTACAAGGATCAAATCCCAATCATAAAAACACAAATTCAACAACTTTTTAAGATCAACACTGAACTAAATAAGAACTTAAAAACTTTGAATAAAAAGATGATGAAGAACAAGATGAATGAAAAGATTAAAGGAAAACTTGTATTGATGATTAAGATTCAGTAAACAAAAGGAAAGGATCAAACTTACAAGATTAAAGAACAAATCAAAGAAGATGAAAAACCACTCCTTAAGGGAGATGGTTTCCTACGAACTAGGAAGAGTGTAACTGAAAGAAAAACTAGATCCAAATTTTTGTGAGGGATTTCCTTTTATAGGCTAAGTGGTTGGTTGGTGAGTGGGCTTTCTCCCTTTCTTCTTGTCTTCTCGTCTTTTCAGAAAAGTTGACGTTTTCGATTCTGATTCGGGATTTGTCGATGATTAAATTCAACTCGTCTTTTAATTTCTTCGTTTAATAGACTTGAGTTTCTTCGACATATGTAAATCTTCCATCTTTGGTCCTTTTCTTCGATAAATCTTCAAATAGGCCCATTGACTTCAAATCTTTTGCATCTCTTGGACAATAGACTTCGTCTTTAGTCTTTTTCCTTGATAAAACCCGTGCAATCCCATGCTTTCTTCAATATTCATCCGGTTGACTCTGAAAACACATTAAACACAATAACCACGCATAATTCCAAACAAATGATATTAAACACGCGTTTTGGTCTTGTTTTAGTAAGAAATAAGTGGTAAAAGGATGGGTGTTTTCACACCTATCAATCACGAAAAACAGACACGAGAAACGAAGCCGAACAAAGAACCGGGCCCTAGTTCATGAATTATCCAAGATTAAACCTTGAAGACTTGAAGAAATACAAGATTGATCCTCAATGAATGAATAAATGACACTTAAAACGCTTGTGAATTCATAATTACAAATTTGGTCCCTTAAGTTTGTCAAAATTGCAAAAAGGTCCTTCAACTTTGAAGAAATGGCAAGATTAGTCCCTCAACTATTCAACATTGTCATACGGTCCCTCATTAAGGCAAACATCCTATAAAGACCTTTGAAGATCAAGAAAGTCCAAATTCAGTCCCTCAAGTATGAGAAAATGGCAAAAACAACCCTTGAAACACTTTTGCCAAAGTTTTGGGGCAAAAGTGTGAAATTCATAACTTCAATAACAAAGGAATGCGTTTATGTGAGCTGAAAAACTTGTTATGCATCTTTTCCCAAAAAAAAAGGACCAAAATTGCCAAGTTCAAAGTTTAAATCCCTAAAAAAGTGGGTAACACTTACTGTAGCAATTTTTACCATGAAGAACACCCTTTTTACCCAGGTTTAAAAACAAAGAAAACAAAGGGGAAAGTGAAATTGGTTGTTCCCACGTGTAATTCACGTCACCTTAATCACATCCCACAACAAAAACCTTAAACTCCACTACCAGAAAGATACCCCCATCCCCACTCACATGACGACACCTGGCAAAGGATCATGACATGGCAAAATCAACGAACTTAAGCCTTTCCTTAATCACCAAGCACTCAATGAACATCCCTGATTCACCCAAGCAAGCTGGCAACAAGCCTAGAAGATTATGCAAGGATAATTTAGGAAATTCAGTGCTAGGGTTTATGAATAGTGTTTGTATGCATTTGCCTATAAAAGGAGACCTCAACTTGTGAGAGTCCCTTTGTTCTAGTTTTACCTTTTAAACATTGTAATTCCTTTTTAAAATTTATAAAAGTTGGTATTTTGAGAAAATTGTAATTCCTTTTTATGTTTTTGAAAGTTGGTGTTGTTTAAGGGTAATTATGAGTTCCATTTGATGTTATAAGTGTGCTTGAATCATTTGGTTCAAGGACGTTTATGTTTGGTAAGGTTTTCAAGTTTGAAAAAAGCTTGAAAAGAGGTTTCTGATTTTGATATTTTTATTGTACTAATCCTTAACCAAAAGCTATAAGCTCTTGCAAGCTTGTTGACACCAAGCTTGTGAAGGGATTAGGGCCTTTGGTTGGGCTGTTTGTTCATTGTGTTGAAGAAATCAAGCTCTTGAGTTTCTGCTTTGAAAGATCAACCAAGGCAGTCATCCATCTTTCTTGTTGAAGTACCTTGGTCTTGTTCTAGTTGTTGAACAAGGTCCAAGGAGCATTGCTGGTCCTCCTAGGATGTTGTGGAGGACAGGTATAAGCTCTTGTTTAAGTTTCCCCTAAAAATCATATGATCTTGTCTGTTTCATGATTTGGTATGTGATTTGGTAATTTTGTGGTTATGCTTTGTGTTTTATGGTTGCAATCTGTTAGTTGTCACCTAGTGTAGCTATTTGATCTATAAAATCAGTAGGTTGTTTGAAGGATTAAGAATTTTGTTTGAAAAAGTGCTTGATAAAGGATTGTTTGGGATTACTGGTTCATAAGGACTTATGGCCTTGTGCCCTTGGTTCTTAGGGTTTGGGAAGTCTAAACAAGTCTTAATATACAATTTTTAGTCATTGGTTAAGTTTTCGAAAGTTTGGGAAAAGGATTTGAAGTTTTACAAAAATCTGATAGAAGTGTTTTTGAGATTGGTCAAACACATCAGATCCAATAACTTTTTTGTTAGTTGGATCCAAGGTCTGAAATCAGGTTTGGGAATAGTTTGGGTGATAAGCTATCTATTGGTTATCTGGTTGTTGAATTTGGTAGCTTATTAAGTGTGCTATAGCTTATCAAAGTTGGCTGAAGTGGTCATTTGCATCAGCAAAGTGACCACCTCATTTGGTGCTTGCATTTGTATTTCTAGTGTAAGGATTGTTGTTTTGTTGCTTGGATCTTGTTTATGTGCTGCTTGTGAGGATATTTGGCTATTTGGATTGCTTTGTTGATAGCTTATAAGCTTACTGGCTTATTAGCTTATTTGTGCCAAAATTCATCAAGTCTACTCAACTGGTAGACCTTGATTCACAAGGTTTGTACTCAATCCTTGACCAGCAGGGTGAAAGCAAAGTCTCAACACTTCATTAAGTCTGTCAACGTCCAATTTGTGCTTGTCAGCGTTTGACTTTTGGTCAAACTTGGTCACATAGCTTATTGAATCTGTTTTGCTTATTGGTACATGCAACAACTTGGTTTTTGTAATAGAACTCATTTTTCTCAGCTTAATAACAAGTCTGGAAGGTTACAAGTCTTTTGGTTAAGCTTTTGCTAGAAAACTAGCTTATTTGGCTTTTTCAGCCAGCTTATTGGTTCTTACAGCTTATTCTACTTGGCTTTTTGTGATTTTCTTGATTGATTATTCTTAGTTAAGCTATTTGTGAGCTTTTGCAACAAACCAGAGCTTCTGAAACAGCCTAGAACTCTATCCCGACTATTTTGTCGTTTTGTGGAATTGTTCTTTGCTTATTTCTAGCTTATTTAGTGTGCTTTTTCAAAATTTCTTTTTACAGATCTCTCTAGTATCCCAAAAGAAGGTTGTGTCAATATAGAGCTTATGGCATTGGCTTATTGCTTAATTGGCTTATTGGCCCAATAAGGATAAGCTGTTTGTTCATTAAGTTGTGATAAGCTCATTTTCAGCTTTTGGGCCTTCATAGTTTTGTGTTTAGACTTTAATTTTGAGCCAGATAGGGCTTTTCCAAGTCATTTGGGCTTATTTTGACTTTTTGGGCTAAAAAGCCCATTAAGCTTGACTGTTTTTAATTTTAGCCCATTTGGGGGCCCAATAGGGGTAATTTGGTAATTTAAATTTCATTTTCTGTTTATTTAGGTTAAAATAAACTAGTTTGCAAGTTTTTAGAATTTTTTTATAATTTTTGGATTTTTAATATTATTTTAATATTATATTATTATTATTTTTCAAATTTCACATGTTTGCACTTTTTATATTTTTCTTAGCTTAAATACATTAAAAGAAGAATTTTGCAACTCTTAGACTAATTTTATCATCTCTAGATTAATTTTTATAATTATTTTAAGTTTTAATAGTTTTTAAATCATTTTAAATAGTTTTTCTTAGTTTAAAAATTTATTAAAATAGTTTTTAATCTTTTTAGGTCATTTTAGAGGTTTACCAATTAAAAAATCTTTATTTGGGATTTTTGATAATTAATTTGATTTTTAGGGCTTTAATTAGCATTTAAAAATTAATATTTAATTAATTAAAAGGTTTGAAAAAGTTTTGATCATTGGTAAACTCTGAGTTTATTTATTTTGATTTTTGGTGAATTTTTGGTAATTTTTAGAATTAATTTTTGTTTTTGCTCATTTTACGGTTTTACGTTTAGTCGTAGTAGTAATTAATTTCACGTCTTCGTCATCCTCTTTTCTCGTTCCCTTCTAACCAGTATTAATCTCAAACCAATTACGAATTACTCACACACATATACCTCCTTGGGAAACGAACTTCATAAGGGTCATTTACTTCCTTTTCCTAAAGGTGTGGTAAAACACTGCAATCAGACGATTTAATCAATAGTTAGCTAAAAGACAAAATCTTTTAAAACTGCTTCTCGGGACCTCATAAAGTTCATATCTTGGCATAACTCGCTTCACGATTTGAGACCTTTCTCGGACCGATATTTGGCATTGACTTATCAAAAATCCTAAGTGATGTGAAGAATCATTTATTTTGTAAAATACGACCTTTTAGGAAATCATTCATTTTGTAAAAATCCTAAGTGATGTGAAGAATCACTTAGGATCATTTATGATTAAAATATGAATCACTTTACTTGTCTCTTCCTTAGCAACATTTAAACAAAGTGCACAATGTCCTAAGTGTAGGGGTGGTTACTTCCACATGCTTAAACATTGAGGACAATGTTTATATTAAGTGTAGGGGGACTTCTATCGAAGTTAAGTGGGCTTTTCCTTGTATTTGTCCTCATTTTAACCGGAAAATTAATTTTTCGACATTTTTCAAAAATTTTAGTCGATTTTGGCCTTGTAGTTTTTACCTTTGTTATAGTTATTTTCTTTCGTTCATTAGAATAAATTTTTAATAAAGTGGTTTTAATTTTTCAACGTTGTGAATCTTTTGACTCAACCCGAGTTTACTTATCCAAGTTTACTCTAGCTAGTATCCTTAACATGTTTAAGTCAAGTTTTGCTAGGCTTTTATATAGGGAACTTTAAAACGCGAAAGTCTTAACTCTTACGGGTTAAGAACAAGAACTTTTCGCAAGTTCCTATAGTTGATCTTAGAAATTCGTTTATCAAGGGAACTTTAAAACGTGAATTCTAAACTTGAAAGAGTCTAAGAAGTTGCAAGATCCTATAGATGACTTGAAAAGCCAAAACTTTGATTTAATTGGCTAAGCATCCACGAGTCTCATTCCTTGAGATTTTAAATTGTGGAGAACGAGAGATGATAGAGTCAATTATAAGTTCGGTACTCTTTCATGAATTTATGTGAGTTGATTATAAGCTTTTTCTCCCATCGCTTGTTAATAAATATATTTTCAATAAATAAGGTTGTACGATTTGAAAAGTTACTTAGCTTCTAGCGCAAGATCGTTTAAAAGTTGCTCGGTATTGATTAGAGTTCATAGCCAAGGCATAACTTATTGAAGCGGGATGCGAAGATTGGCGAGTCCGAAAAGGTCCTAACAAGAAATGAAGGCTACATTTTGTTGCTAAAGATCCCAAGTGATGTGAAGAATAATTTATCAAAAATTAATATGAAGGATCGAGACACACGACGAAAAGCAAATACTCCCCTAAAGATCATGGAGAAGTCTATCCAAAAAGGCCCTAACAAGGTATGAGGATAAATAGATCCAAGTCCTAAAAGGAGGCGGATCGTTGTATATCAAAATCCCAAGTAAAGATTGGAGAAAAATGAAGAAGTCGTGGTACAAATATGAAGAATCTCTCAAAAAGTTCAAGTGAAGAAATTCCTATTATGAAGAGAAGACCATTATTTCATGAACGTTTCTCAAGATTAGAAGTATGAAGTCAATGCCAAATATCGGTCCGAGAAAGGTCTCAAATCATGAAGTGAGTTATGCCAAGATATGAACATTATGATGTCCCGAGAAGCAGTTTTAAAAGATTTTGTCCTTTAGCTAACTATTGATTAAATCGTCCTACTTTATTTTCAGCCTAATAACTATCGAAATAAGTCAACAATGCATCCTCGTGATCATTCAAGACAATCATAAAATATAAGAGATACACCTAGGAATTAGGGAGTCTAAGTGAATAATTTGGCCACATGAATTCGTGTTAGTTTGCTAACTTATAATAACAATGATCTTGTTTTTAAGCTTGGTATGGGGAACGCGAAACTTGAGGGTGATACACATTCATGACATTCCAAAACCCTAAGGTAAGTCTTTGATCTTTTTACTTGTTTTCTATCTCTTTTATGTCTTGTGTTTAATAAAGGCCAAGATGGATTCATTATGATGAAAAATGTAAAACTTGCTTTGTAATTAATGCATTGCATGAGGACATTGCAATGGTCAAGTATAGGGGATTTAATAAGTGAAAGTATACGCAAGGTCATCATGAGAAGAATCACTCGAGAGAGTATCAGCCTCATCAAAATCATCATAAGTGGGCATGTCTGGATATTGTGAAACAAAATTATCATAATCATCTCCATTGAAACTAGAATCGTCATTATAAGCATCAAAGATCGGTGGAGAATCATAAATTGGTGGAGGATCAGAATTGGATAGAGAATCATCCACATCATCTTGGAACAGTGGATTATCATAGCAAGAATCGGATAGAGGATTTTTGTAGACGACAAAATCATCAAGAACATTAATCATATTCGCGGATTCTCTTCTGTTTGATTTGGTTGTGATCTTCTCCATTTTGAATACTTGTGCTTCATTCCCGACTCTTAAAATGAGCTCACCGTCAGCAACATCGACTAATGCTTTTCCGGTTCTCAAGAATGGCCGACCAAGTATTAACGGAATACGAGGGTCCATTTCATAATCAACAACAACAAAGTCGGCCGGAAAAGTGAAGGTGCCAACATTAATAAACACATCTTCAGCAATACCAACGGGGTAAGCGAGAGTGCGATTTGCAAGCTCAAGAGTCATCTTTGTTGGAGTAAGATCGGGTAATGATAAATTTTTCCAAACACTTAAAGGCATCAAATTTATACTTGCCCCGAGATCGGCTAAGGCAGTAAATTCTTCGGTTTGGTTAAAAGTACATGGTAGCACAAAACGACCGGGATTTCCAAGTTTCTCCGGAAGTTCTTTAAGAAGGACGGCAGAACAATTTTCATTCAATCGAGTATTAACAAACTCGGCCATCTTATCTTTCTTATTAAGCAATTCTTTAAACATCTTAACAAATTTAGGCATTTGGGCAAGTGCTTCAACAAGGCTAAAGGTGATGGTCAGTCCCGAATACTTCTTTAGATAGTTTGACACTTGAATGTCATCCTTGGTTTGCAGTTTGGCCTTGTCTAAGCGAGAAGGATAAGGGATATTGGGTTTATAGGTGGAAGGTGGGGTTGGTGAAGGGTTTTGCTTGGGTACTTCGTCATTAAGAGGTGGAGACGGTAATGGAGAACTAATACTAGGCGTGTGAGTAGGAGGGATAAATGGTGGTGGAGGAGGTGTAGATGGAGTAACTGGGGAAGGGATAGATGGTCCTACAAGAGTTGCTCCACTGCGTGTAGTAATAGCACTCACATTCGCTCTCGGGTTGGTGACGGTGTTTGAAGGAAGAGAGCCCGAAGTAGAGGGTTGAGTAGTTGGTAATAAACTAGCCAGCATATTCTTCAAATCATTTGTTTGAGTGCTAAAAGAGGTTTGTATATCATGTCGAAGCTCGAATCTAATATCATTACCTTGCTTAGTGATATCTCCTTTTAAGTTGATGATTTGGCTTTATAGATTCTTGATTTGCTCTCCTTGGGTTCTCATGAAGGCTTCAACATCTTGATTAATTGGTGGTTGTTGAGCGGGTGGGTGATAAGGATTAGAAGCTCGAGGTGGGTTTGGGTTGCTTCTATTGTAGTTGTTGGGATTGTGGTTTTGAGGAGAAAAATCGGGTGCAAGAAAGTTGTTCGAACGGTAACTTAGCAAGTTACGATCACCTTGAGGTCGAGCTTGATGGCTTTCCGTTGAATAGTTACCATACGCTGCATACACGTTTTCTGGATTGTCATGAGT
The DNA here is from genome assembly GCA_025667525.1 of Glebionis coronaria. Lineage (NCBI taxonomy): Eukaryota > Viridiplantae > Streptophyta > Magnoliopsida > Asterales > Asteraceae > Glebionis > Glebionis coronaria. The sequence continues at coordinate 493,550,383 of CM046874.1, forward strand.
AGAAGGACAATCAGTGTATGAATGAGGACCGCCACAAGTCTCACAAGAAGTTGCTACAACTTTAACTTGTTGTTGTTGATTTGTAGCCAAAAGTTGCATGTTTTTGCTCATTTCGACCATTGCGCGGGTCAATTCGGTGATATCAGGGTTTGCAGAAGTAGAAGAAACATTGAATCTCGGGTTTGATCTTGAAGATGCAGATGAATTCCAATTTTTGTGATGAGTAGTCATGTTCTCTATAAGCTCTCTACACTCCTCGGGTCTTCTTTTCATAAATGTGCCACCGGTGGCTGCATTAATTGTATCACGATCACGAAAAGTTAAACCATTATAGAAAGTATCAATAAAAGTAACGGGGAGCACGTTGTGGTTTGGACATCGATCGATCAAAACATTATAGCGTTCCCAAGCATCAAAAAGTGATTCATGGGGTTCTTGAGTAAATCCACTAATTTGATTTCGAAGGCTCGTGACCATGGATGGTGGAAAGTAGCGCGACAAAAAGCGTTGAGTCATCTCATCCCATGTATGAATTGAATTCTTTGGAAGACGATCAAACCATTTTTCGGCATGGTGGGATAAGGTGTGTGGAAATAGGTGAAGGCGAAGAAAATCCATAGTAACACCGGGCAACTTCATGCTTTGAGTAACGGTAAGGAATTTGTCGAGGTGTTTGTTGGCATCATCATCTGGTAATCCGCGAAATGGACAAGTGTTCTGCACTTTTTGGATCATGTGATGCTTCGACGAAAAGTCTAGAGCCGTGATTTGCATCGGCGCAATCGGTCCTCCTCGTCCATTCATCGTAGGTTGACAAAGCTCCTCCATCGTTCGAAGGTCGGGTGGTGGAAGAACATTGTTTTTGTTATTATTGTTGAGGTGCCGTGGGTTATTGTTGTTTTTCACACATGCCATATCTAAATCTTCACGAGTCTCGGGCTCTGAATAAGTTGAAGATCTAGTACGCATACACCTGCAAAAGCAAAAGAAAAAGATACCAAAGAAATAGACAATATATATACACTATAAAAATAAAAATCTTTTTGGATTTTTGAAATTTTTTTAATTTTTATGGATTTTTAACCAATTTTAATTTTTATGGATTTTTTGAAAATTTTTTAGCAAGAAAAATAACGTTCACGAGTGAACGGATCCCAAAATTCAACGCGTCTCTCACATAAAACCGTTAATCTTCACGAAAAGAGCCGGCAGCGGCGCCATTTGATAACTAGATTTTACTCAGTTTAAAATTAAGTTCTTTGTCGTATGTCTAATCGAATTGACTATTGGTTTAACATGCGACTCAGTCGTTTTTGGTGAAAAAGAAATAGATTGGTCGTTGTTGTAAAATAAAATTGCAAAACTTTAAATTAAAGGCAAGGTAAATAAAGCTATAAATGATTAAAAAGTAAATGACGAGAAATTAAAACAAATAACTAATAATAAAGGAGCGAAACAAATAATAAAGCGTAAATTAAAGCAAAACAATTAATAAAAATAAAATTAAGTGAAGAAATTAACTTTCGACTGAAAACTAAAGTTTACTTAATGAAAAAGGAGAGAATAAAACTAAAATGGTACTTTAAAGCTAAACGAGGCAAAACCTAAAGCTGGTACTAAATAAAAGATAAAACTTGAACTTTACGAAAAAATATTAATTTTAAAAATAGATGAAAAATTCAACTTAAAATACGTAACTTTTAAAATTAAATTCGGAACAACTTTCAGATAAAACTAAACAATTACGGAACAATACTAAATAATAAACAAGCTAACAGGCAGCTAGCTGGAAGCTAGCAACCATGCACCTCAAATTGGCGCCAAATACTTAAAGCAAGCAGGCACACAACCATGTTAATTTCATGAAATTCTTCGTAAATGCTACAGTTGATTTCAGAAATATAGGTTTCTTCGCAATATGTACAGTACTTTTCAAAACTTGCATTTCTTCGGAATAATCATTTTTTCGGAAAAACAAGTTTTTCGGAATAATCACGTTTCAAAACTTTTAACTTTTTCGGAATAATTATTTTTTCGGAATATTAACTTTTCCGGAATAACATAATTTTCAGAAAAAGAAAAATCTTCGGAATAACAATAAATTCAGAGAAAATAAAAATTTCGGAAAAATGACTTTTTCGGAATAATTGGTTTTCAGAGAAATGACAAATTTTGGAATAATTAACCCTAATCTGAAAAAGTGAAAAAACAGATACAGTAGTATCTAATAATCAGAAAATAAGCCAAAGATAAGCACAAATCAAATAAGCGATTAACCAAAACTTAATCTAAAACACTTTTAAGAAAAACTAATTCAACCACAAATTAAAAACTTGAAAAACACTAATAAAACTAAAAATTAAAAATCAACTTTTAATAAAATAAACCAATAAAAACACTTAACTAAAATCAAATCAAACACACAATAAGCTATAAAATCAATAAGCTAACACAATCAAACATATAAAAACATAACAATTAATCAAATAAGCATGACAATAAGATAATAAGCATAAAGATTAACAAAAATAAGAAAGGTAGAAGGAGAGATTAATATAAAACTTGATTAAAATTAAAGATTCAACAATAAAAGTAAAAGCAAGAATTAAAGAAACTTACAAATTTAAGGTGCAAGACAAGAAATTAAAGGTGCAATTAAGTAAATGACATTAAGAAAAGTGCAAGTAATTAAACGGAAGACTAGTTTGTCAAAATAGCCAACACCTCCTAATGACACATTAGGAGGGTATTTATAGGAGGATTAGTATGTCTTGATGCTTTCTTCATTTTCTCGTCTTTTCGCCCTTTATAAATTCTTCGACTTTCTCGATGTTGTCTCGGGATAAATTAAACTCGTCTTATAATTTCTTCATTAATTAGACTTAAGTTCTTCGACTACATTAAACTTCCGTCTTTAGACTTTTTCTTCGATAAATCTTCAGAATAGGCCTTAGACTTTCATTCTTTCTGCACTCTTGATCTTTTGACTTCGTCTTTTGTCTTTTTCTTCGATAAAAGCGCGTGAAAGACCGCGTTTTCTTCCCTTTTCACATTTTGATCCTGAATCACAACAAAAACACAAACCACACATAATTTCGACATTTACGACATAAAATACACGTTTTGGCTTGGTTATTATTATAATTAAGTGGTAAAAGGATAAGTGTTTTCACACTTATTACTAGCATTTGTTTCTTTTCCTGAGTTTAGGATTGTTATTCATAGAGATTTGAATTAGTAGGAAATACAATTTCTATTCAATTCGTTATAAGGTGTTTGACAGCAGGTACTTAGTTCTTATTTGTCGTGGTTATATATCGATTAATTTTGCATGACAATGTGGATAGTTTGTAGAAAAGATGCTAGTATAAACATATTAAAATCAATCCAGTAGAGTAAGTAGCGAGCTCAGCAATTGAGTAAAAGCAATCAGTTGAAGTTTCTGAATGTTGAATTCAAATTAGATCAAGTTTGGTTATTATCCAAGTTAGGTCCCTGACTTTATATCAACTCATTACACTCATGGTTCTGAACCGTTATGTTAGTCAGTTATTAGACCTTGTTGTTATAGACTTGTTGCGTCTTTAGTCCTTCTCGTCAAACTGTTCATTTAGTGGTTGGACTTGTTAGTTTATCAAGTAACTTGTCATTGGGCTAACAGTAGACATGGTGGGCCGTTATTTTTGAGACTGTTAATTTGTATAATGTTCATATTTAGCGTAGTTTGATTAGTTAAGCCAATTTTAGTGTAAACTAGTTTAGGCCCAATAGGATTTAAGCGTAGTTTTATTTTTGTAGACATATTATTATTTTTTCTTTTAGACTTGTTAGACAAGATAATTAGTTTTTGTTAAGATTTGTATTTTATTTTTTTACTTGTACTTCGTGCTTTACTTGTTGTAATTGCAGTTTGTTTCTAGACTAGTACATATACGTAGATAGATACTATTTTTACATGTTTACTTGTTACTTGCCAATTAGAAATAGTTACCAATCAAGCTATTATTACCAAGGACAATTAAGTCAAACTTGTAAACTTTTAAATCAATTCGATTAGATACCGAGACGATTATACTAAAAAGACAAATATTACTTGTTCAGCCGAATGAACCTCATTGGGATCCTCTTGGGAAATGCCCAACATAGTAGGAGTGAGAGGAAGTTCAGGACCAAGATCAGCAAGCTTTATGTTAGCATACACCTTAGGAATAAGTCTAACTGGCACATACTCATTTCTATTCCTAGGAACACACATGAGAATCTGCTGTAAAAACCTAGGGTACATAAGAAATTTCTTTTTGAGAGCACCAAGATTCCCTAACATACCATCCAGAATATAACGAGAGAAGTTGAATCTACGGCCTTGGGCCAAGCAAATCAAACCAGTAGAAAGGAAGATGGGAAATGCATCCTAACTCCCAGCTTTGGGACTCAAGCAATGAATCAAGAAGTGAATAAGGAGATTCTATTGGGGTGAAAAATGGTTTTTCTGAAAATTAAAATTTCCCACATGGTTATACCCAATGGCAGCCATCCCATCCAAGACTTCCTCATTTGAGAGAGAAACAATGTCGTCAGCATCTTGAAGATGCAGGGCATACCTAATGGAAGCTTCAGTTACCACATATGGACGACCATCAATGGTGGCATGAATCTCTAATGGGTGACCCAATACCTCTCGAGTATCAGCAGTGGCCCAAAACTGTCGTATGAATGAGTCATAAACAGTAGGGCATACAGTAAGAGCATACCTGATATGAGAAGCCTCAATGAACTCCAAGATGTACGCAAAATCCTCTCTCTTTGTGCCCTCGCTGAGGTAGGCCACCTTATTATGATCAGATTTGTATAGTAGTCCAACCATTGATGATCAGTGAAGCTTGGTAAGAAAATGGATGGGGATGGTTGAGTATGGAGGGTAGGAGCGCGTGTGTGTGTGTTTAGGTCTGATAATTGAGTCAAATGATCCATTGACCATAAATAATACCTAGAGTAACTGTTCATTGACCCCTAATTAAGTGGGTTGCCCTTTCTAAACTAAGTCATTAATGGGAGTAACCACTTGCCTTCTAATCCATTAATATCTAAATCCATTTACCAAAACAATAGATAAACTGATGGACCAGAAGTAAATTATACTGACCAAAAGTCAAACAGTCAATAAGTCAACACCAGTAGTGGTGATTGGTCAACCAAAGTCAACGACAATAAACAGTGACCCAAGAAGCACTAGGAGCCAAACACAACATGGTAAGCAGGACTATCTAACCACTAGGAGCAAGTGAGAGCCACTAGGAGTAACTTTAGTCGTCCACCAGAAATAACAAAACACAACAAGAGCCCATGGAAAATAGTGAAAGAAGCTACTAGAAGTAAGAATGTACAAATTTATATGTACAACAAGCCTCCCCTTAGGCTTTGCCTCCCCTAAATCCTAGACCTCAAAGATTTACCATAGCAATGTGAACCACCAGGTAGTTAAACTGTGAGACCCCCAGAATCTGACATGGAACAACTAGGCAACGAGGGGGTAACACGTCATAGTACAAGAAACAATGAATTACAGTTGACACAAAGCTGACGTAATAAAAACATGTACATTACATCATAAAAGTTCAGAGTTTTAAACATAGGTCCCAGAGTTTTAGAAGCGGAAAATTATATTATTTCGTCTCGATTTATAACATAAAGTTGCCCAAAAGATAGAATAACTCCTGGCAGTTTTTACTAAAAACAGTCTTATAAAAGCATCACAGAAATCTCCAAGCTGCAATAATATCCTGCGGGCTCCCATCCAAGCAAAGCAAAGTAATAATACTTGAGATTAAACATGTAAAATCGTCAACACAAAGTTGAGTGATATTCATATGTTTAGCAATAAGGATGTGGAACACAAACATTCATTTGTAAACAAGAAACAGGGGAAAATGGTTACGTACGATAACCATAGTCCGAAACATTATTATTGCTGTTTAGTTCATGAACTGAAGCTTAACTCAGTGTAAGTTCCTCTAGTGAGTATTCAGCCTAAATACTCAAGTAATAAACAAATGTACGTGCATCAAGGTAATCGGGATGGGGATTGTCAATCTCAATGGATCCACCCACAACATTCGCGCTTGGTAGCAGGATTAATTAACGGTTCATGATCAATGAGAGGCAACTTAAGGCTAAAGACTAAAATCAATAATATCAATGAAAATCTGTTGAAAATCCTCAAGTTCTGGAAAGCATACAATTTCTGGATAACATACAAATTCTGGATAGCATACAAGTTGAGGATAGCACACAGTTTTTAAATGGTTGTGTTCCACCATGTAAAATATCACCCCACGTTTAGAAACCATGTACAAGTAAAAGGGGATATGAACTCACCTTAGCCACGTGGTAAGTCAATAACGGTACTCAGCAACTGAGTAGAAACAATGGTAGTGAAACGATCACCGACGATATGGATGCCCGGGAAACACGAAAACCGCAACCTATCACAATAGGACGCGCATTAAGTCTCGAACTTAAATATCGATATATACCAAGTATAATAAGTCTCAAATGTTTTCAAAGTATTCATATTTCAAAACCATTGACTCGAACCAAATGAATTCATACTAACCCATTTTCCAACACTACACGTTAAAACACTTGTATACTTGAAATTGACCCACCATACGACGCCAAGTCAACGCAAGTCAAACTATTCCTTTACCTTAATCGGACCAGTAGCTAAGTCATTTATATAATGACTAAGCACTTGAGTAAGTCACCATGTCCAATAGTGAATATTCATACTCACGTAACACAAACATTGAACTATGTGTCCAAAATTAAAATCAGCAAGTACACCCCGAATGTACACACCGATCTATCATATCTAGACTTGTCCGATTTAGATGAAATTTGGTCTCAAGGTCACTTATAACCTGTATAATACCTCACCAAAGTTTGAGCCAAAGTTCACACTTTAAAATCCATCAGCTCGACACTATACTCGATCCTAAAATTTGGGACAGAATGTGCACTAGTTTTATAAAACCGTTTAGACCACTTTAAAAGTACTAACTCGACAATCCGTCTTTTAAAACCACTACTAGACTCATCAAACTAAGTTTGTAAACATTGACAACCAGTAGTTACATTTATCTAACCAAGCCTAAAGTCCCCGAGAGTCGACCCAAAATCTGCCACAATTTCAGATTGTGCCGACTTGCGTCTCCCGGTACACGAATACTAAAACTAGCATAACTTTTGACTCGTAAAGAATTAGAAGCTCTATCTTATACCAAAACGAGCGTCTTGGAAAACTATACAACAATATCAAATAATCTCAGCCTATCTCAGACCTTAAACCCACAAAAAATCTGTTATAGACCTGCTGTCCCAAAATACCCTTTTAGAAAACATGACAAATCAATTTTTCAACCAAAACCACTCATTCCTATACCTATAGAATCACTATACCATCATTCTCATCAACCAAACACTCCTAAAAACACTTGCATTCATCAAAAACAAGAATCAAAAACCAAAAACTTAGACTTTTTAGGATCAAAAAGTGATGATCTTACCAAGATCATCACATGCATGATGATTAAAACATCATCAAACTATAAAATCATAAGTTTATGAAAATATGATGCATGTGCTAGATTCTTGTATCAAAAGAATCACCATAAAATTTGTAACAAGGGACTTTGATTATATTTTGATAAAACAAAGTAAATTTTGATGATCATGGTGATTTTGAGGATGAGAGGGTGGCGGAAATTAAAGAAGAAATGGGAGGGAGAGAAAGTTTATGTGTGTGTTTTTTTTGTTAATGAAGGTTTGTTATAAGAAAAATAAATTTATATAGTGGAGTGAGGGCTAGATTTGCCATGTTTTGAAACTTGTGGACTTAAAAACAATTAAATAGTTTATAGGGGGTGATAACTTAGATTTTACTATGTATGAAAATTATTAAAGTTCGTTGAAGTGGTCTAATCGAATTGATTACTGGTTTAAGTGCGACTCAGTTGTCTTTGGTGGAAACAAATGTTGTGTCGTTGTAGTAAAATTAAAGGTGCAAAAACTATTAAAGTAAAAAGACAGGTAGTTTAAATCTAAATCTAATTGAAAATGAATGACGAGAAATTAAAACGTGACGAGAAATTAAAAGGCACTTAAAGTAATAACGCGAATTTAAAACTATCCTAAAGGCAAACTTAAAACGCAACTAAAATTTAAAATAAGGCAAGGCTTAAAATAAATCTAAGGCAAGTAAACTTAAAGTGCGACTAAGTAAAAAGGCGGGAAAATTAAAGATTGAAACTTAAAAACATAAACTTAAAATAAACTAAAAATACCTCATTCTGAAAATACCCTCATTCGGAATAATCACTCGTTCGGAATGTCACCTTCGTTCGGAATAATTCTTCTTCACTCGGAATAATCAAGAAATAACCTTCATCCGGAATAACTTTTCTTCATTCGGAATATTCAAACAAAAGCCTTCATCCGGAATAAAACCTTGATCCAGAATAAATTCTTTATCCGGAATATGTCACTTATCCGGAATAAATCCTTTATTCGGAATATAAGCTCTTCATTCGGAATGTTTGCTTGGTTCGGAATATATGCTTTATTCGGAATATTGCTTTGGTTCGGAATGTGGCACTGATCCGGAATATCAAGTTGATCCGGAATAAAGTCTTGATCCGGAATAAACTAGACCAAACCCTTCATTCGGAATAAAAGCTCTTCATTCGGAATATTCACTATAAAACCTTCATCCAGAATAATTCCTTTACTCGGAATAATTGGTTGATCCAGAATAATCCACTTATCCGGAATAAATCACAAAACTAACCAATAAATCCTTCGCCCGGAAAGTATCACTGATCCGGAATAAAGATCTTGATCCGGAATATTCAACCGACAACCTTCGTTCGGAATAAAAGTCCTTGATTCAGAATAACCTGGAAATCAACAGTAGCGAAGAACAAGGAAACAAAAAGAAACGAATCTAGACAAAACTAATCAAAATCAACCAAAAGATTAAACAAGACTAATCACAAATAATCAACTAATGATAATCTATCAATCCTAACCAATAAAACTAACAATGAACACCACAACAATCAAAACCCACTTGATCAAATCAATAAAATTTAAAAAATATAAACATGAACAATAAGCATAAAGATTAAAGATTAAACAAGAAAGGAAGATAAGAGATTAACAAGAAAGATAAAGATGCAATAACATAAAAAGGAAACTTACTTGAATTTAAAGGTGCAAGGTAATTAAATTTTGACATTAAAGTAAATGACATGTAATTAAAATGTAAGGAAATGAAAATGGAAGAACTAATTGTCACTATTAGCCAACAAAATGAAATGAAATCTATTTATAGGGAATTAGGGAGGTGCTTAGTAGAAGCTTCCTCCCCTCTTTCTTCTTTCTTTAATTATCCTTTAGCCCTTGTCTTCTTAATTCTTCGACTTTTGACTTTGTCTCGGGATTACTTTAAACTCGTCTTGTAATTTCTTCAATAAATTAGACTCGAGTTCTTCGGCTTTTAGTAAACTTCCGTCTTTTGACTTTTTCTTCGATAAATCTTTAGAATTGGTCTTGGACTTCCGTTCTTTTTGCACTCTTGATTTCTTGACTTTGTCTTTTGTCTTTTCTTCGATAAAAGCCCGTGTTTTCTCCCCTTTTCACATTTTCGTCCTAAATCACAACAAAAACACAAACCACGCATAATTTCGACATTTACGACAATAAAATACACGTTTTGGCTTGGTTATTATTGTAATTAAGTGGTAAAAGGATGGGTGTTTACACACCTATCAAATCCCCCACACTTGACCATTGCAATGTCCTCATGCAATGCATTAGTTACAAAGCACGATTTACATTTTCCATCATAATCAATCCACATTGGCCTTTATTAAAGAGATAGAAAATTATAAACATTCAAAGGAAGAAAGTAAGTAAAGAAATCAAAAACATACCTTAGGGTTTTGGAAATGTCATGAATAATCATCATCCTCAAGTTTCCACATTCTCCAAACCAAGCTTAAAAACGAGATCATTGTTATTATAAGTTAGCAAACTAACATGAACTCATGTGGGCCAATTATTCACTTAGACTCCCTTATTCCTAGGTGTATCTCTTATATTCTATTATTGTCTTGAATGATCACGAGGATGCATTATTTGACTTATTTTGATAGTTATTAAGTCTGAAAATAAAGTGGGACGATTTAATCAATAGTTAGCTAAAGGACAAAATCTTTTAAAACTGCTTCTCGGGACCTCCAAAAGTTCATATCTTGGCATAACTCGCTTCGCAATTTGAGACCTTTGTCGGACTGATATTTGGCAGTGACTTCATACTTCAAATCTTGAGAGACGTTCATGAAATAATGGCCTTCTCTTCATAATAGGAATTTCTTCACTTGAAGTTTTTGAGAGATTCTTCATATTTGGACCACGACTTCTTCATTTTTCTCCAATCTATATGTGGTATTTTGATATACAACGTTCCGCCTCCTTTTAGGACTTGAATCTATTTATCCTCATACCTTGTTAGGGCCTTTTTTGATAGACTTCTCCATGATCTTTAGGGGAGTATTTGCTTTTCGTCGTGTGTCTCGATCCTTCATATTGATTTTTGATAAATGATTCTTCACATCACTTTTGGATCTTTAGCAACAAAATGTAGCCCTCATGCCTTGTTAGGGCCTTTTCGTACTCGCCAATCTTCGCATCCTGCTTCAATAAGTTATGCCTTGGCTATGAACTCTAATCCATACCTAGCAACTTTTAAACGATCTTGGGCTAGAAGCTAAGTAACTTTTCAAATCGTACAACCTTATTTATTGCAGATAAATTTATTAGCAATCGATGGGAGAATAGGCTCATAATTAACTCACATAAATTCACGAAAGGATACCAAACTTATAATTGACTCTATCATCTCTCGTTCTCCACAGTTTAAAATCTCAAAGAATGAGACTCGTGGATGCTTAGCCTATTAAATCAAAGTTTTGGGTTTTCGAGTCGTCTATAGGATCTTGCAAACTCTTAGACTTTTTCAAGTTTATAAATCGCATTTTAAAGTTCCCTTGATAAACGACTCTCTAGGATCAATGATAGGAACTTGTGAAAAGTTCTTGTTCTTAACCCGTGAGAGTTAAGACTTTCGCGTTTTAAAGCTCCCTATATAAAAGCCTAGCAAAACTTGACTTAAACACGTTAAGGATACTAGCTAGAGTAAACTTAGATAAGTAAACTCGGGTTGAGTCAAAAGATTCACAACGTTTGAAAACTAAAACCACTTTATTAAAATTTATTCTAATGAAGAAAGAAAATAACTATACAAAGGGAAAACCTAATAGGCCAAAATAGATCAAAAATTTTGAAAAATGTCGAAAAATTGATTTTCCGGTTAAAATGAGGAGAAATACAAGGAAAAGATCACTTAACTTCGATAGAAGTCCCCCTACACTTGATATAAACATTGTCCTCAATGTTTAAGCATGTGGGAGTAAACTCCCCTACACTTAGGACATTGTGCACGTTGTTTAAATCTTGCTAAGGAAAAGACAACTAACGAGATTCCTATTTTAAAATTGGAAAATATAAAATAGTGAATCGAAAAGAGTTTAGGATAGAACCAAGAAGACGGAAACACGGAATCACGGGTCGTCAAAAATCATCAAGAGTGGATCATTGAGCGCTCGAATCCCTGAATATGAGAAGAGAGGAAATAACAAACACCAACAGGTCCCCCCTACACTTAGGATAAAGATAGCTAAAAGATAGATACTTGGGTTGCCTCCCAAGAAGCGCTTGATTTTTGATAACCGAGTCGTGAGCCTGACTCGACCTTGATTAGCATAGGAAGAAGCTTGAAAGACATCCACTAGGATCAAAGACATAGTTTTCGTCCATCAAATAGCACAAGCTTAAGGCGAACAAGGCAAGCCAAAGAAGAGTAGGCAAGGTTCCCTTAAGCAAAGACGGAGCACGGTGGGAGCAAGGGTGAAGAGGTGCAAGCATATTTCCAGTAGTTCCACACATCTTTCCTTTTATTTCATCAGACGGATACTGAGATGGCTTAAAAATATCGATACCGGGGTCGAACACCTTTTCCTTTAGGGGAAAATAGCACTCATGCTCAGCAGAATTTGAAGATGATCCGCTAAGAAAATGCACAACCTCGTCCTCAGAAGGTGGACAAAGAGGTGTCAAAACATACGTGCTGCGGATGTTGGTGTCGTCCGGTTTCTTCTCCTTTGAAAGAATTTTCTTCAAATCCGAAGTAGGATCAAGACCATAATCATCAAAGTCCAAAGGAGGGGCATCACTCTCATGAGGGAAGTATGTATTGAGAAAAGTAGAAAAGTATTCCTCAAATGAGTAGTCATCCAAAGTAGGATCAAGCATGGATGGCGGAGGATCTTCATCATGAGAAGAATCACTCGAAAGAGTATCAGCCTCATCAAAATCATCATAAGTGGGCAGATCGGATACTCGGAAGTAAAATCATCATAATCATCCCCATCGGAACTAGAACCATCATCATAAACATCATAGATCGGTGGATAATCATATATGGGTGAAGGTTCCAAATTGGAGAGAGAATCATCCACATCATCTTGAAACAGTGGATTATCGTTGCAAGAATCGAATAACGGATTGTTGTAGACGACAAAATCATCAAGCACATTAATCATATTCGCTGATTCTCTTCCATAGGAGTTGCGTGTAAGCTTCCCCATTTCAAAAACTTGTGCATCATCCCCGACTCTTAAGATGAGTTCACATTTATCCACATCAATTAAAGCTCTACCGGTTCTCAAAAATGGGCGTCCAAGTATTAAAGGAATACGAGGGTCCATTTCATAATCAACAACGACGAAGTCGACCGGAAAAGTGAATGTGCCAACTTTAATTAACACATCTTCGGCAATACCAACGGGGTAAGCGAGAGTGCGATTGGCTAGCTCAAGAGTCATTTTGGTGGGTGTAAGGTCGGGAAATGGTAACTTTTTCCAAACACTTAAAGGCATCAAATTAATACTTGCCCCGAGATCGGCTAAGGCAGTAAATTTGTCGGTTTGGTTAAAAGTACAAGGAAGCACAAAACGACGGGGATCTCCAACTTTTTCCGGAAGTTCTTTAAGAAGGACGGCAGAACAATTTTCATTCAATCGAGTATTAACAAACTCGGCCATCTTCTCCTTCTTATTAAGCAATTCCTTAATCATCTTGACAAATTGTGGCATTTGGGCAAGAGCTTCAACAAGGGTAAAGGTGACTTTCATGCCGGCAACCTTTTCCAAAAAGTTAGAGACTTGAATGTCATTCTTAGTCAAAATTCTAGCCTTGTTGAGTCGAGAAGGGTAAGGAATGCTGGGGTTGGGTGGTGGAGGTGTAGAAGGTGAAGGTTGAGATGTTGAAGGGTTCTTCTTGGGTACTTCTTCATGGCGAGGCGGAGACGGTGATGGTGAACTAATACTAGGTGTGGGAGTAGTAGGGATAAATGGTGGTGGAGGAGGTGTAGATGATGTAACTGGGGGTGGGATAGGTGGTCCTACTACTGTTACTCCACTGCGTGTAGTAATAGCACTTACATTCGCTCTCGGGTTGGTGACGGTGTTTGAAGGTAGAGAACTCAAAGTAGAGGGTTGAGTGGTGGGTAAGAAACTAGCTAGCATATTTTTCAAATCATTCGTTTGATTGCTGAAGGAGGTATGAATATCATTTCGAAGTTCGGATCTAATGTCATTCCCTTGCTTGGTGATATCCCCTTTCAAATTAATTTTCTCTCCTTGAGTTCTCATTAAGGCTTCAACATCTTGATTAATGGGTGGGGCTTGTTGAGCGGGTGGGTGATAAGGATTAGAAGCTCTAGGTGGGATTTGGTTGCTTCTATTGTAGTTGTTGTTGGGGTTTTGGTTTTGAGGAGAAAAACCGGGTGAAAGATAGTTGTTGGACCGGTAACTTAGCAAATTTTGATCCCCTTGAGGTCGGGCTTGGTAATTTTCTGGTGAATAATTACCATAAGCCGCATACACGTTTTACGGATTTCCTTGAGTAGAAGGACAATCAGTGTATGAATGAGGACCGCCGCATGTCTCACAAGGATTGGCTACCGCTTTAACTTGTTGTTGTTGGTTTGAAGCGATGAGCAAAATATTTTTGTTCATTTCGGCCATCATGCGGGTGAATTCGGTCATATCTGGGTTTGGTGAAGTAGAAGAAACATTGACTCTCGGGTTTTTCCTTGAAGAAGCGGAGGAATCCCAATTTTTGTGATGAGTAGTCATGTTCTCAATAAGCTCTCTACACTCCTTGGGTCTTCTTTTCATAAATGTGCCACCGGCGGCTGCATTAATCGTATCACGATCTCGAAAAGTCAAACTGTTGTAGAAAGTATCAATTAAGGTCACAGGGAGCATGTTGTGGTTTGGACAACGATCGATCAAGACATTATATCTTTCCCAAGCATCAAAGAGAGATTCATCGGGTTCTTGCATGAAACCGCTGATTTGATTGCGAAGGCTCGTGACCATGGATGGTGGAAAGTAGCGCGACAAAAAGCGTTGAGTCATGTCATCCCAAGTATGAATGGAGTTCTTCGGGAGACGATCAAACCATTTCTCGGCGTGGTGTGATAAAGTATGTGGAAAGAGTTGAAGGCGAAGAATATCCATAGTAGCACCGGGAAACTTCATGCTTTGGGTAATAGTAATGAATTTGTCGAGGTGTTTGTTGGCATCATCATCAGGCAATCCGCGGAATGGATTAGTTTGCACATGCTGGATCATGTGATGCTTCAACGAAAACTCCAGAGCCGTGATTTGCATCAGCGCAATCGGTCCTCCTCGTCCAAACATGGTGGGTTGACAAAGCTCCTCCATTGTCCGAAGATCGGGCTGTGGAAGAACATTGTTGTTGTTATTATTGAGGTGCGGTGGATTATTATTGTTGTTTACACCTGCCATAGCTAAATCTTCACGAGTCTCGGGCTCTTGATAAGTTGAAGATCTAGTACGCGTACACCTGCGAAAGCTAAAGAAAACAATACCAAACACAAAGAGAATATATATACACACTATAAAGAAAATAAAATCTTTTTGGATTTTTGAATTTTTTTTAATTTTTATGGATTTTTAACAATTTTTAATTTTTTTGGATTTTTGAAAATTTTTAAGCAAGAAAATAACGCTCACGAATGAACGGATCCCAAAAAGCAACGCGTCTCTCACAAAAAACCGTTAATCTTTACGAAAAGAGCCGGCAGCAGCGCCATTTGATAACTGGGCTTTTACCTAGTAAGAAAATATTTGTTCGTTGTAGTGGTCTCTTCGGATTGATTACTAGTTTAAGTGCGACTCAGCTGTCTTTGGTGGAAACAAATGTCGTGTCGTTGTAGTAAAATTAAAGGTGCAAAAACTATTAAAGTAAAAAGACAGGTAATTTAAATCTAAATCTAATTGAAAATGAATGACGAGAAATTAAAACGTGATGAGAAATTAAAAGGCACTTAAAGTAATAACGCGAATTTAAAACTATCCTAAAGGCAAACTTAAAATGCAACTAAAACTTAAAATAAGTCAAGGCTTAAAATAAATCTAAGGCAAGTAAACTTAAAGTGCGACTAAGTAAAAAGGCGGGAAAAGTAAAGCTTGAAACTTAAAAACATAAACTTAAAATAAACTAAAAATACCTCATTCGGAAAATACCCTCATTCGGAATAATCACTCGTTCGGAATGTCACCTTCGTTCGGAATAATTCTTCTTCACTCGGAATAATCAAGAAATAACCTTCATCCGGAATAACTTTGCTTCATTCGAAATATTCAAACAAAAGCTTTCATCCGGAATAAAACCTTGATCCGGAATAAATTCTTTATCCGGAATATGTCACTTATCCGCAATAAATCCTTTATTCGGAATATAAGCTCTTCATTCGGAATATTTGCTTGGTTCGGAATATATGCTTTATCCGGAATATTTCTTTGGTTCGGAATGTGGCACTGATCCGGAATATCAAGTTGATCCGGAATAAAGTCTTGATCCGGAATAAACTAGACCAAACCCTTCATTCGGAATAAAAGCTCTTCATTCGGAATATTCACTATAAAACCTTCATCCGAAATAATTCCTTTACTCGGAATAATTGGTTGATACAGAATAATCCACTTATCTGGAATAAATCACAAAACTAACCAATAAATCCTTTTTCCGGAATGTATCACTGATCCGGAATAAGGATCTTGATCCGGAATATTCAACAGACAGCCTTCGTTCGGAATAAAAGTCCTTGATTCGGAATAATCTGGAAATCAACAGTAGCGAAGAACAAGGGAACAAAAAGAAACGAATCTAGACAAAACTAATCAAAATCAACCAAAAGATTAAACAAGACTAATCACAAGTAATTCACTAATGATAATCTATCAATCCTAATCAATAAAACTAACAATAAACACCACAATAATAAAAATCCACTTGATCAAATCAATAAAATTTAAAAAACATAAACATGAACAATAAGCATAAAGATTAAAGATTAAACAAGAAAGGAAGATAAGAGATTAACAAGAAAGATAAAGATGCAATAACATAAAAAGGAAAGTTACTTGAATTTACAGGTACAAGGTAATTAAATTTGACATTAAAGTAAATGACATGTAATTAAAGTGCAAGAAAATGAAAATGGAAGAACTAATTGTCACTATTATCCAACAAAATGAAATGAAATCTATTTATAGGGAATTAGGGAGGTGCTTAGCGGAAGCTTCCTCCCCTCTTTCTTCTATCTTTAATTATCCTTTAGTCCTTGTCTTCTTAATTCTTCGACTGATGACTTTGTCTCGGGATTACTTTGAACTCGTCTTGTAATTTCTTCAATAAATTAGACTTGAGTTCTTCGGCTTTTAGTAAACTTTTGTCTTTTGACTTTTTCTTCGATAAATCTTCAGAATTGGTCTTGGACTTCCGTTCTTTTTGCACTCTTGATTTCTTGACTTCGTCTTTTGTCTTTTCTTCGGTAAAAGCCCGTGAATGGCCGTGTTTTCTCCCCTTTTCACATTTTCGTCCTAAATCACAACAAAAATAGAAACCACGCATAATTCCGACATTTACGACAATAAAATAC
Organism: Glebionis coronaria; assembly: GCA_025667525.1. Taxonomy (NCBI): domain Eukaryota; kingdom Viridiplantae; phylum Streptophyta; class Magnoliopsida; order Asterales; family Asteraceae; genus Glebionis; species Glebionis coronaria. The sequence continues at coordinate 493,567,538 of CM046874.1, forward strand.
ACGTTTTGGCTTGGTTATTATTGTAATTAAGTGGTAAAAGGATGGGTGTTTACACACCTATCAAGGGGATAATAAGTGTGAAAACACTTATCCTTTTACCACTTAATTATAATAATAACCAAGCCAAAACGTGTATTTTATGTCGTAAATGTCGGAATTATGCGTGGTTTGTGTTTTTGTTGTGATTTAGGATCAAAATGTGAAAAGGGAAGAAAACACGGGCTTTCACGGGCTTTTATCGAAGATCGTTTAAAAGTTACTTTGCTTCTAGCCCAAGATCGTTTAACAGTTGCTCGATATTAATTAGAGTTCATAGCCAAGGCATAACTTACTGACGCGGGATGCGAAGATTGGCGAGTCCGAAAAGGCCCTAACAAGGCATGAGGGCTACATTTTGTTGCTAAGGATCCCAAGTGATGTGAAGAATCATTTATCAAAAATCAATATGAAGAATCGAGACACACGACGAAAAGCAAATACTCCCCTAAAAGATCATGGAGAAGTCTATCCGAAAAGACCCTAACAAGGTAGGAGGTTAAATAGATCCAAGTCCTAAAAGGAGGAGGATCGTTGTATATCAAAATCCAAAATAAAGATTGTAGAAAAATGAAGAAGTTGTGGTCCAAGTATGAAGAATCTCTCAAAAACTTCAAGTGAAGAAATTCCTATTATGAAGAGAAGACCATAATTTCAAGAACGTCTCTCAAGATTTGAAGTATGAAGTCGCCGCCAAATATTGGTCCGAGAAAGGTCTCAAATCGTGAAGCGAGTTATGCCAAGATATGAACTTTATGAGGTCCCAAGAAGCAGTTTTAACAGATTTTGTCCTTTAGCTAACTATTGATTAAATCGTCCTACTTTATTTTCAGCCTAAATAACTATCGAAATAAGTCAACAATGCATCCTCGTGATCATTCAAGACAACAATAAAATATAAGAGATACACCTAGGAATAAGGGAGTCTAAGTAAATAATTGGCCCACATGAGTTTGTGATAGTTTGCTAACTTATAATAACAACGATCTTGTTGTTAAGCTTGGTATGGGGAACGTGAAACTTGAGTGTGATAAACATTCATGACATTCCAAAACGCTAAGGTTAGTCTTTGATTTCTTTACTTGTTTTCTTCCTTTAAATATTTTGTAATTTTCTATCTCTTTAATAAAGGCCAAGGTGGATTGATTATGATGAAAAATGTAAATCTTGCTTTGTAATTAATGCATTGCATGAGGACATTGCAATGGTCAAGTGGAGGGGATTTAATAAGTGTGAAAACACTTATCCTTTTACCACTTAATTATAATAATAACCAATCCAAAACGTGTATTTTATGTCGTAAATGTCGGAATTATGCGTGGTTTGTGTTTTTGTTGTGATTTAGGATCAAAATGTGAAAAGGGAAGAAAACACGGGCTTTCACGGGCTTTTATCGAAGAAAAAGACAAAAGACGAAGTCAAAAGATCAAGAGTGCAAAAAGAACGGAAGTCCAAGGCCTATTCTAAAGATTTATCGAAGAAAAAGTCTAAAGACGGAAGTTTAATGAAGTCGAAGAACTCAAGTCTAATAAATGAAGAAATTATAAGACGAGTTCAAATAATCCCGAGACAAAGTTGAAAACGTCGAAGAATTTATATAGACCAAAAGACGAGAAGAGGAAGAAAGCATCAAGGCATCTAATCTCCCTATAAATACCCTCCTAATGTCACATTAGGTGGTGTTGGCTATTTTGACACATAGTTCTTCCATTTAATTACTTGCACTTTCATATTGTCATTTACTTAATTGTCTTTAAATTTCATGTCTTTAATTTCAAGTAAGTTTTTAATTTTGTTGTTGAATCTTTATCTTTAATCAAGTTTTTAATTAATCTCTCATTCTACCTTTCTTGTCTTAATCTTATTCTTTTTCATAATCTTAGTCTTGTTTGTTTTGTGTTCTTTATTAATCTTTTTTCGTCACTTTTTACATAAAGTTTACATCGTTTTACTTTTCTTGGTTCATTTTTAAAGTTTTTATAAGGTTTGTCATTCATCTAGTAGTTTTGGTTAGCTTATTAGTGTTTTTCTTGGCTTATTGTCCTTAAAAATTTGAGTTTTTAGTGCTTATTTTCGTCCTTTTTCGTGTTCCTAGTTTTTAGGAATATCTGATTCGATTTCGCAATACCTTGTGTATTGCGAATTTGAATCCTTTTAAATATTGCGAAATCTTTTCCTTTCTGTTATTGCGAATTCTTGTTCTCCCATAATTGCGAAATCTTGCACCATTCACCAATTGTGGAATCCTTTCTCTTCCAGTTGCGGAATCATGTCTCCTATATTGCGAATTGTGGCTCAAATATGATTGCGGAATTTGGCAAAGAATTGAGAAATCTTCATCTTTTAATTGCGAAATTTGGGCATTTCATGATTGCGGAATTGTGTTTATGATTTCGCAATTATTGTTTAATTGTGAAATTAATTCATTTATTTTTATAAATTGCGAATTTAATTAGTTTTTGTCCAATTTAATTTTTATATTTATTTTTCCCGCCATTTTTACTTAGCTTTATTTTTACTTGTTCGTCTTATTTTAATTTTTAAAGTATTTTATTTTAAAGTTTTTAAATTTACGTTTTGTCAAGTTTTAATTTTACGTCATTTAATTAATTTACTTTTTAAGTCTTAAATTTATTGTCATTTACGTTTTAATTACTTTTAGCTTTATTTACCATGTCATTTACTTTAAAGTTTTGCATTTTAATTTTACTACAACGACCAAACTATTTCTTTTCCACCAAAAGACGACTGAGTCGCACGTTCAACCGGGGATCAATTTGAATCGAGACGAGACGATAACTTTTTCATACTTGGTAAATCCTTGTATTAAATGGCGCCGCTGCCGATTCTTTTCGTGAAGATTAACGGTTTTTGTGAGAGACGCGTTGGATTTTGGGATCCGTTCACTCGTGAACGTTATTTTTCTTGCATTTTTCAAAAAAAATTTCAAAAATCCATAAAAAATAAAAAATTTCAAAAATACAAAAACATTTAAAAAGTCATAAAAAGCATCTCTTTTTCAAAGTTTTGCACCAAAAATATTCCTCTTCACCCTCTATTGTGTTTAATTCTTTTTCTCAACCCCTCTTATTTTTAATTCTTCATGGATTCGTATTGCGTAAGGTGTATGAGACGATTATATGGTTTTGAATCATGTGAATGGTGTTATTGCGAGCAATGCGGAAAAGATCTTCCAACCGTTTCTGATTCACAATTTTCCCATTTTGGATTTTGTCCATCGTGCAATTCGACTAATTCATCCTTTGCTTCTAATGCACCTACTCCCCCCCTCTTGCATATATTGTGGAAGCGATTCTTATTGGCATATTTTGTGTCCTATTCGATACCCATCTCTTGACGAGCAAGAACCGGGTTCCAATTATGACAATGTTCATAGCTATCTCCCAAATGCACCGGGTTTTTTCTCAATACCCGTGTTGCAATAATTGTGGGGGCCCTCACGATACTTCTTATTGTCAACCGATGGATTATTATGACCCACATCCGTGTTCTAATTCTTCTCAACCGATGAATTATGAGCCACATCCGTGCTATAATTCCGGTTTTCAAAATTTTGAGCCCCTACGTCACACCGTCGATCCTCAACCTTCCTTCGAACATTTGAGCCCCCATGAACAATGGGCCACTCTTGTTATGCAATGTCAAAAAGTTCAAGAAACTTTAAACAAATACATCGAAAAATGTCAAGAGGATCAACGACAAGAGCAAGTATCTAATCCTAGTGCTTATACTCCTCCTCTTGTGCGTCCATACTACTATTGTGATGATGATGACGAGGATGATATCTATGATCTCAATCCATCTTCTGAGATTACTACTCCTACTCTTTATATCCCTAATGCGTCTAAGGATAGTGAGTTATCGAGTGAGATTAGTGATTTTGGTCTCGACAAATTCTTTGATGAGGTTTGTGATGTGTCGACTTTTGTGGAGCTTACGGAAGAGGTCGCTCTTAATGATAATGATTTTTCTCCATGCTATGAGAATTTCACTTTTGAAATTTCTCCTTCTCCTCCGGGCGATGAAGGCGATGTTGATTTATTCTCTCTGACATACGAGAAGTTCACCACTGAACTTGGTCTTGTAGATGAGGTGGAAGATGTTATTCTTCGCGACAAATTACTGAAAGTTCATCTTCTTATTTCTAAAATTGAAGCGTTGAATTCTGCTCCTATTTTTTAGTCTTTAACTCCGTCTATTACTTCAGTTGAGAATAATGATAGAACTATGGAGGAAATCGAAATTCTCTCAATACCTCCGGGTATTGATGATGATGATACGGAGGGGGATATTATTTTTGATAATTTGCTCCATGAAGATATTGTCCCAAGTCCGCCTTCCGAGCACCTTTTATCCCAACCTTTAGAAACCATTACCGAGGATGAGTGCTTTGACCCGGGAGGTGAAATTTACCATTCCATGATTGACACCTTTACGGCTTTGCCGCTCAGTGAAAATCATATGTCTTTTTGGGCTGACATTTTGATTCCTTTACCCACCCCACCTCCCGTGGATCATGATTTCACATACTTTTCGTATGTTGAGAGGACTTTTCTACCCTTCAAGACTTATCCTCCGGCCTATCCTTTATCATTTTCCTCCGGGAACGAGGACAAGGTCTTTGATCCCAGTATTACATTCAAGGTTTCCCCATGGACCATTTAATTCGGGGTCGAGTCAGGCTCGTGACTCGATTAACAAAAACAAGCGCTTTTTGGGAGGCAACCCAATTATCTATCCTTTTATTCCGTTTTTCTAATAAGTGTAGTGGGAGACCCTAGTATGTGTTTGTTGTTTTCTTTCTTATCATGTGCAGGGATTCGAGCTTTCAAAGATACATTCTTGATGACTTTTGACGGCCCGTGATTCCTTGTTCCCGTCTTCCCGGTTCTATCCTAAACTCTTTTGATTCACTATTTTATACTATTCAATATTAAAATAGGAATCACTTTAGTTGTGTCTTCCTTAGCGAGATTTAAACAACGTGCACAATGTCCTAAGTGTAGGGGAGGTTACTTCCACATGCTTAAACATTGAGGACAATGTTTATATTAAGTGTAGGGGGACTTCTATCGAAGTTAAGTGGGCTTTTCCTTGTATTTGTCCTCATTTTAACCGGAAAATTGATCTTTCGACATTTTTCAAATTTTTTGATCTATTTTGGCCTATTAGTAATTACCTTTGTTATAGTTATTTTCTTTCTTTGCTAGAAAAAATGTTAATAAAGTGGTTTTAATTTTTAACCATTGTGAATCTTTTGACTCAACCCGAGTTTACTTATCCGAGTTTACTTATCCGAGTTTACTCTAGCTAGTATCCTTAACGTGTTTAAGTCAAGTTTTGCTAGGCTTTTATATAGGGAACTTTAAAACGCGAAAGTCTTAACTCTTACGGGTTAAGAACAAGAACTTTTCGCAAGTTCCTATAATTGATCCTAGAAAGTCGTTTATCAAGGGAACTTTAATATGCGATTCTAAACTTGAAAAAGTCTAAGAAGTTGCAAGATCCTATAGATGACTTGAAAACCCAAAACTTTGATTTAATTCGCTAAGTATCCACGAGTCTCATTCCTTGAGATTTTAAATCGTGGAGAACGATAGATGATAGAGTCAATTATAAGTTTGGTATTCTTTCATGAATTTATGTGAGTTAATTATGAGCTTTTTCTCCCATCGCTTGTTTATAAAGTTAATTGCAATAAGTAAGGTTGTACGATTTGAAAAGTTACTTAGCTTCTATCCCAAGATCGTTTAAAAGTTGCTCGGTATTAATTAGAGGTCATAGCCAAGGCATAACTTATTGAAGCTGGATGCGAAAATTGGCGAGTACGAAAAGGCCCTAACAAGGCATGAGGGCTACATTTTGTTGCTAAAGATCCTAAGTGATGTGAAGAATCATGTATCAAAAATCAATATGAAGGATCGAGACACACGACGAAAAGCAAATACTCCCCTAAAAGATCATGGAGAAGTCTATACGAAAAGACCCTAACAAGGTATGAGGATAAATAGATCCAAGTCCTAAAAGGAGGCGGATCGTTGTATATCAAAATCCAAAATAAAGATTGGAGAAAAATGAAGAAGTCGTGGTACAAGTATGAAGAATCTCTCAAAAACTTCAAGTGAAGAAATTCCTATTATGAAGATTTGAAGTATGAAGTCGCTGCCAAATATCGGTCCGAGAAAGGTCTCAAATCATGAAGCGAGCTATGCCAAGATATGAACTTTATGAGGTCCCGAGAAGCAGTTTTAAAAGATTTTGTCCTTTAGCTAACTATTGATTAAATCATCCTACTTTATTTTCAGCCTAAATAACTATCGAAATAAGTCAACAATGCATCCTCGTGATCATTCAAGACAACAATAAAATATAAGAGATACAGCTAGGAATAAGGGAGTCTAAGTAAATAATTGGCCCACATGAGTTTGTGATAATTTGCTAACTTATAATAACAACGATCTTGTTTTTAAGCTTGGTATGGGGAACGTGAAACTTAAGGGTGATAAACATTCATGACATTCCAAAACCCTAAGGTAAGTTTTTGATTTCTTTACTTGTTTTCTTCCTTTAAATATTTTGTAATTTTCTATCTCTTTAATAAAGGCCAAGGTGGATTGATTATGATGAAAAATGTAAATCTTGCTTTATAATTAATGCATTGCATGAGGACATTGCAATGGTCAAGTGTAGGGGATTTAATAAGTGTGAAAACACTTATCCTTTTACCACTTAATTATAATAATAACCAAGCCAAAACGTGTATTTTATGTCGTAAATGTCGAAATTATGCGTTGTTTGTGTTTTTGTTGTGATTTAGGATCAAAATGTGAAAAGGGAAGAAAACACGGGCTTTCACGGGCTTTTACCGAAGAAAAAGACAAAAGACGAAGTCAAAAGATCAAGAGTGCAAAAAGAACGGAAGTCCAAGGCCTATTCTAAAGATTTATCGAAGAAAAAGTCTAAAGACGGAAGTTTAATGAAGTCGAAGAACTCAAGTCTAATAAATGAAGAAATTATAAGACGAGTTCAAATAATCCCGAGAGAAAGTCGAAAAAGTCGAAGAATTTATAAAGACGAAAAGACGAGAAGAGGAAGAAAGCATCAAGGCATCTAATCTCCCTATAAATACCCTCCTAATGTCACATTAGGAGGTGTTGGCTATTTGACACATAGTTCTTCCATTTAATTACTTGCACTTTTATATTGTCATTTACTTAATTGTCTTTAAATTTCAAGTCTTTAATTTCAAGTAAGTTTTTAATTTTGTTGTTGAATCTTTATCTTTAATCAAGTTTTTAATGAATCTCTCATTCTACCTTTCTTGTCTTAATATTTATCTTTTTGATAATCTTAGTCTTGTTTGTTTTGTGTTCTTTATTAATTTTTTTCATCACTTTTTACATAAAGTTTACATCTTTTTACTTTTCTTGGTTCGTTTTTAAAGTTTTTATACGGTTTATCATTCATCTAGTAGTTTTGGTTAGCTTATTGGTGTTTTTCTTGGCTTATTGTCCTTAAAAGTTTGGGTTTTTAGTGCTTATTTTCGTCCTTTTTCGTGTTCCTAGTTTTTAGGAATATCTGATTCGATTTCGCAATACCTTGTGTATTGCGAATTTGAATCCTTTTTAATATTGCGAATTCTTGTTCTCCCATAATTGCGAAATCTTGCACCATTCACCAATTGCGGAATCCTTTCTCTTCCAATTGCGGAATCATGTCTCCTATATTGCGAATTGTGGCTCAAATATGATTGCGGAATTTGGCAAAGAATTGCGAAATCTTCATCTTTTAATTGCGAAATTTGGGTATTTCATGATTGCGGAATTGTGTTTATGATTTCGCAGTTATTGTTTAATTGCGAAATTAATTCATTTATTTTTATAAATTGCGAATTGAATTAGTTTTTGTCCAATTTAATTTTTAAATTTATTTTTCCCGCCATTTTTACTTAGCTTTATTTTTACTTGTTCGTCTTATTTTAATTTTTAAAGTATTTTATTTTAAAGTTTTTAAATTTACGTTTTGTCAAGTTTTAATTTTACGTCATTTAATTAATTTACTTTTAAGTCTTAATATTATTGTCATTTACGTTTTAATTACTTTTAACTTTATTTACCATGTCATTTACTTTAAAGTTTTGCATTTTAATTTTACTACAACGACCAATCTATTTCTTTTCCACCAAAAGACGACCGAGTCGCACGTTCAACCGGGGATCAATTCGAATCGAGACGAGACGATAACTTTTTCATACTTGGTAAATCCTTGTAGTAGGGGAGAAAATGACCATTGGTAAATACTAAAAATATTTACGGGGCTCGGGTTTCGTAAAAATACTTTTCAAAAGTTACAATTCATCATAAAAATGATTATATGATTTTCCGATACGACTTAATACGAAATTAAAACGACATCATCGAAAATATTAATTGTCGGAACAATCGATAATAAAATGTAAAATTTTGGTCATCCGTCGGTATCGCGATCACTAGGAATTCTCGTTGTAAAACGCACACGGGTGATTTTAAATCAAAAACTTTGATTTAAATAAATATGGAAAAATAAAATAAGAATTTTATAATTCCCAATAAAGTATTTATCAATGATCAGAAAATATTTGAAAAGTATAATTTATTGAAGTTATTATCATCTCAGGATTTACATATAAAATACAAGAAAACGAAATACGTTGGCAAATTCAGAAACACGAATAAAAAGAATAAAATGATGTTGGGGAAGTTACGGGTTCTCACAGTCTTCCCCCCTAAAGGAACTCTGGTCCCCAAAGTTCTCTTGAAAACAGTAGAAGATGCAAACAAGAGGAGGTACAAAGTGTAGAACAATTTTCATTGCTTCCCAGGTAATTTCTGCACCACGGCGAATCTTCACAATTAGAATTCACTATGCTTCAGTTTCTTAGCTCCTTTTTCGAATAAATTCTTCAACTTGGATTAATGATCTTTCAGTACGGAGAAATATCACGGGATAGAATGAACACAAGAATGCTTAAACGGTCAAAGTGCGCTAAAATGAATCAGGATTGGTAATCAACAAGGATTTGCAAATCGCACAACTTGTAAAACATGAAAATCTTAAAATGTAAGAATCTAGTCAAAAGCGAAATAGAAGGGAAATATGAATAACATATGATCATTTAAAATACAAGCTGTCACAATCAGTTGTCTAGGATTTTGGTATTACTTTAAAACTCAGTTTAAATATTTTCTTGATTAAAAGAAAATTTTACAAGGTGTAGTGATTTAAAATCAAACTCTATATAAAATAAGAGGGTAAAGAGTTGTCACATCTTTTTCTTGATCAGGACTTCAAAGTAAAAGTAACTCAGTTCAAAATAGTTATCCTGATTGGCTTAAGAACTTTTGGACGACTGTATGAAATTATCGTTAAAACTCAGGTTTATCTTTACCATTAGGAAAAAATCAGATTTTCCAAGTTATTTAGAATCATTGTTAGAAATTATAAATTAATTTAATAATTTCATTAGGTTGACAGTAAAGTATGATAAAATCAATTACTTTAAAAGATACAACTTGAAACTGTTTAAACATAAGTTATAAATTTACCCAAGAGGATGTACAGATTCAATATTAAACTTGGAATGGGTATTTTGACAATTTAAACATTTGGTAAAATGTATAAAACGATCATAAAACTCAATTATAATTTTTAGAAATCCCTGAAGGTGATTAAGGTATCAAATGGTAAACATGTGACAGTTTCTGTTTTTTTAGAAAGTGACAAGATAGCAAACGATTATGAAACAAATGACGATCAACAATTTGTATGCGAGCAATAACACAAGGGAATAAAACGAAAGTCGTATTAATTCTTAACAAACGTGATAGAATAGACGCGTCAATGATAAGAAAATAATAAGAAACAAAGGATTATAGCAAGTCATCGCTTCTTGAGTGCAGTTGGTGACACAAATAACGGCTTATTAAGTTCTCATTGGTCGATACACGATCGAAAGAGAAAAGTCACACAAAAAATTTCCGAATCACAAAAATTCTTAAGAAGTTACTTGAGAGTAATTCCAGCAAAATGAACAGCATTAGCAATGAAAGACGAAATCAACACATAATTCACACGAATGAATTTCAAGACGATGAAGTATAACATACATAATGACGGATACACGAAATCATTGGTCACTTCCCGTCATAAATCACTATTCGCGTCCAGAGATGTTTCGAAGGTCTACCAAAATAGATAAAGAAGATCGATTGATGTAGAAGCATAATAACGTTAAAACTTTCAAGTCTGGTATCAATGGTAAGAATTTAGGAAAATGGTAACGAAAATTATATCATGATGATGATGAGGTAACAAGTAAGGCAATGATCGTCGAGTATGGAACTATGTGTTTGAGGCATGTAATTTGTTCAAGAAAAGATAAGGATTCATATGTGTATGTCGCAAACTCGGCTACTCGCATAACATGTAAAAGTTTTCAAAACTTTCATTTATCTAACTTTTTAAGGAACATAAATAAAAACGTTGATTTTTGGTCAAATATTTAAGGTGACTACTATTCGGTCTTGCATGGCTCCTTCTAAATTAGGCATAGGTGATCAGGCCATGCTTAATTTAGGACTAGCAATGTGATGCTCAGTGTTAGCCTCAAAATATTGAGTCAAACAAGAATGTTTGGTCATAGGTTTATATTGTAATATTTATTAGAACGTTGTAATAGATAGTTAAATAGTCGTGGTTCACGGGCTTGGATTTAAACTAATTAAAGTCCAAAAGACAAGCCCAGCCCAATATATAGCCCATCAAAGCCCACATGTGTTGTGGACTATATATACTACCCTCCTAGCATGTTAGGAGGGTGGGATGATCATTTATAACTAATTTATCTCGAATCTAATATTCACTAAGTTAATCTCTCTCTCTCTACTTTCTTTCACTACTTTCTCTCTCTAAAACTCATATCTTTTCCATCTCATATCTTAATCTATCATCATATTATTTGGGACAACAATTGGTATCAATCGCCATGGGGTAGATTCGTGTTTAGTTTGTGGTTTTTCATTTTTTGATACGTGTGATTTTCTCCTTTGAATCATTTCGTCTCAAAAAGTTTTTGTTGTGTTTATCATTTTCTTGATTCGAAATTAACTTTAATCATCCGAATTATAGGAGTTTTGGTTTGAGCTTGAAAACGGTTACTCAAAATCACGTTCTTGGAAAAGTTTCGGTTTGGGTATTGATATCCGGAATATAAGGGCTTTATTATTCCGGATTGTGAGTTGTTAGTGAAAATTCCGGATAAGAAAGATTGTCTCGGTATCTGGAATATCAGGGTTTATTGATTCCGGATAAGAGAGTGGTTTTTAAGTTTTCAGGATAAGTCTCAAAACATTGCCATTCCGAATAAGGTGTTTCAGTATATTCCGGATAAAAAGCATTAGTTCTTGCCGGATAACACGATTGTCTTCCAGATTCCGAATAAGCTTCACCTGTGTATTCCGGATAAACTCTCTAACTCTATTCCGGACAAGCAGTTTGTCAAATATTGCGGATAAGGGTGAGTTGATTTATTCCGGATAAGCAACAGATAGTTTATTCCGGATAAGCACGTTTTTCAGGATTCCGGATAAGCAAGTCAGGAAGATTCCAGATAAGCATGTGTTGCTGTGGATTCCGGATAAGCGGACCATAAAGTATTCCGGATAAGCCACGGAAGACTTATTCTGGATACGAGAAAGACCAATTATTCCGGATAAGAAGAACTACAAAGATTCCAGATAAGCATCATTTTTGTGATTCCGGATAAATCAGCTAACAATATTCCGGATAAGTAACGGGATATCCTTTTTCCGGATAAGCCTAAGAAAACATTCCGGATAAGAGAAAGTTGCAACATTCCGGATAAGAGAAAGAACACTATTCCAGATAAGCTACGCATTGAATTTTTCCGGATAAGGTCTTATTGAAATATTCCGGATAAGAGAAAGAACAACATTCCGGATAAGTGCTTGTTTTTCCGGATAAAGTTTTTTCACAATTTCTTCAAGTTTCAACCACAATCTTTTCACAGTTTCATCTACTTAAGATCCTATTCACTTCACATCAACTTTGAGATGGATTCTACTTAAGAATATCGTGTCACAAACAACAATATCATGGTGGTGGGTAATAAAGAGCGACCTCCAATGCTTGTGTCTGGTAGGTATGCTCAATGGCAATCACGTTTCATACGATATCTTGATACAAGACCCAATGGTGATGCCTTGAGGAAATGTATTACTCATGGACCATATGTATTCAAGAAAATCTCAATTCCTCCAAGAGCAGCCACATATACTACTTATCCAATACCTGCAAGTGAACGTGATGAAACAAGAGCCGATCTCACACCTGAAAATTGTGCTTGGCATGATGCTGAGAAGGAAGCCATCTATATGGTTCTAAGTGGGATTGGAGATGACATTTATTCCACAGTTGATGCATGCCGTACAGCACATGAAATGTGGACAGCTATTGAACGCTTGTAGCAAGGAGAATCACTCAACAAACAAGATGTCAAAACAAACTTGTTTTGGAATTTTGGCAAGTTTACTTCAAGAGATGGAGAATCAATTGACTCTTACTACTCCAGGTTTTATAAGATGATGAATGACATGACAAGAAATAATCTGCAAGTCTCCACCATGCAAGTAAATGTCCAATTTCTTCAACAACTTCAACCCGATTGGACACGGTTCGTCACTTTGGTGAAACAACAAGAAAAGTTAGACGAGGTCTCATATCATCGACTCTTTGACATCTTGAAGAAATTTCAGAATGAAGCAAATGAGATTCTAGCTGAACGTGTTGCCAAGACGGCTAATCCACTTGCTTTAGTGACTACAACTCAACATGTTCAAGGTCATAACTCTCGTGCTCCTAAGTCATATTCCACTACATCATCTTCACCATGATCTTCCACATCATCTATGTCTTCATCATCCACAAGATCTCGAGGTAAAGTTCCAAGAGCACCATCACCACCATCTGAGTCATCATCTGAAGAAGATAGTGATGAAGACCAAGCTCAAAAGAACCAAGAGATGAAACAACAAATTGCTTTCATAATGAAGACTTACAAGAAAATCTACAAACCCACCAACAACAATCTTCGCACATCATCTAACACAAAGAACCGATATATTGAGAGTCCTCCAAGGTATGACACACGTCGACGTGGTGAAAGTCCTTCTAGGTATGATCGACATAATTCAACGCATGTTGAGGGTTCTGCAAGGTATGATCGACAAACTGCCAAGTATGATACTCAGAGAATTGCTGCTGCTACTAGGAATAGGGAAACGGTTGCAAGTCAAGTGGTTCAGCAAAGTAGGATTCAATGTTTAATTTCCAAGGTTATGGGCATATGGCAAAGGAATGCAGGAAGCCAAAACGGGTCAGAGACTCTGGTTATCATAAGGAAAAGATGCTGCTATGCAAAAAGATAGAAGCAGGGGTTAAATTGTCAGCTGAGGAAGGAGCAATGCTTGATGATACTGATGATGAAGATTCTGATCAAGAGCTCGATGCACATTACTCGTACATGGCAAAGGTAGAAGAAGTTCTCAAAGTCACTGAAGATGACAACGACCCTATCTTTGACACTAAGCCAATCGATAAGGTACACACTACTGATGAATATAATGTGTTCGGTAATATTCCTGAGCATAGTGATCTACCCAATGCCATTAATGACACGTGTATGATGGAAACGGTTGATAGCAATACCACACCCGATTCATCAGACATGTGCAATAATGAGTCTAAGGATGATCAACCTGCAAATGAATATGATGAAGAGGAACGTATTGCGCTTGCTAATTTAATTGCTACTTTAAAAAAAGATGTCACTGAAAATAAAAAGAGTCAAAAGCAATTAAAGAAGGCAAACGCTACGCTCACTCAAAGTTTTGAACAATGCAAAGCTGCTCTTATAAAATCTTCTAAGATGACTGAAAGCTACAGAGATGAGCTCCTTCAGAAAACCAAAGAGCTTGAGGGGTACAAGGGAAGTGCGTTAAAAAGTCAAAAGGACGATTTTGAAAACAAATATAATACAACTCTTGAGTTATTAGCTAAAGAGAAGCGTCAATATAATGTTTTCTTAATGGATGAACGTCAAAAAACGTACCTTGCCAATACCAAAGTTAATGAACTTGAACAAAATCTCTCTATGACAACTACTGATTCTGCTAAAATTCTAGAGGATAAGAAACAAGAGGTAGATGCGTTAAAACAAGACTTCAAAAGTAGATATGATAAAGAAACCAAAAAAAGTAACGAAACTAGAAGAACAAGTCGAATTTTTGAAGAAAGTTGTTTATAAAACGCATGATTCTATCAATCCGTAAGAATGCTAGCACCTCTATCGATGTTTAAGGGTCAAGCTAGCTTTGCAAGTCCTGAGTACCTTGCCAAAGCTCAAGCTGCGAACCCGTGTCTTTATCTTGATGAGACTGAAAGAACCGATCTTGATTGCATGCCTGTTAGTGCCAATAGTGAAGAGACTGCCCTTTGGGATGATGATAGTCGATCACTTGTCAATGAGGAGTTTGTAAAACCATATAGTTATGCTTATGAGAATAGTCTTTATGGTCTTTTCAACAAACAAACTCAGAAAACTCGTGAGGAAGTGTTTCTAGAATGCAAACAAAAGAGAATTCAATGGAAGAAAGCATTTGCCCCTAAGAAATCTAATGTTTACAAATACATAAACTACCTCCCTCTAGATGAATCTAAAAGCAAGAGTAGAAAAACATTAGGTATTCTTTAACACCACATAGATAATGTTAAATCTATTGTTGAAAGAGACTGGGCAAAACGTGAAAATGCTGAGTGGACACGTCCGATTCCTCAAGATATTACCTTGCTTGTGAAAGAACTCTTAATTCCTAACACGGTGTTGATTAAAGAAACTGTTCTTCAACTTGAGGAGTTCATTCGGATTGAAATGTATGATGATTTAGAATATGTTGAATCTCTTGAGAAACACATTGAAGATCTTCAAATGGAGAAGTCTGATTTTTCAGATGAATATGATTTACTATTGCAAGAATGTGTTTCTAACGATGTTATGTGTGCTTATTTTACATCTTGTGCTGATATTGATGAATATTCTGATGTTGCATGCAAATATCTTGATAAGATCAAAGAATGTGAGCGTCTTGAAATTAAGCTTTCGAAACATAAAGAAAATGTTGATAAAAAGGCTTTTGAGTTACTTCAACACAAAACTGATCCTTCAAAAACATTGTCATTCTCTTGAACTTGCTTTGCAAAAAGACGTTGGTAGTTTTCCACATGATAATAAATTGCAAGAAAAACTTTCCCAAACGTTTCGAGAAATGAATGAACAGAACTTGGAAATTAAAGGGTTGAAAACTCAGTTACAAGACAGGGACAGAGCGATAGCAGAGTTGCAGAAACTCGTTGCTAAAATGGGTGGGAAAGTTGTGGAACCTAGCATTAAGAAACCTGTTGTTAGACAACCCAATGCTTCTAAAGTAATTAGATCCTCTATCTTGGGAAAACCATCTTCTTTATCAAATTCCTCGTTTGCAAAACCTGTGTTTGTCCCCAAGATAGATGGAAAGGAAAGGTTACCACAAAAACAACCCATAAGGAATGCCATAGCACCAAGTGTCAAGCACAATAATGTGATTAAACCAGGGATGTATAGAATGACCACTAAGCCCTTAAACAAAGTTATTCAATCGCCTCAGACTTCTAGCTACACTAATATTCGTGTGTCTTCTACTACAGGAATAGTCTCCACTACTAGTGTTAGCCGGCCTTAGCTTAAGAGCACTCAAGTGAATGATAAGGTCTGGAAACACAAGAATCAAGGGAAGATGAAGGAAGTAGAAGCACACCCTAGGAATTTGAATGTTTTTAAGAATAAAAAGTCTGTAATCGCATGTAATGACGGTATGAATGATGTGAAAGATTTGAATGCTATGAATGTGAAATTTGTTTGTGTCTATTGTGGCAAGTGTGCTAATGCTAATCATTCTATGTGTGCTATGAATAAAGTCAAAGGCGTAGATACTAGAACTAAGAAGCAAGTTGCGATGCCTATTAGATCTAGTAAACCCAAACGCAAAGTGAACCATTCTGGTGCTACCCCCACTAGGAAAAGTAATGCATCAGACTCTACCACTAAGAATCCTAGAAGAAAAATTAAGGAATTATATGAGTCTGCTAGTATGTCTTGGAAATGGTGGTTTGCTAATCAATGTCCTCCAGGATATAAATGGATGCCGAAAGCTAGGATAGAAAATGTGAAAACGAGTGTTATTTGCCTTTAAATGTTGATAAGGACACTAATGATTCTACTATCACAACTACTGTGGTATCCAATTTAGCAAATGCTCCATCGTGTTCTAACTCTTCTGCAGGTGATACAAATAATTCTCTTTATACTGGACTCCGGATGCACGAAGCACATGACGGGGAATCTCAAGCTTCTAATTAACTTCGTGGAGAAGTTCCTGGGTATGGTCCGATTCGGAAATGATCAATTTGCACCGATCCTAGGATATGGAGATTTGGTTCAGGGGAATATTACAATCAAAAGGGTATACTACGTCGAAGGGCTCAATCACAATCTTTTCTTGGTTGGTCAATTCTGTGATGCGGATTTGGAGGTTGCTTTCAGAAAAAAGACATGTTTTGTTCGTGATTATGATGGGAATGACTTACTTATTGGTACACGAGGTACTGATCTTTACACAATTTCACTTCAAGACACAACTTCATCAACTCCAATCAGCTTCATGGCTAAAGCTTCAACGACTCAGGAATGGTTATGGCATCAACGTCTTTCTCATCTCAACTTTGATACCATCAACTTGCTTTCCAAGAAAGATATTGTCAGAGGCCTTCCAAGTTTGAAATTCATCAAAGATCATCTTTTTTCTTCTTGTGAACTTTGTAAAGCTAAAAGAAGTAGCTTCAAAACAAAGACTACACCCAGCTCAAAAGGGCGGTTAGATCTTCTTCATATGGATCTGTGTGGTCCCATGCGTGTTCAGAGTATCAATGGAAAGAAATATATTCTGGTAATAGTCGATGATTACTCAAGGTACACATGGACTCACTTCTTGAGGTCCAAGGATGAAACACCTGAAGTTCTCATCAGCTTTCTTAAATTGATACAACGTGGTCTCCAAGCTCAAGTCAAAGTGGTTCGTACTGACAAAGGAACATAATTTTTGAATTCAAAACTGAGAAACTATTTTGAAGCCGAAGGAATTGAACATGAAACATCTATTGCTCGAACACCCGAACAAAACGGCGTTGTTGAAAGACGAAACCGTACTTTAGTTGAGGCTGCTCGAACATTATTATCTGCTTCAAAACTTCCACTATACTTTTGGGCCGAAGCCGTGTCAACCGCATGCTACACACAAAACCGATCCTTAATTATCCCAAGACACGAAAAGACACCATATCACATAATTCATGATCGAAAACCTTCACTCAAACACCTTCATGTTTTTGGATGTACTTTTTACATTATTCGAGATGGTGAAAATGTGGATAAGATGAAAGAAAAAGGTGATGCATGTATTCTTGTGGGATATGCAACTCAGTCTAAGGGATATAGAGTGTACAACAAGAGAACAAAATTCATTGTCGAGACCATTCACATTCGATTTGAATTGCAAGAGATGGCACTTGAACAAAACAGTTTAAGTCCCGATCCACAACGACAAACAACTTCCGTTCACAACCGCATAGAACTCGGAACTCAAGACCACAGCAATGAACCGTCAAGTTCAAAGCTGGTTCCTGAACATGTTCCTAGAGCAGATATGACAGTGGACACGACAATTGAAGAGTTGAAAATGTTATATGGACCAATGTATGATGAATATTTCACGGGGGAGAAACAAGTTGTATCGAAGTCTTCCGCTGTCACTCATGATAAGAATGATGATACCGATCATCGTCAACAACGGGATACAACTTCATCTACTTCAACACGGGTTGCTGCAGATTTACCTCCTCAGAATATCACTTCAACAATCGATCCTACAACATCCACGACTACTGTCATTGCTCCAGATAACACAAATCAAGCAGACGATGCATTATCTGACGAAGACGAATTTATCAACCCATTTGGTACACCGGTACACAAAACTGGAGAGTCTTCTACTCACCATGTTGATCCGTCGAATATGCATACGTTCTACCAACGACATCCTTCAACACATCATTGGACCCGAGATCATCCTTTGGTTCATGTAATTGGAAACCCTTCATAGCCCGTTCGCACAAGACGACAGCTTCACACCGATGGCGATGTTTGTATGTTCGCACTCGCTGTGAGTACAGCTGAACCGAAAAACATCAAAGAATCCATGGCTGATCATGCTTGGATTGAATCGATGACGGATGAACTTCAACAATTTGAAAGACTTAAAGTCTGGGAACTTGTTGACAGACCATACGATGTAATACCATTAAATCTTCGATGGATATGGAAAAACAAGATGGATGAAGAGAACACGATCATCAAGAACAAATCTAGACTTGTGGCTAAAGGGTATGGAAAGAAAGAGGGTATTGATTTTGAAGAATCATTTGCACCAGTAGCTCGAATGGAAGCGGTCAAGATTTTTCTTGCTTATGCTGCACATAATGGATTAATTGTCTACCAAATGCACGTAAAGACGGCGTTTCTTAACTGGTCCTTTGAAGGAAGAAGTCGATGTCACGCAGCCAGAAGGATTCATCAATCCTCATTATCCTGACAAGGTGTATCGTCTCGACAAAGCACTATATGGACTCAAGCAAGCTCCAAGAGCATGGTACGACGAGCTCTCGAAATTTCTGGTCTCCAAAGGTTTCTCAAAAGGTTCCATTGATTTAACTTTGTTCACTTATAAATATGGGGATGACATTTTTCTTGTGCAGATTTATGTTGATGACATTATTTTCGGGTCTACAAACCCAAAACTTTCAAAATGGTTTGAAAAAGTTATGCACAGCAGATTTGAAATGTCTATGATGGGCGGACTAAAATTCTTTCTAGGAATTCAAGTTCACCAATCCCCAAGTGGTATCTTTATTAACCAAGCTAAGTATTGTCAAGAGATAATCACAAAGCATGGTATGACATCATGTGACCCCGTTGGGACACCATTATCAACTACATCCCTAGATGCTGATTTGGAGGGATTACCCATAGATCAAACGAGATATCGTTCCATGACCGGGTCCCTCATGTACTTGACATCAAGCAGACCTGATATTCATCATGCTACGTGTTATTGTGCACGATATCAAGCACGACCCACTGAAAAGCACCTCAAGGAGGTTAAACGGATCTTTCGGTACCTTAAGAATACCATTCACATGGGACTCTCGTATCCGAGGAAAACAGGTTTCTTTCTAACAGCCTACTCAGATTCTGATCATGTAGGGTGTCTTGATACACGTAAAAGTACTTCTGGTGGTGCACAATTTCTAGGACAAGATAAGCTTGTGGGATGGTCTTCCAAGAAGCAGGATTGCACGTCACTTTCATCAGCCGAAGCGGAGTATGTGTCTCTATCTGCGTGTTGTGCTCAAGTTCTTTGGATGAGAACACAACTCACGGATTATGACTTCCACTTTGATAAAGTACCTATGTACTGTGACTCAAAGTCTGCCATAGCCATCTCCTGCAATCTGGTCCAGCATTTCCGCACAAAGCACATTGATGTCAGATATCACTTCATTAAGGAACAAGTTGAAAAGGGTATTGTTGAATTATACTTTGTTAGAACTGATTACCAATTAGCTGACTTGTTTACAAAAGCTCTTTCGAAAGAGAGGTTTGCGTATCTTGTTAGGCAAATTGGTATGAGATGTTTGACTCCAGCAGAACTGGAGGTTCTGGCAAAGAAGCCTGCTTGATTCATCTATCAAACATCTATCTTGTAAATATTAATGAAAAAGCAAAATAAAAAATTAAAAAATCTTTGATAATCTAAAAATATTCTTCTCGACATGTCTTTCAGTATCGATAATGTGGACGTACCTAGAAATATTGCTCAATAATGACATGGGTGTGTACATAAAGCTCGAATGAAAGCTGTAAATATTTTTCAAAACATGTCATTTCTATCTTTTCAAAAGGAAATTGTCTATTTTGGACAATATTTCCAACAATGGGTAGAGCAATCTATCTTGGGTTGAGCTTGTCACAAAACATTCAACGTTTTGAGCTCAACACAATGGCTTGTAATCACTTTCAGATTGCAACCCGGAACTATACTCACGGGGGAGTGTACGATTTCGTGCTCATACCCGTAGCAAAAGAAGTTAAATCTTCTTACACTTGAGTGGATTCCTCAAGACATTCAAAGTCTATGAACTCAAGTTTATGCTTTAGAAAAACCTTTTTCGCTAAAAAGAATTGATTTTTCAAAAAGTGTTGAACACAATTTTTTCAAGAATTTCTCAATGATATTCAAAATCTTTCAAAAATTGTGTGTTCAACAACTCCTATCCTCAAAACTTTAATGTGGATCAAATCCTCGCAATGACAATTCCATTGGATCAATTTTTGAGGGGGAGCTTTCCAAAATTCATGCTAAGTTTGACACATCTTTCTCCCGAAGATTTTCAAGACTATTTTTCAAAATATATTTTAATCAAATTTGGTATCTCTAATAGCAAACGATTTTATATATTAGAGATAGGGGGAGAAAATGTGATTAAAATGTGATCTAAAAGACTCAAGCACTCATGGTTACGATCAAATACCCACAACATCTTTAATTCACGACGTTATTGGTTTCAAAAGGATGGTTAGGTCTAAGTCCTATGATCCAACCAGAACCGGAGGGATCTTCCCAGGGACAATCCAATAGATTATTAGAAGTCCTTAGGAAAGATGGAGTAGAATGTGAACGAAGCTGAATGCCGACTAAGTACTGATGATAGCACTAGAACAATCACAACAAGGTGCTATTAATGATGTCTTGGTAAGCATTGAAGGGGTTTAAGAATGAAAAAGAAATGTAAGGATAAAGGGTCTAAAGAAAGAAGCCCTCCATACAACTTAGGCAGAAACCGGGTCAACACATCATGAAGACAACTCATCATGGACCCAGTGATGTGAAGCACAACCCTTTCCCAGCTACTCACGCTTCTCTCAAAAGAAGTTTGTTTTATTGTCACGGAGATCAACACAACTTCTATTGACTTTCTCACTCCAAGATAGTTGATATTGAATAGGTGGCATCTGCTCCAGCCTCCATCCACTAAAAGTGCACAAATCGAGTCTAGAGCCAAGAGATCAATCAAATCTCGTTAGGACACACGGATGAAAATCAAGAGAGTCCTACGCTATATCCTTGTGATATTGCTAGAACACTCATAGTGGTACTACTTAGTATTCACAATGATGAGTGGAAATCCTTCCAGTGTTAACATCAAACAGCACTGCGGTAGGTCATGTGTAAGATTCTTTATGAATTGAACATATGTAAAACTGAAAGGCAACAGTGGTTTGTTTCTGAATTGATTCAAACTCGTTTCAGGTTTCTACGCAATATCTTTATGGTCTTGCCAGAACATTCAGAGTGATATTCATTAATATTCACAGTAACGAATGGAAACCCTTCTCGCGTCAACATCAAACAGCGCTACGGTAGGTGACTTGTGAGATTCTTATGAATCAAACTTGTGTCAACTGGAAAGCAACAATGGTAAGATTCTTAATGAACCAAACTTGTTCCAGGAATTTGAATTGACGACTTTAATCAAGCGGATATTTATCCAATTGATTCACTCTTTATGTTCGCAGTCTTGCTTTGAGACGGTCGAGTAAAGAGAACGGCTAGTACTGCCGCGAAACCCTGTCAAGGAGATTCTTAATTCAATCTACCTAATCACAGGTACGATATTTAATATCGTATAACGGTCTTCACTGACCGGAGGTAAAACGCTACCGATTTAGGACGAATGTCAAAGCCATTCAGTCCATGTCTATGTTTTGTCTCGAGAAGGTGGCCTCACGGTCTACTCAGCAAAGTCAAAGGTTCAAAAACCACATATTCATGCCCAAAAACTTATTCAACAATTAATAGTGTGAGCATGTGGATAAAGACACAAGATCGTAAGATGGCAAAGACAAGTCAAGAATGATTTGAAGATCTCAAGATAAAAGACTAAGTCGAAAGACAATGACAAAGGCTCAAAGATCACAGCATGAAGGAACAAGACTACTATTACACGTTCAAGACTCATTTATGACGAAATTCATAAATCTCCATTGGACTCCAAATATCGAAGAGGAATGACCTCACATTGGGGGAGACTGTTAGCCTCAAAATATTGAGTCAAACAAGAATGTTCGGTCATAGGTTTATATTGTAATATTTATTAGAACATTGTAATAGATAGTTAAATAGTCGTGGTTCACGGGCTTGGATTTAAACTAATTAAAGTCCAAAAGCAAAGCCCGACCCAATATATAGCCCATTAAAGCCCGCATGTGGGTGGACTATATATACTACCCTCCTAGCATGTTAGGAGGGTGGGATGATCATTTGTAACTAATTTTCCTCTAATCTAATATTCACTAAGTTAATCTCTCTCTACTTTCTTTCACTACTTTCTCTCTCTAAAACTCATATCTTTTCCATCTCATATCTTAATCTATCATCATATTATTTGGGACAACACTCAGCTTCGTCAAACCAGTACTACATATCATATGATTTAAAATATGCATATAATGCCATTTGTAAAAGCAGGAATCAAAATAATTTATGAAACTCTTCGCCAATAAGTTACTGGCTGATTATTTAAATCATCAATTTTAATGTTACAAGATTTCTTTACAAGACCAGTTGTTGAACAATTTGTGAAAGTACATTGTATAATGAATATAAATTAATTTTATAAGATAGTATTCAAGTATTTAAGAAGCCCATGTGAAACATTTTGTAAAATGATTCTCAAACAATACAAGTTTGGGTTTATATGGTAACTTATAAAATAGCGAGTGGGTTACATGAGGGTAATAAAGAGTAGTTTATCAGACAATAATGAAATGGTTATAAGTTGATAAAGTTTCAAGAGGTTTAGCCGGAATCGTCATGAGACACGTGCCAAAATGATAATCGGACGATATGAAAGCAAGATCTTCAAACCTCGGCCCGAGTCAGTCGTACGATAGAAGCAAAGAAAGGCGATGTAGAATGACAAATAAGTCATATATAAAAGAAAAGATAAAGGAATCTGTATGTGTGCACATCGTGATTAATTTGACAATAATATACTTTTAAGAAAGTAGGACATCAGTTTCCAAATAGTTCAATATTTATGTATGGTCGAACTCAAAGTTACTATTTTAACGTTTTCAAATGTAATCAATGTTTTTAGTTGTAAAATATCATTAGTTACAGTTTTACGAGTTTAAACGAACTCAAAAACGCCTAAAAACTATATTTCAAAATTTCTATCAGCTTTGACCCTTTTTCAGTCAACTTTGACTTTTTGGGTTTGACTAAACCAATTAATTCACTAAATGACATTTTAAGACTCGAAGTCTAGAGTAATTTGGTGTAAAACGATGTTTCAAACAACTT
Source organism: Glebionis coronaria (assembly GCA_025667525.1). Lineage (NCBI taxonomy): Eukaryota > Viridiplantae > Streptophyta > Magnoliopsida > Asterales > Asteraceae > Glebionis > Glebionis coronaria. The sequence goes on from CM046874.1 coordinate 493,591,225, forward strand.
TCTAGTTTTACTTGAGATTTTAAACGGATACAAAATGGACGAAAATACCCTTGCATTAAATCTACCAACAAAATGATACTTTAAAAAATATGTAGAATTAATTTCTTAAATTTTACATTCCCAAATGAGCGTAACTTGCTCGATTTTAATGTTTACTGGTAAAGTATTATGTCCTAGACGAACATCTCAACAGGTAAAAATATATATTTTTATGTCTAATGTTATAAAAATATTTTCTCGACACTGTTAAATTCCCTGTAAAGTTTCTGTACAAAGTATATTTTTCGACACAGCTTGAAATTAAATCCAATTTCATAATAACCCAGAATTAATGTACACACAATACTTGTAGATTCCATTTAGACGAAAGAAGATAAGCTGTATAATTAATCATGTAAAGAAAACACATTATGGAAATGGTTCAAGAATACCAACGATAATCTGAGAGATCAAAAACGACGTATATCATCCGTGTCTTCGGCTGCAAGATGCAATGCAGGAAGGTCTCCTGGCGGCGTGAGTTTCCAAAATCACAAGACATATCGAGAAAGAAACAACATGTTAACAAGTCACACTCCTGAGGCGATGAGGTTTAATGAAATAGGGAGGATATAAGTAGGATCGTATTCTAAACAATCGTCACATAATAAATGACGATCATGTGTTCAAGGTACAACGGATGTTGTAATTCGGAGTCGAAACATAGAATGGTCAATGAAATAAGATGTAATCCATGTACAAGTGTCGTGTAAAACGGTGGCATAAAGGTAAATCAAGATTATGAAAACCCACAATATTATTCAGGTACTGATTCAACGAATGCTTCGAGATGTGTGACTCACACGATGTCTTTTAGTCTTTTTCGGAGACACATTGAGCTACACAATGGTCTATAGACTATTTTCCAAGACATTCACTCACAAATGATCGACAAGCAAATTGGATATCTAAATAGATATCTTAAAAGAATTGAACAATGAAAGCAACACGCACGGTAGTAAAATGAAAATCAAGAGTTTCATCGAAAACGACACTTCTTAATCCCGAATAATGGTATCTCGAGAGTATGCACAACATGTAATAGTGAGTCAAGAAAAACAGACGGTTCAAAACGAACGAGCATATGAAGTCAGTCGTATCACGCATAGATGAAATAGCAATAGTACTCAGAAAAACGAGTATGAAAAGTCGGTAGCATACACGCTCAGAATACACGTAGGTAATATCATAACGATATATAGTCATCGAAACAAAATCAATTCACAAGAACAAGAATTCAAGAAAGTACGGGCAGATGTAATCACAGTAATATCCAGTGATAGTTCATGAAGCACAAGGCTTTGAATAGACATAGTAATTATCGTCATTAGGGTAATGTATTAATTCAACATGTAATCAGGAGAAGAAATACTACAATGATAATTAAAAGTAAATAATAAGGATTAGAGAGTTACCCGCGCAGATATCGAACAAACATGGCAGATTCTGTGTTTGACACTTAAAACATGAAAATTTTGAACTTTCGGTTATAGACTAAGTTTTGAAAACGACTCAGTTCCCTATAACCATCGCTCTGATACCACTCTGTGAGACCCACAGAATCTAACATGGAACAACTAGGCAACGAGGGTGTTGGAAATACGTTTTTACGTATTTAGGAAGATTCGGTCACTCCGACAATATATTAAGTAGTAGCTCGTAGTCTAGATATCTTTATTAAACAAACAAGGCCAAGCCTAGCCTACAACATGTGTAGGCCGGCCCAATATTGTAAGCCCAAGCCCATCACAAGGCTTGGGTATATAAACCCTCTCCTTTGATGGAGAGGGTGGTGATTTCATTTTAATTTACACATAGTTCTTAAACTTTCTCTCTCTAGAAGTGTGAAATCATCTATCTTTCTCTCTCTAAAACATAAGCAAGATTTACATATCCTATAAATGACATCAAGAGCCATGGGATGATTGTATTGTTTATGTGTTTGTGTTCTTGATTCATACGCCTATTTTGATCCATTTTACACCAACCAATTTTTTTTTTTGTGTTTTTTTTGGTTTTTTATGGTTTTTTTATGGTTTTTTTATGGTTTTTTATGGTTTTTTCTTGATACAAATCTTCTACATAGTTGTGGTAGAGATTTGGTATAGTTACTTTGGCTAAAAACACAAATATTTTGGGTGTTTTGATCATTTTTTGGCTTAAAATCTCGAATTGGTTGAGTTTTGTCCGAGAAAAGTGGGATATATTCCGATCACGGTCATCGGAAAAGGGTTTAAAGGATTCAAAAAGTTATTCCGATCAGTGTCATCGGAAAAGGGTTTAAGGATTCCGATCACATTCTGACGAAGGGATTCCGATTGCATTCTGATTTGATTATTCCGATTTGAGTATTCTGATTTGGTACATTCCGATAAGGGACATTCCGATTTGGTACATTCCGATAAGGGACATTCCGATTTGGTACATTCCGATTTGGTACATTCCGATCTGTGACATTCCGATTAGGGACATTCCGACAAAGGTATTCCGATTAGGGTCATTCCGATCAAGGTATTCCGATTAGGAACATTCCGATCAAGGGTATTCCGATAGGGTTTATTCCGACAGCTTTCCGACTGATATTCCGACAGCTTTCCGATCCTTTATTCCGATCAACATTCCGACAATCCAAAAATTATTCCTTAAAAAATTTCGAACAAACTTGAAACATTGTTTCTCGACTTCAACTCACAACAACAAACACATTTACTTGGAATTTTTAGTTTATTGAGAACATATTATAGGGGATTTTAACATTGTTGCTCGACTTCAACTCATAACAACAAACACATTTACTTTCTCTCATTGTTCGATCAATATTTGTAAATCTTAACTTATCGAAATGGAGTACACATCTCTTACGGATAAGTCCATCCTCTCGGGTACGGATAATCGTCCACCAATGTTGGAGAAGTCTATGTACGAGGAGTGGAATTCCCGAATGGAACTTTACATGTTGAACAAAGAGAATGGACATCTCATTTGGGCATCGGTGCTCAATGGACCGTTATATTATGGTACAGTGACGGAAGGTACGACAACTCGTCCTCGCACAATGGGTGAATTGACTGGAGATATGAAGATTCAAGACAAATGTGATAAGTATGCTACAAACATCATTCTCCAAGCCCTTCCTCCAGATGTCTACAAACTCGTCAGCAAACATAAAGTTGCCAAAGAGTTATGGGATATAATTCGTGTTCTAATGCAAGGCACCTCGTTAACTAAACAAGAACGAGACTGTAAGCTTTATGATACTTTTGATAAGTTTGCCTATGTGCCAGGGGAGACTCTCAATGACTACTATTTGAGATTTACCCTATTGTTGAATGAGCTCAATATCTATGGCATGGCAATTCCTACATTTCAATTGAACACCAAGTATTTGAACACTCTTCCTTCAGAATGGAAAAAGTACGTGACGGATGTTAAATTGGCTAAGGAGTTGCATAACACCAATGTGGATCAACTTCAAGCTTTTCTTCAACAGCATGAATGCCATGTGATCGAGGCTCGGTTGTCTAAATCTCAAGTTCATGATCCACTTGCCATGTATGCTTCTCAACAAAACATGGCTTATACTTATCAACAACCATCATACTTGTAGCAGCCACCACCACACACCTATCAGCAACCACAACAACCATCTTATCAACCACCAATGATGCTACAACAAGCATTTCAACAAAGTGTTCCTCAACAATCTTTTCCACAGCAACCACCATATCAGACATCACCATCACAAGCCAACACTTCTCCAATGGGCTATACTCCTCAGCAAGGATATTTTCCAATAGAAGCACAACCAGCACAAGCTTTCTACTCTAATGAACTTCCACCAATCCAAGCACCGGTCTTTACACCAAATGATACGCCAGCTGATGTTCTAAACCATCTCACTGCCTACTTGTCAAAACTTGTTGCTACTAGAGGATTTACACCAAACAAACAATCAGCTCCGCACCTCTTTAAATCCTCGACAACAAGCTACTGTTCAAGATGGTCAAGTAACAGTGCAACCTATTCAGAGAAGGCAAAATTCGTATGGACCTCCTACAAGGACTGTGAATGCTCAAGCTGTGAATTCTCAAGCTAATGGAAATGGAAGCCCCATTGGTCCTCAAAAGGTTGTGACTTGCTACAATTGCCGAAGACAAGGTCATATGGCTAGGCAATGCACTCAGCCGAAAAGGAGAAGGGATGAAGCGTGGTTTCGTGAGAAAATGTATTTGGTTGATGCTCAGTCTAAGGGAAATATTTTGGATTTAGACGAGTTAGCATTTCTTGCAGACCTAGGGGCAGCAGATACTGAAGGCATTGCAGTCGTTTCCACTTCTAATGCAGCTTATCAAGCAGATGATCTTTACGCATATGATTCGGATTGTGATGACATTCACTCTGCCCAAGCTGCTCTCGTTGCTAATCTCTCTCACTACGGTTCTAATGTCATCAATGAGGTACCCACCACAACCAATCTTGGTAATGATGATAACCCACATCAAGTTGGGCATGAAAATGACAACCTCGAACAACATTCGGGAACTAGTAACTCAAATGATGTGGTACCCAATCCTGCACATTTGAGTGAACCTCAACCAAATGCTACGACGGGTATGTAATCTTATGCTCAACATGATTTGGTCATGGTGCCTAAACATATTATTGATCAAATGCATATGGCTCTCAGACAATCCGTAGATACGAATTCCACCCTAACTGCTGAGCTTGCGTTGCATAAAGAAAAGGTCAAAACTTTTGAAATGGTCCCTCAAGCAGAGAGAATAACATGTTCTGAATTTGACCAATTTCGTTTTGAAAAGATTGAACACTTGAAATAAATAGAATCATTAAAAGCTAATATTTCCAATGAATTAAAAGCAAAAGAGTCGGTTGTCAATGATTTTCAGAAACTTAAAATGGATTTCGAAACTCTCGAGTCTAAAAAGTTTGAATCAGAAATTAATGCTACCAAACTTCTTAAATCCAAGGAACAACAACTTTTAAAACAATACGCTTCCACAGAAAAGGTTCATCTTTTAACTAAATCATTTAAAGAACTCGAACTTAAGCGTCTTCAAAATTTACCACCTAATCCCGGTTATGCAAAACAAGCTCAGGAATATATTCCCGGTCTTTATGATATGACCAAAATTGGCAAATCGAAAGAAGCACCTTATGTTCGTAGTTCTGAGGAGACACATTCACTTATGGAAGAAACTCATTATAAAATGTTTTCAAAATTCCATACGATTGATTATGATAAGCATAATAAAGATCAACTTTCTAAAAAGACACGTATTCGCTTACAAAAGGAATTAGCTGAACTAACAGTTCTTGTGCCCCCAAGTTTGTCAAATGAATACCCCCTCCTAGTACGTCTCCTACACTCGTCAAAACGGATTTAACGAAGTTACTTCCACCGGTAAGTAAGGCGTCCGTTAATTTAAACGCGGTACACCAACACTTAGCCGATATTGACAAGGTCATTGTGGAACGTACGACGGCCACGGCCATAACGGAATGTGAATGGAACTTTGAGCACACTAGAGCTGCGTTCCGAGACGAAATTGTTCCGTTTGTAAAGAATGTTAAAGCTTGTCATAATAATCTTGATCAAGATTTTCATTTGGAAATAGAAGAAGTTAAACGTGTTTTCAATGAAATGGATGATGCTTATGAAAACAGTTTACTTGAAATAGAACGGGTTCCACGCCAAAATGGTCAGCTTCTGAAGCAAGTGATGTCTCATGATATAGTTTCCGTTTGTGTGAATAAAAGTGTTGATAATGATTCTATTGTGCATAATGTTGAATCTGTGGATAATGTGGTAGATAGTACTTGTCTCGAATCTGACGCTGAATTTTTAAAGCTCCAAGATTCATTTTCTTCGCTTTCAAAACGTTTGGATGAGATTCAAACACATTGTATTTCGCTTGAATGCAAGCAACAATTTATTCAAGAAATCTTTGAAACGTCATTCGAAGGGGTTAATATCGATGATGCAAACTTTGAAAATAATTTTCGATTTAATTTACAATCAAAATAGCGTCAGCCAAGTGACAAGTTGCTAAATATTTGCCGATAGACATAGAAAAATCTAAGGAGCTTAACTGTGTGAACGTACTTGAGGCCGCTGAGAATTTAAAACTTGATCTAGATAATCGAGTTTCCAAGATTTTGTCCAAAGTTGATAACTTAAAACAGAAAAATACACGACTCTTCGATTCAGTAAAGCCCGCATGTGTTGATACCACTGCACATAAGCAATCATTGATTGAACAATTGAATCAGAAGTCGGTGGAAATATCTGATTTGAGGGAACAAATTTGTGATAAGAATCTGGCCTTAGATGAGTTAAAGGAAATACTTCGTACTCTAAAAGGTAAGAATGTTATGGATAACGCAGCCACTATCTCAGCATCGTCCTCTAGTGCAATCAAAAGAAACCTTATAGCCGTCACACCATTTAATAAGGGCCCTAGGACTAAACCATCTCAAACTTTGGTCACTAAAGATAAGGCGGAATCAAAACCAGCTTCTAATATTCTCGTGTTGCCTTCTATAGGAGTAAGCACCACTATTAAGGCTCAAAGATCTAAGCTTAAAAGAAACAAGAAGAATGATAGGATCTTGCCTCCATCTAGTAGTCCAGTGAAGAAGAAAGTAGAATCCTAATACATGAGCTTTTACCCCACGTATCAAAATTCGTAATCCCAAGTCTTTTCGAATTGATTACCGGTCTAGAGTGCGACTCAATTGTCTTTTGGTGAACAAGAGAATGGTTTGGTTTTGTTTATCTAATTTTAACTAATAGCAAATAAGTAAGTGTCATTGAGTAAAGTGGAAGTTTAAAGATTATACTAAAATAACGAGTTAAAAATAAATGCTTGAAAACTTAAAATACTTGAACACTAAATAAAACTAACACTTAGAAACTTTGTAAAAACAAGAAACTAAAACCATCGGAAAGCAAAATGTAACTCTGATCGGAATATGTCGTCGAAAAGTAAGGCAATCGGAATAACAAAAACAACCTTGGTCGGAATATGGATGCAATCGGAATATTAAGGAAGCCACTAATCGGAATGTACAAAAGAGATTCCGATCGGAATGTTTAGAAACAAACCCAATCGGAATATCCACAATAATCACTCAATCGGAATGTTTAACAAAAAATCCAAATCGGAATATTGATGATAACCTCATATCGGAATAAGCCAAAACTCCCAATCGGAATAATCCACAAGGCCACCGTCAGAATACTAAACCCTATTCCGATCCTAGGTTATCGGAATATAGATGCTTAAATCGGAAAACACAAAACCCTTTTCCGATTTGGTGATCGGAAAGAGGGTGTTGGAGCTGGTCGGAATGTAGCGATCGGAAAGGGGTTTAGACCCTTTCTGATTTATATGGGATTCCATAAAAGCTAGGTAATAAGCTATTATGAATAAGCTAATACCCAAAACTACCACGAATCAAAAGTGAAATATACTAAATAAGCACAATCAATAACTTATCCAAACTTGATATAATCAAACTTTTAAATCAAATCATAAAAAGATGAACTTTTTAAGAAAACTTTTAAAAGTAAATAAGCTAAAAGAAGCGAATAAGCCAATAAGCACACAAATCTTAAAGCTTAATCGAATGATAGCTTATGTAAACATAAAAAGATTAACTTTTTAAGCACGAAATCATTAAGAACAACACAGATCAAATGAAATCCGCACCAAAATTAATCTAAAAATCAAAGAAAGGTAGAATGAGATGAAAGATTAAAAGCTTAACTAGAACTTGATTAATGAAATCAATAATACACAAATGTTTAATCTTGAAAGATTAAAAGAAAGAAAAGATGAAAACTTAGTGAGAGAAAGGTTAGAACTTTCTCTCTCTAAAACTAGAAAGAAAAGTGAAAAATGAAAAACTTAAACTAAAAACTAACTTCCCTCCTAATGTGTATTAGGAGGGTATTTATAGGGAAAAGTGGGAAGGAGTGCATGTGTTGCCTCTTCGTTCTTTCTTTCTTCACGTTTTCTCGACTCGATTTAATTCTTTGTCTTTTCTCGACGTCGTCTCGGGATTTGAACTTGTCTTGTTAATTTTCTTCTTTAATTTAGACTTGAGTTCTTCGACTTCATTAAACTTCCGTCTTTAGAATTTTTCTTTGATAAATCTTCAGAATAGGCCTTGGACTTTCGTTCTTTTTGCACTCTTGATCTTTTGACTTCGTCTTTTCCCGTTTTCTTCGATAAAAGCCCGTGAAAGCCCGTGTTTTCTTCCTTTTTTATCTTTTGGTCCTAAAACACAATAAAAACACAAATCACGCATAATTCCGACTTTTACGACATAAATCACACGTTTTGGTCTTGTTATTATTGGAAATAAGTGGTAAAAGGATAAGTGTTTTCACACTTGTTAAATCCCCTACACTTGACCATTGCAATGCCCTCATGCAATGCATTAATTTTAAAGAATGGTTTACATTTTCCATCATAACTAACCCACCTTGGCCTTTATTAAATACTAAACATAAAAAGATAAAAACAAGTAAAGAAATTAAAGACTTACATTGGGTTTTGGCAGCCATGAACGTTTATCATCCTCAAGTTTCACGTTCCACATACCAAGCTTAAAAACGAGATCATTGTTATTATAAGTTAGCAAACTAACACGAATTCATGTGGGCCAATTATTCACTTAGACTCCCTTATTCCTAGGTGTATCTCTTATATTTTATTTTTGTCTTGAATGATCACGAGGATGCATTGTTTGACTTATTTTGATAGTTATTTAGGCAAAAAATAAAGTGAACGATTTAATCAATAGTTAGCTAAAGGATAAAATCTTTTAAAACTGCTTCTCGGGACATCATAAAGTTCATATCTTGGCATAACTCGCTTCACGATTTGAGACCTTTCTCGGACCGATATTTGGCAGCGACTTCATACTTCAAATCTTTGAGAGACGTTCTTGAAATTATGGTCTTCTCTTCATAATAGGAATTTCTTCACTTGAAGTTTTGAGAGATTCATACTTGGACCACGACTTCTTCATTTTTCTCCAATCTTTATTTTGGACTTTGATATACAACGATCCGCCTCCTTTTAGGACTTGGATCTATTTATCCTCATACCTTGTTAGGGCCTTTTTGGATAGACTTCTCCATGATCTTTAGGGTAGTATTTGCTTTTCATCGTGTGTCTCAATCCTTCATATTGATTTTCGATAAATAATTCTTCACATCACTTTTGGATCTTTAGCAACAAAATGTAGCCCTCATGCCTTGTTAGGGCCTTTCCGGACTAGCCAATCTTCGCATCCCGCTTCAATAAGTTATGCCTTGGCTATGAACTGTAATCCGTACCGAGCAACTTTTAAATGATCTTGGACTAGAAGCTAAGCAACCTTTTAAATCGTACAACCTTATTTATTGCAGATAAATTTATTAACAAGCGAAGGGAGAATAGGCTTATAATTAACCCACATAAATTCACGAAAGAATACCAAACTTATAATTGACTCTATCATCTCTCGTCCTCCATAGTTTAAAATCTCAAGGAATGAGACTCGTGGATGCTTAGCCTATTAAATTAAAGTTTTGGGTTTTCGAGTCATCTATAGGATCTTGCAAATTCTTGGACATTTTCAAGTTTAGAAATCGCATTTTAAAGTTCCCTTGATAAACGACTCTCTAGGATCAATTATAGGAACTTGCGAAAAGTTCTTGTTCTTAACCCGTGAGAGTTAAGACTTTCGCGTTTTATAGCTCCCTATACAAAAGCCTAGCAAAACTTGACTTAAACACGTTAAGGATACTAGCTAGAGTAAACTTAGATAAGTAAACTCGGGTTGAGTCAAAATGTTCACGACTAAGAAAAAAAAAATTTAAAACCACTTTATTGAAAATTTATTCTAGCAATGGAAAGAAAATAACCATAACAAAGGAAAATACAACTATACAACTAGGCCAAAATAGATTAAAAATTTTGAAAAATGTCGAAAAATCAAAATTTCCGGTTAAAATGAGGGCAAGTTCATGGAAAAGACCACTTACTTCGATAGAAGTCCCCCTTACACTTGAGATAAACATTGTCCTCAATGTTTAAGCATGTGGGAGTAAACTCCCCTACACTTAGGACATTGTGCACTTTTGTTTAAATCTTGCTAAGGAAAGGACAACTAAAGTGAATTCAATGTGAACATATAAAATAAGAAATATTGAATCACAAGAGTTTAGGATAGAACCGGGAAGATGGGAACACGGTATCACGGTTCGTCAAAAGTCATCAAGGTGGATCTTTGAAGTTTTAATCCCTGCACAGCACAAGAAACAAGACAACAAACACATACGGGGCTCCCCCTACACTTATTATGAAAGCAGTAAAGGATAGATCACGGGTTGCCTCCCGAGAAGCGCTTGTTTTTGTTCACCGAGTCACGAGCCTGACTCGACCCAATTTAGTTCATGGGGAACGTGGTGAGGGATGGAATCATCTCATGGGAGATGTCCTCACCAAAGTACAGCTTCAAACGCTGGCCATTCACCTTGAAATTAGGCCCATTTGGCTGAGAAAGCTCAATGGTTCCATATGGAAAGACTTTGGCGACGGTGAATGGACCAGACCAGCGGCTCTTCAACTTGCCAGAGAAGATCTTCAACCGAGAGTTAAAAAGTAAGACTTGATCACCAACGTGGAACTCTCGGTTCTTAATCCTTGCGTCATGAATGATCTTGGTCTTCTCCTTGTAGAGCAGTGAGTTCTCGTAAGCTTCATTCCTCAGTTCGTTGAGCTTGTTGAGTTGAATCTTGTGATGATCACCGGCTTTGTTGATGTCGAAGTTAGCCCACTTCAAGGCCCAGTGCGCCTTATGTTCCAGCTCGATGGGGAGGTGGCATGATTTCCCGTACATAAGACGATAAGGTGTACAACCGATCGGGGTCTTATATGCAGTACGGAAAGCCCACAGAGCATCATCTAACTTATCGGCCCACGCGGCGTGATGCTCTCCCACAATACGCTCCAAAATTCGCTTCAATCCACGGTTGGATATCTCGGCTTGCCCATTGGTTTGGGGATGATAGGCGGTGGAAATACGGTGATTGACACCATACTTAGCCATGACTCTTGTAAATTGATCATTGCAAAAATGAGTCCCGCGGTCACTAATAATAGCACGAGGAACGCCAAATCGAGCAAACAGCTGCTTTAAAAAGTTCACAACCACCCTCGCATCGTTCGTAGGAAGAGCCTTAGCTTCAACCCATTTAGAAACGTAGTCAACGGCTACGAGGATGTACTTGTTCCCTTTGGATGATGGAAATGGCCCCATAAAGTCGATGCCCCATACGTCAAAGATTTCACATTCTTGTATGAAATTTTGAGGCATCTCATCTTTATGTGTGATCTTGCCTTGGCGTTGGCAAGCATCACAATGCTTAACCATTTCGTGAGCATCACGATAAATGGTGGGCCAATAGAATCCAGAGTCAAACACTTTCTTAGCGGTGTAGTTTGGACCAAAGTGACCACCGGTGAGTCCTTTATGGCAAGCAGCAAGGATTTGCAAAGCTGCCGGTCCATCAACACATCGACGAATGATCAGATCAGCACATTGTTTGAATAGAAAAGGGTCATCCCAAAAGTAAGTTTTAACATCATTCAAGAACTTATTCTTTTGTTGGGATGTTAACCCTTTGATGAGAACACCACCCGCAAAGTAGTTTGCAATGTCGGCAAACCACGGGGTGTCATCAAGATTGAGATTTATAGACATTAAGGTCTCAAGGGGGAAAGAATCATTGATCTCTTTGTTCGGATGATCCCCTTGATATGGATCCTCAAGTCTACTCAGATGATCCGCGGCTAGGTTTTCAACACCCTTCTTGTCACGAATTTCAATGTTGAATTCTTGAAGGAGTAAAACCCAGCGAAGAAGTCTTGGCTTAGAGTCGTGCTTAGTCATCAAGTACTTCAACGCGGAATGGTCCGTGTATACGATTGTGGTGGATAAAACAAGATAGGGGCGAAATTTTTCAAAAGCATAGACAACAGCTAAAAGCTCTTTTTCAGTTGTCGTATAATGCAATTGAGCCCCCGTCATTGTTTTGCTAGCATAGTGGATTGGTTGGAAGTGTTTATTCACTCTTTGACCCAAAACCGCACCAATAGCAAAGTCGCTAGCATCGCACATCAATTCAAAAGGCAGCTCCCAATTAGGGGTAACCAAGACCGGTGCCTTAGTTAGCTTATCCTTAAGAAGATTGAAAGCTTCAATACACTCTTGAGAAAAGATAAAAGGAGTATCTTTTTCCAAGAGGTGGGTCATCGGGCGAGCGATTTTAGAGAAATCCTGAATGAATCGACGATAGAAGCCCGCATGACCCCAGAAAACTTCTCACACCCTTCACGGTTGAAGGTGGAGGTAATTTGGCTATGACATCTACTTTAGCATGGTCGACTTCAAGACCGGCATTAGAGATTTTGTGTCCTAGCACAATGCCTTCTTTTACCATAAAATGGCATTTTTCCCAATTCAGAACAAGGCGAGTGTCTTCGCACCGCTTAAGCATACGTTCCAAATTGGCAAGGCAGGAAGAGAAGGAATCCCCGAAGACCGAGAAATCATCCATGAAGACTTCCATGGTTTGCTCAACCATGTCATGGAAGATAGCCAACATGCACCTTTGGAAAGTCCCGAGGGCATTGCATAAGCCAAAAGGCATTCTTTTATAAGCAAATGTGCCATAGGGACAAGTGAATGTTGTCTTCTCTTGATCTTGGGGATCAATGGGTATTTGGAAATAACCCGAGAAACCATCAAGAAAGCAGTAATATTCATTACTTGCTAAACGTTCAAACATTTGGTCCATAAAAGGTAGAGGGAAATGATCCTTTCTCGTGGCATCATTGAGTTTGCGGTAGTCTATACAAACTCTCCACCCAGTAACAAGACGGGTAGGAATCAACTCGTTGTTTTGATTGGGCACGATGGTGATTCCGCCTTTCTTAGGCACACAATGGACTGGACTAACCCATGGTGAATCCGAAATAGGGTAAATCATACCCGCATCAAGAAGTTTGATAACCTCTTTTTTGATGACTTCATGGATTTTAGGATTCACCCTTCGTTGGCTTTGAATTGTGGGCTTAAAGTCGTCCTCCATGAGAATTTTATGTGTGCAAAAGTGAGGATCAATTCCGCGAATATCGGAGATTTTCCATGCGATAGCTCTTTTATGCTTCTTCAACACGGCGATAAGTCGGGATTTTTCTTCTTCTTTCAGGTCCTTTGCGATGATGACCGGTAACTTCTTGTTGTCTTTAAGGAAAACGTACTCAAGATGAGGAGGTAGGTCCTTAAGCTCAAGAGTGGGAGGATCCTCAATAGATGGTGAAACTAACAATGGATCATCATTAGTCACCTCTTTAGGAGAAGGAGGAGAAAACGGGTCTTCATTGAGAAGTCTCTCAATAGTACGAATGTCTTCATCCCAATCGGTGGACGAATTATCATACTTAATATCGAGAGGACCCAAGCTAGCTTCGAAATCATCCAAGTCACGTTCTCCAAAAGGAGTCAATGTCGGAGCAATTGAGGCAACGGTCTCAACATTGGGTAGAGAAGAAAGAGTACTTTTGCAAGCATCATGAAAATGTTCTTCACAAGCCTCATCGAGAACATCAATAGCATTAACACTCTCATATGAATAAGGTTTCTTAGAAATCTTACCCATGTTGAAGACAATTTTATCGTCACCAACTCTCATGATTATTTCGCCCACGGCTACATCAATGAGAGTGCGACCGGTCCTCAGGAATGGACGTCCAACGATTAATGGAACACGGGGGTCCATCTCGTAGTCAACGACGACAAAATCCGCCGGGAAGGTGAATTTGTCAACGCCAACGAAAACGTCTTCGGCTATTCGAACTGGATAAGCAACCGTACGGTTAGCTAATTCCAAGGTCATTTTGGTGGGGACTAGCTCGGGGAGAGATAATTGCTTCCAAACACTTAAAGGCATTAGGTTTATACTGGCACCTAGATCGGCTAGGGCCATGCAATTCTCTACTCCTGGGAAGTTGCAAGGAATCAAGAAGCGACCCGGATCACCAAGTTTGGTGGGCAATTTCCTTAAGAGCACTGCGGAGCAGTTCTCAGTAAGTTGGGTCTGAGCAATTTCAAGAAGCTTCTCCTTGTCACTTAGAAGATCTTTAAACATCTTAGCGTATTTAGGCATGTGATCGAGAGCCTCGGCAAAGGAGATGTTAAAATTCAATTGTTTAAACATTTTTAGAAAGTTTGAAACTTGAATATCGTCCTTGCTCTTTTGCTTCTCTTTCCTCAACCTTGAAGGATAAGGTATATTGGATGAAGAAGAAGGCTTCGGGGGAGTAGGATCACTCACAACCACGGGTGGTGGGGAAATGGGGGTAGAAGGCAAAGGAGGTGAGGAAAGTTGCTCTTTTTCCTTGTTCACAATCACGGGTGGTGGGGAAATGGGGGTAGAAGGCAAAGGAGGTGAGGAAAGTTGCTCTTTTTCCTTGTTCACAATCACGGGTGGAGGTGTAGGAAGCTCGGGTTCCGTATAACCTTTTCCACTACGAGTGGTGATTGCTTTCATCTCCCCTCTTGGATTCGCAACGGTGTTACTCGGAAGAGTACCCGAAGAAGAGGGTTGATTACCTTGGATGAGAGAACCGATCATATCACGTATGTTAAGCGCTTGAGTGCTGAAAGAGTCTCTGATGTCTGCACGAATTTCATTGCTTTGTTTTGCCATGTCATTCCTTAGCTCGGCTCGAATATCGTTCCCTTGTTTCGCCATTTCTCCCTTCAAGTTGACGACTTGACTCTGAAGATTCGTCACCATCTCTCGATTAGTCTGCATGAACGTCTCGACGTCTTGATTCAATGCCATCGGTGATTGAGAGGTGGAGCTTGGTAAGCTTGAGAATTTCCTTGAGTTGGGTATGGGTTTCTTTGGGATTGATATTGATTGTTAGCACGAGGTTGGGATTGGTTGATTCGGTTATAGCTTTGTTGTTGGTTTTGGTTTGGAGGAGGGAAACCGGGTGGAGCAAGATAGTTAGTTGAACGATAACTAAGCAAGCTACGGTCTCCTTGAGGGCGAGCTTGATAGCCTCCTGTTGGATAAGTACCGTATGCTGCGTTAACGTTTTCAGAAAAATTGCCTTGGGTAGAAGGACAATCATTCTAAGAATGAGGACCACCACATGTGTCACAAGAAATAGCAACGGCTTTAGCTTGTTGAAAGTGGTTTGTGGCCATGGTCATGAAATTTTTGTTCATCTCAGCGAGTTGTCGAGAAATTTCAGTCATCTCGGGATTGGAAGTAGTAGAAGAAACATTGACTCTCGGGTTAGATCTTGAGGATGCGGATGAATCCTAATTCTTGTGATTAGTAGTCATGTTTTCAATCAACTCTCTACACTCCTCCGGTCGCCTTTTCATAAAAGTACCACCGGCGGCATTGATCGTGTCACGATCACGAAAAGTGAGACCATTGTAGAAAGTATCAATGAGAGTAACGGGGAGCATGTTGTGATTTGGACAGCGGTCGATCAAATCATTGTATCGTTCCCAAGCATCAAAGAGCGATTCATCATTGTCTTGCATGAATCCACTAATTTGGTTACGAAGGCTTGTGACCATAGATGGTGGGAAGTAGCGCGACAAAAAGCGTTGAGTCATGTCATTCCAAGTATGAATAGAATTCTTTGGGAGACGGTCAAACCATTTTTCGGCATGGTGAGAAAGCGAGTGGGGAAAGAGTTGAAGGCGAAGGTCATCCATAGAAACGCCAGGGGACTTCATGCTTTGGGTGATGGTAATGAATTTGTCGAGGTGTTTGTTGGCATCATCATCCGGAATTCCACGAAATGGGTTAGTTTGCACTTGTTGGATCATGTGATGCTTCAACGAAAACTCCTGAGCCGTGACATGCATCGGCGCAATCGGGCCTCCGCGTCCGTTCATGGTGGGTTGACACAATTCCTCCATTGTTCGTAAATCAGGTAGGGGGACATTGTTGTTGTTGTTATTATTATTCAAATTGGGTAGAGGTGGGTTATTATTGTTGTTATTAACACCAGCCATATCTAGATCTTCACGAGTCTCGGGCTCAGAATAGTTCGAAGATCTAGTACGCATACACCTGCAGAAGAAAAATATGCACAGAGAGAATATCTATATAATCTTTTTGGTGCAAAACCTTTGGAAAAGAATTACTTTTAATAATTTTTTAATGTTTTTGTATTTTTGAAGAATTTTATATTTTTTTTTGGGTTTTTGAAAATTTTTAAAGCAATGAAAATAACGTTCAAAGAACGGATCCCAAAATTCAATGCGTCTCTCACTAGAAACCGTTAATCTTAACGAAAAGAGCCGGCAGCGGCGCCATTTAATACATGAGCTTTTACCCCACGTATCAAAATTCGTAATCCCAAGTCTTTTCGAATTGATTACCGGTCTAGAGTGCGACTCAATTGTCTTTTGGTGAACAAGAGAATGGTTTGGTTTTGTTTATCTAATTTTAATTAATAGCAAATAAGTAAGTGTCATTGAGTAAAGTGGAAACTAAAATAACGAGTTAAAAATAAATGCTTGAAAACTTAAAATACTTGAACACTAAATAAAACTAACACTTAGAAACTTTGTAAAAACAAGAAACTAAAACCATCGGAAAGCAAAATGTAACTCTGATCGGAATATGTCGTCGGAAAGTAAGGCAATCGGAATAACAAAAACAACCTTGGTCGGAATATGGATGCAATCGGAATATTAAGGAAGCCACTAATCGGAATGTACAAAAGAGATTCCGGTCGGAATGTTTAGAAACAAACCCAATCGGAATATCCACAATAATCACTCAATCGGAATGTTTAACAAAAAAACCAAATTGGAATATTGATGATAACCTCAGATCGGAATAAGCCAAAACTCCCAATCGGAATAATCCACAAGGCCACCGTCGGAATACTAAACCCTATTCCGATCCTAGGTTATCGGAATATAGATGCTTAAATCGGAAAACAAAAAACCCTTTTCCGATTTGGTGATCGGAAAGAGGGTGTTGGAGCTGGTCGGAATGTAGCGATCGGAAATGGGTTTAGACCCTTTCCGATTTATATGGGATTCCAGAAAAGATAGGTAATAAGCTATTATGAATAAGCTAATACCCAAAACTACCACGAATCAAAAGTGAAATATACTAAATAAGCACAATCAACAACTTATCCAAACTTGATATAATCAAACTTTTAAATCAAATCATAAAAAGATGAACTTTTTAAGAAAACTTTTAAAAGTAAATAAGCTAAAAGAAGCGAATAAGCCAATAAGCACACAAATCATAAAGCTTAATCGAATGATAGCTTATGTAAAGATAAAAAGATTAACTTTTTAAGCACGAAATCATTAAGAACAACACGGATCAAATGAAATTCGCACCAAAATTAATCTAAAAATCAAAGAAAGGTAGAATGAGATGAAAGATTAAAAGCTTAACTAGAACTTGATTAATGAAATCAACAATACACAAATGTTTAATCTTGAAAGATTAAAAGAAAGAAAAGATGAAAACTTAGTGAGAGAAAGTTTAGAACTTTCTCTCTCTAAAACTAGAAAGAAAAGTGAAAAATGAAAAACTTAAACTAAAAACTAACTACCCTCCTAATGTGTATTAGGAGGGTATTTATAGGGAAAAGTGGGAAGGAGTGCATGTGTTGCCTCTTCTTTCTTTCTTTCTTCACGTTTTCTCGACTCGATTTAATTCTTTGTCTTTTCTCGACGTCGTCTCGGGATTTGAACTTGTCTTGTTAATTTTCTTCTTTAATTTAGACTTGAGTTCTTTGACTTCATTAAACTTCCGTCTTTAGACTTTTTCTTCGATAAATCTTCAGAATAGGCCTTGGACTTTCGTTCTTTTTGCACTCTTGATCTTTTGACTACTTTTCCCGTTTTCTTCGATAAAAGCCCGTGAAAGCCCGTGTTTTCTTCCTTTTTCATCTTTTGGTCCTAAAACACAATAAAAACACAAACCACGCATAATTCCGACTTTTACGACATAAATCACACGTTTTGGTCTTGTTATTATTGGAAATAAGTGGTAAAAGGATAAGTGTTTTCACACTTATTAAAGCCCATCCTAGGAATGTTATTTCTGTTTTGAATAAAAAGAATCATGTAGCTAAACATAAAGGCTCTGCGGTTGTGCAGCGTTCTAAGCCTACTGTGAATTCTAATTTGAAATGTTGAAATTGCAATGAATGTATGTTTTCTAGTCGTCATGATTCTTGCCTTATTGACCATGTGAATGAGATGCATGCCCGTAAAAATGGATTAGAATGGAAACCGACTTGGAAAGTGTTAACCCAAGTTAGTTGGTTGTGGCGCCCCACTGGTAAACTCACTATAGTAGGAAATGCGTGCCCTTTAACTAGGATCACTCCCACTACAGCGAAGAAAGCGTGCCCTTTAACTAGGAGTACCAAGGCTACCAAAACACGAGCGTGTCCTTTAACTAGGAACACTGACACTACTGTAGGAACCAAGTGCCCTTTAAATAGGTCTACTCCCACTATAGTGCCCGCGAATAATCCAAAATCTAAGAAAGTTGGAACAGTAACACCTGTTAGTGCTAAAACTCACATTAGAAAACGCAGGAAATCTAAGGGTCACACAAATGTTAGCACTTCTGATAATCTTATATCTGTATCTGCTAACACTCATGAACCATTAGTTTCCAATGCATTGTCTACTGTTGTTATTAAAATCAGGTGGTCCAAATTGTTCTCTGGTATTTGGACTCTGGTTGCTCCAAGCATATGACCGGAGATCGCTCTCAGCTCAGAAATTTCGTCAGCAAGTTTCTTGGTACGGTTAGATTTAGAAATGATCATATTGCAGAGATAATGGGTTACGGTGAATATCATATTGGGAATGTTATAATTTCAAGAGTGTATTACGTGGAAGGTCTCGGTCACAACTTATTTTTTGTGGGACAATTTTGTGATGCAAACCTAGAAGTTTCTTTTCGAGAGCATACCTACTTCATTCGTAATTTGGAAGGGGTTGATTTATTGAAAGGTACTCGAGGGAATAATTCGTATACATTGTCTCTACAAGACATGATGGCCGCTTCTCCCGTATGTCTTCTCTCCAAAGCATCAAAGACTAAGTCATGGTTATGGCATCGACGGTTATCTCATCTTAACTTTGACACTATTAATCATTTGGCGAAAAACGAACTTGTTCGTGGTCTTCCTAAACTTTCATTCCACAAGGATCATTTGTGTTCCGCGTGTACAATGGGGAAAATCACTAAGAAATCATACATACCCAAGACTAAAGACACCAACCAAGAGAAACTTTATCTGTTGCATATGGATCTTTGTGGGCCAATGCGTGTTGAAATTCTTAGTGGTAAAAGGTACATCCTCGTTATTGTGGATGATTACTCTCGGTTTACATGGGTGAAATTTCTTACAACAAAAAATGAGGCACCGAAATTCATCATCGGATTTCTCAAGATGATTCAAGTACGTCTCAACACTACTGTCTGACGCATTCGTACAAATAATAGAACCGAATTTGTGAATCAAATCTTGCGTGATTATTATGAAGAAGTTGGCATATCTCATGAAACATCCGTTGCACGCACTCCACAACAAAACAGTGTCGTTGAAAGGCGACATCGCACACATATGGAAACTGCTCGAACGATGTTAATTTACGCAAAGGCTCCATTGTTTTTATGGGCAGAAGCAGTATCTACAGCAGTGTACACCCAAAACCGGTCATTAATTCTTAAACGCCATGGTAAAACACCTTATGAGCTTCTCCATTGTAAAATACCAGATTTATCATATCTTCATGTATTTGGTTCTCTTTGCTATCCAAATAATGATGGTGACAATTTGGGAAAACTTCAACCAAATGTTGATATTGGTATTTTCATTTGTTACGCACCCGCAAAGAAGGCATACCGAATCTACAACCGTAACTCTCGCAAGATCCTCGAAACTATGAATGTTGATTTTGATGAGCTGACAGCAATGGCTTCTGAGCAAAGCAGCTCTAAACCCGCACTTCATGAAATGGGACCCAGTAACATTAGCTCTGGTCTTGTCCCAAACAACCCCACTTCATCATCATTTATACGACCCACTAGGAATGAATGTGATACGTTGTTTCAACCATTCTTTGATGAATTCTTTACTCCTCCAAGTATTGTTGCTTTAGAACCTGAGGTAATAGCTCCAGTAACCGAAGTTGTCGCTCCAGCAACCGAAGCACAATCTGATACGTCTGCACCTACAATTGGTCAAGATATACCATCAACTAGTAATTCTCAACCAACACCCGAATCAACTACCCATGTCATTCCTATTGATGATGAAGAGGATGATGATGATCACGATTTGGAATTCGCTCAAATACGTGAACTTCCATTCTTTGGTGTACCTATTCCCAACTCTAATCAAGCCGGGTCGTCCACCTCAGAGGAAGCTCCTACTATAGTTTACTCCAATCTACGGATTCATGAACATGACAGCAAGTAGAAAAAGGATCATCCTATAGATTCTATTATTGGTGACCCTAATCGTCTGGTATCCACACGAAGTCAGCTACAAGAAAATGCAATGTTTTTCATTTTGATGCTTTCCTCACTGAAGTTGAACCTAAGACATGGCAAGAAGCTTTTACTCAATCCTGTTGGATAGAAGCTATGCAAGAAGAACTTAATGAATTTATACGTCTTGAAGTATGGGAACTTGTCCCATGCCCGGATCAAGTGCAGTTACTCACTTTGAAACGGGTTGACAAGGTGAAAATCGATGAGTTAGGCGGAATATTGAAAAACAAAGCTCGACTAGTAGCTCGTGTATACAAGTAGTTATTGGGCATCGACTTTATGGAATCCTTTGCACCTGTTGCCCATTTGGAAGCTATTAGACTATTCCTCGCTTATGCAGGCCACATGAATATGATCGTCTATCAGATGGATGTGAAGACGGCATTTCTTAATGGTGAAATCAAGGAAGAGGTCTATGTTCAACAGCCGGATGGTTTTGTGAATCCTAATTATCCTAATCATGTGTACAAGCTTAAGAAGGCTCTCTGTGGGTTGAAGCAAGCTCCACGGGCATGGTATGATCTATTATCACAATTCCTCATTACGCAAGGCTTCGCTAAAGGTAAGGTGGATCCCACGCTGTTCATTCAAAAACGAGGTAAAGATATGATTATGGTACAAATATATGTTGATGATATTATATTTGCAGCCTCGACCCAAACTTTATCCGACGAATTTGGGAAACTCATGTCTTCCAAGTTTAAGATGTCAATGATGGGCAAGGTATCATTCTTCTTAGGTCTTCAGATATCTAAGAGTCCCAGAGGCATCTTTATCAATCAATCCAAGTATGCCCTTGAATCGCTAAAGAACTATAAGATGGAATCTTGCGACCCCGTGGATACTCCAATGGTGGAACGAACTAAGCTTGATGCAGATCCACATGGAGTTGCCGTTGATCCGAAACTTTATCGTGGAATGATCGGTACTCTTCTGTATATCACAGCTAGTCGACCTGATCTTCAGTTTGCCATATGTATGTATGCTCGGTATCAAACTCGACCTATTGAGTTACACTTGGCTACTGTGAAACGGATCTTTCGATATCTTAAAGGAACCATTAATCGGGGACTTTGGTATTCGAAGGACACTTCGATTCCACTTATGGCATATGCTGATGCGGATCACACGGGTTGTCAAGATACAAGGCGTAGCACGAGTGGAACTTTGCAACTACTAGGAGATCGACTAATCACTTGGGCATCGAAAAGGCAGAATAGCGCTGCAAGTTCAAGTACGGAAGTTAAATACATAGCTATGTCTGGTTGCTGTGCTCAAATTCTTTGGATGAGATCGCAATTAACCGAGTATGGTCTAGGTTTCAACAAAATTCCGATGTACTGTGACAACAAGAGTGCAATTGCCTTATGCTGCAACAACGTTCAATTCTCCAGGTCGAAGCACATTGACATTCACTACCACTTCATCAAGGAGCAAGTGGAAAATGGAGTAACAGGGCTTTACTTTGTCCGATCTGAGTATCGATTGGCAGATATTTTCACGAAGGCTTTAGATCGCGCTCGAAGGGAATTTTTGGCTGACAAGCTCGGAATGAGAACTTTCTCGCCTGAGACTCTAAAGGAACTGGCAGATGAAGCGAAAGAATAGTGGTGGTAAACTATTCTCTGTATCCTTGGTGATCATTTGTATATATTGTTTATATTTTTATCCACAAAAGCAAAATATAAAAATATAAAACCATATAAAAACCATAAAAATTGAAAAATCTAGAAAAATCCAAAAATATTTTTACTTTATTTTTCAAAGGCATGTCTTTTGGTACGATAATATTTATGGCCTTAGAAATGTTGATTAATATTGACACGGCGCCATAAGTAGAGTTCGTACAAAAGTTGTAAATATTTCATAAAACATGCCAAAATGGCTTGTAGTTATTTCTGACTGCAACCCGGTTTTCATATTAAAGTCAAGTATTTCTTATGAAAGCTTCGGCTCACAACGGGAATTAATTTTCTCGGGCAAGGTTTACTTTAAAACCATGTAAGGGATCAAGTTTACTTTATAACTTGGTCTAACACAAATCTATGTACGTTTCAATGCATTTATTTGTTAAAACAAGAGAAGTCTTGTTTTTATGAAGCTATCATCTCTACTACCATAGCAATCTACTATTGGTATCTACATACTCGACGATGCGACTACTCAAACGACGACTACAACTCTTTCAATAGAACACGGGTCAACAATTGAGGGGGAGCAATTGTCAAGCATTCAGAATCTTCGATGCTGAAAGTGCCAAGTTCACTAATTGGTGTCAAGACAACCATACCAATCGTACACGTGGTGACAAGAGATAACTTCAGACGTGACGAGGCGACCAACATATGCTGGCAAGAACCATTTGATCTTATCATATGATGTTCTTATCAATCAGGTCCAACCTTGTCAATTTGTTTCTAATATGGTGAATATGTGATCATGTTACAAATCGATATCATATCTCATACATTTGGTATCATGAAGATAAAACGGACTTGCATTTTTCTTCCCAAAACCTTTGTTAAAACTTCATTAAATAAATTGATATTAAAAACATCGATTAGGTTAATATTTTTAATATGGGGGAGAAAATGTGATTTAATATGGGAAATTATCACAAATGGTTTGACTTAACGTGATGGCTCATCCCGACATGTGCAAAATGTTTTCGAATATCGTGGCATATGTTAAGGGGGAGCAAAACGGATTTGCATATCAAAATGGATTTTCATGGTGACATATACTTACCCAAAACCCATTTATTTCACGACGATAAAGATTGTGGTGACATAAGGATGGTAGGATAGGTTAAGTCCAATGATTCTTCCAAAACCGGAGGAATCTTCCCAAGGACATTCCACAGCTAGAAATAGTAGTCCTTAGGAAAGATGGAGAAATATTGTGAACATAGCTGAATGCCGACCAAGTACTTAAGTTAGCACTGGAACAATCACAACAAGGTGCTAGTTATGACGTATTGGTAAGCATTGAAGGGGTTGAAGAATGAAAAACAATTGTAAAGATAAAGGGTGTAAAGAAAGAAGCCCTCCTTACAACCTTAAGCTGAAACCGGGTCAACACATATGCTATTGAGATCATTTTAATGATGCTCGATATTGAAGATAGACATCATGGACCCAGTGATGCAATGCACAACCCATCCCAGCTAACTCAGATATCTCTCAAAAGGTATTTGTTTTAATCACACGGAGACAACACATTATCTATTGATTTATTCACTCCGAATAAAGTGGTATTACAAAGGTGGCACTCCTCTCCAGCCTCCGATCACTAAAATCCAAAATGCACGATCGAGTCTAGAGCCATTTGAGATCATCAAATATCTCATTAGGACACACTTTCATAATTCCTTGCTTCTTCACACACTATAAAAAGTAAGAAAGATATTAAGAGTCCTACGCAAAATCTTCATGATCTTGCCTGAACATCCGAGTAATACGAAAGTATTTACAATGAAGATGGAAATCCTTCTTGAGCGAATATCAAAAAGCTCATGGTAGGTGACTTGTGCGATTCTTTATGAATCAAACTTGTGATAACTGGAAAGCAACAGTGGTTTAATTCTTAACTGAACTTAAACACGTTCCAGGCCTCTACGCAATATCTTAGTGATCTTTCCAGAACACTCAGAGTGATACCTTAGTGTTCACAGTGATGAGTGGAAATCCTTCTAGTGTTAACCTCAAACAGCACTTGGTAGGTAACTTGCAAGATTCAATATGAATCAAGCTCGTGACAACTGGAAAGCAACGATGGTGCGATTCTTTAATGAATCAAACTTGTTCCAGGAATCAGAATTGATGGATTCAATCATGCGGATAATTGTATCCAAATGATTCACTCTTTACGTTCGCAGTCAGCTTTGGACCGTCGAGTAAAGAGAACTGGTTTACCCGCGAAATCTTGTCAAAGATATTTTTAATTAAATCTACCTGCCACAAGTACGATATTTTATATCGTCCACCGGTCTTCACCGACCGGAGGTAAAATGCTACCAAATTAGAATGAAATTTTCAAAGCCATTTCGTTCGTGTCTACTTATGTTGCGACATTTGAAGTCAGCGGCGTTGCGGAATCCGAGAAGAAGTCGTCCCCGAATGCTTATACTTTTCGCACTTAATACTTCAACAAATTCAAGAAAGCCTAAAAGTTAAGTCTTCCTTAGTATCAAACTCTGAAGCTTTCAAGAATTATAAAGGTATAAGTATGTGGGACATGATGTCACGAGGAGGCGAAGATCACAAGTGATGGATGCACAAGATCAAGGCAAGAGATTAATGCTAAAGATTGATATCAAGATCACATCAGAATGTTTACCAGAAAAGAAAAAGAAAAGAAAGACGAAGACTACGAGCTCAAGACAAGCATAGTATGCTAGGTTTGTTTTATTATTGTAACTAGGGTAACACCCTTGTTTGGAGTGACCTCCCTTAGGGGGAGATTGTTGGAAATACGTTTTTACGTATTTAGGAAGATTCGGTCACTCCGACAATATATTAAGTAGTAGCTCGTAGTCTATATATCTTTATTAAACAAACAAGGCCAAGCGTAGCCTACAACATGTGTAGGTCGGCCCAATATTGTAAGCCCAAGCCCATCACAAGGCTTGGGTATATAAACCCTCTCCTTTAATGGAGAGGGTGGTGATTTCATTTTAATTTACACATAGTTCTTAAACATTCTCTCTCTAGAAGTGTGAAATCATCTATCTTTCTCTCTCTAAAACATAAGCAAGATTTACATATCCTACAGAGGGGGTAACACATCATAGTACAAGAAACAATGAATTGCAGTTGACACAAAGTTGACGTAATAAAAACATGTACGTTACATCATAAAAGTTCAGAGTTTTAAACATAGGTCCCAGAGTTTTAGAAGCGGAAAATTATATTATTTCGTCTCGATTTATAACATAAAGTTGCCCAAAAGATAGAATAACTCCTGACAGTTTTTACTAAAAACAGTGTTATAATAGTATCACAGAAATCTCTAAGCTACGATAATCCTGCGGGCTCCCATCCAAGCAAAGCTAAGTAATAATACCTGAGATTAAACATGTAAAATCGTCAACACAAAGTTGAGTGATATTCATAGGTTTAGCAATAAGGATGTGGAACACAAACATTCATTTGTAAACAAGAAATAGGGGAAAATGGTTACGTACGATAACCATAGTCCGAAACATTATTATTGTTGTTTAGTTCATGAACCGAAGCTTAACTCAGTGTAAGTTCCTCTAGTGAGTATTCAGCCTAAATACTCAAGTAATAAAAAAATGTACGTGCATCAAGGTAATCGGGACGGGGATTGTCAATCCCGATGGATCCACCCACAACATTCGCGCTTGGTAGCAGGATTAATTAACGGTTCATGATCAATGAGAGGCAACTTAAGGCTAAAGACTAAAAGCAATAATATCAATGAAAATCTGTTGGAAATTCTCAAGTTCTGGAAAGCATACAATTTATGGATAACATACAAATTCTGGATAGCATACAAGTTGAGGATAGCACACAATTTTTAAATTGTTGTGTTCCACCATGTAAAATCTCACCCCGCGTTTAAAAACCATGTACAACTAAAAGGGGCTATGAAATCACCTTAGCCACGAGGTAAGTCAATCACGGTACTCAACAACTAAGTAGAAACAGAGACAATCACCGACGATATGGAAGCCCGGGAAACACGAAAACCGCAACCTATCACAATAAGGCGCGCGTTAAGACTCGAAATAAAATATCGATATATACCAAGTATAATAAGTCTCAAATGTTTTCAAAGTATTCATATTTCAAAACTATTGACTCGAACCAAATGAATTCATACTAACCCATTTTCCAACACTACACGTTAAAACACTTGTATACTTGAAACTGACCCGTCATTCGACGCCAAGTCAACACAAGTCAAACTATTCCTTTACCTTAATCAGGCCAGTAGCTAAGTTATTTATATAATGACTAAGCACTTGAGTAAGTCACCATGTCCAATAGTGAATACTCAAACTCACACAACACAAACATTGAACTATATGTCCAAAATTAAAATCAGCAAGTACACCCCGAATGTACACACCGATCTACCCTATCTAGACTTGTCCGATTTAGATGAAATTTGGTCTCAAGGTCACTTATAACCTGTATAATACCTCACCAAAGTTTTGAGCCAAAGTTCACACTTTAAAATCCATCAGCTCGACAATATACTCGATCCAAAACTTTGGGACAGAATGTGCACTAGTTTTATAAAACCGCTTAGACCACTTTAAAAGTACTAACTCGACAATCCGTCTTTTAAAACCACTACTAGACTCATCAAACTAAGTTTATAAACTTTGAAAACCAGTAGTTAAATTTATCTAACCAAGCATAAAGTCCCCGAGAGTCGACCCAAAATCAGCCACAATTTCGAATTGTGCCGACTTGCGTCTCCCGGTAAACGAATACTAAAACTAGCATAACTTTTGACTCATAAAGAATTAGAAGCTCTATCTTATACCAAAACGAGCGTCTTGGAAAACTCTACAACAATATTAAATAATCTCAGTCTATCTCAGACCTTAAATACACGAAAAATCTGTTATAGACCTGCTATCCTAAAATACCCTTTTAGAAAACATGACAAATCAATTTTCTAACCAAAACCACTCATTCCTATACCTATAGAATCACTATACCATCATTCCCATCAACCAAACACTCCTAAAAACACTTGCATGCATCAAAAACAAGAATCAAAAACAAAAAATGTAGACTTTTTAGGATCAAAAAGTGATGATCATACCAAGATCATCACATGCATGATGATTAAAACATTATCAAACCATAAAATCATAAGTTTATGAAAACATGATGCATGTGCTAGATTCTTGTATCAAAAGAATCACCATAAGATTTGTAACAAGGGACTTTGATTATATTTTGATAAAACAAAGTAAATGTTGATGATCATGGTGATTTTGAGGATGAGAGGGTGGCGGAAATTAAAGAAGAAAAGGGGAGGGAGATAAAGTTAATGTGTGTATTTTTTTTTTTGTAAATGAAGGTTTGTTGTAAGAAAAATCAATTTATAGAGTGGAGTGAGGGCTAGATTTGTCAAGTTTTGAAACTTGTGGACTTAAAAACAATTAAATAGTTTATAGGGTAGAAAATGACCGTTGGTAAATATTGAAAATATTTAAGGGGCTCGGGTTTCGTAAAAATACTTTTCAAAAGTTACAATGCATCATAAAAATGATTATATGATTTCCCGACACGACTTAATACGAAATTAAAACGATATCATCGAAAATATTAATTATCGGAACAATCGACAATAAAATGTAAAATTTTAGGCATCCGTCGGTATCGCGATCATTAGGAATTCTCTTTGTAAAACGCTCGCGGGTGACTTTATATCAAAAAACTTTGATTTAAATAAATATGGAAAAATCAATTAAGAATTTTATAATTCCCGATAAAGTATTTATCAATGATCCGAAAATACTTGGAAAGTATAATTTATTGAAATTATTATGATCTTAGTATTTACATATAAAATACAAGAAAACGAAATACGTTGGAAAATTCAGAAACACGAATAAAAAGAATAAAATAATGCTGGGAAAGTTACGGGTTCTCACATAAACCTTGGTCCATCAAATGCTTTAGTCAACAAAGAAGTAACATTATCATCCGTATGTACCTTGAGAACCTGTATCAGCTTCTTTTCATTTGCATCCCGTATAAAATGGTGCCGAATCTCTGTATGCTTGGTTCTTTGATGAAAGACAGGATTCTTCACAAAGCAGATAGTGCTTTGGTTGTCAATAAATATTTTGGTATTCATAAAGTTGAACCCATAGTCTAACATTTGATTTTGTATCCACAAGACTTGTCCACAACAACTAGCAGTAACTACATATTTAGCTTTAGTCGAGGAAGTAGCTACTATTGTTTCTTACATTGCAATGAGATGAGCATGCGTTCCAAAAACTGACAACCACCAGTAGTTGACCTTCTATCATTATTAGCTCCTTCATAGTCACTATCAATATTGGCTCAAGTACAAAAGGGGATTCCCTTGGATACCATAATCCTAGCTTGGGTTGTGCTTTAAGATACTTAAAAAATTTCTTGACAGCATTCAAATTGGAGACGGTAGGTGCCACTTGATGTTTAGAACAAGCACTAACAGCAAACATAATGTCTGAGCGAGATGCAGTCAAATACACGAGTGAGCCGATCGTAGACCTATACAAGTGAACATTAACAGGAGCATCTGGCTCATTCTTGAATTTGACCTTTGTTACCTCATAAGGTGTTGTTGCTGGTCTAAGAGGTTCTACATCAAAGTTTTGAATAATGTCATGAACATATTTATCTTGACTAATGAAGATACCATCCTGCTGCTGCTTGACTTGAAGTCCTAGGAAAAATGTTAGTTCTCCCATTGCATGCATCTGAAACTCACCTTTCATCAACTGTTAAAACTCATCACACCATCCCTTCTTGGTAGAACCAAAGATAATATCATCTACATACACCTGGACAAGGATGATATCTTTGGCATTCTTCTTAAGAAACAGTGTTTTCTCAATGGTGCCTCTTCTGTAGCCATGCTGCAACACGAAAGTAGAAAGACGCTCATACCAGGCTCTAGGAGCTTGATGAAGACCATAAAGGGATTTGACAACCTTGTAGACCTTCTTAGGGTGAAGAGGATCCACAAAGCCCTTAGGTTGAGTGACATATACTTCTTCTTCAATATTTCCATATAGAAATGCACTTTTGACATCCATTTGAAACATTGTAAAGCCTATATAATAAGCAAAAGCAAAATAGTCGTATGGCCTCAATTCATGCAACAGGAGCAAAAACTTCATCATAATCAATTCCTTCAAGTTGAGTGTGACCTTGTGCTACTAGTCTTGCTTTATTCCTTACCACAATACCCCTAGCATCTTTCTTGTTTTTGAGAATCCATTTGGTACCAATTGTTGTCTTTCCATCTGGAAAATCAACTAGGATCCATACATTCTGAAACAAGAATTGTTGCATTTCCTCGTGCATAGCTTCTACCCAACTTTGATCCTCAAGAGCATGTGAGACAGATCTAGGTTCCACCTGTGACAAAAAACAAGCAAACAAACAGTGAAGAAAATCTGTGTGATTATTTCGCTTTTGGTCTTCAATGTAGCTCACAAGAGCATGATGACCAGAAGTAGCTTCCTTATGCATGCTGCGAGTCTTGACAGTAGAACAAGGATCTCCAATAATTTGAGATGTAGGATGCACTTTATGGATCTGCTGAATAGTAGTAGGAGCTACTTCCACTTCTGGTGCCAAGTTATTAGGATCACCAACAACGCCATCATCATTCAAAGCATAGTTGAATGTCTGTTATTGGTTGCTTATGAATATCATCCAACTTAGTAGTAGACTTCTTATTGTATTTTCCTAGGTCAGAAGGACCAGAGAACCTAGTTGTGGAAGTTGGATCACTAAGTAGACTTGCAGAGTGGAACTTGCACCAGGAGTAATATTAGGCTCACTAGGAGTAGCTAGTACAACATAGGGGTGTCCTTCGGTTCGATTCTCGGGTTGTTCGGTTTATTCGGTTAAAATTGTTTTCTGGGTCTACCCAAAAACCGAATTGAACCGAACTAGATTTCAACCGAACCAAACTGAAAACCGAATTTGAATTCCGTTCGGTTCTCTGGTTGACCCGAATTATCTGAATTTTCTAAAAAAAATACATAATTATTTAAATATTTAGTAAAATAAAATTATTTCAAGTATAAAAATTGTTTTTTATATTAGGACTTAATTTTAATAATCATCTTATATATAAATATATATATATAAACATATATATTTGTATAATTTCGGTTTTCGGTTTGGTTTTTTGGTCCGATTGTCAAACCCATATCCAACGCGAAAACCAAATTAGTAGTTCGGTTCAGTTATGACCCATAACCCGAATTCTATTTTCGGTTCGGTTTTAATTCAGGTTCGATTCTGTTCGGTTTTCGGTTTTTGGTTTTCGTGGGTTAAACCCAAATAATGGACACCCCTAGTACAACAGGAGTATCCATAGGAAACTCAAAGCCTCCCTAGGTGGCTGAAGTAGTAGCATCTTGTTGTTGCTTGAGCAATGTATTAAGATCTTCTTGTAAGTCAGTGATGTCTGGTGAAGTAGCACCAGTAGGAGTAGCAGAGGTGTTTGAGGCGACATATGTAGAATATGATGGGCTAACAAAAACGTCATCATCCTATTCTCAGTCCGAAAAGCTTGAAGTAGCACCTGCATTAGAAGAAACAAATTCTTGTGGACCTGTATGTTGGTTAGTTTTGAAGCGAAAATATCCCAATGAGTCGCTGATATAATCAAGATCGAAATACCAATAAGGACCTTTTCCTTGAAGGTTTGTCTTCTCCTCAAAATATCTTAGGTTGATGGTTTCAATGACACACTTGGCGGTAAGATTGTAGACCCTATAGGCTCTAGAGTGAGCTGAATAACCCACAATGAAGCCTTCATCAGTCTTGCCATCAAATTTCCCCAAATAGCCGCTAGTGTTGAGAATAGTGACATGACAGCCAAAAGGTTTCAAATAAGTAATGCTTGGGACTTTGGCTGTGAGTAGCTCATAGGGAGTCTTCTTATGTGGATTGGTAATGGAGACCCTATTCAACACATAACAAGCAGTGTTGATCGCTTTTGTCCAAAACATAGTCGGAAGCTTAAAATCAGCAAGCATGGTTCTTGCTACTTCTATAAGAGTCCTGTTTTTCCTTTCAGCAACACCATTTTGTTGAGGAGACCGGGCAGCACTGTATTCTCTTTTGATACCTTTAGAATTGCAAAGTGCTATGAGTTCTGCATTCTTGAACTCAGTGCCATTGTCACATCGAATACCTTTTACTTTCTTTGATAGTTGATTTTCAATTAAGGCAATGAAGTCTTTGAGTATTGGATAGGTCTCACTTTTAGCAGCCAGAAAGAAAACCCATGAAAATCTTCTATAGCCATCAGTTACCACTAGGAAGTAGTGTTTATGATCAATGCTTCTTATGAAGGTAGGACCAAAGAGATCCATATGAAGTAGCTGCAAAGGTTCAGTTATTAGGCTGAGAGCAGTAATGGCTTTGAAGGATGCTTTATGTTGTTTGCCTTTGCTGCAAGCAAGACAATTGATGTCATTCTTGAAGCTTTTGGGAGGTAACCTAGAGACCAGTTTCATATTTACCAGCTTGTGAATTGTTTTAAAATTAACATGCCCCATCCTTCTATGCCATTTTATGGCTTCATCTTCTGTTGCTTTGGCAACCAAGCAAGTTAGTTGGCCAGTAGGATTTACTTCATTTAACTTGATACTGTATAGATTATGTCTTCTTGGAATTTTGAGTAGTACTTGGGAGTCATCCCGGAAGTTTGAAGTCTTTGGACAACACCAGGAAATCAGTATCCGTAAAGAGGACAAACTGCTTCTTGTCACAAATCCGAGAGAAAGAGATCAAGTTGAAGTGTTGGAGTGCCTCTACATGGTATACCTGCTCAAAGTTAAGGTTAGGAGTTTGAATAGTTCCTTTGCCTGAGATACGCCCTTCATCCCCACCAAAGTATACTTTCCCGCCTTGAAATGGTACAAAATAGTCAAAAGTCCTTTGTTCCCTTTCATGCTCCTAGAACAACCACTATCTACATTTCCAAGAGATGAATCTTGGTATGGATTAATCTACAACAACAGAAAAAT
This sequence comes from Glebionis coronaria, assembly GCA_025667525.1. Taxonomy (NCBI): domain Eukaryota; kingdom Viridiplantae; phylum Streptophyta; class Magnoliopsida; order Asterales; family Asteraceae; genus Glebionis; species Glebionis coronaria. The sequence continues at coordinate 493,623,690 of CM046874.1, forward strand.
ATGTAACATTTAGTGTCTTAAGGGGACCCAAACCATTCCTGGCTTGAGCCTGCCTTGTGGATCATTCTAAGATAGCCATGGTGATTCATGAGATCCACTGTTGTTCTTGTGTTTCCTTTGTATCATTGGGGTTCTATTTTGTGTCCAAGAACAACCTACTGAGGGCTTAACAACAGAACCCAAATTTCCCATCCAAAGTGCATGTGGTCAATAATATTGTAATTCGTAATAGACTTATGAAAATTTTGAAAATAATTACTGGTTGGTTTGTTGGTGGTACTTTGATTGCTTCTCCAAGTAGCAGAAGCTGAAGGAGAGTTCCTCCTAGTAGATTGAAAAGATTGAGCACTTGGGTTTAGCCTTCTAGAGGTGAAACCCACACCAGTAGGAGCAGCTACTGGTGGACCAAAACTACCATAAGAGAGATGGCCAGTAGGCCTTTTATCATAGAAATCACAATCTTTAATCAAATGAAATCTACTACCACAAACAAAGCATGTTTTAACAGGCCTTTTATTCAAATGACATTGTTTGTTACTGCTATTCTTATTACAAACTGTTCTAGGAGAAGCAACATTCCTAGAAGACATAATACTAGAATAAAAAATAATGGAAGTAGATGCAGTAGAAACTCTCTCATCACTCATCCTAGCACTAGAAGCAGCAATGTCATTTGGCTTGGGACTTAAGGGACTAGACTCTTCACTTGAACCACATAGTGCATAGTCACTAGCCTTGTCACTGAAAGTACAAGAGACAAAGTCATTAGTGTTAGTAGAATTCTTAGGAGACTCATGCATCTGTGATTCATCTAAGTCCTTATGAATTGGTATGGGCATAAACGTGCATGTAAGAGGTGGAGGAACAACATGCATTGCTGCAGCTGATTTAAACCTATTGTAGCTAGGTTTTCCCTCCTCCCCTTTTCAGGATCAAAGACACTAGAAAAAGATAAATCAAAAACATCATCTGGTCCTATATAGTTGTCAAAACCTAACCCCCTCTTTGTTCTTCCAGACATACTGCTGTCTATTAGTTTGGAAAGATTCTTGGGTGCTTTTTGCCATTTATCAAACTGTAATAAGGTAGCATCTAATTTAACTTGCATTTCTTGTTTTGATTGAATGCTTTCACCATTAAGTTTTTCAGTATACTTAAGCAAATTAGATGTATTTTCTAAGTCAATACTTAACATCCTAATTCTATCCTCATACTCAAGTTGAGCTTTTTGTAACCACTTCTTTTGCTGTTCTAAAGTTTTGAGTGAACTCTTGTAAGCTTGAACTTCTAAAAGATATTTATCATTTTGAGAATTTAGTTCATTACATTGTGTCATAAGGTCAGAATATTTATCACCACAACCACGAGGACAGTTTTGCACCTGAGGAGAGATTCCCATTAAAGCAAATTCCTTCGCAGCATCTGCCTCGGATATGTGACCAACAATCATAGCAAACACATCAGTATCAGACTCAACTGTTTCCAAAGTTGGAGTCTCATGGTCATTCCAATTAACCATGGTATCAACGGATACTAATGCTTTCTTCTCCTACTGAAGCTCTTGAACCTTGAAGGCTGAATACCTATTCTTCTCCTGGTCATTTCTGCTAGGGAATTATCTAGCAAAATGTCCTTGCTGATGACAGTTGTAGCATTTGACTTTGCTCCTATCAAACCTAGCTCGCTCCTTTGGGTTGTAGCTGAATTTTCAACCAGCCTTCTTTCCAAACTTGTGAACTCAGGGAGTAAGAATAGCCATCTGCCACTTGAGGTCCATCTCATCCAAGTCTAGCTTATCAACCTGTTTGAAGTCATCAAATGCTATTTGTTGTTGTGGTTCAACATCAGCAACAAAGGAATGAAGAACAGTTTCTACCATGCTACTAGTCTTGGCCTTTGAATCAGGAGTAGGAGTATGTTGTGAGGACAAATCATAGCTTGGGGTACTGACATAGAGCATAGGACTGGAGCCCATGGAGCTCGCAAAAACAGAGGTAGCAGGAGTGGAGTAAGATTCACTTGGGTATCCTCTCACATGAGACTCAAAAGTTTTGAGTTTGTAAAATAAATCATCAAATGAGAGATACTCAAGTCCTCCTTTTGCTTTGAGGAAGATGACTACCTGGTTCCATAAATGAGGTAGAGCTCTAAGAAACCTAGCATTCATGTCTTCATTTTTTGGTTTTGACTTTAGTTGATTCAATTGGTTAAGAATCTTTTGAAACCTGTCACATCCTTGATGAAGACCTTTTGATTCAGAGATCTTAAATTCTGAAAATTCATCTCCCAGCATTGATCTTCTCATCTTCTTGGATTCTTCATTCCGTCTAAACCTTGCTTTGATAGCATTCTATATTTCCCTTGCATCATCTAAGTGATAGAAATCACCCATATGATCATCAGGAAGAGACTGAAGCAAAATGGTTTTTGCTTTGATTTCCTTCTAAACAACTATGATTTCTTCATGTGTTTTAGGATCTAGAATGGTGATATTACCATTCTTGTCTCTGCCAGTATTTTTCTTGCCATTACCCTTCTGAACAATCTTCCATAATGCCAGATCAGTGTTGGTGATCCAGCACTCCATCTTCATGGCCCAGCTTTCATACTCTTCTTTCTTTAGGTGTGGGAATTTTCCATTTGTGTTGGAGACAATAGCAACAATTTGCTGTGTTTTTTGTGTTGTGTTGGTGCTTGGTTGTCTTGTTTCAGATGAACTAGAAGCATACATGTTTTAGGGATTGTAAAAATTTTTAGAAAGAAAAATGGTTCTTCTTGTACAAAGACTCTCCCAGGATCTGATACCATTTGTTGGGTCCTTTAGTTGTAGATCTTTCAGCATGTTAAGGATGGTGAACGACTTATGTAATCACAAGTCTATTCACAGAGAGACTCTAATGAAAAAAAAGTATTAGTGCGGAATACAAGCACTAAGAACAAGAAGAAACAATTTAACTAAATAAATAACTTGATCCTTTCTAAGGATTTCTACTATTATTAATATGAAAATGAAACTGGTGAAAGGTGTGTCTAACCCTTCTGCCAATAGGTTCCTTTTATACTACAAGAAAACCCTAAACTACATTAAACACAAAACGTGTAACAAATGATATGCACATTGATGAGACTGCAATTATACATAGTCTCATCGTCAAAATTGGGCTTAAAACGCTTAAAATATTATCAAAATACCCCTATATATGCCTGTGTTTGTTCATTGTGTATTTTAGGTACGGATATCGTGCAATCAACAAATGATCACAAGAATGAAGCAATAACGAACACGGGAAATGAAGTCGCACAAAGAACCAGGCCCAAGTCATGGATTTTTCAAAAAGACCCTTGAAGTTTGAAGACTTGTCAAGTTTAGTCCCCCAAGTTTTGAAGAATGACACTTTATACCCCTCGTAATATCAAAAAGTACTTTGGGGTCCCTAAAGTTTGAAGAAATACCAAGAATAGTCCTCCAAATTTGAAGAATACAAAACTTAAGCCCTTAAATCAAACAATGTTAACATAAGGACTTGTGATGTAATTGACTAAGGACGGATGGTGAAATTGACCAAGGACTTGGATTGCAAAAGTTGTTAAAGGAGAAAGATAACAGAGGGACCATTTCTGCCTAAACCTTAAACTCTTTAACAAAAAATCCCATTTAACTTAACCCCACCAGACAACCTTAACCCACCCTCCAATCCCCACACGCCACCTCATCACCCACTCACCCCTCCACCAATCACATCCCCTCCCTTCTCCATGTCAGTTCCCACCCACACCCCCACTAATATTTTATTTAATCAGTTTTTTAAACGGTTTTATAAAATTAAAAAGTGTGGGAAACATTCCCTGTTCATCCCCCACCCCTAATCACCCCTAATTATCTATCATAAACCCTAATCTTGATTAGGTTTAATTCAAAGGGGTTTTGTGTCCACTTTTCCAGAACTGTAATTACCCATCCCCTAAATCAAACCCACAACCCAGATTCCTTTCACAACACACCCATGTGACTATGGGGACCTCCCCTACACCCGTCCTTGTCCACTCTTCCCCAAAACCCGACCAAAATCAACAGTTAAGGTTGAAACTTGTTGGCTAAGGAGTTTTTAAACGTCCCAGATCATCATAAACAACTGGCAATCACATGGGGCAAATTGACCAAGAATCAAGACAAATTTTAGGGGCATTTTTGGATTTCTCCAAATTAGGGTTTAGTTTTTTATATATTTTATTAATGTATACTAGAATGTTCTTCTAAGTAGTATATAATGGGTTTCATGTACCCATTTGTTCTTGTTCCAGATTTTTGTAATATTTTAAATATTAATGAAAATGAATTTTAAGCTTTTACAATAATCTGAGTTCCAATTGTTTTAACTTATTTGTTTAAGTGATATTTCTTGATTGAAAGTATTTTTGGATGAAAAAGTTTTCATTTTTATCAAAAAAAAAGTTTCAAGAAATATGTTTGAAAAACCAATTTTTTTCTTATAAGCTTAAAAAGATAAGCTAGCTTAATCAATAAGCTAGACTTATACTCTTGTAAGCCTTTGATTATCCAAGTCACTCTGCTTGTTTTTTGTCTTAGCAGGATTTACAAATCTTGCATATTGGATGATTGGTGGTTGTTGAAGTCCATCATCATCATTACCTTGCCATACCACAGCTTTCTTCTCCAATCTTTTCAGCTCAAGCCCGAGCTTGATGGAAAAGGCAAAAGCAGCCTTTGTAATGCCTGGATGTAGGGTCACAAGGTAAAAACTTTTTCCTGTTTTCTATACTTGCTTGGATTGTTTTTGTGCTTGTGATGAATTGTAGATTTAGGATGTTAGGATGCAGGTCTAATGCTTGACATTGTTCACTTTTTAGTTTGAAACATGTTAGGGATGATTTGAATGGATTTGGTGCATGTTTGAGTAGAGTTCTTTGTTAAAATTCAAGTTTCAAATTTTAAAGGGGTGTTTGGATCCTGGTTTTAAAATCAATGAACATGATGTATTGGGTTTGAAATCAGTAATGAATCACTCATTTTTGCAGCTTTGTTTATTATCAGCTTAGTAAGTTTGGTTTGGTGAGATTTGGTAGGTTTTGCATGCACAAGTTTTGGTAAAACATAGTTCTAAAATCAGTTAGCTATAGAACTGCCTAAATTTTGTGGTTTTGCCATGTCTATCATTGTGCTTGATAGGTTATAGGTTAGTGTAGGAGTTGAGACTGATTTGGGCTAGCTAAGGAGCAAATTGAGTGAGTTTTGGCCAACCAAAACTCACCCAATTGCACTTTGCATCAGCAAACAAGCAAACAGTCCCCCATTTCCTATACAGTGACTGAAATAGGGTGTGTGTGCTTGATTTTGTTAAGTGGCCTTGTGTTTTTAGCTTTTATTTGACTCCCCACAGCCCAACTGGTTGTGGGGGTGCCTTTGTTTGCCCACAAAACCAAGAAACAAGCAAGATCTAAGCACATAAGTGCCCAGACCCGTTTTTTTGTGAAGACAGTGGGAACTCGGTTCCCACTATTAGTGTTAAAAGTTCCCCCTGCTGAGCTAACAGACAAAAGGGTCACATGTCACTTTCAGTTTTCTAACTTTTTTGTCTTTAGTGGTGAACAATAGGATTTAGATCGTCAAACCAGTTTTGTTATTTTTCTTATTTAATTTGGGATTTTTCTGTTTAGTTAAATTTTTAGTTACTGTTCATTTTCCATTTTTTAGATTTAATAGCATTTTAAATTACTTTTTAAGTTTTTGTTTTTTGTCTTTTAGTGTAAAATTTTAATATTTTACAGTTTTAAAAATTTTCTTATATTTAGAAAAATATTTTAAGACTTTTAGTTCAAAAACATTTTACTGTTCACTTTTTAATTAATTTTTAGATTTTATTTAGTTTAATTAGGGTTTTAATTGTATACTGTTTTGTCTTTTAGTGAAAAATATTTAATTTTTCAAACTTTTTCATTTTTATACTGTTCATTAGTATAATTTAGGATTTTTAAAATTGTCAAATAATTTTTAGCGTTATTTTATTATTTTTAATCGTTATTTTAGTTTAAAAGTAGTTTTTAGAGATTTAAAAATAGAAAAATAGTATTTAAAATTTAAGAAAAATACTTTTTAGTTTTTAAATAATATAAGTGAGTTATTTGTTCAATAAAATAATACTTTGGGCTTTTTCTTAATTATATTTAATTTTTGGGCTTTAATTTGCATTAAAAATTGAATATTTAATTAATAAAAGGTTAAAAAATTTATTTATTGGATTTTTATTCTTATTTATATTATTTTAAATTTAGTTTTCATTTTTAATTTGTTTTTAGTTAAATTTTTTTTAAATTTTCACGTTTTACGTACTTACGTTCGCGTTTTACGTCATTCGTCGTAGTTTAGTTGTAATCGTAGTTCGTCTATGTTTTTCTTTCTTCTCTCATCTAAAAACGACACTACCCTAAACTTTTGATTATATATATTGGCACATTAATCCACACACCTCCTCGAGAACGAACCCGCATTTGTTCGATTTTACGTTTTTCCTAAAATGTAACGCTTAATACTTGCCTCAATTATACGTTGTTTTCCTAAACACGTATTTCTACGACTATCAAAATGGCGCCGCTGTCGGGGAGGTGTTTTTAGTGTGCCATTATTAGTACCGTGTTTATGTGAGTTGTGCTTTTTTGCTTTTCAAATTTTGGGAAGCGTGAATATCGTACATACTCATTTTTGTTATTTTTCTCTATTATATTATAATATCCAAATAAATCGTGTTTAATTTTCCTAAATTAAACACACAACAATCATTTTACTATATTGTAATATTGGTTTTCGTTTTTATTGTGAATATTATTACTATATTGTACTTACGTAGAAAAATAAAAATACAAGTACTCTAAAAGCGTGAAAACGCAACCTTGATTCGGGATTTCATCACTCGATCATTGTATTCGAATACAAAGCAAAAGTAAAAGGCAAAATAGATAAATATTTTCGTGAGGCTTAATTTCAATTAACAAAAACTATAAGGTGGGTATAAGGCGGTTGTATTTCACGACCTAAGGGAAAAAGGCTCTTAAGTGCTTAGCGCCGCCTCGTTTCCCCCGCTTGCTTGTGCGTGTTTTGAGAAAAAGGGCTAATCGAGGGTTTGTCAACCGAAGTATTATCTACATATATATATTTGCTTGTTTTCAAGATTAAACCATCTTGAACGTTTTGGTGTTCCACCAACGTTCTAAAGTCATCGAAGGCGTTCACTTCACGTGATCGTTTTCATTCCGTGAGGCTCCTTTAATCGAGAAAGTCGATTCGAGGAGAGATTTGTAGATTTGAGTCTACGTAATACAACAAAAATCCAAAAAAAATTAAAAACAATCAAAAATCAAAAATATTCTTCTTACCCTTATCCATTAATTCTATTTCTAACCCTCTAGTGTTTAATTCTCGTAACACCGTTCTCGTTGCATCATGTCAAATCATGGTGGATATTATTCGTGCCCATATTGTGGAGGCCCGCCCGATGGTGCCAATTGTTTTTATTGTGAGGTTATTGGAGGTCGAGGGGGTTATATCCATAACCCCGCTCAACGTGATCTTGGTAACAATTTTCAATCTTACGACCAAGGTCACCCATCGTCTTCATTTTATTCATCGTATGATCCGTCTTTTAATTGCAATGATGAGTCTATTCATAATGCCTTTAATGATTTTGTGAGACGAAATGATGGGAAATTAACGATGGTGGAAGAACAAATGACAAGCCTTAAGGAAACTTGTAATAAACGAATGGCAACCCAAAGGGAAACTTTCAAAAATGGAAAACGATTATAACACCCTTATTGAAGAGCAAAAACATTTGTATGATCAAAATCAAGAGATGTGGAAAGGATACGTGGATAACATTAAGGAAAATCATGCTAAAGAGAGAGATAAAATTCTTTTAATGTTCGAGGGCTTAGTGGAAAATTTTAATTCTTTGTCAAATAACACCAATCCTAATTCCGAGGGAGAGGTTAAAGCATTATCGACTCCTAAGACTCGTACTTCTCGTATTGTTCCATATCTCTCGAATTTTAGAGTCGTGCAACCTTCATCGTCTTGCAACAACATAGAGGAAACGAAAAAGTCATCCAACGAAGTTTTGAAAAATGTTTTTGAAAATAAACCAAAGGAAAAACTCGTAGGATACTTGGGAGTATTAAATCTTGTACCTTCTAAACCTAATTTTTCTAATGAGGATGAAATTATTGAGGATTTTCTAAATCAATATACACTTAATTTTGACGAACAAATTCCATTAAATGATTTTAAAGAAGAAAAATGTTACAATGTTTTAAAGGAAATCATTGAACCCTAGTTTTTACAAGATGAACGAAAATTAATTCCGAAGGGACGTGTTAGTAGTTTTGCTAAAATGTTTGAAAACCCACGTTCGATCCCTTCGAAGGACAAAGTTGAAACCGTCAAGGAAAAATCGTCACGAGACGAGCCTTTTACTCCTAATCCCACACCGAGTGAGATTTTGGATTTATCATGTGAGAAGTCCGCCGATGGCCTTGCTCACATAGATACGTTTTTCGATATCGAGGTCGAAACGACAAAGGCAAAATCTTCAATCGAAGAGCCTTCCTTTCCTAGTTTCACGACGGTTGAAGCTAGCGACTCGATTATCGACGATTTTATTGCTCAATCTCTTCCACGTGGAAGAGAGGATGTTTTTGATCCCGATGGCGATTTTTCCGAGATGAAACGTATTCTTGATGATCCGCCTTCTATTTTCGAGTTTGATGAGGACCGTTGCGTTAGCCCGGAGGAGGATGCTTTATTAATCGATTCACGTTTTAAAAATTCAAATCCTCCTTCCGCCTTCAAGATAAATGTGGAAATTTTAAGTGTGCCTAGAATTGTTTTTGAAACACCAAATACTTTCAATTTAATCAACTTGGGTTTTCGTAACAAAGAGTTAAAAAATGAAAAAGGGAATGATTTTAAAAATGATTTGAAATTTTTTTTAAAGTTAACTCCGTCATCACCTCGCTTAATTGAACTTGCTACAAACGCGTCTACTTCTTTTGACGACGTTTTGTGTGGATCTAGTATGGGGGAAGCCCTATTTATTCCCTCACACTTCTCCACCGAGGACGAGATTTTTGACCCCGTTATCACGTTTAAGATAAAATCTTGGTCTTTTACCGAAGTAGTCACTAGAAGGTCCTTCTACACTTACGGTATGAGTTTACCTCGAGTAACTAGATTTTTATGTCCACCAAATGTCCCACCCTTCTCTTCTCATTCTATTTTCTTGTGTCCCTTTGGGACGTTGTTACTTGAAATCGTGTTGTTTCGTTTATCATCCGAAAACGAAGACACGATCTTTGATCCCGGTATAGAGGTTTTGCCTTTATTCACGGTTGCTTTTGGGCCTTGATTACATGTAAGTCCCACCAAAAATGACCGAACCAAGGATATCCCTAAATGATCACATTTATGGGGAACCGAGTCGAGCTTTTGACTCGGTTATCAAAAACAAGGTGCCTCGTGGGGGAAACCCATGCTTATCCATGTACATATTATTGCTTTCTAATTAGTTTAATGTGATGAGATTTGTGCCCTTCCAACCTTTGTTCCGTGGTTGTTCGTGATTGTGATTCATTAGGTACATCGACATCATTGAAGCCTCTCGTGTTCGTAGCACTCGAGCTTTGATAGTTGCCTTTGGAGATTCCGATATCCGATGATATCCTTTTATGTTCTAACGATTATCTTATTAGCATAATTCATAAACGGCTTTTAGGTTATTCGTTTTACCCTTTTCATTAGTGTTTAAGACACGAATTTAGGTTTTCCGATGGTGAGAATAAGAGTAATTTTTTACTCGACCGTGCGTGTTGAGCACTTAGCTTCGATTCCTTAACTTTTTAGGCTAAGTCTCTTAAATGAGGACGAGAAATGATAGAGTTATTTATAAGTCTCGTAATCGTCACGATCTCATGTGTAGTAATTATTAGCTTATTCTCCCTACGCTTTTGCATAATAAATTGTTAATAAATATTAATTTAGCGGTTTAGTCACTATTGTTGGTTTCTAGTTTGTTCTAGTAGCTTCCATGTAATTAAATTGGGAAAACATTAAGGTATCTCCAGCGTCACGGTTTTGAAGTATTGGCACCCGAATAATCGAAAGCTTCACCTAATAATAAGATTTCAAGTGCTCACCTAAATTAAGCAAAAATTTGAAGCTCACAATGCCGAAAAATCTATGCCCAAATTGAAAGTGAATCAAGCCTTAATTTTCGAAGCTTTAAAGATCCAAAATTCGCTTTAGCGTGAGGATATACGTCTTTGGCTAATAAAACAACCGATGAGGCGGATAATAAAAGGCAAGGCAAGACCGAAGTCATAATAAAAGCTTCATGGCGAAGTTGAATAAAAGATGGAGGTAAACCAAAGATAATAAGGCCCTTCCGTTAGGGGGCGTATAAAATTCTTGGTAATAAGTCTCATGTTCAAAACCGTTATAAAACCGTGTTTATCGATCCTTCTGGTTGACTTAATTTTTTGACATCGTTGTCTATTAGGGTGAATTATTAATTTAATGATTTTGGTTACACCGTTAAGACTCTATTTTTAGACTTAATCTCTATTCACGCATAAGTCAATGATGTATCCTCGTGATCATTAAGACAAAATAAAATATAAGAGATACCAAGTAGGAATAAGGGAGTTTAGGTTCGTAATTAACACTCATGAGAAGTGATCGTGTTGCTAACTTATAATAACAATGATATCGTTGCACGCTTAGCATGGAACTGGGTGAAATCGAGGACGATGAAATTATTTCTAAAGAAGCATTCACGTGTTCTTGTTCTATGATCCTAAAAGTCACGTTCTCGTGATGAAAACATTACATTATGTCTAAAACACGTGTAGTAGTTTATTAAAGTTTATGTCTTCAATAAATGTCATCATAAAATGAATTTTGGAAGTGTTTATGATACTTAACCCCACCAGACAACCTTAACCCACCCTTCAATCCTCACACGCCACCTCATCACCCACTCACCCCTCCACCAATCACATCCCCTCCCTTCTCCACGTCAGTTCCCACCCACACCCCCACTAATATTTTATTTAATCAGTTTTTTAAACGGTTTTATAAAATTAAAAAGTGTGGGAAACATTCCCTGTTCATCCCCCACCCCTAATCACCCCTAATTATCTATCATAAACCCTAATCTTGATTAGGTTTAATTCAAAGGGGTTTTGTGTCCACTTTTCCAGAACTGTAATTACCCATCCCCTAAATCAAACCCACAACCCAGATTCCCTTCACAACACACCCATGTGACTGTGGGGACCTCCCCTACACCCGTCCTTGTCCACTCTTCCCCAAAACCCGACCAAAATCAACAGCTAAGGTTGAAACTTGTTGGCTAAGGGGTTTTTAAACGTCCCAGATCATCACAAACAACTGGCAATCACATGGGGCAATTTGACCAAGAATCAAGACAAATTTTAGGGGCATTTTCGGATTTCTCCAAATTAGGGTTTAGTTTTTTTATATTTTATTAATGTATACTAGAATGTTCTTCTAAGTAGTATATAATGGGTGTCATGTACCCATTTGTTCTTGTTCCAGATTTTTGTAATATTTTAAATATTAATGAAAATGAATTTTAAGATTTTACAATAATCTGAGTTCCAATTGTTTTAACTTATTTGTTTAAGTGATATTTCTTGATTGAAAGTATTTTTGGATGAAAAAGTTTTCATTTTTATCAAAAAAAAAAGTTTCAAGAAATCTGTTTGAAAAACCAATTTTTACTTATAAGCTTAAAAAGATAAGCTAGCTTAATCAATAAGCTAGACTTATACTCTTGTAAGCCTTTGATTATCCAGGTCACTCTCCTTGTTTTTTGTCTTAGCAGGATTTACAAATCTTGCATATTGGATGATTGGTGGTTGTTGAAGTCCATCATCATCATTACCTTGCCATACCACAGCTTTCTTCTCCAATCTTTTCAGCTCAAGCCCGAGCTTGATGGAAAAGGCAAAAGCAGCCTTTGTGATGCCTGGATGTAGGGTCACAAGGTAAAAACTTTTTCCTGTTTTCTATACTTGCTTGGATTGTTTTTGTGCTTGTGATGAGTTGTAGATTTAGGATGTTAGGATGCAGGTCTAATGCTTGACATTGTTCACTTGTTAGTTTGAAACATGTTAGGGATGATTTGAATGGATTTGGTGCATGTTTGAGTAGAGTTCTTTGTTAAAATTCAAGTTTCAGATTTTAAAGGGGTGTTTGGATCCTGGTTTGAAAATCAATGAACATTATGTATTGGGTTTGAAATCAGTAGTGAATCACTCATTTTGACAGCTTTGTTTATTATCAGCTTAGTAAGTTTGGTTTGGTGAGATTTGGTAGGTTTTACATGCACAAGTTTTGGTAAAACATAGTTCTAAAATCAGTAAGCTATAGAACTGCCTAGATTTTGTGATTTTGCCATGTCAATCATTGTGCTTGATAGGTTATAGGTTAGTGTAGGAGTTGTGACTGATTTGGGCTAGCTAGGGAGCAAATTGAGTGAGTTTTGGCCACCCAAAACTCACCCAATTGCACTTTGCATCAGCAAACGAGCCAACAGTCCCCCATTGCCTATACAGTGATTGAAATAGGGTGTGTGTGCTTGATTTTGTTAAGTGGCCTTGTGTTTTTAGCTTTTATTTGACTCCCCACAACGCAACTGGTTGTGGGGGTGCCTTTGTTTGCCCACAAAACCAAGAAACAAGCAAGATCTAAGCACATAAGTGCCCAGACCCGTTTTTTTGTGAAGACAGTGGGAACTCAGTTCCCACTGTGAGTGTTAAAAGTTCCCCCTGTTGAGCTAACAGAAAAAAGGGTCACATGTCACTTTCAGTTTTCTAACTTTTTTATCTTTAGTGGTGAAAAATAGGATTTAGATCTTCAAACCAGTTTTGTTATTTTTCTTATTTAATTTGTGATTTTTCTGTTTAGTTAAATTTTTAGTTACTGTTCATTTTCCATTTTTTAGATTTAATAGCATTTTAAATTACTTTTTAAGTTTCTGTTTTTTGTCTTTTAGTGTAAAATTTTAATACTTTTTAGTTTTAAAAATTTTATTATATTTAGAAAAATATTTTAAGACTTTTAATTCAAAAACATTTTACTGTTCACTTTTTAATTAATTTTTAGATTTTATTTAGTTTAATTAGGGTTTTAATTGTATACTGTTTTGTCTTTTAGTGAAAAATATTTAATTTTTCAAACTTTTTCATTTTTATACTGTTCATTAGTATAATTTAGGATTTTTAAAATTGTCAAATAATTTTTAGCATTATTTTATTATTTTTAATCATTATTTTAGTTTAAAAATAGTTTTTTAGAGTTTTAAAAATAGAAAAATAGTATTTAAAATTTAGGAAAAATACTTTTTAGTTTTTAAATAATATAAGTGAGTTATTTGTTCAATAAAATAATATTTTGGGCTTTTTCTTAATTATATCTTTAATTAGCATTAAAAATTGAGTATTTAATTAATAAAAGGTTTAAAAATTTATTTATTGGATTTTTATTCTTATTTATATTATTTTAAATTTAGTGATTTTTAATTTGTTTTTAGTTAAATTTTTTTTAAAAATTTTCACGTTTTACGTACTTACGTTCGCGTTTTACGTCATTCGTCGTAGTTTAGTTGTAATCGTAGCTCGTCTTTGTTTTTCTTTCTTTTCTCATCTAAAAACGACACTACCCCAAACTTTTTATTATATATATTGGCACATTAATCCACACACCTCCGCGAGAACAAACCCGCATTTGTTCGGATTTACGTTTTTCCTAAAACGTAACGCTTAATACTTGCCCCAATTATACGTTGTTTTCCTAAACACGTATTTCTACGACTATCACACATCCTTTCATAAGATATCTCATGCATATCCTAATAAACTACTACAAATAATAATGTTTGACTTTCTAACAGACTAGGAGCACGTGTTGCTCCTACTACCACTATGACCAAGAGGAACTACATGCCTCCTTGTCCACCTATTACAAAACACCTATTGCATAGGTCCTAACATGTTAATGCTAAAATTGTCATTATAAATAGTAAGAGAAAGAAAGCTTTAATTATTATGTTTTTCTTAAACTCTATATTCTAGTAGGTGGACAATAAATATGAGACGAAGGAAATACTAGATTAGTGTCACACCTCGCCTAGGCGAAAACACAAGGTGTAACTTCATGAGTATCATCACAACACAATGGTATCACTCTAGATAATAACTAAAATGAAAAGAAATGACAATGACAACAAAGTGGCATAATAATATTTTAGTAAAAGTGAAATGAGTCTTGGATCGAAATGAAGTCCCAATTCAATCCACAGACGACAAGTATCAAACAAATATCTAACATACTTTTGATATTTGTGTAAACACACATCTTATTTATCCATAAAACGGACTTAAAATGTTTAATAATCACGTATATTGGATTGTACATGCTTGTTTTTTTGTTTCATGTGTGTAGGTACAGATATGCAAAAGATCACAAGAAATGGTCAAAAACTAGCAAAGACGAACACGAGGGATGAAAAGTACAAAAGGCCGAGAAGGAAAAGCATTTAACAAATTTTCAATTTTACAAATTCATCAAAATACACAAGTTATCCTTTTCCAAATACCAAAATTACAAAACTCCCCTTTTATATTATCACATTACCCAAGATACCCTTTAATTAATCCCAAATAGCAATATGGGTCCTTGAGGACTTACATAGATAGTCCTTGTGGCTAAGGGATGTTAAACAATTAACTTAGCTATTCTTAAGTTAGTTTAATGAACCACCAACCCAACAAATAAAATGCCCAATCCAAATATCCACCCAGCCCAAGTCTAACAACTAATAGAGGCCAAAGTCAAAGCATGGTCAAACGAGTATATAAACTCGTTAATTCAAATTAATAAAAGGGGAACGAGTTTCTAGCTTAGAACCCTAATTTCTAGGGGGTTTTAATCGTGACAATTAAAGCAACAATTGAGTTAGGGGGAACACATATGGAAGATTCTTAACAGGAGGCTCCATGTAATAAAAGCTCAACGTCACTAATCATTTTAATTGGCCAATCATTTACAGTTCTGACAAAAAATGACACATTGGAATCCAAAGAAACTCATCCCAGAGTAAAATTAACGCTATTTCCTTTGGAATAAAAGCACAAACGGGCAACATAGAGGATTGCCACGCTGGTAATCCGCCTTCACATATTTCTAATCTAAGGGTGTGGAAAGACTCTAATGATTGGATTGTGATCAAGGGTCAAGACTGCATCTAAAGGAGTTTTCTTAGGCGTATCATTCCTCTCCTTCCAGCTATAAATAAAGGATGACCCCCACAAAAATTACTAGTTCCTCTTTTAGTTTAAATTTAGTGTAGTCTAGTTAAAAATTTTGTAATCTTTCTTTTCAAAGCTTGTAATCTATTATAATTCAATAAAAATAATTTTTTGTTTTATAAGCCTTTGTTATTTACATTCTGCAAAATCTCACTTTCACTCTCTTATTGTTTTAGTTCGAGATAGAGAAGATTGTGCGAATGTTCTGTTTTGCAGCCTTTTGGTGTTGAATTCGTGGAGTTTGCAGTGAGATATGTTGCTGATCTATTAATTAATGGAGTCTTCAAGTTTATGAGATCGTTACGAGTAATATAGTTCAGCAAGTAGCTATTCTCCTAAAATGGACTAACCGTCGGATGATTTGGTTAAGCATAAAATTTACGATTTCTGCATACTATTAGCTAAACTCAAATTTGTACAGTTGTAGTTAGAATACTGTTTGCAACGTGTTTGAGTTAGATTGTTAATTGCTCTTTGAATCTTGTGTTTGAGTAGTTAGAGGTTTAGCTCAATTTAGACTAGTTAAATTTCTGTCTATTTCGTTCAAGTTTGTTTGGCAAAGAGAATAATATAGATCATTCATAAAGTTTTGTGTTAAAACTTGCTCTTACAGTTTAGATAAGTCAGTGAGTAATTGAGATGCACATTTTGCTACAGATTTAGCTAGAAAAACGACTGACCAAGTTCTAAGAAAACGCCGCATCAGGCCTTGTGCATCTTACATCATACATAATAGATTCTACAACCGAAGCATAAGGCACCTTTCTCATGTAAGCCTCCTTTTCAGGAGTAGATGCATCCATCTCATGACTTAGATTATGCTTAAATTCCATAGGTTGAAAACCTTTCTTGGAATTATGCATATTATACTTCTTCAATATTTTGTCAATATAAGCATCTTGACTAAGACCAATTAACCGTCTACTCCTATCTCGATAGATTTTGATTCCCAGAATGTATGTAGCATCTCCTAAATCCTTCATAGAAAAACATTTACCAAGATAATCCTTAACTTCCTTAAGTCTTGTAATGTTACTTCCCATGATTAATATGTCATCAACATATAAGATTAGGAATACTACATCACTCCCACTATCTTTACGATAAACACATGGCTCATTACGATTTTGAATAAATCAAAACTTTTTTATTTCTTCATCAAATCGTTTGTGCCATTGTCGTGATGCTTGCTTCAGACCATAAATAGATCTTTGAAGTTTGCACACGCGTTTTGGATACTTAGGATCAACATACCCTTCTAGTTGCTGCATATAGATGTCCTCATCTAAGCGACCATTCAAGAAGGTATTTTTAACATCCATTTGCCATATCTCATAGTGATAGTATGCTGCTATAGCTATGAGAATCCTAATAGCTCTCAAGTCTGCTACAGGAGAAATGTCTCCTCGTAGTCTATGCCGAAAGTTTGTGTAAAACCTTTAGCTACTAAACGAGCTTTATAGGATTGTACTTCACCATCCATGTCAGTTTTCTTCTTGTATATCCACTTATGTTTCACTACTTTAGCATTCGGTGGTTGATCTACAAGAATCCAAACTTTATTAATTCTCATGGATTTCATTTTCTCATCCATTGCAACCATCCACTTATCCTTTTCAGGATCAAGTATGGCAGATTTGTAATTAGCAGGTTCACCAAGATCCCCTACTTCATCATCATCATCCTATATGTTAAGACATTGTATCTATATGACTTTCTTCAAGATCATAATTTCTCCCATTGAATTCTTGATTTACAAGATCACTTTCAAGGAAGTCTCCATACCTAGCAACAATTACTTTGTTCTCAGGTGGATAATAAAAGTAGTAACCCATAGTTTCCTTAGGGCATCCTACAAAGATACATTTCACATATCGTTGTTGGAGTTTATCACCCGAGTCACGTTTCACATACGCCTCACAACCCTAGACCTTTAAATAAAACAAATATGGCTTCTTTCCATGCCATAGTTCATATGGTGTCTTATCAACCTTCTTTGTAGGAACCATATTTAAAATGCGAACAGCAGATTCTAAATCATAGTCCCAAAAGGATAATGGCAAAGTTGTAAGATTAAACATAGATTGTACCATATCTAATAGTGTACGATTTCTCCTTTCGGATACACCATTTTGTTGTGGAGTATAGGGAGAAGTAAGATTCTGAAAAATTCCATTCTCACTTAAATAATCTTTAAACTCTTGACTTAAGTATTCACCACCTCTATCAGAACGAAGAGCTTTAATCTTCTTTCCTAGTTGCAATTCTACTTCTGCTTTAAATACTTTGAATGTTTCAAATACCTCATGTTTATGCTTAAGTAAATAAACATAACCATAACGGCTATAATCATTTGTAAATGTTAAGAAGTAGCTAGCACCTTTCCTTGACACATGTCTAAGTGGTCCACACACATCAGTGTGTATTAAACCAAGTAGGTCCATATCTCTTTCAATATTACTATTAAAAGGTTTGGTCATCTTCTCAGAGATATAAGACTCACATTTATCAAATGATTCATCATTGATATTTTCCAAATGATCCTCACATTAAAGCTTTTGTATGCGAGTCTTCCCGATATGGGCAAGTCTACAATGCCAAAGATAAGAAGAGTTCTTGTCTAACTTTCTCTTTTTATCATGCGAAAAATAAAATTATTATTATACTTGGGTACATTATCATGCATGTAAATATCAAAACACACCATTCACAGCAATTGCATTAAAATAGAAAATACCATCTTTAAAAACAGAAATTCCATTATTATCAATAGTGTGAACAAGATTTAACAAACAAGAAAAGGAAATAACACCCCTAACAATTGAAGGTGCATAATGACAATCATTTAAAATCAGTACTAAACCCGAAGGTAAAACTAAATTAAATGTTCCTATGGCTTCAACCGCTGCTTGTGCGCCACTGCCCACTTGCAGAAATTATTCCCCTTAGGATAACTTCCTTTCCAACTTAAATCCCTGCAGCGTATTACAAATGTTAATAGCGCATCCCGTATCATATACCCAGGAATTTAATTTGTTTGTCAAATTAAATAATTCGATCATAAATAAAGTACTTAAAGCTGCAACGCTCTGCTCAACCTTCTTCTTTATTTCCCGCAACTCATCGAGGTGAAGAGGGCAGTTCTTCTTCTAGTGACCATTTGCCTTGCAATAGTGGCAAGTATCATCCTTTTGGGATTGATTCTTCTTGGAAAAGTTCTTCGGCTTTTGATAATTCGCAACTTACTTGCTCTTATTAGCTTTACCTTTGCCCTTCAACTTATTCGCTTTCCGTTTTGGCTTACTCATTCAACCCTTTTGTATGGTTACTATAGGAGGAGTAGAGTTAGATGCCTTGTCCTTTAACCCTTTTCGTAGTTAATAAGCATTGCATGTAAATCCTTAACTGTCTTCCCCGTGCAATGCATATTATAGTTTCAAACAAAATCATTGAAGTCCTTGTTAAGAGACCTATTGATCAAGTTAATAGCCATATTATGATTATAGGGTTGTCCTAGTGAAATGAGCTATTCAATATGACCCCTCATTTCCATATAATGTGCACTAACAAACTTTTCAGGAGTTTGCTTGCAGCTATGCAAAGCATCTACTAAGTCGTAGATCTCCACAGCTTGAGGCTTCTCGAACATAACCTTGAGTTCATCAAGCATACGCTTAGGCGAAAATAGCTCATACTTCTTTTGAATTAGAGGAGCCATTTTTCCTAACATTAAGCAAGCTACATCCGAATGCTTCTTAATAGTAGGAGCGTGTTCAAGCCTTTAGGCTTCAAAAGCTTCTTCGGCAAGATCCTTCGGATAGGGAGTGGTCAAGATATCAATAGTACCCGCTACTCTCAAGATAATTCTTAGTAAGCGGTACCAATCATTAAAGTTAGTGCCAGTAAGTTCAGGACGATAAAAAAATGTTTTAAAGGCGGAACTTATAGCGTTATTGTCGGGTTGAGCCATTTCTATAAAAATAAGTTCAAATTATTAGTACTTTCGATAAATACATTCAAGAAAATAAAATTTACCCCGATTTATAAACCACAGTATTTTCCTTGAAACTAAAACCTCTATCGACATAAATCCATTACATTAGTTGATCTGCTAGTAATAAACTTATTCAACATAGTAACTTGTCGAACAATTTATTGGCAAACCATTTCCAATTTGTTAGCCCTATATTTTATATAGTCGAACAAGAATGTAATAGGTCATCTTAGTCGTTAAAGTTCTTGTATTGTAACAGGTTAGTCGGGAAAACCGGGCTTGGACTTTAAGCTAACATTGTATAAGTTAGGGGCTCTAAGCCCAAGACAAGCCAAGCCCGGCCCATGGAAACAAACCCACGGCCCATGGAAAGCCCATGTGGTTCGTGGGTATATATACCCTCTTCCATGTGTGGAAGAGGGTGTTAGTTCATTATTTTACACATAGTAAACCTTCCACCATTCTAGTTTATCTCTCTACTTTCTCTTTATAACTTTCTTCTCTTTGTCTCTCTAAATCTACTCTTAATATTGTGTTATGGATTGAAGTGGGATTAACATTTGGTATCAAGAGCCTATAGTGGATAGGTGATTGAAGATTCGTGTTTGTGTTCTTGATTTTCGTGCCTATTTGATCTAAAACATTTGATCCAATTTTTTTTTGTGTTTTTATGGTTTTTTCTTGATACAAATCTTCTACATAGTTGTGGTAGAGAATTGGTATATTTACTTTGGCTAAAAACACAAAAATTTTGGGTGTTTTAATCATTTTTGGCTTAAACTCTCGAATTGGTTGGGTTTTGTCCGACAAAGTGGAAATTTTGATAATGTGGTACTATTGCGTCGGAAAAGTTTAAGGTTTTTAATAGTCCGATTGTGTGGTAAGGGTTTCTACATTCTGGTCAAGTATTCCGATAGCATCTCTGTTGTAATATTCTGATAGTGTTGTAAGGGTTTCTACATTCCGATCAATTATTCCGATCGAATCTCTTTAGTGATATTCCGACTTAATATTGCGATTGATATTAGGATAACACATTTCGATAGTACATTCCGATCAAGTATTCTGATAGCATCTATGTTGTAATATTCCGATAGTGTTGTAAGGGTTTCTACATTCCGATCAAGTATTCCGATCGAATCTCTTTAGTGATATTCCTATTGAATATTGCGATCGATATTCCGATAGCACATTCCGATAGAACATTCTGATAGCACATTCCGATAGAACATTCCGATAGCACATTCCGATAGCACATTCCGATAGAACACTCCGATAGGACATTCCGATAGAAAATTATGATAGAAGTTCTTTGAGGCATTGCGACATAAGTTGTTGTGTTATTACGTTAGATTGGAGGATTTTGTGAAAAATTCCAAAAATACACGTGTGTTTTTGGTCTTGAAGAATTTTTTGGTCCTTCAAGAACAATTTTTAAGGGATTTCAACATTGTTTTCTCTTCAACAACAATCACAACACATCCACTAAGATCCTCATCCATTCACAAGTATTCACCATGTCTAACAACAACATAAACATTGCGACTGCTAATCAAATTCGTTTAGAACAAGGTGGCAACGGTAATCCACCTGTGCTGACAGCCGGTTGCTACGTTCAGAGGAGATCTCGCTTCCTGAGATTTCTAGATGGAAAAGAGAATCGAACCGCTATTCGTCATTGCCTTGAGAATCCACCTCCAGTTTTTGAATTTAGACCCATTACCACACAAGTAGAAGACGGTACTTCATCAACTACACGAGCTATGGAGGATTTCGACACATGTCCTGTTAACTACATACTCACTGGGTTTGATAATGATATCTATTCCACGGTTGATGCATGTCGTAATGCTATGGAAATGTGGAATATAATTCATCGATTGAAGCAAGCTGAGTCGATAAATGTTCAAGATCTCGAGACTAATCTACTTTGGGAGTTTGGAAAATTCACATCCGAAGATGGTGAATCCATTGACTCATATTACTCGAGATTCTACAAAATGATGAACGAGCTTGTCAGAAATCAGTGCACCATCTCCAATCATCATGCCAATGTTCAGTTTCTACTTCAACTGAAACCGGAATGGCAAAGGTTTGTGACTTTGGTCAAACAAAGGGAGGATATCAAGACTATATCCCTAACCACAAACTTTATGATATATTGAAACAACATCAGAATGAAGTGAATAAACTTAGGGCTAAAAAAGCCGAACGATCTACGAACTCTATTGCTTTTGTGGTTGCCACTTCAACAAAACCCGTTCCCCGTCAACAACAACCTACACATTCCTCAAGGTTATCAAGCTTATCCACCAAACCTCTAGCTACTGCTAGAAACAAACGAAAGCAATTATCCCCACTCCACTTCCAAAGTATGACACCGAGTCAGATGGAGACAGTGATGATGAACAAACTTCAAGGGACAAGAAGATTGAAAAACTCATGTCTTTACTCACCACAACTTATAAGAAGATCTACAAACCTACCAACAACAACCTCAGATCATCATCCAATGCTAGATATAAGGAAGTTGATCATGCACCTAGGTATGATCGTGATGCTAGGTATGATAATCAGAGGATGCCAAATTAAGTTGGGGCTAGAGATACTGTAGCCACTCCGGTTGTGCAGCAGACTAGGATTCAATGCTTCAACTGCAAGGGATTTGGGCACATGTCTAGGGAATGTAAGAAGCCAAAACGGGTTAAGGATTCGGGATATCACAAGGAAAAGATGTTGATGTGTAAGAAAGAAGAAGCAGGGATTCCACTCACCGCAGATGAAGTTGACTGGCGTGATGACACTGACGATGAAGCCGATGATCAAGAGTTAGAGGCACATTATGTGTACATGGCAAAGATTCAAGAAGTGATTCCAGAGACTGCTGGCATTTATGGACCTATCTTTGATACTGAGCCAATTGAAAAGGTATCATCAAATGATAACTATAATGTGTTTGCTAATGAACGACGACATCCTGAGCAACCCAAAAGCATCAATGACACATATGTAATGGACACGGAGGATAGTAATATCTCTACGGATTCACAGCATATGTGTAATGATGACCGAAATGCTACTCAGGATACTGACTCGGAAGAGGACCGTGATTTGCTTGCGTCTATTATTGATTCTTTAGAACGTGAAATTTATGAAAACAAAGAGGCTAATAAACGTCTGAAGCAAGCAAACACGTCCTTAGCCGAAGAGATAGACAGTCTTAAAGAGTGTGATTATGTAAAAGAAGCTGATCGACGAGTTGCAATAGCTAATGGTTTGGTATATGAACGTAAGGTGCTCAACGAACAATATTGTTCTGAAGTAACACACGAAATTCATATGTCAAAACAAAAGATATCGGAACTTGAAGAATAACTGCTGCTACATAAACTCCAGATTACTGAGTTAGAGTCGGTTAACAAGGAACAAACTGATCTTTATAAAACTCGTGAAGAAAAGGATATTGAAAAAATTCTTGATTTAGAAAAGAGAGTCAAAACGTTAAACAACATTGTTTACAAAACAGGTCAGTCTATTCAAACTATGAACATGCTCAATAGAAATATCAAAACGAGTTTTGCTAAGCCTGAATATCTCAAGAAAGTTCAAACTCTCAAGCCTTCTCTTTCTGATATCGGTTGTTTTGTTGATAAGCTTGCTCTTATGCTTTCCCCTGACTGCGACGAAATCATTCGTCATCAAGAAGAAAGTCGATCAAACTTAAGTGATTTGATAAACCTTTCGGATTCTAATAATCATATTAAGTTTGTTCCTCAAAAAAAATCTTTCAAAAGAATAAAATACGTATAACAGTGTTCCACCAGCAAGTGATGAACCCCAAAAGAAAGTTTCTTTAAAAAGGAGTTTCAAAAAGCAATCAATTTTGTTAGAAAAGCGAATTTTGGATGAAAAACGTAAATGGGATGAGAAAAGCAAAAGTGTTCAGCAATTTGAGTTTATAAAACAAGGTGTTTTAAATTTGTACAAAGGTGTCGTCGACTATTAAAAAGTTTCTAGGGATACCGTTTGGAATATTAAACCTAACCCACAAGTAGAAGTCGTCATTCAACAATGTATTGTTCCAACCATCGATGATCTTTCAAATAATGTGGAAATTTTTTATAATGCTCTCACTGAGGTAATGACAACTGATTTAAGATATGTCAAATCTCTTGAAGATGAAGTTGATTTTATTCAAACTAAATTAAAGACACAAGAACACCAACTTCTAACGAAATTGATCGACTTTCGAAGGAATATTTTTATGCTGACCATATGAATGCTATACTTGGTGTGTATACCGATCTTGATCAATATTGTCATGTAGCATGTCTAGTGTCAGAAACGGACGAGAAATGTCACAATCTTCAAGTTGAGCTTTCGAAACAAATTCAGTCATATAACAAACTTTCGAAAACTTTTTCCCAACTTGAGAAACACTCCATTTCTCTTGAACTTTCTTTACAAAAAGGTGAAAAATCTCATGATCATAAAAAGTGTCAAGAAATGGCAGCTTCTTTGGTTCGTCAACTAAATGAAGAAGGTTTTGAAATAAATGATTTGAAAGCTCAGCTACAAGAAAGGGACATATCCATCAGTGAGCTACAAAAACTCATTGAGAAAATGAAAAGAAAGTCTGAATTGGGTAAACCATCCGCCGTTCTTCAACCAAATGCGGTTAAATGCCCTAAATCATCTATTTTGGGTAAACCCCCACATACTTTGCCTAAGCTAGGAACTGATAAGAGCACAAATGTGATAGCACATGGAATGTATAAGATGAACACTAGGTCCACTCAAACCGGAACATCGCGGTTACCTCAGAATACTAGGAAAACTAATCAACGTGTGTCTTCTTCTACAGGAGTAACTTCCACTACTAGCGTTAGCGGACCACAACTTAAGAGCACTAGAATTCAAGATAGAGTTATGCCTAACAATAGTCAAGGAAAGAATATGGAAGTAGAAGACCACCGTAGGAATTTTAAATTTTCTAAGAATGAAATGTCTGTAACTGCATGTAATGACAGTTTTAATGTTAAGACTTCGAATGTTGAACTTGTTTGTGTTAAATGTGGAAAATGTGTTCGTACTTTCAATCATGATGCTTGTGCTTTTAATCATAATGGCGTGAATGCTAGAACTAGGAAGCCTATTATTGTGCCCACTAGTACTAGAAAACCTACAAGAACTTTGAACCAATCCACTGCTCAACCACTTAAGAAACTAAGTGCGTTAGAATCCACTACTCTGTGTAAACAAAACATGTTAAACAAGATTTATGAGAACATGAGTAGGACATGTAAACGGGGGTACTCAAGATTTACACCACCTGGATACAAATGGGTCCCTAAGACAACCACTATTCTAATTTGGTCTATGAATGTTAGCTTGCCTTTAGAACCAGTATATAGGCCCACTACTATTTTGGAACCCGTTTCTATCAAGGGCTCCCATTTTTTCAAATGCTACAACGTCTTCTAATTCTTCTTCAACTTGTCGAAATCATTCTATTCATAAAGGACTCCGGGTGCACAAAGAACATGACGGGCAATCTCAAGCTTCTCATTAACTTCGTAGAGAAGTTTCTAGGTACGGTGCGGTTTGGAAATGATCAGTTTGCACCGATACTTGGATATGGCGATTTGGTTCAAGGAAATCTCACTATAAAATGGGTTTATTACGTCGAGGGACTGAATCACAATTTATTCTCGGTTGGTCAATTTTGTGATGCGGATTTTGAAGTGGCTTTTCGGAAATCTACTTACTATGTGAGAGACTACGATGGGAATGACCTTCTTACAGGTTCTCGTGGTTCTGATCTCTACACAGTAACTCTTCAAGACACATCTTCAACAAATCTAATTTTCTTAATGGCTAAAGCTTCATCATCCCAAGCATGGTTATGGCATCAACGATTGTCACATCTCAACTTTGACACCATCAACTTGCTTTCAAAGAATGATATTGTGACCGGTCTTCCTAAGTTAAAATTCGTCAAAGACCATCTTTGTTCTTCTTGTGAGTTGGGGAAAGCAAAACGAAAGTCGTTCAAAACGAAGACTACCCCAAGCTCAAAAGGACGATTGGAACTTCTACACATGGATTTATGTGGTCCCATGCGTGTAGAGAGTATTAACGGAAAAAAGTATATTCTCGTGATTGTTGATGATTACTCTAGATACACATGGACTTTCTTCTTAAGGTCCAAAGATGAAACACTGGAGGTTCTCAAAAACTTTCTCAAGATGATACAACGCAATCTTCAAGCTCAAATCTTAACTGTAAGAATGGATATGGGTACTGAATTTTTGAACAAGACTTTGCAATCTTACTTTAAGAAGAAGGCATCGAACATCAAACGTCTATTGCTCGAACTCCTGAACAAAACGGCGTTGTCGAAAGACGGAACCGCACTTTGGTTGAGGCAGCTCGAACAATGCTTTCTGCTTCACAAATACCACTATTCTTCTGGGCTGAAGCAATTGCAACTGCTTGTTATACTTAAAATTGTTCTCTCGTCATCCCTATACACGAAAAGACACCTTACCACATCATCAATGGCAGGAAACCTACTGTTAAATTCTTTTACGTATTTGGATCTTTATGCTACATTCTTAAAGACGGTGAAAATCTCGACAAGATGAAAGAAAAAGGTGATGCATGTATTTTTGTGGGGTATGCTACATTGTCAAAAGGATATCGAGTTTACAACAAGAGAAAAAGGATTATTGTCGAAACAATTCATGTGAACTTTGACGAATTGCCACAAATGGTACTTGAACACAACAGCTCAAGTCCCGCTCCTCAATGTCCAGCAATGGCACCAACACAAAACAGTGTACGTCCCATGCAAGAATGTCAAGAAAGTACTCCTACAGCAGACTCGACGGATATGACACAAATGAATGAGTTGGTTGATTTATATGATCCAATGTTTGATGAATATTACTATGGAAAAAATCAAGTTGTGTCAAAGCCTTCCGCTGTCAATGCTGCTGATGCACCCGCATAAAGTCAACAAGACACAACTGCATCTACTTCAGCAACCGCTGCTCAAGAGACAATTCCATTGAATACTAAAAAAACTCAAGAAACTGTCATACAACCAACATTACCAACCATCAATGCTGAAGGAGGAAACAACAATCAAGCAGTCGATGCACAACCTGACGAAGAAGAATTTATCAACCAGTTCGGTACACCGGAACGTGAAGTCGGAGAGTCTTCTACTAAACATGTTGATCCGTCCAACATGCATACATCCTACAAACAATATCCATCCACTCACCATTGGACACGTGATCATCCATTGGAACAAGTTATTGGAAACCCTTCCCAACCGGTTCGAACACGCAGACAACTCGAAACCAATGGTGATGTATGTATTTATGCACTCATCGTGAGTTCAACTTTACCCACAAACATCAAACAAGCCATGACTGATCATGCGTGGATTGAATCAATGCAAGACGAAATTCATTATTTTGAACGCCTAAATGTTTGGCAACTTGTTGACAGACCCTATGGAATTTCACTTTTAGATTTCAAATGGATCTGGAAAAACAAACTGGATGAAGAACAAACCATCATCAAAAATAAATTTCGTCTTGTGGTTAAGGGATATCATCAACAAGAAGGGATAGATTTTGATGAATCATTTTCTCCAGTTGCTCGTTTGGAAGCTGTCAGGATATTCCTTGCTTATGATGCACATAAGGGCTTCATGGTTTTTCAGATGGACGTTAAAACTGCTTTTATCAACGGTCATTTGAAGGAAGAAGTATGTGTGAATCAGCCGAAAGGATTCATCGATCCTCATCATCTTGACAACGTCTATCGTCTCAAAAAGGTTGTATATGGACTTAAACAAGCTCCAAGGGCATGGTACGAAGAACTATCAAACTTCTTGGTTTCCAAAGGATTCTCCAAAGGTTCTATTGATCATACTCTCTTTATTAATAAATATGGGGATGACATACTGCTGGTGCAAGTTTATGTTGATGACATTATTTTTGGTTCTACGAACCCAAAACTTTCAAAACATTTTGAAAAATTAATACACAGCAGATTTGAAATGTCAATGATGGGGGAGCTAAAATTCTTTTTAGGCCACCAGATTCATCAATCCCCACGTGGTATCTTCATTAACCAAGCTAAGTATGCTCAAGAGATACTTAAAAAGCATGGTATGACCTCATGTGCTCGCGTTGGTAGACCATTGTCGACCAAATCCCTAGACGTTGACTTGTACTCATATCCCGTAGATCAAACGCGATATCGCAGTATGATCGGATCTCTTATGTACCTTACCGCAAGCAGGCCTGATATTCATCATGTCACATGCTATTGTGCTCGATATCAAGCCAGACCCACTCAAAAGCACCTCAAGGAGGTTAAACGGATCTTTCGGTACCTTAAGAATACCATTCACATGGGACTCTGGTATCCGAGGGAAATCGATTTTCATCTAACATCTTTTTCAGATTCTGATCACGCAGGTTGCCTTGATAGTCGAAAAGCACTTCTGGTAGCGTATAATTTCTAGGGGAAGACAAGCTAGTGAGCTGGTCGTCAAAGAAGCAGGATTGCACTTCGCTCTCATCAGCTGAAGCAGAATATGTGGCTCTATCCGCGTGTTATGCTCAAGTCCTCTGGATGAGAACTCAACTCACGGATTAGGGCTT
The DNA here is from genome assembly GCA_025667525.1 of Glebionis coronaria. NCBI lineage: Eukaryota > Viridiplantae > Streptophyta > Magnoliopsida > Asterales > Asteraceae > Glebionis > Glebionis coronaria. The sequence continues at coordinate 493,651,773 of CM046874.1, forward strand.
CCACTTTGATAAGATACCTATGTATTGTGACTCAAAGTCGGCCATAGCCATCTCTTGCAATCCGGTTCAACACTCCTGTACCAAGCACATAGTAGTCAGATATCACTTCATCAAGGAACAAGTGGAACGTGGTATCGTGGAATTATACTTTGTCAGAACTGAGTACCAGATAGCAAACTTGTTTACAAAAGCCCTATCATAAAATAGGTTTCAGTATCTCCTTGGCCGTCTTGGTGTGAAGTATATGACTCCAGAAGACATGGAGGTTTTAGCAAATGAAGCTGCTTGATATTCTCTCATAATGACTTCTAAGCGCATCACAGCTTAGGACTCGGACCTCAACTAAGGAAAGTTTATCTCGGACGATAACTTATCCTTCTCAACGAGAAATTCATATTTCTCGGTCATGAGATTCTCATAAAAACATTCAAAGTTTTTAAGTTCATGAAAAACGACTTCTAAGTAAATGTCAGCTTAGAACTAAAACTTCAACTTAAGGAAAGTTTATCACGGATGATAAATTATCCTTCACAACGGGAAATTTATCTTTCTCGTCTTGAGCTTGTCACAAAACAATCAAAGTTTTGAGCTCATGAAAAGCGGACCCAAAAGGGGAGTGTACGTTTCAGTGCGCTTTCTCTAAGAAATAGAAGAGAAGTCTTCTATCATGATTATTTTAAAACCGTTGAACACAATTTTTCAAGAATTTCTCAAAAGGTTTTTCTAAATCTTTCAAAATTGTGTGTTCAACACTCCTTCCTCATAATGTGGTTTTATATCTCAAAAATGTCATATGTTATTTTGATCAATTTTTGAGTTGGAGCGTTTTAAAATCAAGCCTTTAATGTTGTTGGGTACATCTCTAAAATTGTCATATTTTATGTAACCAACACATTGCAAAAACGGTTTAAAACTGTCATATGTAATATACTATATCGGATAAGGCATCTCAACTCCGTACCTCAACATATTTTGTGGTGTCGTTTTTCCAAAAAAATTTCAAACTTTTGTTTCAAGACACACATATATTGTTGAGGGGGAGCATCCCGACTGAAAAAGTTCCATGATTCATGCGTGCACACATGTTTCTCTCTCGATCGGTTTTCAGAAATTGTCATATTTTAATCAATTGGTATCTCTAATATGATGTATTTATATTAGAGATAGGGGGAGAAAATGTGATTAAAATGTAATATATTGCAACATGTGATCTTAAAGACTCAAGTGCAACTCTTTCCTTCACATGCTAACCATTTCGTATATCGATGCATGTGTGTAGGGGGAGCTTTTCAAAAATGTAAAACTTTCAGAATGTTAAAAGTTTGGATTTTTATCAAGCACTTTGAATGGTTTTCAATAGTTTCATGGTTACGATATTTACCCAAAACACCCTACTGTCTACGACGGAACGATGGAGTCAAAAAGGTGGTTTAGGATAGGAAAATAAATCTAATGATCCAACCAGAACCGGAGGGATCTACCCAAGGATGTTCTATAGCTAGAAATAGTTGTCCTTAGTAAAGATGGAGTTGAATGAAGCTGAATGTGGACTAATTACTTAATTAGCACTGGAACAATCACAACAAGTTGCTAGTGATGACGTATTGGTAAGCATTGAAGGAGTTGAATATTCTATGCAACCTAGGCAGAAACCGGGTCAATACATCTATTGAAGACAAGACGTCATGGACCCAGTGATGCAATGCACAACCCTTCCCCAGCCATTCAGGTTTCTCTCAAAAGAAACTTATCTCATTGTCACAGAGATCAACACGTATCCATTGACTTTCTCACTCCGAGTTTTGATGGCGTATAGTCTCCAGCCGGGTCATGAACCCGGCCCACGGGTACTACTCGTATCCGGCCCATCACGAATGGGTGGGAATAATGTTATTTGAGCTTATGGGCTTAAATGAACAGTAACCGCACACACGTGTGCGGCCCACGGCCTGGCATGGCCGGTACAGGGTTAGACAGAATCATACTCCTACTATGAGTAGGATTTATCCCAAATGAGAGGATATTCACTCACTATAATTAGAAGATAAAAATCAGTCTAATTTTGGTATTTATCCTTTCCTTGGGGCCGAAGCATCAGTGACAGCCCATTAGGGTTTCACTACCTATATAAGGAACCCCCAAGGGTTCCACAAAGGTATTACATTTTACACACTCACATCTCATCCGATTCTTATAACCCTAGCCGATTACTTAATCTCACGCCGGAGTCTAATCATGGGAAACATTCCCACGGTAAGCCTAACGCGTGTTGTTTTAGTGTGCAGGATCCCAACCAGATAATTCACTTGGTGCAGGAGCCGGAGTCCAGCCAACCCGAATTAAGCCTAATTCAGGTCTAGCAAGGATCACCCAACTTTTGTATCAACAAGTTGGCACCACCCGTGGGAACATTACACTAAGATAGAGCAAATCTCATCTCAATCTCTCAATGACGAAGGGACATCCGCAAGGAAACCACAGGAACACAAATCCTGGGAATCGGAAGTCCCCAGGGGACGGGATACTCATTCCCAATCGATCCCCTAGTAACCAAGCAGGCGGACCAAATAACCGAAGTGGTCTTCAGTCCATGGGTATGACAAGCACGTTCGTTGTCACCCCACCACCTACTTTGACCTTGGATAACCCTGATCCAGGGAGTGCGCCCAACCCCCTAACAAGGAGCCGCACAGACCATCGACTGAGGAAGAAGTGGAGGTCGAACCACTTAGTGAGGAAGATCTCACTCGAGTTCTCACGCAGAACTTCGAGAGGATCGTCCCAGGAATTGCATCCAGGTTGAACCTAGGGAGGGACCTCCAATCTAGGCTCAACTTTGGCAGTGCCGGACCAAGCACCTCTCCTCAAATTCAGAGGAAGTGAAGGGCACGACCCCAGGAGCGAAACCTCTTTGAGGAAACTCCCCAACCTAGGAATGTGTTTGAACGCATAGGGGATCGACTTATGCAGGAACTACTACAATCCCGTGAGGAGGGAGAGAGGTCCGACGGTTCACCCGAACGACCAGATCTGGAGCTAACCAGAACTAATCGCCACACAAGCGTGTGGGACAGGATGAATACCGGGAAGAAGGCTCCTAGCTCTTCTCACAAGAGCGGTCCTCAACCAAAGGATGGGGCACCGCCCCCTTCTCTCGGTCCATCAGGAGAGGATTCGGATGACCATCCACCCAAGCGTCGCCGACCTAGGCGTACTCCTCCACCGCCACTAGACAATGAAGACTACTATGGCGGCCCCTATTATCGAGAGGTGGAAGCAGAACATCTTTCCCGCCCATGGTGTGACCCTAATCTCACCCGTCCATGGGCTGATCCCAGGGAAGATCCTTTTACTCTCCGCATACGGAATTACTCCGAGGATACAAAGCGTCGCATGCCGGCGTGTGTCAAGACTTATGATGGGACTGGTGATCCGGATGATCACCTAAAGATATTTGACACGCAGGCGAAAATTGAACGATGGCCCATGCCTATATGGTGCCAAATGTTCAATTCAACCTTGATCGGCAATGCTCGTGATTGGTTTGAGGGACTTCCTCCATGAAGCATTGATAGATTCACTAAACTACGTACTACGTTCAAGAACAATTATACTCAGCGAAAGAAGTATAATAGGGACCCGGTCTCATTGGAAACCTTCAAGCAACGGCCGGGGGAATCTACGGAGGCCTTCACCGAACGCTTCAATGACGAGTGCACGCGCACAAAGACAATGCCGAACTTCTGAAAATTTCCGATTATATGCACGCCATAACAGACAGGGAATTAATCAGACGTCTCAATGACAAGTGACCGGAGAGGTATGACGACCTTATGGAAAGGGTCAGAAACTTCATAGAGGGAGAAACCGCGGTAGCCGCGGCTTACCCTTCAAAAGGAAACAGCTACCGATCGAACGACCAGTCCAGGAGACAGTCGGTCGGTCAAAACAACCAGAGCAGCGGGAGGAGCTCAGACTACAAGAGGCAAAACAAAGGAGGGCGGTCGGAGGACAAATTTACCCCTCTAAAGATGTCCTACCGGGAGATCTTGCTGATAGAAGGGGCCAACTTCCCGAGACCTCCCCCAATGACGACTCCGCTGGACCGTCGTCAAGGAAATTGCTTTTGCGAATTCCACTACGACAATGGCCACGGCACGGAGGAATGTATCCAGCTCAAGAAGCACATCGAGTCACTGATCAAGTCAGGCAAACTCAAGCATTTGGTCAAGGATTGGAAGGATGGAAAGGACAACAAGAAGTATGTCAAGAAGGATCCGCAAAAGGACAAACCTTCGACTATATACATGATCCAATCCAGGCAGCGCCGGACAAGGCAGAAAATTAGCCAAAAATTTTCACGCGGAATAGAAATCTCATTCCCTCCCATCACGGCAAGTGATGTAGCCGATGCACCTCTCACAATTGAGATAAACATTAGAACACACAATATCCGCCGTATGTATGTGGATGGAGGGTCATCAGCAGAAGTACTATACGAACACTGTTTCGTATAGTTACGACCAGAAATAAGAAGTCAATTAGTACCGGCCACGTCGCTGCTCATTGGCTTTAGTGGAGACACCATCTAGCCAATAGGACAGCTGCGTCTGCTGGTAACCATTGGGAATGAAGAGCATTCCACCACGGCATGGATGAAATTTATGGTGATACGCTCACACTCTCCATACAATGGGATCATAGGCCGGCCAGGTATCCTGGCCATACGGGCAGTAGCCTCCACAACTCACGGAATGATTAAATTCCCTATGGAAGGAGGAATTGTCACTATCTATAATGAAATCATACCACCATCCGAGTGTCATGCTGTGACAACACCAGTTCCTCCTGTTCCCTCCAAGGATGAATCACCACCTCCCAATTGGAAGGTGGCAATCCATCCTGATTATCCGGAACAAGAGGTATCCATAGGGGAACACTATCGGATAACGGCAAGAGGGTCATGTGCTCTCTCCTAAAAGCAAACTTAGATGTGTTCGCATGGGAGACCAAGCACATGACAGGCGTTCCTCGTGCGATAGCAGAACATAAGCTCCAAATCCGCCAGGGATATCCTCCCGTTAAGCAAAAGAAGCGCAGTCAGGCACCAGAACGCAACCAAGTAATATTGGATGAAGTACGGAAATTGGTGTATGCAGGTATCATGCGCTAGGTATACTGCCACGAGTGGTTATCCAACCCAGTCATGGTCAAAAAGCATGATGGGAGCTGGCGCATGTGCGTGGACTTCACGGACCTGAACAAAGCCTGTCCGCAGGACTGGTATCCGTTACCGGAGATTGATTGGAAGGTCGAATCCCTATGTGGATATCACTTTAAGTGCTTCTTAGATGCATACAAAGGATACCACCAGATCCAGATGGCGGAAGAGGACGCAGAGAAGACGGCGTTCCATACTAGTCAAGGCGTATACTGTTATACAAAAATGCCATTCGGACTAAAGAACGTCGGGGCAACATATCAGTGGCTTGTTGACAAAGCCTTCGACTCGCAGATAGGCCGCAACCTGGAGGTCTATGTTGATGATTTGGTCATCAAAAGTCATACGGAGGATGAACTTCTCCGAGACGTTCAAGAGACGTTTGACACATTGAGGAGGATTAATATGAAACTAAATCCAAAGAAATACACGTTTGGGGCAGCTGAAGGAATGTTCCTTGGATATATGATTGATCCAAATGGCATCAAGCCTTGCCCGGAAAAGACGAACACGGTAATACAATTACCATCTCCTCAGACACGGAAAGAGGTGCAATCCTTAAATGGGAAGTTGGCCGAGCTAAACAGGTTCTTATCGAAGTCCGCGGAGAAGTCACTCCCCCTATTTAAAACACTCAAGAAGGGAGACTTCTGGTGGACAAAGGAAGCAGAAGAAGCTTTTGGTCAGCTCAAACAGCACCTCGCATCTCTCCCCATGCTAGTGGCCCCCGGCCCAAGGAGGAACTCATCATGTATCTGTCAGCCACACATGGAGCAATAAGCGCGGTACTCATGACGGATAGGGACACAGTCCAAACTCCGGTCTACTTTATAAGTAGAACACTACAAGGGTCGGAGTTGAATTATTCTTCCATGGAAAAATTGGTTTTGGCATTAGTGTTTGCTACGAAACGGTTACGCCGGTACTTTCAGGCACACCCAATTGTGGTTATTACTTACCAACCAATAAAACAAGTCATCTCCAGACCAGATGTGGCCGGTAGGCTACAGAAGTGGAGCATTCTATTGGGAGAGCATAACATATCTTATAGACCATAGACGGCTGTTAAACGCCAAATCTTGGCAGATTTCATGATAGAGAATCCGGATGAAGAAGGACCAGTCGTACAACGAGAGGAAACTCCAGCAGAACCATGTGTATTATTTACGGACGGATCTTCGTGCACGGATGGATCAGAAGCTGGTCTCATCCTTACGAATCCGGAAGGAATGGAGTCTACATACGCCCTGCGCTTTGAGTTCACAGACACCAATAATGAGGCATAATATGAAGCGTTGATTGCGGGTTTAAAAATCGCCGCTAGAATGGGAGTCCGCAACCTTGAGGCCTACGTAGACTCACCGCTTTTCGCGAACCACATTCTAGGGGGGTACATAGCCAAGGAGGATAACATGGTTCGGTATTTTGAGAAAGTCAAGTCACTCATCGCGGCTTTCAACAAGTTTTCTATCAAGCAGGTACCAAGAGGTGAAAACAAGAAGGCGGACGCTCTTAGCAAGATCGTGACTACAAGTTTCGCCCACTTATCCAAGCAAGTCTTGGTGGAAATACTAAAGGAAAAGTCTATAACAGAAGGGGAAGTCACAACTATAGTTGAGGAAGATGGACCTACATGGATGACCCCGATCATCAACTATTTGACTAATGAAACCCTTCCAGACGAGGAAAAGGCGGCACGGCGTATCAGAAGGAAGTCGCATCACTTCGAGCTTCGAGAATGTATTCTTTACAAGCGTTCTTTCTTACAGCCGTGGTTGCAGTGTGTTGGGCCACGCCAGGCTACTTATGTGATCAGTGAGATACATGAAGGGTTATGCGACATGCACGCGGGTCCCCGGTCCGTAGTAGCTGAAGCTCTACGCACAGGTTATTATTGGCCTACTATGCATAGGGATGCACGCGACATGATTCGCAAATGCAGTGATTGCCAAGTGCACAGACCAGTACCACGACATCCGCAGCATGAACTTACACCCATTACATCCCCATGGCCATTCTATAAGTGGGGGATTGATATTGCAGGACCTTTCCCCGTAGCTGCGGGGGGAGTTAAGTTCTTGATTGTCGCAATGGATTACTTTACACGTTGGATAGAGGCCAAGGCAGTCAAATCCATCACAGGCAAACAAGTTAAAAAGTTTGTTAGGGAGAACATCGTGTGCCGTTTTGGCTTACCAGGAGAAATCATCTCGGACAACGGGAAGCAGTTCGCGGATAATCCATTCAAGGACTGGTGCGCAACATTGAATATCAAATGGCGTTTCGCATCTGTTAAACATCCGCAGACAAATGGTCTTGTGGAACGAGCAAATAGAAGCTTGGGTGAAGGCATCAAGGCACGCATGGATGAACGAAGTGCCAAATGGGTAGATGAACTGCCACATGTTCTATGGGCACATAGGACTATGATCAAAACAGCCAACGGGGACACTCCATTCGCATTGGCCTACGGAACTGAAGCTGTCATGCCAGCAGAAATATGAATGCCTACCATCCGCACAGTGGAGGTTAATGTCGTCACAAACGACGAGCAGCTCCGGATCAATCTGGATTTGTTGGAGGAAAAAAGAGAGATAGCGGCTATCAATGAGGCCAAGTCCAAGGCACGGATGAAGGCTTATTATGACGCCAAGGTTAAAGGTGTTTCTTTTCGACCGGGAGATTATGTTTATCGTGCCAACGAGGCGAGTCGAGCGAAGAATACAGGAAAGTTGGGCCCTAAATGGGAAGGACCGTTTGAGGTTACAGAATCCTTAGGACGGGGCGCGTACAAGTTACGTGACATGGATGGCCGCGACCTAGAACGCACATGGAATATCTGCAATCTTAAAAGGTGCTATCTTTGAAAGCTACGGCTTCCGCATGGACACTTCGCTATATCTAGCTTCAATGAAGATCCATGTGTTCTCTTTGTTTTGTTTTTTATGCTTTCTAGGTTCCTTTTGTTTTTAGGATTTCCCATTCTTGTTCAAACAAAAAACATAAACGTTCTAATAAAATGTCGTGGTGCCTAGCTAGCTCCACGACTCGTTCTTGTGCAAATTATTGTCTTCTTTTTTAGATTTTCTTATTGTCGTATAGATTTAGTTGCTGTTACTACAATGTGCTATATCTTATTCATATGCATTCATTCAATACCGTACATGTACAATGCGTCTCCAGTTGGGGTAAGAGGATTAAGTGAACCTAATAATTCAACTTATCGCATAAGAGGGATGCAACCCCAGTGACACCGATCATGTATCCTTACTAGACACCTTACTCACAAGACGTTGTGATACGTTTCCATATGCCGCGCTCACGCAGTGCTTTGCATGGTAAAGACGCACGCCGTACGTCTAGTAAAATATAGATTTGATTGTATTTTTTGAGTAAGACGTGACATGTCATGCAGTACAGGTATATGATATATAAAAAAAAGATCCACAAGTTTCAAATTCAAAACACCAAAATAGTCGTGGTCATCACGGACTCGCTTGCATAAATATGACAAGTTATTACGACATCAGTTTTAACCATATACATACACAAACGAATAAAATAATACAAATTTTTACAATGTAAATTACAAAGGAGGTAGGAACTCCCCTATCTCCTTCTTCCCTTCTTCAATCAAGGTGCAGAGGGCCTCCCCGTGAGCATTCTTCCCATCTTGTGACCTGGTCATGTTCGCATCCAACACCTCGACCACCAGCTTTTCACCTTTCATCACCTTCGACACAGAGCCGTAGGTGGGCAAAGTCAGTTGGATAGGATCAGCAGTGAGCTTGGACATTATTACCTCATTAAGAGCATCCTTTAGCGCTTCTAGCTCGTCTAGGAGGGGGTGTTGGATTTCAGAAAGAGCGGCCATCGATGCGGTCATCTTGTCTGCGCTAGAGGGTTGTGGTAGGCATGCTGGGTGATATCTTCCTTCTTGCCTATCAGCTCCGCAGCTTTGACCAGCCCCTCGTGCCTACCACGGTCAATACCGTCCGATACAAAGTCAGCAAATGCCTGCAGCACGGTAATATCCAATGATAATTCATTAAGCACAAAGGATTTAGAAAGAGATGGTAATTATCGTATTAAAGCAATGTAATATTTCAAAATGAAATCAAGAGATGAAATACTACAAAGATAATTAAAAGTAAATAATAAGGATTAAAGAGTTACATGCGCAGATATTGAACAACAATGGCAGATTCTATGTTTGACACTAAGAAACGTGAAACATTTAAATTTTTGGTTATAGACCAAGTTTTAGAAAACGACTCAGTTCCCTATAACCACCGCTCTGATACCAATCTGTGAGACCCTCGAAATCAGGTATGAAACAACTAGGCAACAAGGGGGTGATGACGCATAGTCCCTAGTCGGGATTGGATAGTCCGACTCACGGGTACTACCCGTATCCATGTGGAATGAATTAATACTTATGCGATGCGCGCACAGCCCAGGAGGCCCAATAAGTCGCTGTCGCACATACGGTTTATTACTTAACTGTGTCTTCGTCGCACTGCGACGGGCTTAGACAAGAATATAATCTATCATATAGATATATTCTCCCAAGGGAAAAAGATATACACTTACCTTGGTTATGCGATAAGGATCAAGCTATTATGGGTCATTATCTCTTCCTTAGGCCGCAAGAGTAGGAGAGCCCAACCAGGACTCTCTCGGGTATAAAAGGAACCCCCAAGGTTCCACAAAGGTACGATACACACAATACTCTAAACCCTCACATAACACTCAAACCAATTACTTACTCTCACGCTGGAGTCTAATCGTGGGACAAGCGCCCACGGTAAGCCTAACGGTGTATTTTTTTAGTGTGTAGGGTCTTCAAACAAGTTCCACTTGGTGCAAAAGCCGGAGTCCACAAGACCCCGAATTAAGCCTAATTCGGGTCTAGCTCGGTCCACCCAACTTTTGTATCAATAAGTTGGCGCCATCCGTGGGACCCTACACTGAACTCTCAAGGATGAACAAAGGCGGCACAAACCCATCCCATCCAAAGGGCGGACCTAAGAAGCCACAAGGTCCACCCTTGGGAAACGAATCACTCAATAACCCAGGGCGGGGGTTGGGAGGAAAAGCACCACAAGTGCCTACCCCTCACTGTTTACCCCCATCCTGCAGGAAGCAGGAGATGCCGCGTCTTCACGCGAAACCCCTGCTATACCGCTTAGCGAAGCCTTAAACACAAGGACTAAGCCAACACTACAAACCGTAGTAGAAACAAATCCTGAACCTAGCTGGGACATGAGCGAGTACGTGGAAAAGAACTTCGTAGCCCTGGTGCCACTCATGAAAGCAAAAATGAAGGCAAACCCGGAAAGGGATTTAATGGTCAGCTTGGACTTTGATGGAGAGCTTAAAGCTCTGGAAGGATCAAGTTCCAAGAAAGAACTCTGAAAACAAAAAAGGGAAAGAAGGAAGGAAGAAGAACTATATGCATCGACACCTTGCACTGATGCGCCGTTGATCGAAAGCGCGCTATCTCTACACGACTCTGATAGTTCGAGAGGGGAGAACTTTTTCCTCACACCCGCAAATAACAGGCGACATACTAATGTAAAGGATAGGTTAGGACCCAACCCAAAGGGAGTCAACGTGTCGGTTGAGCCATACCCGCGCTGGAAAAGCGCCCTAAAAAGGTTAGGGTTACTAGAAAGAAGTCCTTCCTCAAAATCCTACATGCAGGAACGGAGCAGGAGCGCTAGAAAAACTCAGCGAAAAACTTTCTCAAGTGAAAAGTCATCAGACTCTAATCTCAGCGATCGTCATTCACGACGAAAGAGGGTTGTTTCTTCATCCTCAGAAACTTCTGAATCCTTAGGGCGCGATAGGAAACATCGTAGAATGACCAAGCATCCGAGAATGCGCACGGAGGAAGAATGGTCTTTACCATGGCGTCGTGACAAAGGAAGTGCGTTTTCAAAACGCATAACTATGTTTAAGGATAGCAAGAAAAGACGAATGTCGTCCAATGTCAAAACCTTTGATGGAACAACAGACCCGGATGACCACCTGAAGGTGTTCGAATCCTAGGCAGGAATAGACCAATGGCCAGAAACAGTGTGGTGCCACATGTTTAATTCAACCCTAATTGGGAATGCTCGGAACTGGTTCGATATACTTCCACGAAGAAGCATCAACGGTTTCGATGAGTTAAGGAAGGCGTTTAGAAGGAACTATGTCCAACAAAAGAAGTGCGGCAAGAGCCCCGTGTCACTCGTGAGGGTGAGGCAGAGGCACAATGAAAGTCTGGAAGATTTTATGGAGCACTTCAAATCTGAGTGCAACCAGATTAAGGAGTGCCCAGAAATCCTGATGATTTCAGGGTTCCTTGCAGGCATCACTAATTTAGACTTAATAAAAAAAACTAAACGATAGGACCCCAGAAACCTTTGACGGAGTGATGAAGAGGGTCTGCGCGTTTATTCAAGGAGAAGCAGCAGCAGCAGACAGTCGACAAGCGGCCTTGAATTTCAAATTCCAAGATTGATTGAGGAAGCCGTCGTAGGGCCAGAACATTAGCCATACCTTGGACTTCCGCAGTACAGTGAAGCCTGTGCATAATAACAACAATAAATTCACCCTATTGCAAAAACCACTAGGGAGATATTCCTCTTTGAAGGCGTGAATTTCCCGAAGCCCAGTCCAATGATCAGTCCAGCAGACAAAAGGGACAACAACAAGCACTGTGAGTATCACAATGATAAGGGACACGCTACGGATGAGTGTATCCAAATAAAAAGGCACATTGAGAGTCTTGTTAAGGATGGTAAACTGAACCACCTCATACGAGACTTGAGAAAAAGGATTGATGTAAAGAAGAATGAAGCCAAAAATCCAAAAGAAAAGCCCATAACCATCTACATGGTACAAAAGGGGAAGTCGCACATGCAGAGGAGAACGATACAAGAGTTCTCGAACGACAAGGAGATATCGTTCCCCGTTCTTACCGATATGGATTATAGGATAGGTTCACTATCGATCAGCATAATGTTCAGAAGTCATGTCATAGGCGACATGTGTGTTGACGGAGGATCCGTAACGAACATCCTGAATGAGCATTGATTCGCGCGATTGCCAATGGAGATTAAGAGGGAGCTAAAAGAGATCTCGTCAGTACTCACAGGACTCAACTACGACAAGACTCGGCCCTAAGGACACCTCGGTACGCAAGTAACAGTGGGACCTATTGGACATTCGACTACCTATGTGGATGGAGTTTATGGTTGTGCGATCCTAGTCGTCATACAACGTTATCATTGGAGAGCCTTCCCTATTAATATTACGCGTTGTACCATCCACAATCCACGGCATGCTGAAATTTCCAATGAAGGAGGGAATAGTTACACTCCGTAGCGTGGACACACTTGAGGAAATCAACAGCGTTTCTACCAATAGCAGAAAGAGAAAAGATGTCGGAGAAAGCGAATATAGCACAAGCTCTCGCCCATATTCAACGCGAAGGAAGAGTAGCTCTGAAAGTTACCAAGTAATACCACACAAAGATAACACATCCAGAGGCATAAGGTCATCAACAGACCCCCCATGGACCCTACTCTCGACAAGCTTTACAAGGATAGGAGGACCGGATGCAGGCTTCATCCTTACGGATCAGGGAGATATACAGATCACCCACGCATTACGCTTTGAATTCAACACAACGAGTATGGAGGCGGATCATGAAGCGCTGATAGCCGGGCTGAGCTTGGCGCTGCGAATGGAGGTAAAAAATATGGTGGCTTATGTATATAACCCTTTACTAGCAAATAGAGTAGCAGGACTGTGTGAGCCTCGAGGGAGCGCGCTCATCCAGTACACAAGGAAGATAAGGGCTATGATCAGGCAATTCAACTATTTCTCCATCCGAGAAATCTCAGAAGAACAGGGTGTAATGTTAAGGGCCATGGATCGTCTCTCAGCGACCAATGTCTAAGATCCCCCTAGGCACGTACTTATCAGTTTTATCCTATACAAATATGTTGTTCCCATATTTTATCACTTCACCATGGTTGATTAATTGAAATAAAGAAGAAAGATAGATGAATTTCTAGAGAGAGAAAGTAGAGAGAAGATGGAGAAACTATGTGAATATTAGATTAAGAAAAATGAAACCACCAACCTCTCCTAACATGCTAGGAGAGGTATATATAGTCGGGCTTACATGTAGCCTTAATGGACTATATTTGTTTAATGGTTTGGGCTTGAATAAAATGCTTAGTACCTTAAAAGAGGCCTTTTAAGCTAGCCATCAAGCCCGTAATGTCACGACTATTTTAACTAACTATTACAACGTTCTAATAAATATTACAATAAAAACCTATGACCAAACATTCTTGTTTGACTCAATATTTTGAGTCTAACAAAATCTGTACATGCGCACGCAGTACCTGCAACGAACGGGGAAGGGTCACAAACATGGATGACACCAAACATAAATTATTTGGTCCAACACAAACTACCGAGCGATGGTAGAAGCGCCAAACGACTGCAGTACATAGCAAGGCAGTTTATGGTCATGAACGGAATTCTATACAGGAAACCAACGCATGGTCAGAAACTTCAATGCTTGGGGCCTGAGCAAGCGCGACTGATTATGGAAGTCGCGCATAAAAAGACAAGTCGCCAAGGTCCAAAAGCTATTTTACGCGAAGTTGTTCACTCAGGATATTTTTGGCCTTTCATGCATAGGGATGCTCATAAAAAGGTAATACGGTGTCGCCAATGCCAGGCACGCTCGAGCATGGAGGCGAGACCATGCAGAATACCCAGAGGTGCACCTGGCGCAGGAACGACTAAGGGAGGAGTTATGTCAAACCTGAGGCGCACATTTGGGTCTCTCGCAGCAAAAATAGGAGGCGTGGTCCGCGGTGTAGTTTCAACGTTCCCCTCCCAATTGAATAGCCAACAAGAATCAGGGGGAATCTCCGCTTTGCCGGCTAGAGCGATCGCCATCAGACCACGTTTAGCAAGCAGAAATGGTAAAGCAAAGGGCGCAGGCCGCACCAAGGAGATTTGGAATGCGTCCCGAAAGGGGAGGATATGCAGTGATAGTCGTTCGCAGTCACCATCGAGTCAGTCGAATCAGCACGGGTCATAGGCGGGATACAATCATGGATTGAAGCAGTACTATCTTTAAAGCATCGCATAATCAGCATAGATCACCCTCATGGCCGCAGCCAACTCTTAATAAAGATCCATGTATTTTTTCACTTTTCGGTAATTTAGGATTTATTTTTCAATGTTTTCCTTTCGAACACTCGCAAGAGCATAACATAAACTCTGCGGTCCCAAGCTAGTTCCGCACACCATACTTTTTTGTGATTTTTCATTTTCCTCAATAAGTTGAAGTTATGGACCTAATGTGTTGCAATTTTTCTATATATATTTGGCCCCCGGTGTACATGTACAAATAACGTTTCTAGGCGAAATAAGAGGAATAAGTTTACCCTACTAATTAAACTTGTCACGTAAAAGGGATGCACCCCCAGTGACGCCGGATTAGGTATCCTTTGTTAGGCAGGTTACTATAAGACGTTGCAGTAAGTACTGCATTCCTCACATTCCATGATGGATATGCACAAGACACAATGTGCACGCCAAACAAACACGTCATTATCTATGACATCCCTTATGTGCAAGTGACAATGAATTATAAAATGACTCGAAAATGACGTAATAGAAGACATATACATTACATCATAAAAGATCAGAGTTTTAAACAAAGGTCCCAGAGTTTTATAAGCGGAAATATCTATTATTTAATTATGATTTTGTAACATATAGTTACCAAAAATACATTATAAACTTCTGACAGTTTTTACCAAAACCAAAGTTTAAATATACACAGAAAATCTCAAAGCTGCGTGATATCTTGTTGGCTCCCATCCAAGCAAAGCTAAGTATTAATACCTGAGATTAAACATGTAAAATCGTCAACATAAAGTTGAGTGATATTCATAGGTTTAGCAGTAAAGGTGTGGAACACAAGCATTCATCTGTAAAACAAGAAATAGGGAAAATGGTTATGTACATTAACCATAGTCCGGAACCATTATTATTGCTATTTAGTTCATGAACCGAAGCTTAACATCAATGTAAGTACGTTCTTCTAGGGAGTATTCAGTCCTAATACTCAAGTAACAAATCAAATGTTAAGTGCGTCGATGGTTAATCAACCGCAACATGGGACAGGGATAGTCAATCCTGATGGATCCAGCCACAACATTCGCGCTTAGCAACACAAGCAAATTAACGGTCCATGATCAAGATAGGAAACTTAAGGGTTATAGACTAAAAGCAATAATATCAAAGAAAACTGTTGGAAAGCATACAAGTTCTGGATAACATACAAGTTCTGGATAGCATACTATTGTGTCCATATTAGTTCACTTCACCATGATAGATTTATTGAAATAAAGAAGAAAATAGATGATTTATAGAGAGAGAAAGTAGAGAGACAAAGTAGAGAGAGAGATGATTAACTATGTAAGAAAAATGAAAGATCCAACTTCTCCTAACATGTTAGGAGAGGTATATATAGTCGGGCTTACATGTAGCCTTAATGGACTATATTTTTTTAATGGGACGGGCTTGAATAAAATGCTTAGTACCTTAAAAGAGGCCTTTTAAGCTAGCCATCAAGCCCGTAATGTCACGACTATTTTAACTAACTATTACAACGTCCTATTAAATGTTACAATATAAACCTATGACCAAACATTCTTGTTTGACTCAATATTTTGAGGCTAACAATCTCCCCGAATGTGAGGTCATTCCTCTTCGATATTTGGAGATCAATGGAGATTACGAATCTCGTCATAAATGAGTCTTGAACATGTAATAGTAGTCTTGTTCCTTCATGCTGTGATATTTGAGCCTTTGTCGTTGTCTTTCGACTTTTTCTTTAAACTTGAGATCTTCAAATCATTCTTGACTTGTCTTTGCCATCTTGCGATCTTGTGTCTTTATCCACATGCTCATACTTTGCATCATCTTGAAAGCTTGCTAACAATCTCCTTTGAAGAGAGGTCATTCCTCTACATTAATTGATAACGAAGATTTTGATCATCAGAGTTGTGGAAGTCTTTAGCTTTCTTGATTGTTGAATATGTCTTTAGGCATGAGTATGTGGTTTTGAATCTTTGACTTTGCCGAGTACAGCGTAACGCCACCTTCTCGAGACAAAACTTAGACACGGATTGAATGGCTTTGACATTTGTCCTAAATTGGTAGCATTTTACCTCCGGTCGGTGAAAACCGTTACACGATATCAACTATCGTACCTGTGATTAGGTAGATTCAATTAAGAACCTCCTTGATAGGGTTTCGCGGCGGTACTAGCGGTTCTCTTTACTCGACCGTCTCAAAGCAAGACTGTGAACATAAAGAGTGAATCAATTGGATAAATATCCGCTTGATTAAAGTCATCAATTCAAATTCCTGGAACAAGTTTGATTCTTAGAGAATCTTACCATTGTTGCTTTCTAGTTAACACAAGCTTGATTCATAGAGAATCTTGCAAGTTACCTAGCGTAGCGCTGTTTGATGTTGACGCTAGAAGGATTTCCATTCGTCACTGTGAATATTAATGTATATCACTTTGAATGTTCTGGCAAGACCATAAAGATATTGCGTAGAAACCTGAAACGAGTTTGAATCAATTCAGAATCAAACCACTGTTGCTTTTCAGTTACACATGTTCAGTTCTAAAAGAATCTTACACATGACCTACCGCAATGCTGTTTGATGATAACACTGGAAGGATTTCCACTCATCATTGTGAATACTAAGTAGTATCACTCTGAATGTTCTAGAAATATTACAAGGATATAGCGTAGGACTCTCTTTATCGTCATTCCGTATGTCCTAACGAGATTTAATTGATCTCTTGGCTCTAAACTTGATTTGTGTACTTTTAGTGGTCGGAGGCTAGATCAGATGCCACCTATTCAATATCAACTATCTCGGAGTGAGAAAGTCAATAGAAGTTGTGTTGATCTCCGTGACAATAAAACAAACTTCTTTTGAGAGAAGCCTGAGTCAACTGGGGAGGGGTTGTACATTACATCACTGGGTCCATGATGCGTTGTATTCATGATGTGTTGACCCGGTTTCTTCCTAAGTTCTATGTAGGGCTAATTTCTTTACACCCTTTATCCTTACATTTCTTTTTCATTCTTCAACCCCTTCAATGCTTACCAAGACATCATTACTAGCACCTTGTTGTGATTGTTCCAGTGCTAGCATTAGTACTTAGTCGGCATTCAGCTACGTTCACATTCTACTCCATCTTTCCTAAGGAATTATAATAATCTATTGGATTGTCCCTGGGAAGATCCCTCCAGTTCTGGTTGGATTATAGGACTTAAACCTAACCACCATTTTAACACCAATAACGTCGTAAATTAAAGATGTTGTGGGTATTTAATGGTAACCATAAGTGCTTGAGTCTTTATATCATATTTTAGTCACATTTTCTCCCCTATCTCTAATATATAAAATCATTTGATATTAGAGATACCAAATTTGATTAAAATATATTATGAAAAATAGTCTTGAAAACTTTCGAGAGAAAAATGTGTCAAACTTAGCATGAATTAAGAAAGCTCCCCCTCAAAACTTGATCCAATTGAATTTTCATTACGAGGATGTGATCCATATTAAACTTTTTAGGATTGGAGTTATTGAACATACAATGTTTGAAAGATTTTGAATAATCGTTGAAAAACTCTTGAAAAAATTATGTTCAACGCTTTTTGAAAATCTCAAAATTCCATTTTTTTTAAAAGAATGGATTTTTAAAAGCATAAACTTGAGTTCATAGACTTTGAATGTCTTGACGAATCCACTCAAGTGTAAGAATATTCCTCTTCTTTTGCTGAGGGTAAGGGCACTAAAGCGTACACTCTACCGTGAATATAGATCCGGGTTGCAATCTGAAAGTGATTACAAGCCATTGTGTTGAGCTCAAAACGTTGAATGTTTTGTGACAAGCTCAACTCAAGATAGATTGCTCTACCCGTTGTAGGAAAAACTATCCAAAATAGACATTTTTCTTTTTTAAAAGTAGAAATGACATATTTTTCCATTTTTTATTTTGTTTTTCTATTGATATTTACATTTTATTTTATTTTTTAATTTTCTCAAGTTTTTCGAAAAGAATCCAAAATAGACATTTGTACAACAGAAGAAGGTGATATTGAATGTACAGAATTGGAACCCTTTGAAGAAGAAGAAGAAGAAGAAGTGGGTTCAGAATCCATTGTTGTACCTGCAATGACAGAAGAAGAGTTTGCACAAATACTAGTGTTAGGAGTAACAAATTCATTGTCTACATTCAGAACACCCGCATTAGTGCTGGAGCAGGTTTCAACACTCTTCTATATGGGAATCCACTTAAGACCAACGTCCTTGAAGATCCTACCCATTGGTTTCCACTGAAGGCTAGATTTACGAGTAGTTTTCTCTTGCACAGCGGAAGACTTCTTTGGAGAGAAACTATGTCCTTTTTTAATCCACGTTTCAGATTTGTTGTTATTGCTTTTCTTTGTGACGGGTTTGTATCTGCTTGTTGTCTTATGGGATTCTGTATTCGATCTCCGTTCAAATGAACGAGATTTGACTTCATAGAGGTATTGCAGAATGCAATGATCATGATTTCCATTGTGAATGCCCTTTTTGCAAGTAGTACATACATGGAATTTGGGATTCACGAAAGTACTTGTATTCCTTGGTTTTCTAAATCGTTCAAGCGTAGTGTTCGAAACACGAGTACTCATGAATGGTTGCCATTTCCTAGGTTGCTGAAAAGGGATCCCAGGTTTAGGTTGACTACCATTAGGAGTGTGTTGAACTCTAGCGGGATTTGGTGAACTAGGTTTTGAATACACGTGTTTGTCTTTCTGAATCTTCCCTTTTTGCTTAGCATCCTCTAGGTTGTTGGTATGAACTAAGTCATTTGAACCTACAGATTTCTTTTTGGGCGCGAATGTCACGTTTTGGAGGAGTCCTAGAAGTGCTAGGTGCATTCACATGGTTGGCTTTAACAAATGTGTGGTTTCTAAATAGAAGAACATATGGTGATATGGATGGTTTTGGAACACTTGGTTGCACATCAGTCTTAGGGGGTAACCTAGATTTTACATGAGAAGAATTAGAGAAAGGACTCGGTTTTCCTAAGATAGATGGCTTTGGATCCTTGTAGGCATTGGGTTGTCGAACAACAGGTTTCACAACTTTACGTTCCACAGTTTTCCCACCCATTTTGGCAACGAGTATCTTTAACTCTTCTATCGCTATGTCCTTTTCTTGCAACTGAGCTTTCAAGTCTGTAATTTCCATACTCATTTCATTCATTTCTCGACACGATGCTGAAAGTTTTTCTTGCAAGTTATTATCATTTGGTCCTTTTCCGACTTTGTCTTGCAAAGCACAAGAGAATGACAATGTTTTTGAAGAAAATCACATCGGTGTTGAATTAACGCAAAAGCCTTTTGATCAACATTATCTTTGTGTTTCGAAATCGTAGTTTCAAGATGTTCACACTCTTTGACTTGATCAAGATATTTTCATGCCATGTCAGAATATTCATCTATATCTGCACAAGATGTAAGAACAACACACAAAATATCTTTGGAGACATTCGTGTAAGAGTAGATAATATGCTGTAAAAAACTCGTCTCTTTCAGGTTGATGATCGTCAACTTCTTTTTCAAGAGATACAACATATTTCAAATCGTCAAACATTTCTTGCTTAATTAGTGTTTCAAATTCCAAAACATGTTTCTGCGTTTGTTCCGCAAGCAGAATCAAAATACTTTTCACAAGCACAGTTATATCGTGAGGAATTTCTTTGTTGCCTTTCAGACGTTCACGTTCTTTCCAGTCGTCGTCAACAACCTTTTTGAAATTTTCAATGTTTTGTTTAAGAAAACTAAAGGCTTGCTTACTCTTTCTTACAGAAGCTTTATATGGCAAGTACTCAATAAAATTTGAAACATTAGTTTTCTTAGTGGCAAAAACTTGTCTCCATTTAATTCTTATTTGTTCACATTCGTAAAATATTTGCTCACGAGACTTCTATTTTTGTGGTTTGAAAATTTCATAAAGACTATTTTCATAAGCATAATTATATGGTTTCACAAAGGCTTTATTCACCGGTGATCTACTCTTTTCTTCAAAATTTAATGACTCGTCATTATCGGGATTAGCAATTAAACAATCAACATCGGTCCATTGGGAATCCTCAAGATATAGGCGCGGGTTCTCAGATTGAGCTCTTGCTCGAGGTACTTAGGACTAGCAAAACTAACGTTACCCTTGAAAAACGACCGAGGTGCCAACATTCGCATGGTTTGAATAGATTGATTTGTTTATAAACAATTTTCTTATAAAAATCAATTTGAACTTCAAGTTCCACGACTTTGTCAATGTCTTTAGCTTGTTTAATTTTGAAATCCTTTTTCAAGTTAGCAACCTCTTCCATTTTCGCAGTGACAAGTTTAGTTTTATCTTCTTGAAGAAAATCAATCTTTTGAGTTAACTCATTCACTTTGTTGGTGGCAAGATACGTTTTGTGTCGTTCCGTACTTAAAGAGGTGTTATAATTACATTTCTCTTGTTCTAAAAGTTTAAGAGTTTCGTTGTATTTAGTTTCAAAAACATCCTTTACAGTAGTAACAACACCCCCTTTGTACCTTGCAAGCTCTTTGTCTTTTTGAATAAGCTCAGCTCTACAGCTTGCAAGAAGCTCACTAGATTTTATGACTGCAACTTTGTATTCTTCAAAATTTTGAGTGAGCGTAGCGTTTGCCTTTTTTAATTGCTTTTGACTCTTTCTAGTTTCTTTGACATCTTTTTGTAAAGTGGCAATTAAATTAGCAAGCGCATTACGCTCCTCATCATCATACTCATTTGTATGTTGATCATCGTCAGACTCATTATTGCACGTGTCTGAGGGATCAGGTATGGTATTGCTATCAACCTTTTTCGTCATACATGTGTCAATAAGGGTTTGAGTTTGATCACAATACTCATGCGTATTAGCATTGGCAAACACATTATATACATTGTGTACCTCTTCCAATGGGTCAGAGTCGAAGACAGGACCATTGTCGTAGGAAGGTGTATTGTTGATGACATTCTCAGAGTCGTTTCCTTGTTTGCCAGAGCTGTTGTTGTCTTTCCCAGAGCTGTTGTCATCATTCCCTGAAGTATGCTTGGGAGTCTCATATCCGCAACTTGTATTCTCAATATCTGATGCGATACCACAACTGGCATTGAGTCGTTCATCAACCTTTTGTTGCGTCTGTATTGTGTGGTTCACATAGGTTACAATGAAGTCGATATTGCGGGTTATCAGATCTTTGTATGATAAAGCATCCATTTCATTATTTCTCTTGAAGCAGTCCTTTGTACGCGAAGACTTGATGAATTTAGAAGTAAATGTCTTTTCAAGTGTCGTCTTGAGATCAGTGAAAGTGGTCTTGCATTCACTAGCAATGATTCTTTCGTTGACAAGTTGTGCTTCAAGTGTATCCATGGCATGAGGGAATGTTTGTCTGAATGTGCCAGTGGATTCACCTAAGTCGAGCAAGACTTTTTAAAAGGTACTTTAAAGACTCTTGAAGTACTCTAAAACCGTCCATGGAGTTTTTTCTCAAGATACATATCCGCTGTTGTAGTCTTTCCATCTCTACGTCAATTACGTCGGAACACTTATTGCTCTTGTCCATGATGATGGTGTCTCAGTAGGTGAAGTGACGTCGGATCTTAAGTAGATATGGTGTGATTGGATTGTGGTTGAAATTTTGAAAATTGCGATTTTTCCTCAGTCCGACAATAAATTCCCCAGTCCGATATAACGGTAAACCGAAAATATTTGAGTTACCAAATTTTGAAATCGAGTTCGAAACAGCCAAAAACTAATAGGGAAAAAATTTAAAAAATGAAAATTTTAACGAAAAATAAAACCTAAAAAATTTGAAATTTGGCCTAAAAATTTGAATTTTGGTCCGAAAATTTGAATTTTTGGTCGAAAAATTTTTCGCATCGCCAAAATTTGAAATCAAAGCTAAAATGGCCTAAAATGGTCTAGGAAAAAATAAATTTTACTATGGTTTTTGATAGGTGTGAAAACACCCATCCTTTTTACCACTTAATTACAATAATAACCGAGCCAAAACGTGTATTTTATGTCAATTATGTCAGAATTATGCGTGGTTTGTGTTTTTGTTGTGATTTAGGACGAAAAGGTGAAAAGTGGAGAAAACACGGGCATTCACGGGCATTTACGGGCTTTTATTGAAGAAAAAGATGAAAGACGAAGTCAAGAAGTCAAGAGTGCAAAAAGAACGGAAGTCCAAGACCAATTCGGAAGATTTATCGAAGAAAAAGTCAAAAGACGGAAGTTTACTAAAAGCCGAAGAACTCGAGTCTTATTTATTGAAGAATTAAAAGACGAGTTTAAAGAAATCCCGAGCCATAAGTCATTGAAGTCCAAGATTAACAAAAGATTAAGAAGGAAGGGACTTAATGGTGCAATTAAGAAGAAAGGAAGGAGGGGAGGAAGCTTCCTCTAACCATCTCCCTAATCTCCTATAAATACCACTCATTTTCATTTCATTAGTTTTGTTGGCTAGTTTGACAAACTATGCTCTTCCACTTTAATTTTTGCACATTTAAATTCATGTCATTTACTTTATTGCACCTTTAATTACTTGTCTTGCACCTTTAATTTTCAAGTAAGTTTTAATTTTGTGTTCTTTAATCTTTTATCTTTAAGTTTTTAATCATCTTGTTCATCTTCTCTTCTTTCTTATTGTCAATCTTTTTCTTAATCTATGTTTGTTTTGATTTCAAGTTTTCAATCTAAACCTTTTTCATCTTATTTTTATATAAAGTTTAAGTCTTTTTAATTTTCGTGTCTTGTTTTTTTTTATTTCATACGTTTTATCTTTGATCTAGTGTTTTTATTTAGCTTATTGGTGTTTTACTTTGCTTATTGTCTTCCAAAAATTAAGATTTTTAAGCTTATTTTCGTACTTTTTGTGTTTTCTTAGTTTTTAGGAAATCTGATTCGATTTAGGAACTTTTTCATTAATTGCGAAATCTTGTACTTTCTCCCCATTGCGAAATCTTGTTCCTGATTCGATTTAGGAACTTTTTCTGCTATTGCGAAATCTTGTTCCTGATTCGATTTAGGAACTTTTTCTGCTATTGCGAAATCTTCTTCCTGATTCGATTTAGGAACTTTTTCTGCTATTGCGAAATCTTGCCTTTTTCTGCTATTGCGAAATCTTCTTCCTGATTCGATTTAGGAACTTTTTCTGCTATTGCGAAATCTGGTTCCTAATTCGATTTAGGAACTTTTTCTGCTATTGCGAAATTTTGCCTTTTTCTGCTATTACGAAATCTTCTTCCTGATTCGATTTAGGAACTTTTTCTAGCAATTGCGAAATCTTTTATTTCACAATTGCGGAATTGTTCATTTCTATTGCGAAATCTTTTGTTTTTTTTACAATTGCGAATTTAGTTCTTTTAATTGCGAATAATTCAGTTTTTACAATTGCGAATTTAATTAGTTTTTAGTCAAATTTTATTTTTAAACTTATTTTCCCGCCATTTTTAATTAACTTTATTTTAATTGTTTCGTCTTATTTTTACGTCAATTTATTTTTACTTGTTTTGTCTTATTCAATTTTCGAATTTACTTTTCGTCAAATTTTAATTTCTCGTCATTAAATTAATTTACTTTTAACGTCTTTAATTTTACACCATTTATGTTTTAGTTAGTTTTAGCTTTACTTTAACGTCATTTATTTTAACGTCTTGCGATTTAATTTTAAAAACAACCAAAAAATATTTGTCTCACCAAAAACAATTGAGTCGCATTTTGAACCAGAAATCAATTCGTTAAGATACCGAGAAAACGAACTTTTCAACTAGCAAAATCTCTTCATTAAAATGGCGCCGCTGCCGGCTCTTTTCGTAAAGATTAACGGTTTTCTAGAGACGCGTTGCTTTTTGGGATCCGTTCACTCGTGAACGTTATTTTTCGTGTCAAAAATTTTCAAAAAATCCCAAAAACATTTAAAAATCATAAAAAGCATTTCTTTTTCAAAAAGTTTTGCACCAAAAATATTCCTCTTTATCCTCTATTATGTTTAATTCTTTTCTTTACCCTTCTTATATATAATTCTTCATGGATTCGTCTTGCATGCGGTGTGGGAGACCCTAGCATGGTTTTCAAACATGTCAATGGTGTACTTGTGAGCAGTGTGGTTTTGATATCGACGATACATAATTTGGATTTTGTCTCCATTTTGCAATTCAACAAATTCATACTTCAACTCTTACAATACATTCCCACCCTCTCCCGTCTATGACAATCCCTATCCTCAAGATGCACCAGGTTTTTCTCCATACACGTGGTGCTATATTTGTGGGGGCCCTCACGATGCTTCTTCTTGTGATCCGTCGAAGGTCTTTGAGAAACCACTGTGCTATCATCCCAGTGAATATAACTTTGAGCCCCCACGTCACACCGTCAATCATCAACCCTTGTGTGCACTTCCTCCTGAGCAAATGGCCGAAATTTTCGACACCTTTCAAAAAGTCCATGAAGCTTGCACCAAGATGATGGAGAAATGTCAAGCAGATCAGCAAAAAGAGCAGGTATCTAACCTTAATGCTTATACTCCTCCCCTTGTGCCTCCATATTATTATGACAGTGATGACGATGAGAGTCCTATTTCCTGGAACGATGAGAATTCTATTCCTTCTCACGACTTGCCGGCTCTGGAGCCTAAGGATTCAACCATCCTAAGGGATGAGGATATTAGCACAATTCCTGCAAAGGAATCCGACGAATTCATAAAGTCTAGTGCTGATAACCTTATCCCCATTCCAAGTGAATCTGAGTTGACATCCGACAGTGACGATGAGTATGATGTGCTTTCTTCTGATGATGTTCCTTCCACCAACACTTTGGAAGAGGATTCTTTGGCTTTCTCTAATCCTCTTTTTGATCAAGATGATGATTTTACTTCTAGTGATGACGAGTCACTATCCGATGAAGACGTTCCAAAGGAAATTTTCAAGATTTATTCGAACCCTTTATTTGATTTTGATGACGATTACATATCTAGTGAGATGAATCCTCTCTTTGACGAAGGGATTGAGGACATTGATTGCTCTGATTCTCCTACTATTGATGAGCATGCTTTGTTAGCCATGCCCCCTTCTATCGCAGAGGTGGAGAGTTCTGACTCTACTGGAACGGTACCGCAGGTAGAAGGTAATTCTTATCTTATTTCTCATACTATATTTCCCCCTCATCCTACTGAATGCACGCCCAAGCGGGTGATGTATCAATTTCCCTCTCCGGGAAATGAGGATGAGTGTTTTGACCCGGGAGGTGACAATGACCATTCTATGATTACGGCTTTGCCAATTGGTCCGCATACATTGTCTTTGGAGGATGACAATGTGATCCCTTTACCCATCCCACCTCCCGTGGACCAAGATTTCACATACTTCTCGTATGTTGAAAGGACCTTCCTACCATTCAAGACTTATCCTCCTGCCTCTCCTTTATTATATTCCTCCGGGAACGAGGACAAGGTCTTTGATCCTGGTATTACATTTGAGGCTTCCCCATGGACCATTTAATTCGGGGACGAGTCAGGCTCGTGACTCGGATAACAAAAACAAGCGCTTTTTGGGAGGCAACTCAATTATCTATCTATCTTTCTCTTTGTTTTTACCATAAGTGTAGCGGAGACCCGTTGGTTTGCTTTCCTCTCCTCTCTTAATCAGGGATTCGAGCTTCAATGATCCACTCTTGATGATTCTTGACGACCCGTGATTCCGTGTCCACTTCTTCCCGGTTCTATCCTAAACTCTTTTCGATTCACTATTTTATATTTTCTCAATATTTAAAATAGGAATCTCTTTAGTTGTCTCTTCCTTAGCGAGATTTAAACAAAGTGCACAATGTCCTAAGTGTAGGGGAGTTTACTCCCACATGCTTAAACATTGAGGACAATGTTTATATTAAGTGTAGGGGGGACTTCTATCGAAGTTAAGTGGCTCTTTTCCTTGTATTTGTCCTCATTTTAACCGGAAAATCAATTTTTCGACATTTTTCAAACTTTTTGATCTATTTTGGCCCTTTTAGTTTTTCTCTTTGTATAGTTATTTTCTTTCTTTGCTAGAATAAATTTTTAATAAAGTGGTTTTAATTTTCAAAAGTTGTGAATCTTTTGACTCAACCCGAGTTTACTTATCTAAGTTTACTCTAGCTAGTATCCTTAACGTGTTTAAGTCAAGTTTTGCTAGGCTTTTATATAAGGAGCTTTAAAACGCGAAAGTCTTAACTCTCACGGGTTAAGAACAAGAACTTTTTGCAAGTTCCTATAATTGATCCTAGAGAGTCGTTTATTAAGGGAACTTTAAAATGCGATTTCTAAACTTGAAAAAGTCTAAGAGTTTGCAAGATCCTATAGGCGACTCGAAAACCCAAAACATTGATTTAATAGGCTAAGCATCCACGAGTCTCATTACTTGAGATTTTAAACTGTGGAGAACGAGAGATGATAGAGCCAATTATAAGTTTGGTATTCTTTCGTGAATTTATGTGAGTTAATTATGAGCCTATTCTCCCATCGCCTGCTAATAAATTTATCTGCAATAAATAAGGTTGTACGATTTGAAAAGTTACTTAGCTTCAAGCCCAAGATCGTTTAAAAGTTGCTCGGTATGGATTAGAGTTCATAGCCAAGGCATAACTTATTGAAGCGGGATGCGAAGATTGGCGAGTCTGAAAAGGCCCTAACAAGGCATGAGGGCTACATTTTGTTGCTAAAGATCCAAAGTGATGTGAAGAATCATTTATCGAAAATCAATATGAAGGATCGAGACACACAACGAAAAGCAAAAAACTCCCCAAAAGTCATGGAGAAGTGTATCCGAAAAGACCCTAACAAGGTATGAGGATAAATAGATCCAAGTCATAAAAGGAGGCGGATCGTTGTATATCAAAGTCCAAAATAAAGATTGGAGAAAAATGAAGAAGTCGTGGTCCAAGTATGAATCTCTCAAAACTTCAAGTGAAGAAATTCCATTATGAAGAGAAGACCATAATTTCATGAACGTCTCTCAAGGTTTGAAGTATGAAGTCGCTGCCAAATATCGGTCCGAGAAAGGTCTCAAACGAGTTATGCCAAGATATGAACTTTACGAGGTCCCGAGAAGCAGTTTTAAAGATTTTGTCCTTTAGCTAACTACTGATTAAATCGTGCACTTTATTTTCGGCCTAAATAACTATCGAAATAAGTCAAACAATGCATCCTCGTGATCATTCAAGACAACAATAAATATAAGAGATACACCTAGGAATAAGGGAGTCTAAGTGAGTAATTGGCCCACATGAGTTCGTGATAGTTTACTAACTTATAATAACAATGATCTCGTTTCTAAGCTTGGTTTGGAGAAAGTGAAAACTTGAGGATGATGATTATTCATGACATTTTCAAAACCCAAGGTATGCTTTTGATTTCTTTACTTTGAATGTTTATAGTTTTCTATCTCTTTAATAAAGGCCACTATGGATTGATTATGATGAAAAATGTAAACGTGCTTTGTAACTAATGCATTGCATGAGGACATTGCAATGGTCAAGTGTAGGGGATTTGATAGGTGTGAAAACACCCATCCTTTTTACCACTTAATTACAATAATAACTAAGCCAAAACGTGTATTTTATGTCAATTATGTCAGAATTATGCGTGGTTTGTGTTTTTGTTGTGATTTAGGACGAAAAGGTGAAAAGGGGAGAAAACATGGGCATTCACGGGCATTTACGGGCTTTTATTGAAGAAAAAGATGAAAGACGAAGTCAAGAAGTCAAGAGTGCAAAAAGAACGGAAGTCCAAGACCAATTCGGAAGATTTATCGAAGAAAAAGTCAAAAGACGGAAGTTTACTAAAAGCCGAAGAACTCGAGTCTTATTTATTGAAGAATTAAAAGACGAGTTTAAAGAAATCCCGAGCCATAAGTCATTAAAGTCCAAGATTAACAAAAGATTAAGAAGGAAGGGACTTAATGGTGCAATTAAGAAGAAAGGAAGGAGGGGAGGAAGCTTCCTCTAACCATCTCCCTAATCTCCTATAAATACCACTCATTTTCATTTCATTAGTTTTGTTGGCTAGTTTGACAAACTATGCTCTTCCACTTTAATTTTTGCACATTTAAATTCATGTCATTTACTTTATTGCACCTTTAATTACCTTGTCTTGCACCTTTAATTTTCAAGCAAGTTTTAATTTTGTGTTCTTTAATCTTTTATCTTTAAGTTTTTAATCATCTTGTTCATCTTCTCTTCTTGCTTATTGTCAATCTTTTTCTTAATCTATGTTTGTTTTGATTTCAAGTTTTCAATCTAAACCTTTTTCATCTTATTTTTATATAAAGTTTAAGTCTTTTTAATTTTCGTGTCTTGTTTTTGTTGATTTCATACGTTTTATCTTTGATCTAGTGTTTTTATTTAGCTTATTGGTGTTTTACTTTGCTTATTGTCTTCCAAAAATTAAGATTTTTGAGCTTATTTTCGTACTTTTTGTGTTTTCCTAGTTTTTAGGAAATCTGATTCGATTTAGGAACTTTTTCATTAATTGCGAAATCTTGTACTTTCTCCCCATTGCGAAATCTTGTTCCTGATTCGATTTAGGAACTTTTTCTGCTATTGCGAAATCTTGTTCCTGATTCGATTTAGGAACTTTTTCTGCTATTGCGAAATCTTGCCTTTTTCTGCTATTGCGAAATCTTCTTCCTGATTCGATTTAGGAACTTTTTCTGCTATTGCGAAATCTTGTTCCTGATTCGATTTAGGAACTTTTTCTGCTATTGCGAAATCTTGCCTTTTTCTGCTATTGCGAAATGTTCTTCCTGATTCGATTTAGGAACTTTTTCTAGCAATTGCGAAATCTTTTATTTCACAATTGCGGAATTGTTCATTTCTATTGCGAAATCTTTTGTTTTTTTTACAATTGCGAATTTAGTTCTTTTAATTGCGAATTTAATTCAGTTTTTACAATTGCTAATTTAATTAGTTTTTAGTCAAATTTTATTTTTAAACTTATTTTCCCGCCATTTTTAATTAACTTTATTTTAATTGTTTCGTCTTATTTTTACGTCAATTTATTTTTACTTGTTTTGTCTTATTTAATTTTCGAATTTACTTTTCGTCAAATTTTAATTTCTCGTCATTAAATTAATTTACTTTTAACGTCTTTAATTTTACACCATTTATGTTTTAGTTAGTTTTAGCTTTACTTTAACGTCATTTATTTTAACGTCTTGCGATTTAATTTTAAAAACAACCAAAAAATATTTGTCTCACCAAAAACAATTGAGTCGCATTTTGAACCGGAAATCAATTCGTTAAGATACCGATAAAACGAACTTTTCAACTAGCAAAATCTCTTCATTAGTTTTCCCGCCAATTTTTTTTATGGACTTCGGAATAAATTTGTTAAGTACTTCGGAATATAACAGAGAAGTTTTGACTTCAGAATCAACAAATACTTACTCACTTTGGAATCAGAACGCACTTCGGAATTAGTTACAAATGTAACTTCGGAAAATAAAAATTTGGTGACTTCGACTTCGGAATCCTACTTAGGATAATTTCAACTTCACAATAACTGACCAAAGGTACTTCGGAATAAGTCCGAACTTGTGAACTTCGCAATGCAATCCAAAGGAACTTCGGAATGTGTGAGAGTAACTTCGGAATACTGAAGAGGCTAACTTCGGAATACTGAAGAGGCTGACTTCACTTCAGAATAAATCTTCACTTATTGGACTTCGGAATAAAGGTGATTTTTTAACTTCAGAAAAAGAATAAACAGGGACTTCGCAGTTTTTCTTTTTCATTTCGGAATAGCCAAAGAAATCACTTCAGAATATGTTTGACAAAGGACTTCGGAAAAATGGAATAAGTTACTTCGGAATCAAAACATTCCAACTTCGCAATACACAAACCCTCTTCACTACTTCGGAATAATCCAATTATTCCGAAGATAAGCAATCTGTTGGCCAACTTCCGTGTTCTTCGTATCTAATAAACCCAACGTGATTTTAAACCAAAAATCGATCCAAACACCAAAAAACTTTGTGTTTTTAACCACAAAACGAAACCAAATCCCTACCACATCTATGTAGGTGATTTGTATGAAGATTTACAACCCAAAAACACTAAAAAAAAGTTGAATTCGTGATGTAGATGAAGAAAAATAAATCACGAACCAATGAATTAAACAACTAACAATCACTAATCTACCCTGAGGCGATTGATACCAATTATTGTTCCCATATTAATTCACTTCACCATGATAGATTTATTGAAATAAAGAAGAAAAGAGATGATTTCTAGAGAGAGAAAGTAGAGAGAGAGATGATTAACTATGTGAATATTAGATTAAGAAAAATGAAAGAGCCAACCTCTCCTAACATGCTAGGAGAGGTATATATAGTCGGGCTTACATGTAGCCTTAATGAACTATATTAGTTTAATGGGATGGGTTTGAATAAAATGTTTAGTACCTTAAAAGAGGCCTTTTAAGCTAGCCATCAAGCCTGTAATGTCACGACTATTTTAACTAACTATTACAACGTTCTAATAAATGTTACAATATAAACCTATGATCGAACATTCTTATTTGACTTAATACTTTGAGGCTAACACATACAGTTTTTAAATGGATGTGTTCCACCATGTAAAATCTCACCCGTCTTTATAAAGAATGTGCAAGTAAAAAGGGGCTATGAACTCAGCTTAGCCACGAGGTAAGTGAACAAGGAACTCAGGAGTTGAGTAGAAACAGTAGTGGTAAGATGATCGCCGACGATATAGATGCCCGGTAAACACGAAAGCCGCAACCTACCAAATAAGGCGCGCACTTTATTAATAATTGAATCAAGTATAAACCATACTTAGTAACGTAAAACTCAAAATTACAAAACCATGACAAACCCGAACGAACAAAAGTGCAAGTGGTACTACAATACCCTTCTATATGTTCATTTTATTAAACTACTTTCTCGATAAAAATCTGCCGGCACATACCAAATGTACAAGCTTATTTCCCTTACTTAGACAACTCGGATTTTTATGAAACTTGGTGAAAAACTCAATCATAACCTGAATAAAACTCAATTTAAATTTCATCCAAAGATTTACATTTTAGAACCACCTGCTCAACACATTTCTAAACTTGAAAAACCGGACAGATTTGAACACTTGACTCGTTAAACCATTTTGACCTCTCTAAACAACTTTGTTCACAAAACCGACACTTGGGTTTGAAAATAGACTCACAACTTTAGGTTTAGAAACTTGGAAGAACCCTTGAATCTTTTAATAGCTCATTTTGTAGTCCCCGAGATTCGATCTAAATATCGACGACAACTTCGAATTGTGTCGATACTCGTCTCCCGGTACACGAATAATCAAACTATCGTAACTTCCTCCTTGTTTTGAGTTAGAAGCTCTAATTTATACCAAAACAAGCGTCTCGACAACCACTAAAACTATATCCGATCATCTCAACCTATAGTCAAACTTGAACCCATGAAAAACAGCCCTAAACCTGCTGGTCAAAAGTACACTTTTGAAAATCACATTAGATCATCATTTTGACCCATTTTAACAAATCTCCTACTCCTAATATTGACCATACATCATCCTAAACAATTTTCAACCATCCCAATCACTTGCATGCCACTTTTAAACAAAACCCTTATCAAAATTCACACATGCAATAACAAAAGAATGAATTATAGTAGTAATAACACAACCCTACAACATAAAAATAGATCAAACATCATTGTTTTTCATCAAAATTTTTGAAAAGTAAAAGTTTATGCATGTAGAATATTTTATACCAAAATGATCATCATTGGATTTGCAACAAGGGTCTTTTTTAGTTTTCACTAATTCAAGCTTGAAATCAAATTAATGGGGGAGTTTTGGTTTTATTTTGGGACGGCAAGAATAAGAGAAGGAAAGAGTGTGTGTTTTTTTATAAAAATGAAAATGAGTGGAAGTTAGGTGAAAAAAATATGCTTATATAGTGGTGGTAGTTGAGGGGCTTGTTTTGTCAATTTTGTAATCTTTTAGACTTAAAAGCAATTAGATAGTTTAAAGGGTATAAAATGACTATTATTCAATTTTGAAAATATTTACGGGGCTCGGGTTTCGTAAAAATACTTTTCAAAAGTTAAGATGCATCAAAATATGATAATATAGTCCCCCGACACGACTTAACACGTCATTAAAAAGAAGACATCGAAAACGTCAAACATTGAAACAATCGACAATGAAACGTAAAATATCGGGCATCCGTCGACATCGCGATCACTAGTAGTTCTCGTTATTCATTGATTTGAGTAAACTTTTGTAAAATGCATGTGGGTGCTTTTATATCAAAAAATTTGATTTAAATAAATATGGAAAAATAAAATAAGAAATTTTATAATTCTAAATAAAGTATTATCAATGATCAGAAAAAACTTAAAAATTATAATTTATTAAAATCATCATGATCTCAGGATTTACGTATGAAGAATACAAGAAAATATAACACGTTAGAATATTCAAGATGCACGAATAAAAGAATAAAATAATATCAGGAAAATACGAGTTCTCACAGCATGATCATCAAAACATTTTACCAACCCTAAATCATATGAAAACTTGAAACTTGTTGCATGTAAGAAATTTTGGTATCAATTGGATCATCTTTTGATTTCTAAAATGGGTCTTGATTTAGATTAGGCTAAAACAAGTTAGAAAATCAAAATCTAAGGTGTTTTGGGGGGTGAAGCTCACGATAAGAAAGAAGAATGGGAGAGAGAGGAAACAAAATTTTGTGTGTGTTTTATGAATGCGGAAAATGAGTGGTAGTTGGTGGACTTTGTATATATAGTGGGGTGGAGGGTAAATTTTGCCAATTGTGC
Source organism: Glebionis coronaria (assembly GCA_025667525.1). Classification (NCBI taxonomy): domain Eukaryota; kingdom Viridiplantae; phylum Streptophyta; class Magnoliopsida; order Asterales; family Asteraceae; genus Glebionis; species Glebionis coronaria. The sequence goes on from CM046874.1 coordinate 493,685,035, forward strand.
AATCTTTTGGAGTAAAATGCAATTAAATAGTTTAAAGGGTAGAAAATGATTATTAGTAAAGTTTGAAAATATTTACGGGACTCGGATTTCGTAAAAATACTTTTCAAAAGTTAAAAGGCATCATAAATATGTTAATATAGTCTCCCGACACGACTTAACACGTCATTAAAAAGAAGACATCGAAAACGTCAAACATTAAAACAATCGACAATGAAATGTAATATATCGGGCATCCGTCGGCATCGCGATCACTAGTAGTTCTCGTTATTCATTGATTTGAGTAAACTTTTGTAAAATGCACGCTGGTGCTTTTAAATCAAAAACTTTGATTTAAATAAATATGAAAAAAATATTATAATTTTAAATAAAGTATTATCAATGATCAGAAAATACTTAAAAGTATAATTTATTAACAATATCAAGATCTCAGGATTTAGGTATGAAGAATACAAGTAAATGTAGCACGTTAGAAAATACAAGAAGCACGAATAAAAGAATAAAATAATATCGGGAAAATATGAGTTCTCACACACACATTCATCTTCGCAAGTAAGGTACAAAAGCAAAAATTTCTAGTCAAGTTTTCATATCATAACACGTGACACATAAGTGATATTTGAGGATTGTCACATAAATGTTGAGGTTTCGCCGCCTCAAGGAGCATGGATTGGCTCTTACAAAATTTATGAATTTGGATATGGACACATGGCTAGTAGTGTCAGGAGTTGTTTTGTGTTTGAAAACTTCTGTGTATTTTATCTTCAGGTATTCAAAGTAGTAAAAGGGTTCAATTCTTTAACACCCTGATTCTAGAATATTTGAAGTGATGTACTAAGATGGAAATTCAATCCTTAGGATATTTTCATTTACGCACTGATTTTGTTAATGTTAATTTTCATGCAAGGGAATTGTACCATATTAGGGAGGATTTTTGTTGGAAATATAGTTCAATTTTGGGTTAAGTTTACACCTGATAATGGGTTTGGAGGTATGGAGTGTACAACCATTGGTCCCTGAACACCCTGACTCAAATAGTGGTTAAATTATGTTCAGCGGTACTTAGAATTACACTAAAGTTACTTGGTTTTATACTAGCGGTACTTGCAAGTACTGCTAGTGTTATGCAAGTACCGCTAGTTATATGTAAGTACCGGCGATAAACATGTAACAGTCTTTGACCGTATTAATGACCACGTTTAATTGGTCATGTAACCACTACTCCTGGTTTTATGGAGCATATTAAAAGGGTTTAATGGGCCGTTGAATTCTCTTAATACAATTGACTAAGGAATGAGTATTCTTGAGTATAAATAGATATTATCACTGTTGCATGAGATATACAGAAAACAAGAAACACCTTACAGCAAAGGGTTATAGATTTGTGCCTAATTCTATTACATACATTTGATCTTATCCCAAATAAGTATTCGTGATACTCAAGCAATAGGATCAAATAGTTTATTTTGGAAAGTGATCACACGATTCCAAGTGATATCTGGTAACCATTCATTGGTACGTAGTTAGGCTATTGATTATCTTACCCTGGTTGGAACGAATACACACCAACAGTTTTTGATCCAAGGCGTGCTTGATCTCCACCTCCTCTAGCTTAGCTGGCGATTATTCAGTTAACATGTGAAGTTGTGTGTTTTAATTGTTCGAGAAGATTGAAGGGTAAAATGACAACTTATAATTTTCGTAGTCTATCTTTTTAGTTTTAATAGGTTACTTATTTTTATGAAAGATTTGTTTGTTTCTTATTTTAATTTTGGCATGGATCCTTGGATTTCTTTTCAAGTCTTTTTTATGTTATAAGTATTAGAAGTCTTAAGGGTTTATGAGTTTATAAGAAAAGAGTGTTTTCTCTTTTAAGTCTCCTTTGAGCATCCTATACTGGTTTATTAAATTTTTTGTTTTTTTTTTTGTTATTTGTGTGGTTTTTTTCATTCGTTGCGGTCTCGTCATTAGTTTTAATGTTTAACTGATTTGTGAGTGAATTATTTTGTGTGTATATTTGTATAGATAAGTATTTAACTAAATGAGGTATTTGCCTATTTGGTAAGGGATTTGATGAGTGATAATCCTGAAGTTATGAGAGTAAAAAAGTATGAATTAAAAAGTTACGAGTAAAATGTAAAAATAATTTTTGCAATTTGTTAAAAGTTTGAATTACGTTTTTCGTTAATATTTCGCATAATATAAAGTTTTTTGGTTTTAAAGTAGTGCACCATACACCTCTGAGGATGGATAATGTTGGATATGTAAATCTTGCTTATGTTTTAGAGAGAGAAATAGATAGAGAGATGGTGGATTACACACAATTCTAGAGAGAAACTTAATAAGAACTATGTGAAAAATGATTAACCACACACCCTCTCCATCTAAGGAGAGGGTTTATATACCCAAGCCTTGTAATGGGCTTGGGCTTACACGTTTGGGCCGGCCTACACATGGTGTAGGCTAGGCTTGGACTTGTTTGATAAATAAAGAAGGTTAACTAAACTACGAGCTATTACATGGACTATCGTTGGAGTGACCGATCCTTCTTAATCCGTAAAACGTATTTCCAACAATCTCCCCCTAAGGGAGGTCACTCCAAACAAGGGCGTTACCCAAGTTACAATAACCTAGCATACTATGATTGTCTTGAGCTCGTAGTCTTCGTCCTTCTTTTTCTTTTTCTTTTCTGGTGAACATGCTGATGTGATCTTTGATATCAATCTTGAGCATTAATCTTTTGCCTTGATCTTGTGCATCCTTCACTTGTGATCTTCGCCTCTTCGTGACACCATGTCCCACATACTTATACCTTCGTAATTCTTGAAAGCTTCAGAGTTCGATACAGCGGAAGACTTAACTTTTAGGCTTTCTTGAATTAGATGAGGTATTAAGTGCATAAAGTATAAGCATACGGGGACGACTTCTTCTTGGATCCCGCAACACCACCGTCTTCAAATGCCGCAACATAAGTAGACACGAACGAAATGGCTTTGAACATTTCATTCTAAATCGGTAGCATTTTACCTCCGGTCGGTGAAGACCGTTGGACGATATTAGATATCATACCCGTGACAGATAGTTTCAATTAAGTAACTTCCTGACAGGATTTCGCGGGGAAACCCGTTCTCTTTATTCGACCGTCCAAAGCTGACTGTGAACATAAAGAGTGAATCATTTGGATAATAATATCCGCATGATTTGAAGCCGTCAATTCATGTTCCTGGAACAAGTGAAATTCAATTAATAACCGCACCATCGTTGCTTTCCAGTTGTCACGAGCTTGATTCGTATAGAATCTTGCAAGTTACCTACCAAGTGTTGTTTGAGGTTAACACTAGAAGGATTTCCACTCATTACTGTGAACATTAAGGTATCACTCTGAGTGTTCTGGAAAGATCAATAAGATATTACGTAGAGACCTTGAACGTGTTTAAATTCAGTTAAGAATTAAACCACTGTTGCTTTCCAGTTATCAAAAGTTTGATTCATAAAGAATCGCACAAGTCACCTACCATCAGCTTTTTGATATTCTCTCAAGAAGGATTTCCATCTTCATTGTAAATACTTTCGTATTACTCGGATGTTCTGGCAAGATCATGAATATTTTGCGTAGGACTCTTAAGATCTTTCTTACTTTTCACAGTGTGTGAAGAAGCAAGGAAATATGAAAGTGTGTCCTAATGAGATATTTGATGATCTCAAATGGCTCTAGACTCGATCGTGCATTTTGGATTTTAGTGATCGGAGGCTGGAGAGGAGTGCCACCTTTTCAATACCAATTTATTCAGAGTGAATAAATCAATAGATAACGTGTTGATCTCCGTGTGATTAATACAAATATCTTTTGAGAGATATCTGAGTCAGCTGGGATGGGTTGTGCATTGCATCACTGGGTCCATGATGTCCGTCTTCAATATCGAGAATCATTAAAATGATCTCAATAGCATATGTGTTGACCCAGTTTCTGCCTAAAGTTGTAAGGAGGGCTTCTTTCTTTACACCCTTTATCTTTACAATTCTTTTTCATTCTTCAACCCCTTCAATGCTTACCAATACGTCATAACTAGCACCTTGTTGTGATTGTTCCAGTGCTAACTTAAGTACTTGGTCGGCATTCAGCTACGTTCACAATCTTTCTCCAACTTTCCTAAGGACAACTATTTCTAGCTATGGAATGTCCTTGGGAAGATTCCTCCGGTTCTGGAAGAATCATAGGACTTAACCTATCCTACCATCCTTATGTCACCACAATCTTCATCGTCGTGAAATAAATGGGTTTTGGGCAAGTATAAATCACCATGAAATCCATTTTTGATATGCAAATCCATTTTACTCCCCCTTAACATAAGCCACGATATTCGAAAACATTTCGCATATGTCGGGATGAGCCAGCACATTAAGTCAAACCATTTGTGATAATATCCCATATTAAATCACATTTTCTCCCCCATATTAAAAATATTAACCCAATCGATGTTTTTAATATCAATTGATTTAATGAAGTTTTAACAAGGTTTTGGGAAGAAAAATGCAAGTCCATTTTATCTTCATGATATCAAACATATGAGATATGATACCAATTTGTAACATGATCACATATTCACCATATTTAAAAAGAATTGAAAAGGTTGGACCTGATAGATGAGAACATCATATGATAAGATCAAATGGTTCTTGTCAGCATATGTTGATCGCCTCGTCACATCTGAAGTCATCTCGTGACACCACATGTACGATTGGTATTGTTGTCTTGACAACAGTTAGTGAGCTTGGCACGTTCGGTATCGAAGATTCTGAATGCTTGACAATTGCTCCCCCTCAATTGTTGACCCCGTGTTCTATTGAAAGAGCTGTAGTCGTCGGTTGAGTAGTCGCATCGTCGAGTATGTAGATACCAATTATAGATTGTGATGGTTGTAGAGATGATAGCTTCATAAAAACAAGACTTCTCTTGTTTTAACAAATAAATGCACTAAAACGTACATATATTTGTGTTAGACCAAGTTATAAAGTAAACTTGATCCGTTACAAGGTTTTAAAGTAAACCTTGCCCGAGAAAATTAATTCCCGTTGTTGAGCCAAAGCTTTCATAAGAAATACTTGACTTTAATGTGAAAACCGGGTTGCAGTCTGATATAACTACAAGCCATAAGGGCATGTTTTATGAAACATTTACAACTTTTGTACGAACTCTATTTATGGTGCCGTGTCGATATTAATCAACATTTCTAAGGCCGTAAATATTATCGTACCAAAAGACATGCCTTTGAAAAATAAAGTAAATTTTTTTTTGGATTTTTATGAATTTTTCAATTTTTATAGTTTTTATATGGTTTTATATTTTTGTATTTTGCTTTTGTAGATAAAAATATAAACAATATATACAAATGATCACCGAGGATACGGAGAATAGTTTTACCACCACTATTCTTTCGCTTCATCTGCCAATTCCTTTAGAGTCTCGGGCGAGAAGGTTCTCATTCCTAGCTTGTCGGCCAAAAATTCAATTCGAGCGCGATCTTAAGCCTTCGTGAAAATATCCGCCGATTGATACTCAGATCAGACAAAGTAAAGCTCTATGACTCCATTTTCCACTTGCTCCTTGATGAAATGGTAGTGAATGTCAATATGCTTCGACCGGTAGAATTGAACAATGTTGCAGCATAAGGCAATTGCACTTTTGTTGTCGCAGTACACCGGAATCTTGTTGAAACCTAGACCATAGTCGGTTAATTACGATCTCATCCAAAGAATTTGATTACAGCAACCGGACATAGCTATGTATTCTGCTTCCGTACTTGAAATTGTAGCGCATTTCTGCCTTTTCGATGCCCAACTGAGTAGCCGATCTCCTAGTAGTTGCAAAGTTCCACTCGTGATACGTCTTGTATCTTGACAACCCGCGTGATCCGCATCTGCATATGCCATAAGTGCAATCGAAGAGTCCTTCGAATACCAAAGTCCCCGAGTAATGGTTCCTTTAAGATATCGAAAGATCCGTTTCACAGTAGACAAGTGTAACTCGGTAGGTCGAGTTTGATACCGAGCACACATACATATAGCAAACTGAAGATCAGGACGACTAGCTGTGATATACAGAAGAGTACCGATCATTCCACGATACAGTGTCGGATGAACGACAACTCCATGTGGATCTTCATCAATCTTAGTTCGTTCCACCATTAAAGTATCCACGGGGTCGCAAGATTCCATCTTATACTTCTTAAGCGATTCAAGGGCATACTTGGATTGATTGATAAAGATGCCTCTGGGACTCTGAGATATCTGAAGACCTAAGAAGAATGATACCTTGCCCATCATTGACATCTTAAACTTGGAAGACATGAGTTTCCCAAACTCGTCGGATAAAGTTTGGTTCGAGGCTGCAAATATTATATCATCAACATATATTTGTACCATAATCATATCTTTACCTCGTTTCTGAATGAACAGCGTGGGATCCACCTTGCCTTTAGCGAAGCCTTGCGTAATGAGGAATTGTGACAATAGATCATACCATGCGCGAGGAGCTTGCTTCAACCCATATAGAGCCTTCTTAAGCTTGTACACATGATTAGGATATTTAGGATTCACAAAACCATCCGGCTGTTGAACATAGACCTCTTCCTTGATTTCACCATTCAGAAATGCCGTCTTCACATCCATCTGATAGACGATCATATTCATGTGGGCTGCATAAGCGAGGAATAGTCTAATAGCTTCCAAACGGGCAACAGGTGCAAAAGATTCCATAAAGTTGATGCCCAATAATTGCTTGTATCCACGAGCTACTAGTCGAGCTTTGTTTTTCAATATTCCGCCTAACTCATCGAGTTTCACCTTGTAAACCCATTTCAAAGTGAGTAACTGCACTTGATCCGGGCATGGGACAAGTTCCCATACTTCAAGACGTATAAATTCATTAAGTTCTTCTTGCATAGCTTCTATCCAACATGATTGAGTAAAAGCTTGTTGCCATGTCTTAGGTTCAACTTCAGTTAGAAAAGCATCAAAGTGACAAAACATTGCACTTTCTTGTAACTGACTTCGTGTGAATACCGGACGATTAGGGTCACCAATAATAGAATCTATAGGATGATCCTTTGTCCACTTGCTGTCATGTTCACGAATCCTTGGATTGGAGTAAACTGTAGAAGGAGCTTCCTCTGAGGTGGACGACCCGGCTTGATTAGGGTCGGGAATTGGTACACCAAAGAATGGAAGTTCACGCATTTAAGCGAATTCCAAATCGTGATCATCATCATCCTCTTCATCATCAATAGGCATGACATGGGTAGTTGAAACAGTTGTTGGTTGAGAATTACTTGTTGATGGTAAATCTTGACCAATTGTAGGTGCAGATGTGTCTGATTGTGCTTCGGTTGTTGGAGCGACAACTTCGGTGACCGGAGCTATTACCTCAAGTTCTTGAGCAACAATACTGGGAGGAGTAAAGAATTCATCAAAGAACGGTTGAAACAACGTATCCCATTTAGTCCTAGAAGGTGGTGTAAATGATGATGAAGTAGGGTTGTTTGGGACAAGACCATAACTAATGTTACTGGGTCCCATTTCATGAAGTGCGGGTTCAGAGCTGCTTTGCTCAGAAGCCATTGCTGTCAGCTCATCAAAATCAACATTCATAGTTTCGAGGATCTTGCAAGAGTTACGGTTGTAGATTCGGTATGCCTTCTTTGCGGGGGCGTAACCAATGAAAATACCAATATCAGCCTTTGGTTGAAGTTTTCCCAAATTGTCACCATCATTATTTGAATACAAAGAGAACCAAATACATGAAGATATGATAAATCTGGTACTTTTCCATGGAGAAGCTCATAAGGTGTTTTACCATGGCGTTTACGAATTAGTGACCGGTTTTGGGTGTACACTGCTGTAGATACTGCTTCTGCCCATAAAAACAATGGAGCCTTTGCGTAAATTAACATCGTTCGAGCAGCTTCCATAAGTGTGCGATTTCGCCTTTCAACGACACCGTTTTGTTGTGGAGTGCGAGCAACAGATGTTTCATGAGAAATGCCAACTTCTTCATAATAATCACGCAAAATTTGATTCATAAATTCGGTTCCATTATCTGTATGAATGCGTCGAACAGTAGTGTTGAGACGCACTTGAATCATCTTGAGAAATCCGATGATGAATTTAGGTGCCTCATTTTTTGCTTTAAGAAATTTCACCCATGTAAACCAAGAGTAATCATCGACAATGACGAGGATGTACTTTTTGCCACTAAGACTTTCAACACGCATTGGCCCACAAAGATCCATATGCAAAAGATAAAGTTTCTCTTGGTTTGTGTCTTCAGTCTTGGGTTTGTATAAATTCTTTGTGCTTTTCCCCATTGTACACGCGGAACATAAATGATCCTTGTGAAATGATAGTTTAGGAAGACCACGAACAAGTTCGTTTTTCGCCAAGTGATTAATAGTGTCAAAGTTAAGATGAGATAACCGTCGATGCCATAACCATGACTTAGTCTTCGATGCTTTGGAGAGAAGACATACGGGAGAAGCGGCCATCATGTCTTGTAGAGACAAAGTATACAAATTATTCTCTCGGGTACCTTTCAATAAATCAACCCCTTCCAAATTACGAATGAAGCAGGTATGCTCTCGAAAAGCGACTTCTAGGTTTGCATCACAAAATTGTCCCACAGAAAATAAGTTGTGACCAAGACCTTCCACGTAATACACTCTTGAAATTATAACATTCCCAATATGATATTCACCATAACCCATTATCTTTGCAATATGATCATTTCTAAATTGAACCGTACCAAGAAACTTGCTGACGAAATTTCTGAGCTGAGAGCGATCTCCGGTCATATGCTTGGAGCAACCAGAGTCCAAATACCAGAGAACAATTTGGACCACCTGTTTTCAACAACAACAGTAGACAATGCATTGGAAACTATTGGTTCCGGAGTGTTAGCAGTTACAGATATAGAATTATCAGAATTGCTAACATTTTTTAGACCCTTAGATTTCCTGCGTTTTCTAATGTGAGTTTTAGCACTAACAGGTTTTACTGTTCCAACTTTCTTAGGTTTTGGATTATTCGCGGGCACTACAGTGGGAGTAGACCTATTTAAAGGGCACTTTGTTCCTACAGTAGTGTCAGTGTTCCTAGTTAAAGGACACGCTTGTGTTTTGGTAGCCTTGGTACTCCTAGTTAAAGGGCACGCTTTCTTCACTTCAGTGGGAGTGATCCTAGTTAAAGGGCACGTATTTCCTACTATAGTGAAAGTTCTACCAGTGGGGCGCCACATCCAGCCAACTTAAGTTAACACTTTCCCAGTCGGTTTCCATTCTAATCCATTATTCCGGGCATACATCTCATTCACATGGTCAATAAGGCAAGAATCATGACGACTAGAAAACATACATTCATTGCAATTCCAACATTTCAAATTAGAATTCACAGTAGGCTTAGAACGCTGCACAACCGCAGAGCCTTTAGGTTTAGCTACATGATTCTTTTTATTTAAAACAGAAATAACATTCCTAGGATGGGATTCTACTTTCTTCTTCACTTGACTACTAGATGGGGGCAAGATCCTATCATTCTTCTTGTTTTTTTTAAGCTTAGATCTTTGAGCCTTAGTAGTGGTGCTTACTCCTATAGAAGGCAACACGGGAATATTAGAAGCTGGTTTTGATTCTGTCTTATCTTTAGTGACCAAAGTTTGAGATGGTTTTGTCCTAGGGCCCTTGTTAAGTGGTCTGACGGCTATAAGGTTCCTTTTGATTGCACTAGAGGACGATGCTGAGACAGTGGCTGCGTTATCCACAACATTCTTACCTTTTAGAGTACGAAGTGTTTCCTTTAACTCAGCCAAGACCAGATTCTTATCATAAATTTATTCCCTCAAATCAGATATTTCCATCGACTTTCGATTCAATTGTTCAATCAATGATTGATTCTGTGCAGTGGTATCAACACATGCGGGCTTTACTGAATCGAAGAGTCGTGTATTTTTCTGTTTTAAGTTATCAACTTTGGACAAAATCTTGGAAACGCGATTATCTAGATCAAGTTTAAAATTCTCAGCAGCCTCAAGTACGTTCACACAGTTAAGCTCCTTAGATTTCTCTATTTCTATCGGAAAGATGTAGCAACTTTGTCACTTGGCTGACGCTGTTTCGATTGTAAATTCAATTGAAAATTCTTTTCAAAGTTTGCATCATCGATATTAACACCTTCGAATGACATTTCAAAGATTTCTTGAATAAATTGTTTCTTGCATTCAAGCGAAATACATGTGTTTGAATCTCATCAAAACGTTTTGAAAGTGAAGAATATGAATCTTTAAGCTTTAAAAATTCAGCGTCAGATTCATGACAAGTAATATCTACCACATTATCCACAGATTCAACATTATGCACAATAGAATCATTATCAACACTTTTATTCACACAGACAGAAACTATATCATGAGACATCACTTGCTTCAGAAGCTGATCATTTTGGCGTGAGACCCCTTCTATTTCAAGTAAACTATTTTCATAATCATCTTCCATTTCATTGAAAACACGTCTAACTTCTTCTATTTCCAAAAGCAAATCTTGATCAAGATTACTAAGACAAGCTTTAACATTCTTTACAAACGGAACAATTTCGTCTCGAAACGCAGCTCTCGTGTGCTCAAAATTCCATTCACCTTCCGTTATGGCCGAAGCCGTCGTACGTTCCAAAATGACCTTGTCAAAATCGGCTAAGTGTCGGTGAACCGCATTTAAGTTAACGGACGCCTTGCTTACCGGTGGAATTAACCGTGTTAAATCCGTTTTGACAAGTGTAGGAGACGTACTAGGAAGGTTTTCATTTGACAAATTTTGGGGCACAAGAACTGTCAATTCTGCTAATTCCTTTTGTAAACGAATGCGTGTCTTTTTCGAAAATTGATCTTTGTTATGTTGATCATAATCAATTGTATGGAATTTTGAAAACATTTTAGAATGAGTTTCATCCGCAAGTGACTGTGTCTCCTCAATACTACGAACAAAAGGTGCTTCTTTCGATTTGCCAATTATGGTCATATCATAAAGACCGGGAATATATTCCTGAGCTTGTTTTGCATAACCGGGATTAGGTGGTAAATCTTGAAGACGCTTAAGTTCGAGTTCTTTAAAGGATTTAGTTAAAAGATGAACCTTTTCTGTGGAAACGTATTGTTTTAAAAGCTGTTGTTCTTTGAATTTAAGAAGTTTGGTAGCATTAATTTATGATTCAAACTTTTTAGACTCGAGAGTTTCGAAATCCATTTTAAGTTTCTGAAAATCATTGACAACCGACTCTTTTTCTTTTAATTCATTGGAAAGATTAGCTTTTAATGATTCTATTTCTTTCAAGTGTTCAATCTTTTCAAAACGAAATTGGTCAAATCCAGAACATGTTATTTTCTCTGCTTGAGGGACCATTTCAAAAGTTTTGACTTTTTCTTTATGCAACGCAAGCTCAGCAGTTAGGGTGGAATTGGTATCTACGGATTATCTGAGGGCCATATGCATTTGATCAATTATATGTTTAGGCACCATGACCAAATCATGTTGAGCATAAGATGCCATACCCGTCGTAGCATTTGGTTGAGGTTCACTCAAATGTGTAGGATTGGGTATCACATCATTTGAGTTACTAGTCCCCGAATGCTGTTCGAGGTTGTCATTTTCATGCCCAACTTGATGTTGGTTATCATCAATATTATTAGATGTGGTTGGTACCTCACTGACGACATCAGAACCGTAGTGAGAGAGATTAGCAACGAGAGCAGCTTGGGCAGAGTTAATGTCATCACAATCCGAATCATATGCATCAAGATCATCTGCTTGATAAGCTGCATTAGAGGTAGAAACAACTGCAATGCCTTCAGTATCTGCTATCCCTGGGTCTGCAAGAAATGCTAACTCCTCTGAATCCAAAATCTTCCCCTTAGACTGAGCATCAACCAAATACATCTTCTCACGAAACCATGCATCATACCTTCTCCTCTTCGATTGAGTGCATTACCTAGCCATATGACCTTGTCCTCGGCAATTGTAGCAAGTCACAACCTTTTTAGGACCAATAGGACTTCCATTTCCACTAGATTGATTGTTCCCAGTCCTTGTAGGAGGTCCATATGAATTTTGCCTTCCCTGAATAGGTTGTACCATCACTTGACCATCTTGAACAGTGGCTTGTTGTCGAGGATTTGAAGAGGTGCGGAGTTGATTGTTTGTTGGTGGAAATCCTCTAGTTGCAACAAGTTTTGACAAGTAGGCAGTGAGATGGTTTAGTACATCAGCTGGCGTATCATTTGGAGTAAAGACCGGTGCTTGGATTGGTGGAAGTTCGTTAGAGTAGAAATCTTGTGTTGCTTGTGTTTCTATTGGAAAATATCCTTACTGAGGGGTATAGCCCATTAGAGAAGTGTTGGCTTGTGATGGTGATGTCTGATATGGTGGTTGCGATGAAAAAGATTGTTGATGAACACTTTGTTGAAATGCTTGCTGTGGCATCATTAGTGGTGGATAAGATGGTTGCTGATAGTTGTGTGGTGGTGGCTGCTGCAAGTATGATGGTTGCTGATAAGTATAAGCCATGTTTTGTTGAGAAGCATACATTGCAAGTGGATCATGAACTTGAGGTGTAGACAATCGAGCCTCGATCACATGGCATTCGTGTTGTTGAAGAAAGGCTTGAAGTTGATCCACATTGGTGTTATGCAAGTCCTTAGCCAATTTAACATCCGTCACGTATTTTTTCCATTCTGGAGGAAGAGTGTTCAAATACTTGGTGTTCAATTGAAAGGTAGGAATTTCCATGCCATATATATTGAGCTCATTCAACAATAGGGTAAATCTCAGATAGTAATCATTGAGAGTCTCCCCTGGCACATAGGCAAACTTATCAAAAGTATCATAAAGCTTACACTCTCGTTCTTGTTTAGTTAACGAGGTGCCTTGCATGAGAACACGAATTCTATCCCATAACTTTTGGCAACTTTATGTTTGCTGACGAGTTTGTAGACATCTGGAGGAAGGGCTTGGAGAATGATGTTTGTAGCATACTTATCACATTTATCTTGAATCTTCATATCTCCAGTCAATTCACCCGTTGTGCAAGGACGAGTAGTTGTACCTTCCGTCACAGTACCATAATCTAATGGTCCATTGAGCACCGATGCCCAAATAAGATGTCTGTTCTCCTTGTTCAACATGTAAAGTTCCATTCAGGAAGTCCAATCCTCGTACATAGACTTCTCCAACATTGGTGGACGATTATCCGTACCCGAGAGGATGGAATTATCCGTAACAGATGTGTACTCCATTTCGATAAGTTAAGATTTACAAACTTGATTGGTCAATGAAAGAAAGTAAATGTTTTTGTTGTAGTGTGTTAAAACCGAGAAATAATGTTAAAATCCCCTAAATTATGTCCTCGATAAACCAAAAAATCCAAGTCAAAATTAAAAATTTTCAAAAACACGTTTTTGGAAAAATGTTGGATCGTACTCAGATCGCAGTGGTGATCGTACTCAGATCGTAGTTGTGATCGCACTCCCTATGATCGTACTCAGATCGTAGTTGTGATCGCACTCCCTATGATCGCACTCAGATCGGACTCCCAGATCGTACCCAATGATCGTACCCTGATCGCACTCCCTTATCGCAACAAGTGATCGCAGTGAGTGATCGTACTATGGATCGCAACGAGTGATCGTACTATGGATCGCAACGTGTGATCATACTATGGATCAAAACGAGTGATCGTACTCTACAATCGTGGTGATGGATCGTACTTTGAGCTAAGTGAGCTATCGCATTGAGCACTCTTACCTTGATCGTAGTATGGATCGTACTAGGCAATCAGATTGATGGATCGTAGCGAGGATCTAAGTTATGATCGCAGTTAGATCGTAACAATGGATCGTGACTATGGATCGCAAGTAGAAACCCCCACGGTTTATGCAAACACAAAGTCAGATCGTACTGAGGATACAACTTACCACTTTTCTCGGACAGGACAGTAACACAATCAATTCAAGATTCAAAGCCAAAATATGAATCAAACAACCAAAAATTTCGTGTTTTTAAACCAAATAACAATACCAAATCACTATAGCAAGTAACAAGATGAAGTATATCAAGATTAATCCATAAAAACAAAAAAAAAATTTGGTTCGTGTGAAAATGGATCAAAAATGGCGAGAGAATCAAGAACACAAACACAAGAACTAAACAATCATCCCATGGCTCTTGATATCATTTGTTGGATATGTAAATCTTGCTTATGTTTTAGAGAGAGAAAGAGATAGAGAGATGGTGATTACACACAATTCTAGAGAGAGAAACTTAATAAGAACTATGTTAAAAATGATTAACCACACACCCTCTCCATCTAAGGAGAGGGTTTATATACCCAAGCCTTGTAATGGGCTTGGGCTTACACGTTTGGGCCGGCCTACACATGTTGTAGGCTAGGCTTGGACTTGTTTGATAAATAAAGAAGGTTAACTAAACTACGAGCTATTACATGGACTATCGTTGGAGTGACCGATCCTTCTTAATACGTAAAACGTATTTCTAACAGATAATACAAATAATTTTCAGTTAAAACACTTTGTCACATTAAGAGTGTTTTTGTCATTTTAAATCTCACGGGTGATTTTTGCATTTACATAAAAAAAACAAAATTAAAAAATTTCAAAATAAGTTTTTCTTTCAAAAAAATTTCGAAAAGGGTTTTTATCTAAAAAAAATTTGAAAAAGGTTTTTTTTCTAAAAGAAAATTCAATAAATTTTTCTTTAAACTTTTCTTTTTCTTGAAAAAAAATTATTCGAGAAAAATTTAACTTCTTAAATTTGAAAATAAATATAAAATATTTAACTTTTTAAGTTAAAAGTTTATATTACGAACGATAAAAGCAGCCTTAAACCGTTTTTTTAATTGTCATCCTTAAGTGAAAATAGTTGAATTTGATATATTTTATTGTATTTTATTCTATTTTTCTTTCTCTATATCTTTATATATAAATATCAAGACATGTGGTCTAAGAAAACCGACAGCAAAAAGTGAAGAAAAAAAGAAGGTGTAGTAGTGGTCCTAGCGTAGACGCCAGAACACATGTAGAAGGCAACAGCAATAAGAGGATAAAGCATAAAAAGCAATCTGTTTGTGGGTCCCACATTGCTGACATGGCGACCATCTACACCTCCACGTCATTCGACATATTTATGAAAAGTGGGTAAAAATAGATATGCAAATTGGCACCTCTACAATGAAAGCATATAGACGTGTATACTCATCCTCCATAAAAAAAAAAAAATTTGGAAAGGCATCAATAAATAGAACCAACAAAAGAAAGTTAAATACAAAACATAAAAATTTAAAATGGTGTTTGTAGTTTTAAGTTGTTAATGCATAGTTTTTCTTGTTGCTATTAAATTTGTTACCAAACCCAAGTGCATTTTTAGCGACCTAACCAAGTTTTTTATACATACATTTATACTCGACATTGTCAGTATTAAATATTGTGTTACCAAAATTTTTAAAGAGTTTTGCAGCTAGTGTCTCTAACGCACTTACGCGCACTATTGAGAAAAATGACCTTTTTACTGCTTTAGCACAAGTTTTATGGTGAATATGATTTCGGACTTTAACTAACTAATTACATGGTTTAAGTTTATATTCACACATATTCGAGGAGGTTTAAGAAGGTCTCGTTAATCATGTATGCTTGTGTCGTGTAATGTAAATTTTTATCAAAACTTTCCGTTCATTCTTTTTGATAAATTTTGTCTGATAAACTCTCCTTTCATTCTGTTGTATTATTTGTAAAATAATATTTATAAACCAGGTGATTTTTACTTATGAAGGTCTCTATATGAGGTACGGGTATAATTGTATACGTTTCAATTTTTTTATACATTAACCTAAACAATATTTGGATGAATAATATGTGAAAGATGGTATTGAATGTTAATTTACAGTTTAGTGTGACAAAATTCGAGATAGGCAAAATAATATCATTATATATGGTTCTATAGAAGGTATCAAAAATGCAAAACATCCTTTCCAAAAACTTTATAGGAAGCTTTTATGATTTTCATTGAATAAAACTATGTTTCATATGAAATGGATAAACAAGAACAAGAATGGATCTGAGTGTCATATGTCCACACGAAAATGTTTGGCTAGGGATGGCTAAGGTAGGCTAAAAACCAAATTTAACATGATCTGGGTGAAAGCACCCTTTAGTTTATGCGGATACTCAGAATCGCATAATGACTTTATTCACAATTTAGCCTTATTCCATATGTTATTTTCCAACATCATAATCATGTTGCAAACTTTTGTCGTATACAAAAAAGAGTATAAAATACTATATTTCGTAACTCAAAACACATTTAACTACTTTCACATGAACACACTCACGGTAACAAATCATTCACCATGTGTGATTTTTTACCCCATCCTAAACTACAAAACAAATGAAAATAAATACTACGGGTATAATTTACTTTTGGGTGTTGTGTTGGAATTTAATGTGGTAACCGAAAGTGAAGTTGTGATATGAGAATTAATGGAGGAATGGCTCATTATCAAGTCGACATCAACACCAACAATCCAAACAATGTCAGCTGCAATTTGAAGTATCTAATACAAGATCTTGCTTTATACCTTCTTTGTTTGTTTGCATAATACCAGAAAAATATCATATATTCGTATGATAGTTGATAACGGCCATTTTGTCATTTATGTATAAGACCCTAGAATGCTTAGCATATTACTTATGCGCTCGGTAAACGCTTTTTCACATTGAGTTCACGAAACAAATTGATTGATGAAAGTCCTAGACGATTAAGTCTTTGACCTCATGACCGATTGTGAGTTTCTGATCCATTAAATTTAAAATTTCACAACTATTATAAATACATGTGTTATCTTAATTTAATGAATAAAAATATTAGAGAACATATGTATTGTATAAACTCTGTATTATTATTAAGAGCCCATAGGTTTCATGGCCTATTTTATAAATTGTTAGGGCAACACTTCATGTAATACGTTATATATACTGTGATCATTATCACTTCTCATTCAAGAGAAAATCATTCTCTGTTATAGTAACAGAGCTTACTTACAAATTCCTCGAAATCATCTCCTTTTTTTTCTCTCACAACACGCTCCCCTCTTCTGCCTCCCTCCAAAAACCTTATCCAGCCGCCACACCCTTTTCAGTCTGATGGCTGTCAATGATAATCCCCCACCACTACCACCACTTGCCAACATGGAGAAACCCTTTGGTGTTACTAACATCAAGTCTCACGTCCCGCATATCCTTGATCTCGATCAACTAAACTATGATGCGTGGTGTGAACAATTCACATCTCACTGTCATAGCTTTGGCGTGCAAGGTTTTCTCGATGGTACTTCTGTTTGCACTAGCGCAAACGCGACTGAATTGAAAAGGTTGGATTCTCTTGTCAAAGTGTGGATCTACGGTACAATCTCTACTTCACTATTGCATACCGTCCTAAAAAAGAATGTGTCCGCGAAGGATGTTTAGAAGAGCCTGTAAGATCTATTCTATGATAGCAAAGAAGCACGAGCTATGGAACTTCATGAGGAACTACGTTCGCTGGAACTTGGCTCCCTCTCAATTGCTGAATATTTCAAAAAGATTAAGGTTGCATCTGATCTCTTATCTAATATTGATTCTCCTATTGATGACAAAAACCTTGTCATGTATGCTGTTAATGGTTTAGGAGATCAATACGATCACGTGGCTAGTATTATTCGTCACTCAAAACCCCCTCGGACCCTCCTCGAGAGTTGCTCTATGCTTCTACTAGAGGAGTCTCGTTTGAACCACAAACAAGGGCGCGGTAAGGCTAGTCACACGCCGTCCTCATCCACTGTTTTAGTGGCCAGGTCTGGAAACACTAGTAAGGGTACTGGTCATAAGGAACTTTGCAAAAACTTTCAACGTGTTTATTGTAGGTTTGGTGATAAATGCAAGTTTGTTCAAAGTGGTGTTTCTCATGCGGAAAACAAACAAAATGGACCAGTCAATCTCGTCCTAATCTGCGTCAATATCCTACTCATATGACACGTGGGTCATATATCACTCCTCGTTAAACAGACCCTCATCCTCAGTGGGTTGCTAATTCTTATGCATCAGGTGGCATCCTTGGTCCAGCACCTATTCACTCTGCTTATGGCCTAACAGGCCCACGACCTAGTGCATCCTATGGCTACTGGGAATACAATCCTTCTGGTAACATCTATCCTGCCCAGCCTACTTCTATACCACAAGCTTTTAATGCTAACACTCTTCGATATGCGGACAACAATGAAGACTCAGGGTGGTATATGGATACCGACGCCACATCGCATCTTAGCTCAGACGCATGTACTCTCACTACTATTTTTAATAAACGCATTAATACATCTATAGTTGTCGATAACAGGGCAACCATCCCGGTTACCAACTCCGACCATAACATATTACCTTCATTACACCGCCCCTTATATCTTCAAAATGTTCTTGTAACACCCAACATTATTAAAAAGTCTCATTTCCGTTCGTCAATTTACACGTGATAATAAATGTACTATTGAATTTGATGAATTTGGTTTTTCTGTGAAGGATTACCGGACTCGTCGTTTACTCCTCTGATGTGATAGTACCGGAGATCTTTATCCATTTCACTCTTCCACCACCATCACTCCCACAGCTCTCTTAACATGCACTTAGTCCACGTGGCATCAAAGACTCGGACATCCCGCTAATGATGTTTTACATTTTTTAGTTTTGAATAAATTTATCACATGTAATAAGACAAAGTCCTCGACTTTATGACATGCCTGACAACTTGGTAAGCATGTTCGACACCCTTTTTTTCATTCTACTTCTATTGTTGCGAACACCTTTGATATTATACACTCGGATGTGTGGACTCTCCCATTCCGAGTGTTAGTGGTTTTAAATATTATGTGTTATTCCTTAATTACTTCTCTCATTTCTTGTGGGTTTACCCTCTTCAAAAGAAGAATGGTGCTTTTAGTAAGTTTCTCCATTTTTGTGCTTATGTGAAAACACAATTTAACAAAGAAATAAAATCATTCCAATGTGACCACGGGGGCGAATTCGACAACACCCAACAACATGAACTTTTTAAATCCAATGGAATTCAATTCCGTTTTTCATGTCCCAAAACATCACAACAAAATGGACGATCCGAAAGAATGATTAGAACTATTAATAACCTTATTCGTACTTTACTCTTTCAAGCTCACTTACCTCCTCAATATTGGACTAAAGCCTTGTTTATGGCCACTCACTTCCTTAACATACTACCTTCCACCGCTATAAAAAATAAAATCCCCTTTACTAAACTCTTTAATAAACCACCATCCTATAAACACCTACACATTTTTAGATGTTTATGTTACCCGTATATTCATGCCACACACAAATTACAACCTCGGTCCATGCATTGTGTATTCCTCGGCTACCCAACACAACATCATGGCTATCGATGTTTAAACTTGGTCACAAACAAAATAATTATCCCACGTCACGTGAACTTTGAGGAAACTATTTTTCCTTATGGCTCAATGACACCTTCCCAACCTCCCCCCTATACCTTTCTCGATAACCATGACCCGCCATCCTCTATACAACTTAGATTACTAACAACACCTTCATCCACTTTGCCGCAAGCCACTCACCAGCCCATTCCTTCTCAAAACCCATCATACGAGCCAAACACGCAACACCCCATTTCCAATACTCACCAAGCCCCACACCAGTCCAACACACACTCGACACAACCTAATGTCCAACCATGTAACATAACTACCTCAACTCAACAGTCCAACGACCTCATACCAATCCAAGCAACCCCTTATACTCAACGTCCCAATACCAATCGCCACCCTATGGTCACTCGCACGAAGGATGGCACGACAAAACCTACTAAAATTTTCACTCTTCATACTCTGTTGTTATCTCCCATACCTAAATCTTACACACAAGCATCCCAAAACCATCATTGGCAAAATGCTATGCAAGATGAATTTAATGCGTTAATTAAAAACGGAATGTGGGTTTTTGTCCCCCGACCACCTAATGTGAATGTTTTTAGGTCCATGTGGTTCTTTAAACATAAATTTAATGCCGATGGAACTCTAAGCAGGTATAAAGCTCACCTAGTTGCTAATGGTAAAAGTCAACAGCCAGGTATCGACTATGACGAGAATTTTAGTCTAGTGGTTAACCGCAACTATTTGTATCGTTTTTAGTCTTGTAGTGTCTCGGAGGTGGCCCACACATCAGCTTGACGTGAAGAATGCCTTTCTTATGGTCATCTTACTGATACTGTTTACATGCATCAACCACCTTATTTTAGAGATCCTACACAACCAAACTATGTGTGTCATTTGCAACGATCTTTGTATGGCCTTAAACAGGCACCTAAGGCTTGGTTTTGGTTGCTTGCGGGGTATGCAGTTCGAGTTGGTTTTCACCATAGCAAAACCGACTAATCTCTCTTCATATTTAGAAGAGGTGTTGATACAACTTATTTACTACTTTATGATGATGATATCATCTTGACAGCTTCTCCCACAACATTTTTACAGCGTATTATTGCTATGACAGACCTTGGGCGGTGTAGAAACTAGAAGGGGGGGTTGAATAGTTTCTAGTTCATTTTCAAAACATTTCAGCTCAATCTACTGCCTGCGGTTCCTTATCTCTGCCCGCGGTTCCTTATTGATAAGGAACCGCCGGTCCAATAACGAACCGCCGACAGTGGACGTAGCAACATTGTTAATTTGAAACCTTAACAATCCTTTGTATCAAATTCCTTATCAATCTTGACTAGATGTGAGATGTGTTTGATTGAGAGATAAATACTACAAGTAAGAAAACACACAAGCACATCAAATCAAGAGTACATCAAGCAATAGTCTAAACACTAAGCACACACGTACTAAGCACAAGCTTTTCCGCAACTAGGATGTTTAGACTAAGTGATGTACACTTGACCATAATCTAAACATAAAGCACACACGTACTTAGCCATAGCTTTTCCGCAACTTAGATGTTTAGATTATGTGATGCACACAAAGACACACAACACAAGTATGCAATTATAAATACATCTACAAAGGTAAAGACATAAATGTAAATGAAAGTACCGACACGATGATTTATAGTGGTTCGGTCACGAAGCTCCTCTTCGCCCTACTCCACTCCTCGAGTACACCTTACTCGAGAGTTACTTCACTAGTCAACAAACTCCTTAAGGTGGAGAAACCATACACAACGTCGCTTATCCAATTTCCGACTCTAAGCTAAAAGTCGAGTCCTAATCTTAGGTAGGACCAATCTACACAACGTCGCCCACTTCACCATTTAACGACACAAGGCTAGATGTCGAGTTCTAATCGAAAGCTAGAACCAATCTTCACGACTCTTCACTTTGAAGCTAAGTGAGAACTTCACACAACACAACTACTAATCACTTTAAAGCTAAGTGAGAACTCACAAGACACAACCACATCACTTTAGAGTTTAGTGAGAACTACCTAGACACAACCACATCACTTTAGAGTCTAGTGAGAACTACCAAGACACAACCTAATCTACCCACTAGTTATGTTTTATGGCCCAACATAACAAACCTTATGTTTTATGGTCTAAACACATAAACCATATAGATCTAAGCACACAACACTTAGATCTATAACTCTAACACTATATCCAAGTACTAACAAGACTTAGATCTACACAACTAACACCTAATCCAAGGATACCCATCACTTGGATATTCTACCCTTACAAACACATCCAAGTGTACCCACAACTTGGATCTTCTACATATACATAGTAGGAAGACAATAATCATGACTTGATCTAGAGAGATCTTCATCATGTTATGACTCTAGACACTAACCCTTCACAAGGGTGAAAGTGTTCTTCTCATTGCTCTTGATGAGGCAAATGAGGAATGGGATATTGGAAGGTTTTTTTGTGTTTTTTGTGCAAGTGAAATGGAAGAGAGGAGTCTTCTATTTATAGCTAAACCTTGCCTTGGAGAGCACCTTTTTACCCAATGAATAAAAGAGTGGACTACCCATTGGATAAAAGAGTGGACTACCCATTGGATAAAAGGATGCACCTTTTATTCTTAGAGCCCAAATTCAAAATTTGAATTTTGAATTTATTAGTTTCCCTCCATCTTCTAGAAGCTTCCAGAAATCTTGAGTAAGCCTAAACCGGCTTGACTGCCCGCGGTTCCATATCTTCCCGCGGTTCGATATCACTAAGGAACCGCGTGTTCTATAAGAGAACCGCGCGTCCTTCTTGTCTTTCATGACGAATGTAATCTTCAAGGTGTCAAGAGAAGTATACATAAGTATGCTTGAGTGATTACGAGTATCTTACACATTTTACATTATGTATTGCGAGTTATACGTTTTTCATCACCAAAACATGAAGGGATCGTCTTGATTAACATCGTAATGTTTGCACTAACAATCTCCCCCTTTTTGATGATGACAAACAAGTAAACCGTAACACATAGTAAAATGTGAAACGTACTCGTTTACACTTCCTTCTCCCCCTTTTGTCGAATCAAAAAGGTAGTCGTCATTTGAGGAAGAGTAGAATCCATATCATTTGAGGAAGATCACGCATCCAAAGGTAGTCGTCGTTTGTAGAAGAGAAGAATCAACTTTGAGATAGCTTGTATCCAAAAGATATTCGGTTGAGAGGCGAGAATCCGAACCGTAATCCCATCATCCAAAGATATTGAGCTTGCGTCATCCTAGTGAAGTCTTCAATCACCATAGGTTAACCGCCTCCATGTCTTCGAGATCCCATAATTCATTACTTGTAAGATGTTCAATGAATACAATTTAAGTGAGTGAACGATCGCAAATGTATGAGTTAAACTCTTGAAAATGCTTCCCCTTGATATGAGCTACCCCTTGCTTGAGGCACCAACAAAGCAAGAATAGTGACGAGCTACAAAAATGGGTTAGAAGTGTCCTACAAAACAAGGTTAGTAGACAAGAGCATATATAAAAAGAGATGTCACCTAAACGGGGATGATTAACAAGTCGTTTGCACAAACAATGACAAGCAAAGAAGTGTGCATGCGATGCTATCAATCCAAAAACAAATCAAAGGAGAGGATCTTGACAAGATCAATTAACAATTATTGGAATCACCCAATTGTAATGATAATATGTCAAAGGGTAAAAAGCTTAGAATTTTTGGAATCACCCAAGAAAATTCAAGATTTAACCCTCAACTCTCAAAAAACAAGAAGAGGATTTTGAGGAAATCAATTCAAAATTGTTGGAGTAGAGGTAGAAAAGAAACATCCAAGTATTTGAAGATATCATCTCAAGGGGTTAAAAACTTAGAATTGATGGAATCACCCATACCAATTGTAAATTTTGACCACAATCAACTCTTAAAAAGAGGAACAAAAATATCTCAACCTAGAGACATTTTTGACCAAAAAAATAAATAAAGGAAAACCAAAAGCGGATAAATCGACGCTTTAAGAAAAAAAAGGGATATAGGACATTATAGGCAAAAATACGTATGAATGTCAACACCAAATGGTGTTTAGCATACGATAAACTACATGCTCAAAGTTTCGTAGCTCTTCTCAATCATTGTGGATGTTTAAAGAACAATTACATGATGAGGAAAGGGTAAGGCTCGACTCAACTTAGTTTAGAAAGACTAGAAGAAAGAGACTCGACTTAGAAGAGCATGATTAAAATGAATTGAGAGAGACTCAACAAAGAAGTTAAGGATAACTTCACAAATTGATTCATGAATAATATACCTTAGAAGATGATAGTGAAATCTCGAAAAAAAATGAGAGAAGAAACTCAAAAGAAGCTCAAGAAGACATGAAGAGTTAGTACAAAATCAAACACATAATCAAGTAAGCACATAGGATAATTCATGCAATGCCTAATGAAGTCTACAATAAACCAATGTAGAGAAGGTGTGCAATTAACACATATGGCATGCAAGAAACATGATTACTTAAAAAGAGAAGACTAAGTAAAACAAGTTAGCACGTAGCATTTAAGGATATGCATGAGTTAGACACATCTAAGAGATATTATATCAGAATTGCTTGACAAAGACAAAACCTTTATAATAAGCATGAATTCAATAACTAATCAATTAAGCATATAGCATACGGATAAGCAAGAAGATATATAAGCAAGTAGCATACAAGCAAGTCATCTATCTAGATATCACAAATCAAGCTACATGTAATGTAAATCTCCAAGAAGATTCCTAATTCTTATTAGTTTAAGAAAATGACTCAAAATAAGAGAAAAGAAAGAAACATAATAACAACAAGATCCAAGACTCAAAGAAAAATCATGTTGAAAAACATGAAAGGAAATACAAGAGAATAAAGATCATACAAAGATGTATATAAAAAAAACAAGCCTAAAACTTAAGCATAATTTTAATCTTAGTTACACTAGAATCCTAAGATTTGCTTAAATTAGATGTCTTAGCAATAAGCAAACCACGTGCTTAAATGAAAGACAAGGGTGGTGGAGGAATTTGGTGGGGTGAAAGGTGAAGTCACCAAGGGTTCAACAAATTCATTCACAATGAGAATGCTTTGGATGGGTTGAGGTTGGGTAGTCATATCCAAGAGAGTACTTGGAGGGAGGGGTGAGGTTAGCTCATTCATTCTAGGTTGGAATGAAGAGGAGGTAGAACCATGAGAATGGTTGGTACCATGGGTTGAGGTAGTCTTGCATGGATCAAGAGGTGGTGAGGGTGATGAAGAGATGAGAATTCGAACAATCTCATTCTTGGGTGTGTGAAAGGGTGAAGAGTTAAGTTTGGGTAACTTAATCTTAATTCTGAGGTGCCTCTTTGAAGAGGAGGTTTTGGATGAATTGGAGGTTCTTGTAGAAACCATGGTAGTAATAAGTGGTTTAAGGGGTAAGGATGAATGGTTTCAGGTGTGAAGAACATGGCTAACAAGGTGGGTTTAAAAGGGTGAGGGGATGATCCAAACTAGTGAAGGGTTAAAAAAGGGAAAGCCCAAGATATTTTGGGAGTGTTAAAAGGTTTGAAACAAAGATTCCAAAGGGTATTGGAACAATTGGTAAGTTTCAGAAAACCCGAATATGAGAGCTTCTGCCCGCGGTTCTTTATCTCCACCGGCGGTTCCATATTGATATGGAGTCGCGGTCTATTTAAAGAACCGCCTACAGAGGCTAGGTTTAGTGGTGAAGGAGGATTTTCCAATTCAGCAAATCCTAATGTTCTAGTCTAACTTATCATAAAGTCATGCTTAAGAGCAATAAAAACTAGAACACACACAAAGGAAAGACACATAGGTTCAATTAGCACGTAAGAGGAAAGCTAAGAAAAACCTAATGGCTACAAAAGAAAAAGACTCCTAATGACATACAAAGTTCATCAAAGTAAACTATCATTAGTCATATATAGGAAGAGCCATTTAGCCAATTTAGAGAATGAGTATGAGACTATCACTAGAGGTGCTCAATTAAGGCTAAACACGACCATTTTTACGAGTTATACACCAACTCAACTTCCCACATGGAAGTAATTCAACCGTTAGGTCAAATTAAGATCCTAGTGCATAAATTCTCTAGTAGTCATTCTCAAGTTAGACAAAATGTAATTCCAACATTTGCCTAATAAAGTTTAGCAAGGATGAAACTTGCATGGCGACACAATGCATGACCTAATGAGGGTTAAGAATGCACCATTGCATATTTTGTCAAACAAGTCTAGTTAAGGTTATTTACCTTAATAGAACTTGAGGCCAATAACTTTGAAGTGTATAAACAAAGTTTACACAAACCAAAGGAACACTCTTGATTGGTCTTTCGGAAATGACACATTTATAAATTGCATAGCAATGTAAATTACTTGAGTATTTCGGATGAAACATCCAAGTTATCAAACCGACTCTATTGTGCATTATAAGTAATTATTAAACAAAATATGTCTAACAATTTGAACAAGTAGATTCAATATAACACCATCAACACAAGTGTGAGTTATGATCCGATGTATATTATTAATAAACCACATTCATGTCTACACTAAAAAACATGTCAATTAGATTCGATAATGATACCAATCATAGTTTGAATAATGCATTGATATTTAATCAAAATCTTTCTTGATTCCCATAAACACTCTTTTAAGAGAAAATAGCTAAGATTTTCAAAGGGTGTTTCATGTTTTATAGTGAGACATTTATCTACTTGAACTAATAACACCATGATCGAGTAAGACGACCCAAATCAATAGATTTGACAAGCTTCCAAAGCTTTCAAACCTAAAAGTGTTAAAGAACATGCCAAGGTGTACAAAATGTTTATGTAACATTTGTAAACCAAGAGATGTTAATCCTATATGCAATGCACACATAATGTTGCAACTAAAATGCAAGAAATCTAGCATACATCTTAATTAGGAAAAACTAGATACTAACAAATACCAAGCAAGGCACAAGAGACTAGACATATAAGCAATACTACTACAAATAGAAAGGAACACTTAATAATGTCTACATATAATAATAACACACAAGGAAACACACACAAACAATTAGCTTAACACATAAAAGCATTCTTCTACGTTTTGAGTGTTAGATACAACAAAGTATTCATAGCTTGATTTTATTTGAAAATAGTCTTTGACCCATTTAAAATTTAATTAAGTTTAACACTTTGTAAATATATCAATTTTCAAAGATATATCACCAAGAGATGTCCAACTTAATAGAAAAGAGTAAAACACAAGTTTTACGACAAACCGACGCTCAATACTTTGGACAAAGTATGGAACTTAGAAACCATCCAAATTTTAAAGTTTGAATAAAGGTTTGGAAGCATTTTTAATTGAAAGAAAATTCAATTACGTTCGAAATGACGGGTGGCACGACTTCTACGGACTTACGGTTGATTTTATATGATTTTTCAAAGTTTGCAAAAATCTGAGTCAGACTGACTGCGGTTCCTTATTGATAGGGATCCGCGGGGAACAATAAAGAACCGCGGTCAGAGGACAAAAAAAGAGTTTTTGGCCAAAATCATTTGGTAACTTTTTGGAAGGACTTAGGACTCTAAAAAATCATTTTAGACACATAGAACTCGTATTTTAGAGTTAATTATGACACAAAAGATTTTTATACTTCCAAACATGAAAAGATTTAATTCAAGCTATTATACAAAGTTTATTTAACACCAAAGCTTGTACGAATGAAACAACGAAACACATTTCATAAGTAATCACTCTTCATGAACAATTTGATACAAAGATCGTCTCTATTTTTAAAAACCGTTTTCATTTTAAAAACCATTTGTTTTGAAAAAGAGAGCAAAGATCGATCCAAGCTTTAAAGTACAATATACTTCAAAGATCTTGAGTAACCTCGCTCTGATACCAATTGTAGAAACTAGAAGGGGGGGGGGGGGGGGGTTGAATAGTTTCTAGTTCATTTTCAAAACATTTCGGCTCAATCTACTGCCTGCGGTTCCTTATCTCTGCCCGCGGTTCCTTATTGATAAGGAACCGCTGGTCCAATAACGAACCGCCGACAGTGGACGTAGCAACATTGTTAATTTGAAACCTTAACAATCCTTTGTATCAAATTCCTTATCAATCTTGACTAGATGTGAGATGTGTTTGATTGAGAGATAAATACTACAAGTAAGAAAACACACAAGCATATCAAATCAAGAGTACATCAAGCAATAGTCTAAACACTAAGCACACACGTACTAAGCACAAGCTTTTCCGCAACTAGGATGTTTAGACTAAGTGATGTACACTTGACCATAATCTAAACATGAAGCACACACGTACTTAGCCATAGCTTTTCCGCAACTTAGATGTTTAGATTATGTGATGCACACAAAGACACACAACACAAGTATGCAATTATAAATACATCTACAAAGGTAAAGACATAAATGTAAATGAAAGTACCGACACGATGATTTATAGTGGTTCGGTCACGAAGCTCCTCTTCGCCCTACTCCACTCCTCGAGTACACCTTACTCGAGAGTTACTTCACTAGTCAACAAACTCCTTAAGGTGGAGAAACCATACACAACGTCGCTTATCCAATTTCCGACTCTAAGCTAAAAGTCGAGTCCTAATCTTAGGTAGGACCAATCTACACAACGTCGCCCACTTCACCATTTAACGACACAAGGCTAGATGTCGAGTTCTAATCGAAAGCTAGAACCAATCTTCACGACTCTTCACTTTGAAGCTAAGTGAGAACTTCACACAACACAACTACTAATCACTTTAAAGCTAAGTGAGAACTCACAAGACACAACCACATCACTTTAGAGTTTAGTGAGAACTACCTAGACACAACCACGTCACTTTAGAGTTTAGTGAGAACTACCAAGACACAACCTAATCTACCCACTAGTTATGTTTTATGGCCCAACATAACAAACCTTGTGTTTTATGGTCTAAACACATAAACCATATAGATCTAAGCACACAACACTTAGATCTATAACTCTAACACTATATCCAAGTACTAACAAGACTTGGATCTACACAACTAACACCTAATCCAAGGATACCCATCACTTGGATATTCTACCCTTACAAACACATCCAAGTGTACCCACAACTTGGATCTTCTACATATACATAGTAGGAAGACAATAATCATGACTTGATCTAGAGAGATCTTCATCATGTTATGACTCTAGACACTAACACTTCACAAGGGTGAAAGTGTTCTTCTCATTGCTCTTGATGAGGCAAATGAGGAATGGGATATTGGAAGGTTTTTTTGTGTTTTTAAGTGAAATGGAAGAGAGGAGTCTTCTATTTATAGCTAAACCTTGCCTTGGAGAGCACCTTTTTACCCAATGAATAAAAGAGTGGACTACCCATTGGATAAAAGAGTGGACTACCCATTGGATAAAAGGATGCACCTTTTATTCTTGGAGCCCAAATTCAAAATTTGAATTTTGAATTTATTAGTTTCCCTCCATCTTCTAGAAGCTTCCAGAAATCTTGAGTAAGCCTAAACCGGCTTGACTGTCCGCGGTTCCATATCTTCCCGCGGTTCGATATCACTAAGGAACCGCGTGTTCTATAAGAGAACCGCGCGTCCTTCTTGTCTTTCATGACGAATGTAATCTTCAAGGTATCAAGAGAAGTATACATAAGTATGCTTGAGTGATTACGAGTACCTTACACATTTTACATTATGTATTGCGAGTTATACGTTTGTCATCACCAAAACATGAAGGGATCATCTTGATTAAACATCGTAATGTTTGCACTAACAGGCGTCTTAACAGTTTCCTTGGTATTGCTGCCACTCGTACTTCAAACTGCACTTTCCTCTCACATACCAAATATGCCACAGAGATACTCAAGCGGGCACACATGCTTAATTGTAATCCTTGCAGGACTCATATTGATACTGAGAATAAGCTTGGACCTGATGGATCACCTGTCGCTGATCCTACTCTTTATCGTAGTGTTGTCGGATCTCTTCAGTACCTTACCTTTACACGACTTGATTTATCATATGTAGTACAACAATTATGTATTTAAATGCATGACCCTCGTGAGCCACATTTTCATGCTATGTAGCGTGTTCTTCGTTATCTTCGGGGTACCACTGATCTTAGATTACAGCTGTTTAGATCTTCTATATCACAGCTTACGGCCTATTCTGATGCTGATTGGACAGGTTGCCCAACTACCCGTCGTTCTACTTCGGGCTATTGTGTCTTTCTAGGAGACAACCTCCTGGCTTGGTCTTCTAAACGCCAAGAGACGTTGTCTCGTTCTAGTGCAGAGGATGAATATCGAGTGGTTGCAAATGCAGTGGCTGAGACATCTTGGGTACGCAACCTTCTTCGTGAGTTACACACACCACTTTCCACACCCACCTTGGTCTATTGTGATAATATTAGTGCTGTCTACATGTCTGCTAATTCGGTGCAACATCAGCGCACTAAGCACATCGAGATTGACATCCACTTTCTTCGAGACAAAGTAGCCGTTGGCCATGTCCGGGTTCTACACGTGCCGGCGAGGTTTCAGTACGCAGAATTTTTACAAAGGGTCTCCCTATTAATTATTTGCAAATTTTCGATCCAGTTTGAGCGTTCACACATCTCCCGCTCCAACTGCGTGGGCGTATTAGAGGACATATGTATTGTATAAACTTTGTATTATTATTAAGAGCCCACAGGCTTCATGACCCATTGTGTAGATTGCTAGGGCAATACTTCATGTAATACGTTATATATATTATCATTTCACATTCAAGGAAAAATCATCTATACATTCTATTAAAACACATTTTGTGCTGACATCATTTTGCTGACGTGTCACTTAATTAGAGTGTCAAATTGAGTTTTGGTGATGTCATAATCCACCATTGAATATTTTGTTAAAAAAAATCACGCCGTATTCTTTTTAATTGATTGGTCACCATCCAAAATTTCTAATTTAAAAGTCCTTTTCTCGGTATCTGATTTCCTAACATTGCTTTCACTACTATCCATGGTCCGTTTATCAAGAATTCAAATTTTGAACCAAATCCTTACTACTACTATTTGTCACAGTATCTTCTCTTTTCTTTGGTATGGGAGTTCATTACCATGTCTCTCCTGAAGTTTCTTTCTTCATCTAAATGAATGATGATTTGTCTCCGTGTTATTCAAGGTTCGTCTTTGTCCTGATTTTGGTAACAATATGCTTACATGTTTAGTTTCAAGCTTTGCATAACAGGTGTTTGATGAAACGCTTGAAAGGTAGCAGCTTTATTTATTTGATCAAAAGGACACAACATATGGTCACCTAGATTTAGTGAACTAAACTGATATAGATTGTAAGAGTTTGTTGTAAACTATAAACTTACCATAAGCTACCTTGAGTTTTGAAGTGTATTTGTTTAGGTTTATTATTAGGGCACTTTACGATTTCATAGTACATGGAGGACATCGCCGAGATGTAAAGAAAGCTACTGAGGTCTACTGACGGTAAAGTTTCAATTTTTGTGCATTCATTTTTTATGCAAGCCAACTGTTTGTGGAAACACCTGAGTGAAAAACCTGAAATTCATTCATTAAGGTATTCTCTAATATGTTGTTTAATTTTCTCTTTTAA
Organism: Glebionis coronaria; assembly: GCA_025667525.1. Classification (NCBI taxonomy): domain Eukaryota; kingdom Viridiplantae; phylum Streptophyta; class Magnoliopsida; order Asterales; family Asteraceae; genus Glebionis; species Glebionis coronaria. The sequence goes on from CM046874.1 coordinate 493,716,255, forward strand.
ACCACAATGGTTGTTTGGAAGTGGCCTCCGAGCAAGACGTGATAATTGAGTATTTGACCAAGCAAGCTAAAGAATGAAATCATGAATGCCCATAAATCCCTGGTTTATTTATATATTAATTGGTTTGGTAAGCTTTCTGTACCAAATACTCTTATTTGCTCAAAAATTAGTTTTCAATGTTGGTCACATTGACCTAAAATGCTTTTATATTAAATTTAGTTATAGCTCTTATACCCTTATTTTATTTAATTCATTTTCTAATCTTCATCTTTAATTTGTTTATAACCATTTAGATGTGCAATCGTGTATACAAAGAAATGATATCTTTTCAAAATGTGCATGACTCTAGCAATGATCTTTTACATGTGTAACATCGACTCTATTTAAAACTATTATTTTTTTCATATTTCTTAAGATACAACAAATTTTTTATAATTTGGTTCAATGTCTACAAAGATCAGAACTCAAAATTTGGTAAGACTATTGATACTTTAAGACATACCGCCAGAAAGAAAAAAAGTCATGTAAGAAATAAAAATCACTTTTTCATTCATGTGTAATAAAGCGCATACATATGTGTATTCACTATATTTTGGTTGTTTGTGTTTGTTATCAGGGCACTTCTCCTAAGCAGATTCCATGGAGGACATAGTTGAGATTTGGTGAAAGTTATTGAGGTAAATTTTCTCGGTTATTACTCTTTATTTATCATTTTTTCTTTCTATGTTATTAGCTCCACCGCCTAATCAATAGTCATGGTCTTCTGAAATCTGATGATTTATTAATAGTTCTTATTAGTTTCATGTACATACTTTGTGTATCCAAAACTTGTGAAAAATTTCCCCTTGATTATATATCCAAAACTTTAATAATAGTGGCAAGAGGTGAACAAGAATTTCCGAAGAGCTATATTTTATAAGGCGCGAGAGTAGGAAAGTTATAAGGCGTTGTTTGCATTGCATTCTCAAAGTGTTCATGTAATTATTATTTCGGCTCATGTCACGAGTGTTTCAGTTTCTGTCTTATATGTATATGATCACATATCAGATATTGATGGAGCCCTTGTCAGTATCTTAGAAATTGTAAAGAGATGCCCAAAACTCAAATTTCTGAATCTATCTTCTTCACAATGTTTTAGTCTTCTTTGTGTTTTGACTATGTAGTTGTTTAGGTTTTGAAGTTACTTTGTACAACTACTATGGGTCATTACTCTTTTATTTCTTTAAAAGGCTATGGGTCATTACTATTTTATTTCTTTAAAAGGCTATGGGTCATTTCTTTTTATCTACTGTATCATTCACTAGCTCCATGTATCACAGATGAGATAGTGGTTCAATACTTTAGTGTTATCATTTTTTTGAGGTATTTCTTTAATTATAAGCAACTTTAAATTCAGATGATCCATTTATAATTCTTGTTAGTATCTTTTAGGGACTAATCCATGTGCTTACTTTGTGTATCCAAAACTTGTGAAATGCTACCTCTTGATATATACGGAATATACCCAAAACGTTTATCGTGGCAGGAGGTGAATAAGAACTTATCCATGGATTTAGAAGAGCTATTATTTCCATTGGAGAGCAAGGTGGACCATGTCCTTTGAACATCAGTATATAGCGAATGAATTGATCTTCATGTCCATTATTCGTAAAGGTGCATGAGTGGAAAAGTTACAAGTGGTTTACATTTTCAAAAAGATTATTTGATTATTTCGTTTTCAAGTTGTGAATATTGAGTTTCTGTCATATGGGTTAAACTGTATAGCTAAGATTAACAGAGCCTTTGTGGCTCTTTTTGTAATTGTTGGAATTGGTGATATTGAGTATATGCCCTCTAATTGTTATTTTCACCCATTATAAGTTGGTTTTTTTGTAATCTTTATTGCTCAGCTTTGTACATGTCTTGTTCAAAGGAATTTTTATTTGCTATAATATAATAATACTGATTTGTGCCCAATATTAGCTGTCTTTGCCTATTGTACGTTGTATTTTTGGCAATCTGTATTGGTCAACAACTTAAGCTATGTACATGCATTTGATTTTAGAGTGATGTTTGGTTGCTATAAGATACTCCGTAAGTATAAACTAATTTACTAATTTAGTGTCCAATATTGTGCTATTGTGTAAGACTCGGCACGGTAGACCTAAAACCGACCTGGACCAGAAAATCGGACCAGACCAGACCGAACTGGAACGTACAATTTCGGTTCAGTCCTCGGTCTGGGTTTTAGACAAATTCAGTCTTCGATCCGGTCGTTTCGATCCGATCCATTTCGGTCTTACAAAAAATCTTATCGATTTTATCTAATAGGACCGGACTATTTCAGTCCGGCCTCAGTCCGGGGTTTCGGATCATTTCGGTCCTCGGTCCGGCCCAATCTTAGCCGGTCCGGTCCGGTCCTGAACCGATACTCAGCCCTACTATTGTGTGTGCCCTTTAAGCTATTTTATATTGCTACAAACTAATTTAGTCTGTTGTGTTTTGATATGTTGTTGCAGATATGGTTATAACGATTGTTAGATATCTCATGTTCAGAATTAAAATTCTAAGGAAATGTGTTTCAATCATATTATTTTAATTTCAATTTACTTAAGTTTACTTTGATTGCCCGTGTTGAACACGGGTTAGGAGCTAGTTTTCTATTATAAAACACTTTTGATTATTTACAGAAAGGTACTATTACACTACAATCTAAAGCATTTTTATAATTCAATAAACCATAAGCTCTTTAAATACATGTACGCAAATACCTTGAAAGTCGTGTTTTTTAAAGTGTTTGAAAACTTCGTGTTAATGCAAACCACTCGAAGGTGGTATAGCGGCAAAGAAAGTAATGAATATCACTCTAAATCGTGTAAGGTATCAAGTTCAACTAATACTAGATGTAAACAGAAGCGGAGAGGGTAATTAGCGCAGGTAACCCCCTCCCAAAAAAAATAGTTTTATATTTTATGTTGTAACCTCCTATAATAAGGGCATTAACAAGACGTGGTAATAGAACTCATACTTTAAAACAAAATTTGAACTTTGTAACCACTTTTTCGTATTTGATTTTCTCCTATTAGTGAAAACTAGTTTCATTTGCAATAATTTAGGTAGACTTTAATATTTTGTGCATCTAACAGTTAAGAAAATGTTTATTCCTTCATGTTTGAGTAATGAGTAATAATCGTTGCTAGTCTTCTATACCCCGTCTTATATTGTTAGTGTACATATTTCTTTCGTAAATTTTTGGTCCCTCAAACAAGACGGGTAAGCTCCACCATTGAGTGTACATAATCTTAAAGTGGTCATGCTAGCTTCATAAAAAAATATTTTAATATTTGAGTTTGTATAATAATAGTACAAATCCTGAAGATTAGTCGGTCAACAAGTCATAAACGATAAATTGTTATTGACACTTTTTTTAGGACCAAAGTTAAAAGTAGTTCAACATTACCGATTATCCGCAACATTATTCTTGTGTAGTTACTCCGCTGCACCAAACTGCCGTTAAAAAAAAACATTACCGATTATCCTAAACATTATTCTTGTGTAGTTATCCGTTTATTCAATAGATTATAAATATAGTAACAAAAAACGGTTCGTGTATTTTGTCCACTTTATATGAAGTGAGTTAAAATGTTGAAGATATGGTTTGGAAGAAATTGTTGTTTTGTGATGTCTAGTGATAAAATGGCTAAAAGGGTCCATACATAATCACCAACCTTATGGATGGTCGACAATGCAACGTGCATAACCAACTCCAAATACCAGCACACATGTTTAACCTTGGACTCCACCTGTTTGGTTCCACATTTTTAACTAATCTTTTTTCTTCATTTAGATACAAGTCATGTTTAGTTAGAAGAGGCCAGTCATATTTAAAACAAAAATTACTGTAATAAAAAGTTTAGTGTAAAAAATATTAAAAACAACAAATTATAATATAAATAAATAATAAATAAAATAGACTGATTAAGGATGCCTCGTCACCTATTTATCCTGCCTCCGCCCCCTCTCATAATAAGTTGAAACTAAAACTAGAGCTAAGGTTAGAGCTGGAGTTGAATGATGCAAATCGGTACTCTAAGAGTTAAATTCATTAAGGTGCCGTTTGGTCTACGGGATTTTATATTCGGATTTAGGTTTATCTTTAATTTCAATTGTTTGGTATGAGGGGTTAATTCAGACTGGGCCCACAAAAACCCAAATATTTAAGCAATAAAAAAAGGTGGCTGAGTGACCAGATTTAACAATAATTTTGTATGTTTATGATATAATACTACGTGGCATATTCTGTATCATTTATTCCGCATAAACCATTTAATAACGTAATATTTTTCATATTTTTATAATTTTATATTTTTACTTAAATATTAAAACAATACAAAATATCTTAATTTTTAATAAACCAAACACTATTTTTCATTTAATAATACTCAATCCTAAACCACTCACTTTATAAACTCACATCCAAAATAAAACCTTCCTTCAAACCAAACGGACCCTAAGTTGAAGTATATCTGTTTTAAGTTTCATCCCAAGTTGTTCATTTTGTCTTTGGCCACCACAACTTGGCAACAAATTCACATGCAATATTTATTCTTGAATCTTGATTGCTTTTAAAAGGCTTAGAAAGTTACATGTGAGCATGTTTCCACTTCCAATAGTTGTTTCATGAAGGCTGGATTTTGATGTTGGATGTGAACCCATTTAATATGATTTTAATATATTACTATTAAAATGATTTTTTTTACTGGTCTTGTATATTAAATTAGGTATCCGATATTTGTAGCATGAGAATATGTTGTACAATATTCATGCGAATATTATCATTAGCAAATCTACGTCCTAACCAATGATAGGCTCATATTTAATTTGTTAATGTACTTACAAGTGGAGTTATTGAACTAATGTCTTGAATTCTACATTTGTCAAACATGTATACACGAGCACGATCTTATATGCAAGTGGCACCAAACTCTTGATCGAGACCGATTCAGGGAAAGAGGTCAAGATATTTATTTTTTTAACGACAATTTAGTAGTAAGCATCCAATCTTATATGCAAGTGGCACCGAACCCTTGATCGAGACTAATGATTCGAGTTTACATTAACATTCAATTAAACAATATGTAAACATCCAATTTTTCGATTTAAAGGATGAACCTCACTCATGCTTTTATTTTTATACCGTCTATAAAGGTTTATGACGTGACTCAGATCTAAAACCTCTCCAAAAATACCTCTTCAATTATACCTTCGAGGTCAAGTTACTTATGATATATAAAGTCATAACATATTGCTTTGGTAAGTAATTTGGAAAAGAAACATTGTTTGATTCAAACATCCAAATAATTTAAAACTTTGAAGTAGTTCAAACTAGCTTAGAGGATTAAACCACTAGTCAGATTTTGTTTTCGTAAATGAGTAGATTTATAAAATTTCAAGTTTGTCAAAATCCATTTTGAAAACGCGCAAGTGTTCATGAAATCATGTTTGATATAAACAACCACGAATTGATTCTAACTCTTGTTAGAATGTCTTGTGATTGTTGAGCATTATTGCATGGGCTAATCTTCGAGTGAGTTCAGTTGGCACCCCCACATGCACATATGATCAGAGTTTGTGTGTAAAACGCTATAGCAACCCGTTACCTCGTTGCTCGCATGACTTTCACCTCTATATAAATACATAAAGTATATGACAATTTTTAACTTCTTGTAATGTTATTAAGATAATATAAAAAGTTTCATTTTATTAGATCTCGTGAATAACCAATGAAGTTTAAGAAAAAGATATTACAATAGACTATCATAATTATTCATATGTTCAAAAGAAGACATAATAAGTGTAGCTGTCTAGTAGCATATATTTGGAGACGATATTAAGGAAAAGAAACACAAAACATAAGACGTGGGATGTTTGTTGGGTTGTCGATTCTGAAAGTTTTCATGTGCTCCTACACAATTGGTCCTGATCTTGTAAGTATCATTGTCACTTGTCAAAGGTCGTTACAAATAATAGATACATACAACAACCCTTGCCCAATTTTGACTTTAAATTGTGGTCAAGCTCTTAAGCTATAAAACTACCATAACACTCTTAGTAATGATGCAGTCAGTTTTTTAAGACCAAACACATGATCAAATACTTGAAATAAAGCGGTCACAATTACAACAAAAATTGTACCCTGCAGAAATAAATAAAGAACAAACCCCGCACGCACAAACTTTGAATTTAAATGATCGACCGACCACAACTTTCGTTTTTGAGGGGTGACGCGTTCCCTCCGGTCTCTGTAGAAGGGACGCGGTGGTCTAGGGTCGACTGACCGTTCGATCGATCACGATTTGTTTAATGTTTCCCTTGTACTAATCACCATTTCTAAATTTGCAAACTCGTTAAGCAAAATTCTTCCAAAAGCATCAAATTTGCTCTAATTTATGATAAGAGCAATCCTAGGATCACACATTAACTTTTCACAAAAGAATGTGAGCAATGCTAAACAAGTAAATAGGACTCAAATTAATTTTCTTGTTTTTTATAATTGACCAATAATGTACAAATCATGTATGTGAAAATATTTTAACAAAAATTGTAGCATTCTTCTATAAACATCAAAAGAGATCAGTCAACTATTGTCATGATCGTGTTTCTTCCAAAGCTTACATAACATTATTATACGGACACATGACTTTTGGCCTAGTACTTTGTGAGTGTGTTCATCTATTATGACAACGCGAGACATTTTTTGTTGCTCGCCTTCTACATCTATGTAACTAAATTCCCGTTCCTCTTGATAATATAAGGTATGCGGAATAGGTGTGTGAAATTGTCATTCTAAAAAAAGAGAAAGCTATATTGCGCCATAATGTTAAACTGGTTAAATCATAGAACTTTGGTAAAGAAAGATCATAGCTTTCCGGAACACGAAAACGAAATGACATTGGGTTTGTGATATAATACTTGTGGGCTAAGATGTTTTTGGATTTAGCAAACTCTTGGGCCCAAATTTCAGCCCTCAAGTTTTGACAACAAAGGTATTTTTCAAAAACCGAACAGAAGTAATGGAATATAAGTAGTAGAAATTGAGCACTCAAGTTTGGAATCTTATATATTATTATACTTCCTCTGTTTCAAATTAATTGACTCCTGATAAAATACAAATAGTTTAAAAAAATATTTCGATACAATATAATAAACTTGTTACATTACTTTTATATATATACATATATATATATATATATATATATATATATATATATATATATATATATATATATATATATATATATATATATATATATATATATATATATATATATATATATATATATATATATATATATATATATATATATATATATTTAAAAATAGATTATAATTTTGAGACATGCAAAAATAGTATAAAAAACTATTAATTTAAGACGGGAGGAATAACATGTAATGGAATATAAGTAGTATATTGAGTTGATTAACGCATCCGATGGCAAAGATTTTGTACAACTTATATAGAGTAGTTGTCGTTGTCTTCAACACTTTAGAATACAAGTCATATATTCTTTTTAGTTTTGGTATCAAAATATACATTAAATATTAGTATGTCCTTTGTTAGCCAACCAACATGGGCTTAAATGTTATTGCACGTATGTTTCTGTGTATGATTGTGAGTAGACTAACGTTGATTTGGTAGCTCCGGTTGGTTAATATTATTGCTGTCTGAAGTTGACTCAAGATGATTGCCTATGATCAGTAGAACCTACGCTTAGCAATACCTTCGTAGTTTGACAATATAAATTATATACATACTAGTTTTGATTTTGGAAAGAGTTCCAAAACAACGTTTTGAGATGTCCTGGTCTCTTGGGAGATGGATGGTATCACAATGTTAACATAGAAAATAGGACGTAAATAAATAACTTAATTAAATAATATACTTAATGTCTTTGGCCAAGTGGTATGTGAGTGTATCCCATCATCTAAAACGTTATTAATTCAAGTCTCGTCGAAAACATATTTAGGTTTAAAGAAATTTGTCAGATGTTATGGCTGATAAGTCCGTAGCATTACTCTGGGCTATCAACAAAACGATCCACTTTATCAAATCATATTTCATAAACAAAGTAACAAATATATGAATCATATTTTTGCTTACAGTATAATAATAATGGAATATTTGATAACAATGAGTAGAAGATAGATTATTTGGAAACTAGTTTTAACCTAGATCAAAATTTCAATAGCTCATATATGAAGTGAATTCAATGAATTAAGCAAAGAGCTTTTTGAATGTGAAAATCATGTAGTTGTGTGTTTAAACATGACATAAAATATGAAGCTCCTTAGGCTAAATTTATGGAGGAAATTAAGAAAGTGAGAAAAAAAAGCAAAAACAAGATTGATGACACTGTTTTTGGTAGAGGTAGAACCAAATTTTTTATTTTTAGTTAAGAGAGGTTTATTATGATTGACGTAAAAAGTCATAGTGAGAATGAAGGCTGATGTATGAAACTATTAGAAAAGCAGCTTAGAATATAAGTAACTAATGACTCTATTCAGTTGATTAAAAGTGATTCAACATTCACTAGTCACTCTGTTTGCTCTACTCCAAATTTTCACAAGTGCCATCCTTATGGCTTGTACCGTATAACGCGGAGCGAGGTATAGTAGATTGAGCTATAGGCCAACACCGATGCATGGGAAGCAAAGTTCTGAGTTGGGCATAGATATTAAGATATATGATGAAACATGTGTTAGCCCTAAAATGTGAGCGCCATTTACGGAATTACATTAGATTCGTATAGGCAAAACATGAAGGGACTCCTATTTCTAAGTTGTCAAAGTCACTTCTTGTCGAGCCTATATCTACCCCTCCATACTTCTATGGAGGGGTGAGGATTGTCATTTTCTTGTTCTATTTTCTCTTTCAATAAAATAAACACTTAATAGTCTCTCTCTCTTTCTCTCTCTAAAAATGTCTAAACATCTATTTAATCCTCCCCGACCTCTGGATCACCCTCTTTTAGCTTTGAATCTTATACGATTAACAATTGGTATCAGAGCTAACCGGAGGTGTTTTGTGTTTGTGTTTGCTTATATCATGGTGTTGATGGCTTATTCAGCTTATTTTCTGCTTATGTTGTAAGCTGGAAAAAGTCGTATTTGTTTGTTTAGTATATGCATCCATCATCCATTTTTTTAATCCCGTCAGTCCATAAAGTCCATACATTCATGTCTTATTTGCGTCACCAGTTGGTTGTCTGGGTTGAGTGGCTTATTTTGATTGTCAAAGTCAAAGTGTTGATTTGTCATGATTTTCTTCATCTATTTCATTCTTTTTTCATGATTTTCTTTATCTGTTTCGTTCTTTTTTCATCTATGTTTTCATCAGTTGCTATTTCTGCCCATATATAACTGTTTAAAATCCCAGATCTAAAAAAAGAAAAGGTTCAGATCTGAAAAAAAGACCAGATCCACCATTTTCAGAATAACCAGTCAAAACCCTTTTGCGAGATGTGATGTTTCAAATATTGCGAGATGTGATGTTATAAACATTGCGAGGGTATTTTTTTTAAAACATTGCGAGATGTTGACTGAAAGATATTCTGAAATCTTTTTTAGATATATTGCGAGAATGATGTTTATATACATTACGAAGATGGTTTTTATGAACATTCCGAAGATGTTTTTTATAAACATTCCGAGAATATCACATCATCACACAATCAACCCCGACACTAACCTTAACCCATCATCACCTACCTATTAAGATCTCACCATCTCAGACTCGAACAAACATAAAACTTAAGATCTCAGTTTCATTTCATGTTTATGCCAATAGCAATTAAGATCATGCACATGAAATATATCATCATCATTGATCTCTTTCGAAGGTTTTACCTTCTTTGTTTATTTTCGAATTTCAAAAAGGGATTGATAACAACTTTGTTATAATCATCTTTAATTCGACTTGATCTCATAACAATCAATCAATAAACAAAACCAACATCAACCTACCCGAGACCTTCTTAATTAAGATCTTGAAGCGTAAACTGTTGGGGTTCTTCATGCAACCTACCCGTGACCTATCTCATATCTTAGATGAAAACTCTCTTTAATCCTTGAATGACGATGTAATAAAACAAATGTCTTCAATTATTTGAGAATCTTCTGAAAGTATTGTAACAAACAGTGTTTGAGGTTCGTGGGTCTGTAATGAAACGAGTATGGTTTACTGGTTCATCATGATTGATATGTTATTTGATTTGGAGATTATTGGAGATGATAACGTTTTGAGATTTGGTGGTTGAGTTTGTTGAGATTGATAGATGTATGTGATCTGATGGTAGGCGGATGTATAAGATAAAATGGTGGTTGGTAAAGAAGAGAGGAGATGGAGGCGCATGAATAGTATGATTAGGTTCTGTGAGTGAAATTAGGGTAACTGATATTTTATATCAGTTATTAGTATCTGGTTAACTAGAATGTGACAATCGCAGACCCAACACTATCATTTGAGATGGGCTATTACTGAAATAGTGATGTTCATAATGGGCTGGACTGTCTGAAGGAAAAGCAGACATTATATTTGGGTATTGCTAAACGTAAGTTGCCCAAGACTCAAAATCATATGCTCTCTATTCAAGTGGGCTGGTTAATGGATTTGGTTTTATGTCGTGGTTGAAACTTTGGATAACATGTACCAATATCCGACTAGTATTTATCGGTGCTATGATGACATTATTTTCGAAGCCGGTTATTTGTTATGTTTCGATCGAAAGTGCTTAAACGACAAAGAAAATTGTTGGTTTAAAACCCAATATTTTCAAAAAAAAATTCAGGTGGGCATGAGACTGACGTTGGCGCTTAAACGACAAGTTATGTAGACAAATTTTGTCCTTTAATAACAATTCATTTCATAATTTGTTCTAGTTAACGACATTCACAACACACAACACCAAAGCAAACAAAACACTTAACGCTAAAACGATCCGATATAAGATTCACTTTAATGACAACAGCTAGTTTTGATTCTACATAAACAAGTGATTACGAAGTAGATTTGGTATTCTTTATTTGAAGTTGAAGTGGGATTTCACGAAGGCGTCTACTTATTTCATCATCGAGCCTTCCTTGTATTTTTCTACCCCTTTTCTTCAAACCCAATCGACTAATGAATTGCTTGGGCGATATAATTTATGATTGAGACTTGAAGTATCTAGTTTCCACTGTCAAAGGGGTGGATGGTCGACGACATGGATAGCTATCATATTTGGGAGCTTTGTTGCAGTTCTTAGTGTCACACGCAGTTGCTCGAGTGGATAACTTTAAGAGGTGTTTAGAGACTTGTTTCTGCACCGTTCGTCAATCTATAAAAGTGAAAGCTTAAGTAACAAATTTGGGGGGTTGTACTTCAGTCTCAAGTTTTGGATATCGGGTTTACTTCACTAGTGGTCACTACAGATAGCCGACAAAATACAAGGTTGGTAAGTTAGACAAAGAGATGTAATCAGTAATCAATTCTCACGAGGTATTTTTGAGCTACATGACGACAATGGTACTTCATTGTCTAAGCAAAAAATTTCAAAGTTTTTCAATGACTTTCAAATATTTTCAAGACATTTGTTTAAGACTAAGAACTTTTTGAGTATATGGACGTCCATGATAATGATGCTTCCGAGAGTTCGAAATCATCATGGGGGAAGATCGTGTACTTTAAAGTAATCGGATCAACTTCAAGGGGGAAGTAGTGTACATGGAATGGTATCTACTTCACTTTGTATGATTTTTAGGAAGTATTTTGCAGGCGTGAGAAGAATTGTTGCTGATTTCCTGCATGTTACCCCAAACAGATTATCGCCAAAAACTAAACGACACAAAACAGTATAGAAGCAGTATTATTTGGTGTGGTTCTTCTACAAATTTCCGCTGTATACTTAAACCGATGAGCTAGAAGATTGTTCAAACTACATCAAAGTGTCAGAATCTGCTTAAGATACAGATATTGGTTTGGGGGGAAGCTGATTCAGAAACTTCATCAAAAAGAAGTCTATGAAGAAAGTTCTTTAAGACATGCTGCATGAATTGGGGGGAAGTTAATCCAAATCATGCATATTACAATTGTTCCACAACAGACAAAGACAAAGGGGATTCAAGTTGAGGTACAAGTTATGAAGACCAGAAGACTTAGAAGACATCCTCAGCATTGGAAGCGCATTGGAAGACTTTATTTTTGTTGTATTTGTACTTGTTAGGAACATTGTAAGTAATTCCGTATGTCTCCACATTGGGGGAAGATTGTTAGCCCTAAAATGTGAGCGCCATTTACGAAATTACATTAGATTCATATAGGCAAAACATGAAGGGACTACTATTGCTAAGTTGTCAAAGTCACTTCTTGTCAAGCCTATATATACCCCTCCATACTTCCATGGAGGGGTGAGGATTGTCATTTTCTTGTTCTATTTTTCTTTTAATAAAACACACACTTAATAGTCTCCCCCTCTCTCTCTCTCTCTCTCTCTCTCTTTCTCTCTCTAAAAATGTCTAAACATCTATTTGATCCTCCCCGACCTCCGGATCACCTCTTGTTAGCTTGAATCTTATATGTTAACAACATGAAAGATCAATCTTAAAGATTTTGCATTTTTGATAATCATGGTTTGTTTTGACATTTTTGTTTCTAATTTTTTTATGCTTAAGTTTACACCTTTAGAACAAACTATTAGTTTTCTTCCCAAGCTATTTCCTTGTTTAAATTCCATATTTTTCAAAGGTTTAATATGTTATTATGAGTTTATAAAATAAGTGTTTCTCTTGAAGTCTTCGTTGGGAACCAATTAAGAATTTTATCCATATTTTTTCCAAGCTATTTACTTGTTTAAGTTCCATATTTTTCTAAGTTTAATATGTTATTATAAGTTTATAAAATAAGTATTTCTCTTGAAGTCCTCTTTGGGCACCAATCTAGAATTTTATCTCAATTCCTTGTTATTTATTATTTGTGTGGTTTCTTGCTTTCACAATGGTAGTTCGCCGTCATTTGGTATCAGAACCACATGTTTGGTGAAAAAACCACACAACTAGTTGAATCCAAATCGTGAGAAACAAAAAAAGCTAGATTTGTTCGTCTTGTTTTGCATAGCTGGGTGAAAATTAACGGCGCACGTTCGTTCACCGTTGGATCTCTAGGAAATATGGGTAGGATATTCAAGACACGTAGATCTATGATCTCACCGTCCAGATTCACAATAAGAGGATTTTACAAAGAGATATACATGTTCAAAGTGTCTGTTATTTCTAATGATTTTTTTTGATATAATGGCCTTTTTACACCACAATTATGTAGACGTGAAAAACCATATGGTTATATGGCTCGTAGATTTCGTCGAACGAGGCATATATACAACTAACCAACAAGGATAAAACGTTGTAGAGAATGAAGGCATCCTTAAACAAGTGAAGGAACTTTAGGATAGACTCCAAAATCAAGGTAATCGTAGGGTCGTCGAATGAGGCAACAGTCACCCGAGTGAGAATGATGTCACTCCTGGATGATTTTATCAAATAGATGACATGATGGAACACGATCTTCCTTACAGTAGTCATTTTAAGGAAACAAATAGGGGTTATAAAGTTTTAGAGTTCGAGACTTGGGAAAGACAAGACTTGATGACAAGCCTTTTCCAAAAGCATGATAATGTTGCAGGGCATGTTCGAGCTCGTATATTCGTTGGGCGAGGAAACGAACCAGATCCACGTGACCTGTATATTGCAAGCCGCAAACAACGGATTCAAGAACTTAAGCTTCATCTTTTTTATTTAGCCGTCATTTCTTGGGTTAACATGTGAAGCAAAGTGTTTCGATTGGTTCACATGTGAAGCAAAGTGTTTCGATTGCCTTATTTTTATTGGGTTTACATGTGAAGATTGAAGTTAAAAAACGAAAATATATAACTGTGGTAACCTATCTTTTAATATTTTAATTAAAGATTTGTTACATTTATTTTATAGTTTTAATCGAGATTTTTAGCTTTCTCACTATCGGGAATCCCCGCTTTCTGAATCGAAGTCTCTTCTATACTATAGATATATGTAATCAGATTAGGGTTTAAAGGAGAGAGTGAAGATTAAGAAGACTCGTGAACGAGTCTGATGAGACTACTTTTATACATAGTCTCATCGTCCAAATAGGACTTAAAATGCATTAAATATCATCAAAATACCCATATATATGCTTGTGTTTGTTGCTTGTGTATTTTAGGTACGGATATTGAGAAAATGACAAAGATCACAAGAATCATACAAAAACGAACACGGGAAACGAAGCCGCACAATGAACCAAGCCCTAATGAAGTTTTCCTAAGAAAAACCCTTGTAGATTCGAAGAATTATGAAGAAGGGTCCTCCAATATGGAAGAATTGACACTTTATACCCTTGTATCTTCATAATTACAAGATTGGTCCCTAAAGTTTGTCAAAATTACAAAAAGGGCCCTCCACTTTGAAGAATTGACAAGTTTAGCCCCTCAACAAAGCTAAATTGTCAACCAATATCCTCCAAAAAGTCAAATATATCATGAAGTCCTTCAAAGAACAAGAAATTACAAGTTTGGTCCTTTAAAATATCAAAATTACCAAAAGGACCCTTGACTTTCAACATTTGGCAAGAATGGTCCCTCATCAAACATGACTTGGCAATTTTAGTCCTCTAAAATGCCAATCATACAAGTTTAGACCATAATCCATCAAGAAAATGCCAAATCAGTCCCTCAAGAATCACAACATGGCAAGAAATACCCCTGAATTTACTTTACAAAACTTTTTGGGGTAAAAGTGTGAAAATGGAAAGTTTGATAACAAAGGAAATCCAGATTTGTGCTATTATTTACAAAGTGAAAGAAAGAAAGAAGAGAAGGGATTAAACATGGCCAGACAAGAAACTTACCTTAACCTACCATAGCTTGACACCTGTCCCACTTACTCCATCCCACCAATCAACTTTCTCCATGGCGCCACATCACTTCCCACCATTAACTGATTTAAACTAATCTTATTAGTTTAATAAAAGTGGCGCCTAACACTTATTTAAACACTAATCCAGATCAAACACATAACTGTTCACCAAGAACACAAATTAGGGTTTTATTAATTACTTGTAATTAAACCTTAATATTGTGCAGATTAGTGATTGATGATCATATTAACACAACCCAACCTTAAAAACCCTTGCCACCTCACTCCCTTGTCCCACACAAGATTCCCCTGCTACTACAAAGAAGAAACTGCCAAAAGAGGCCAGCAATCCAACGCCCAAGGATTGTGCTTACATCCTAAGCTTGTTACAAGCCCTTTGATCACTTTTCACACATGCCACCTCCACAAAACAACAAATTTAGTCACATGATTCTTCAAGAGTTCAAAAAGCTACAAGGGCATTTCAGGGATTCTCCAAGATAGGGTTTACGTTTTTTATGCACTTAGTAGTTCATTGTATGCCTATATAAAGGCCTTAGCTCTTTACATTTCAACTGCTTTTGGTTTTTCCTTGTTCACAAACTTGTAAATCCTACTTTCTGATTAATGAAATTGTGTTAAGTTTGTTGAAGAAAGACCAAGTGCCATCATTTTATATCTGCTTATTATTGTTCTTAGTTTGAAAATTTTTGAATCTCAAAACCTATTTTTAAGAGGGTGCAAAAGTTTGCATTTTTCCTTCAAGCTTGATATTTTGCTAAGTTCTTGTTCAAACCTTGGAATTCTTGGGCTATAGGGCTGATCATAGCATCCTGATATTGTGTTATCAAGGTGTGGTGAGGCTTATAACTTGGGGATAATCAAGTGTGGGGTAACAAGGTTACATCAATCAAGGCTTTTCACTTTTCTGATTTTACTATTTTGTTCTTAACTTTGTTGATTCTTAGCAGGGTTGTTTAAGGAAGCTTGTACTTGTTCTTGCTAGTACATAAGCTCAAAATTCGTGGGTGTGGATGTACATCCATGAGGTACACACCCTTAATCTCAAAATCTGAAAATACTTTGGATATTTGTGGTATTTGAGTGTTGCTTGTGTTCTTGTGAATTTTGTGGCTTAATCTTGCTTGAATCTGCTATATACATCTGTTATTGTGTTAATTTGGGCTTGGGTGGTCTTAAATCTCACTTTTGATTTGAAAATTTTGATTTTGAAAAGTTAAAGGGGTGTTTAGGATTACCTGTTTGAGATTAAAACCTGTTATTGTGTTGTGGAAAGTTTGTGTTTGTGCTTTATATATGTTATATGCTTGGTTGAGAGTATTTTGCTGCAAGTTTCTGAGTTTGAAACCTTAAATCAAACATTGTGCTATAACTTGTTGATTTTAACTGTTTTTGACCTAAGATTTTGGTGAAATCTAGAATTTGTGCATGCTTAGGGTTAAAAGTTGTTTTAAAGTCATTATTATAACATATGTGATAGATTTGGAGGTTTGAATCTGGCTTGTTGGTTAATTGCATCAACAAAAGTATAAACTGCATGTGTTAGTGTTCATCAGTAACTTAAGGTGCTTGAATCTTGCTTAAAACTTTGAATCATTGCATGAAACCTGTTTAGACTTGCTTATTTAAGTTTAATATTGCTTGTGTATGCATTTGGTTAAGTTTGGCTGGCTGGATTGTGCTCTAAGTGCTTACTGAACCTAAACTGCTTATTTATTCATGTTTGTGAGTGATCTGGTGATATTTTGAATTAACTATACAAATTGGCTGTTGCTTGTTGTGATTTCTTTGTTGTGATTGACTCCTTATGATCCACTGATCATTTGGGTGCCTTGTTGAAACTTGAATCTCCAAAAAAGTCACTAAAGACAAAAAAGTCTACAAGTCAAGCAGTGGGAAAAGTTCCCACTGCTCAACACCCAAAGCTAGCCCCTGCTAGTACAAATTTTCAGTTTGCTTATCAATAAGCTATAATTGCTTATCCAGACTTGCAACAACTTATTTTTTTGTGATAGATCTTCATTATTTGACCCATTTGATTAGACTGGAGCTTATTGGACTTTGACTTTGACTTTTTGCTAGAAAACCAACTTAATTGACTTTTTCATAAGTGCTTATTTGCTTTTTCTAGCTTATTGAGTCAGCTTATTTGAAAACTTTTTGTTGATTTAGCTTATTTAAGTCATTTAAAAACTTTTGCAATTTGAATCAGCTCTTGGGGTGGTCTAGAACTCAAAAACGACTATTTTTGTCGTTTTCTATAGATTGCTTTTTGCATTTTCAGGCTTATTCCTTTGGCTTATTTCAAATTTCTTTTTACAGAAGTCTTATTTAGGTCAAAAGAAGCTTGTGTGTCTAATTTGAGCTTATGGCATTAGCTTATAGCTTAATGGGCCAAAAAGCCCATTAAGAATAAGCTGTTTGGTATAAGCTTGCTTATTTCACATTTTCAGCTTTTGGGCCTTTGGAAAAAGTTGTTTAAAACTAAATTTTGAGTCAAGTAGTGCTTTTTGGGCTTATTTGGGCCACTTTTTCATTTTGGGCTGAATTTGGCCCATTAAGGAGTCTGTTTTAGGTTTAGCCCATTTTCTAGGCCCATTAAGGGTATTTAGGTAATTTCAAGTTCATTTCTGAGTTATTTAGGTTAAATTAAGCTAGTTTGCAACTTTTTAGAATTTTTTAGGATTTTTGGATTTTTATTAATATTTTAATATTATTTTATTATTAAAAATTAAAACTCTGATTTTCTTAGTTTTTACATTTTTCCTAGGTTCTAGACACTTAATTAGGAATTTTAAAACTTTCTAAATATTTTTAGGGTTTTTCAATTATTTTCTAGAATTATTTTAAGTTTTTATAGCTTTTAATAGTTTTTAATTGTTTAAAAAATAGTTTTTAGTGGTTTTAAAATTTTGAAAAATACTTTTTAGCTTAATTAGGTTATTTTAAAGGGTTACACACTTTAAGATCTTGATTTGGACTTTTTATTAGTTTTAATATTGATTTTTAGGGCTTTAATTATCATTAAAAAGTTAATATTTAATTATTTAAAAGGTATTAGCAAGTTTGGATTTTTTTGTAAACCCTTAGAATATTTTTGTGGATTTTTAGTGATTTTTAGGAATTTTTATGGTAAAATTTTAATTTTGGTGCTTTTTACGGTTTTACGTGTACGACTCTTTCGTCTTAGTGTAAATCGTCATCGTAACCGTCATTCTCTTCTTATCCCATTTCTATTTTATTTCTCATAAAAATATAATCACAAAGTTCATCATTTCATTACACACACACCAAGCCTTCTTGAGAACGATCCCCACTTTGGGTCATTTGTACACGGTTTTTCTAAATCGCCGTGCTTACCCTAATTTGCCCTCTTTTCCTAAAAAGTGGTAAGAACCCCAACTGTCATTTTGGCGCCGCTGTCGGGGAGACGTGTTGTGTTTTGATTTGGAATTGTTGTTTTTATATACTAACCATAATAGTATTTGTATTGGTAGCACTCTACTAATACGTATTATCGGTTTTCGTTTTTTGTGTGAATACTATTACTATATTGTATACGTAGAACAATAAATTCACAAGTACTCCAAATACGTAAGAAATCACAACCTTTACTTGGGAGGTCATTACCCAGTCATTGTATTCGAATCTCAAACCAAAGAAAAAGGCAAAAATAGATAAATACTTCCGTGAAGCTCAATTTTGAAAAATACAAACTATAAGGTGGGTATAAGGCGGATATTATAAAATATATCCTAAGGAAAAAGGCTCTTAAGTGCTTCGCGCCGCCTCGTTTCCCCGCTTGCTTGTGAGTATTTGATTTTGAGAGCTAATCGAGGGTTTTTCTGCCTAAAGTATTATTAAGTATCATATATACTTTCTTGGTTTCATTGATTAAACCCTCTTGAACGTTTTGGTGATTCCACCAACGTTCTATAGTCATCGAAGGCGTTCACTTCACGTGATCATTTTCATTCCTTGAGGCTTCTTTAATCAAGAGATTTGATTAAGGAGGAGATTTGTAGATTTTTGTCTACTTAATACATTCACCAAAATCCAAAAAGGTTAATACAATCAAAAACCACAAAAAAATTGAAAAATACAAAACACCAAAAAGAATCTGCTTTGCTCATCCCCTCGGGTGTACGTGACGTTTATGCTAACTCGTAATCAAGCAAGACGTGCACGTAAACGAAAGAACAAAACTCCCACTCCTAATCTTTCTAGTGAGGAGTCTCCTATTGACGATCCCATTGTAAGAAAAGCACCAACCATGGCGAATCGAACTATGATGGAGTTACTTCAAGCACCCACCGTGGGTTATGGAGAGGCTATTGTGATTCCCGCTATCCTTGCGGAGAATTTTGAAGTGAAAACGGGTTTGTTGTCGATGATCCAAAACAACAAATTCCGTGGTGATGAGAAGGACAATCCACACAACCATATCCGCCAATTCAATCGTCTTACCGCCACTTTCAAGTTTAAGGATGTCTCTAATGACTCGATTAAGATGATGCTTTTTCCGTATTCCTTAGCGAGGCCCGCTAAAATTTGGTTGGAGAAAGAGCCACCCAATTCTATATTGACGTGGAAGGATCTCGTGTCTAAGTTTGTGAATCAATTTTTTCCGCCCTCTAAGACTACGCACTTGAAAAATGATATTTCAAAATTTTCACAAGAGTTTAATGAAAGTTTTTCAACGGCTTGGAATAGGTTTAAGGAAATGTTACATGAATGTCCTCATCACGGTTTTTCTGACTTGCATCAAATTGACACGTTTTACAATGGACTTAATGATCATGAAAGGTATTATTTAAATGCCGCCGCGGGTGGTAATTTTTTGTGTAAAACGGTTGAGGAAGCTTTGGTGATAATTGAGAATAGATCTAAGGTGTATAGTCCTCGTAGCACATCTAGTGTTCGTAAGGGTTCGTCTTCGGCTTCACCTTCTTTGTCTACTACCATCGATGCTTGACAAATTGAGGCGAACTTGGAAAACAAAATCTTTGATAAGCTTAAAGGTCTTTTGATTGAGTTCAAAGTTGGAGAACCAAGTGCTCCCGCTACGGCTAAAGCGGTTGAGGTTTCATGCATGTATTGTGGTGGAGGTCATGATTTCTCCGAGTGCATTACCAACGGTGGTAACACTTCGAGTGCCTACGCGGCCACAGGAACTTACAACCAAAACGGTCAAGTTACCCGCTCTAATCAATTGACTCCACCGGTTTTGGTTCAAATCAAAATGCTAACAACAACTATCGCAACAATCAAGTTGGTTTCAAAAACAATTACAACAAGGGAAACTATGGTAATCAAGGGGCTAATAATCAAGTTTCAAACAAAAATCAAAATGATTTTCAAAACAACAAAGGTTTACAAACGTTGAAAGATCTTCCAAATGAATTTGTTGAATACGCTAATGGGAATGATGCTAGGTTTGACAATATTCAAAGAGAAATCATTAGCCTAATATCCGAGTTTAAGAACGACTTGAAGAAAGAGTTGAAAAATGAGTTAGCTAATGAGCTTAAAATCCACACCAACAAGATGGAAGGAAATGTAACAAGGTTACAACAAAACCAACAAAAAATGGAACAAGGGCAACATGAGATTAAACAAGAAATGATTAAAGCCGAGAAGAGGCAATCCATGTTTGAAGATAAAATCTCATCTATGTTTGAGTCAATTATGTGTAACCCGTCTTCGAGTAGTCTTCCTAGCAACACCGTATCAAACCCTAAGGGTGAGATGAAAGTGATTACCACACGTAGTGGTAAGACACTTAAGGAACCGACTCCTCAACCAATTGCTCCTACGGAGGAAGCAATTGAGGAAGAACCCGAGGTGGTGGTCCAAAAGGAGCATGTCCCAATCGCACGAAGTACCGCTCATGCCACACCTATGGTTGACCCATTACCAACATTCGAACCCGAGATTCCAAAGGCTATGCCTATGCCTCAACCCACACCACCTTTTCCCTATCCATCGAGACTTAGAAAGGAGAAACGTCAAGAGCGCGACAATTACCAATTTGAGCTTTTTATGAAAATGTTTCGTGATTTGCACTTTAATGTGAGTTTCGCCGATGCTTTGGTCATGATGCCTCAATTTGCCGCTAACTTTAAGAGTATGTTGAACAACAAGGAGAAATTTCACCAATTGTCTAGTTGTTCGTCGGTTTATCTTAATCGTATACCTCAAAAAGTCGGTGATCCCGGTAAATTTTTGATCCCTTGTGCAATCCAAGATATGGAGAAATGCTTTGCCTTGGCCGATCTTGGTGCTAGCATTAACTTGATGGCACTTGCAATCTTCAAGTCGCTCAATCTTCCTAATCTTACTCCTTCACTAATGTCTATCGAGTTGGCCGACCATTCAACGATTCCCGCATGTGGATTGGTGGAAGACGTTTTTGTGAGAGTGGTAAATTTCTACTATCCCCTAGACTTTATCGTTGTTGATATTCCCACGGATCCTCAAGTTCCTCTCATTTTAGGTCGTTCGTTTTTAGATACGTCTATGGCTTTGATCGATGTTCATGCTAGAAAGATCACCTTACGTTTTAACGACGAGGAGCTTGTTATAAACGCAACTCAAAACTCTCAAATTTCTCATGTTTATTCCGTTGCAACCATAAACCTCATTGATATGATTGACGTGGTTTGTGAGGAATTTTCACAAGAAGTTCTAGGTTTTGGTGATGATGAAAATAGTGGCAATCCCACTATGTTAGATCCCATCCGTGATAACTCGACACCAACCTTCACTCCATTTGAAGGTGGTGGTTTTACGTTGGAAGAATTCGATGTTCCACGTACTTGTAACGAAGACCTTGACAACGATGAGGACTTCTCGATTATCAAGGATTTCTTAAAGATTTCCCATTTCCTCCACCCGAGGAGGTTATGAGTATCGAGCCCAAATCTTCACTTGAGGAACCACCTATCCTCGAGTTGAAAGATTTACCTCCTCATCTCGAATATATCTATTTGGAGGAGGGCGACAAGTTGCCGGTTATTATTGCGAAGGAACTTTCGAATGATGAGAAAACCGCACTTGTTGATGTTCTAAAGGATCACAAAGGGGCAATTGCGTGGAAGTTATCCGACATTAAGGGAATCGATCCAAAATTTTGTAAACACAAATTCTTAATGGAGGAGGATTACAAGCCCGCAATCCAATGTCAAAGGAGGGTGAACCCCAAAATTCACGACGTCATCAAAAAGGAAGTCCTTAAACTCCTTGACGCGGGAATGATTTACCCTATTTCCGATAGCCCTTGGGTGAGTCCTATCCATTGTGTCCCTAAGAAGGGAGGAATGACCGTTGTGCCAAACGATGCCAATGAGTTAATTCCCACTAGACTCGTGACCGGATGGAGAGTGTGCATTGACTATCGTAAGTTGAATGAAGCCACTCAAAAAGACCATTTTCCCTTGCCCTTCATGGACCAAATGTTGGAGCGTCTTGCGGGAAACGATTTCTATTGCTTTTTAGATGGTTTTTCCGGTTACTTCCAAATCCCCATCGATCCTCGTGATCAAGAAAAAACTACGTTTACGTGTCCATATGGAACATTTGCCTATCGTAGAATGCCATTCGGACTTTCCAATGCACCGGGAACCTTTAAAAGGTGCATGATGGCTATTTTTCATGACATGATCGAGAAGACGATGGAAGTCTTCATGGATGACTTTTCCGTGTTTGGTAATTCGTTCACTTCGTGTTTGTCGAATCTTGAGAGAATCTTGAAGCGTTGTGAGGAAACCAACCTTGTGCTCAGTTGGGAAAAGTGTCATTTTATGGTTAAAAGTGGAATCGTCTTAGGGCACAAGGTCTTGAAAGCGGGGATTGAGGTAGATCAAGCTAAGGTTGACGTCATCGCCAAATTACCTCATCCTAAAACCGTTAAGGGAGTTAGGAGTTTCCTAGGCCACGCGGGCTTTTATCGTCGATTCATCAAGGATTTTTCAAAGATCTCTCGACCTATTACACATCTTCTTGAAAAAGAGGCACATTTTTTCTTTGACGAAGATTGTGTACGAGCCTTTGAAATCCTTAAGAGGAAACTTACCGAAGCTCCCATTCTTGTTTCTCCCAAGTGGAACCTCCCCTTTGAGCTCATGTGTGATGCTAGTGATTACGCTATTGGGGCCGTATTGGGGCAACGTCATGAAAAGCACTTCTTGCCTATTCACTATGCTAGCAAGACGATGACCGAGGCTCAACTTAAATACACTACAACGGAGAAGGAGTTCCTTGCCGTGGTGTATGCATTTGAGAAATTTAGACCTTATCTCGTTTTGACGAAATGCATAGTGTATACAGATCATTCGGCTATCAAGTATCTTATGGCTAAACAAGATGCTAAGCCGAGATTACTTCGTTGGATTCTCCTCCTTCTAGAATTTGATCACAAAATTGTTGACAAAAAAGGAGCCGAGAATTTAGCGGCCGATCATCTTTCTCGTTTGGAAGATCCTCACCAAAGTGTTTACGAGCCCAAGGAAATAACCGAAACATTTCCGCTCGAGACACTTGGTGTAGTGAATTCTAAGCTTGATTCTTCCACCCCATGGTTTGCGGACTTTGCAAATTACCATGCGGGTAACTTCATCATCAAGGGTATGACGACTCATGAAAAACGAAAATTCTTTCGTGACGTCAAGTTCTACTTTTGGAACGACCCTTACTTGTTTCGAACTTGTGCGGATCAAATCATTCGACGTTGTGTATTTGGCACCGAAGCTTCTAATATCCTTAGAGCTTGTCATGAGGGACCCACGGGTGGTCACCATGGTGCTAATCTCACGGCTAAGAAGGTGTTTGATGCCGGCTTCTTTTGGCCTACTATTTACCGAGATGCACAAGATCTTGTGAAGTCGTGTGACTCATGCCAACAACAAGGAAAAGCCTCACAAAAAGATAAAATGCCACAAAATATCATCCAAGTGTGTGAGATCTTTGACGTTTGGGGTATAGACTTTATGGGGTCGTTCTCATCATCTCGTGGTAATAAGTACATCCTTGTTGCGGTTGACTACCTATCTAAGTGGGTGGAAGCTAAGGCTTTGCCCACCAATGATGATCGTGTGGTAGTCAAGTTTTTGAAAAGCTTGTTTTCTCGGTTTGGAACCCCTCGTGCGATCATAAGCGATCGTGGAACCCATTTTTGTAACGACCAATTCGAAAGGGTCCTAAGGAAATATGGGGTTACACATCGGCTTTCTACGGCTTATCACCCACAAACGAGTGGGCAAGTCGAGTTTTCAAACCGAGCGTTGAAGAGGATCTTCGAGAGATCCGTTGGGGAAAACCGACAATCTTGGTCGGATAAGTTGGACGATGCTTTATGGGCCTTTAGGACCGCTCATAAGACGCCCATTGGGTGCACTCCCTATAAGCTTGTGTATGGGAAAAATTGTGATTTGCCAATCGAATTGGAACACAAGGCTTATTGGGCCCTAAAGCATTGTAATGATGACATGGAGACCGCGGGAAAACACCGGAAAATGCAATTAAATGAATTGGATGAATTGAGGGACATTGCTTATGAAAATTCATTGATTTATAAAGAAAAAACTAAAAAGTTGCATGATTCTAAAATTAAAAACCGAGTTTTTAACATTGGGGATCAAGTTTTGCTTTTTAATTCTCGCTTAAAATTTTTTTCCGGTAAATTGAAATCCCGTTGGTCCGGTCCATTCACCGTGACTCAAGTATTTCCATATTGGACCATCGAGCTAGCTCAAAATGATGGCCCCAACTTCAAGGTGAATGGACATAGGTTGAAGCACTACTTTGGCGGGGAAGTTCCATCCTTGAACTACCTCGACCAAGTCACCTTCCCCAATGATAATTAGTATTGAGGGGATCGAGTCGAGCTCATGACTCGGTAATAAAAAACGAGGTGCCTCGTGGGGGAGTCCCATGCTTATCCTATGTACATATTATCGCTTTCTAATGTAGTAACGTGTGGGGATTTGTGCCCTTCCAACCTTTTTTCCGTGGTTGTTTATGAATTGTGGACTTTAGATGATCATGATCTTCACGATTGGAGCCTCTCGTGTTCGTTTTATGGGAGCACTGGATCGTTTGCTTTGAAGACTTTATCAATATCCATGATATATCCTTTGATGTTCTAACCTTAGGTTTATAGCACACTTCATAAACGACTTTAAATTTAACGGTTACACCCTTTCCATGCTAGATTAGGCATTCGACTAGGTCTCTAGTATGAGGGTGTTTGCACCCATAGACTCGAAACATTGAGGACAATGTTTAACTTTAGTATGGGGGGGTGAATAGATACTTGCCTTGCCAAACCTTCACGCTTTCCAAAGTTTATCTTTTTGTTTATCGTTTTTGTTGCAAAATAAGGCTAAAAATGGCCAAATTTTAAAAATTTTCTCATGTTTTATAAGTGTTTGAAGACACGAATGTAGGTTTTCCGATGGCGAGAATAAGAGTAATTTTTGACTCGACCGTGCGTGTTGAGCACTTAGCTTTGATTCCTTAACTTCACATTAGGCTAAGTCTCTTAAATGAGGACGAGAAATGATAGGGTTAATTATAAGTTACTATGCTAAACGTAGAGTACTCGTATTCTTTCAAAAACTCATGTGTTCTCGTTGTTTGCTTATTCTCCCTTCGCATGTAAATATTTTTTTGCTTAATAAATATTGACTTAGCGGTTTAGTTGGGATTGTTGGGTTTCTAGTCTTTTCTAGTATCTTCCGTGTAATTAAATTGGGAAGACATTAAGGTATCGCCAGCGTCACGGTTTTGAAGTATTGGCACCCGAATAATCAAAAGCTTCACCCAATAATAAGATTTCAAGTGCTCACCTAAATCAAGCAAACAATTTGAAGCCCCACAAGGCCGAAAAATCTATGCAAAATTGAAAGTGAATCAAGCCTTAATCTTTGAAGCTTTAAAGATCCAAAATTCGCCTTAGCGTGAGGATATACGTCTTTGGCTAATAAAACTACCGATGAGGTGGATAATAAAAGGCAAGGCAAGACCGAAGTCATAATAAAAGCTTCATGGCGAAGTTGAATAAAAGATGGAGGTAAACCAAAGATAATAAGGCCCTTCCGTTAGGGGGCGTATAAAAGTCTTGGTAATAAGTCTCATGTTCAAAACCGTTATAAAACCGTGTTTATCGATCCTTCTTGTTGACTTAATTTTTTTGACATCGTTGTCTATTAGGAGGGGTTATTGATTTGATGGTCTTGGTTACACCGTTAGGACTCTATTTTTAGACCTAAATCTCTAGTATCGCATAAGTCAAACAATGTATCCTCGTGAAACATTCAAGACAAAATAAAATATAAGAGATACAACTTAGGAAAATGGGAGGATAAGTACGCGATTAGGGCATATGAGTAGTGTTAGCATTACTAACTTATAATGACAATGATCTCGTTGCACGCTTGGCATGGAATTGGGGTGAAAATCAAGGACGATGAAATTATTTCTAACGAAGCATTCACGTGTTCTTGTTCTATGAACCTAAACGTCCTATTTTGCGATGAAAATCATACATTATGTCTAAAACGCAACTAGTAGTAATAGTAGTAGTATAGCTAGTTTATCATTCAATAAAGTGAATAAAAATGAAATTTGGAGGTGCTACGATACTTTATTCTAGCATTGCGTGAAGGCATGACAATGGTTTAGTATGGGGGAGTGATGAGACTGCTTTTATACATAGTCTCATCGTCCAAATAGGGCTTAAAATACATTAAATATCATCAAAATACCCATATATATGCTTGTGTTTCTAGCTTGTGGTTTTTAGGTACGAATATTGAGAAAATGACAAAAGATCACAAGAATCATACAAAAACGAACACGGGAAACGAATCCGCACATTGAACAAAGCCCTAATGAAGTTTTCCCAAGAAAAACCCTTGAAGATTTGAAGAATTATGAAGAAGGGTCCTCCAATATGGAAGAATTGACACTTTATACCCTTGTATAATCATAATTACAAGATTGGTCCCTAAAGTTTGTCAAAATTACAAAAAGGGCCCTCCACTTTGAAGAATTGACAAGTTTAGCCCCTCAACAAAGCTAAATTGTCAACCAATATCC
Source organism: Glebionis coronaria (assembly GCA_025667525.1). NCBI lineage: Eukaryota > Viridiplantae > Streptophyta > Magnoliopsida > Asterales > Asteraceae > Glebionis > Glebionis coronaria. The sequence goes on from CM046874.1 coordinate 493,743,315, forward strand.
TCCACAAAGTCAAATATATCATGAAGTCCTTCAAAGAACAAGAAATTACAAGTTTGGTCCTTTGAAAATATCAAAATTACCAGAAGGACCCTTGACTTTAAACATTTGGCAAGAATGGTTCCTCATCAAACATGACTTGGCAATTTTAGTCCTCCAAAATTCCAATCATACAAGTTTAGACCATAATCCAACAAGAAAATGCCAAATCAGTCCCTCAAGAATCACAACATGGCAAGAAATACCCCTGAATTTACTTTACAAAACTTTTTGGGGCAAAAGTGTGAAAATGGAAAGTTTGATAACAAAGGAAATCCGGATTTGTGTTATTATTTACAAAGTGAAAGAAAGAAAGAAGAGAAGAGATTAAACATGGCCAGACAAGAAACTTACCTTAACCTACCATAGCTTGACACCTGTCCCACTTACTCCATCCCACCAATCAACTTTCTCCATGGCGCCACATCACTTCCCACCATTAACTGATTTAAACTAATCTTATTAGTTTAATAAAAGTGGCACCTAACACTTATTTAAACACTAATCCGGATCAAACACTTAACTGTTCACCAAGAACACAAATTGGGGTTTTATTAATTACTTGTAATTAAACCTTAATATTGTGCAGATTAGTGATTGATGATCATATTAACACAACCCAACCTTAAAAACCCTTGCCACCTCACTCCCTTGTCCCACATAAGATTCCCCTGCTACTACAAAGAAGAAACTGCCAAAAGAGGCCAACAATCCAACGTCCAAGGATTGTGCTTACATACTAAGATTGTTACAAGCCCTTTGATCATTTTTCACACATGCCACCTCCACAAAACAACAAATTCAGTCACATGATTCTTCAAGAGTTCAAAAAGTTACAAGGGCATTTCAGGGATTCTCCAAGCTAGGGTTTACGTTTTTTATGCACTTAGTAGTTCATTGTATGCCTATATAAAGGCCTTAGCTCTTTACATTTCAGCTGCTTTTGGTTTTTCCTTGTTCACAAACTTGTAAATCCTACTTTCTGATTAATGAAATTGTGTTAAGTTTGTTGAAGAAAGACCAAGTGCCATCATTTTATATCTGCTTATTATTGTTCTTAGTTTGAAAAATTTTGAATCTCAAAACCTGCTTTTAAGGAGGGTGCAAAAATTTGCATTTTTACTTCAAGCTTGATATTTTGCTAAGTTCTTGGTCAAACCTTGGAATTCTTAGGCTATAGGGCTGATCATAGCATCCTGATATTGTGTTATCAAGGTGTGGTGAGGCTTATAACTTTGGGATAATCAAGTATGGGGTAACAAGGTTGCATCAATCAAGGCTTTTCACTTTTCTGATTTTACTATTTTGTTCTTAACTTTGTTGATTCTTAGCAGGGTTGTTTAAGGAAGCTTGTACTTGTTCTTGCTAGTACATAAGATCAAGATTCGTGGGGTGTGGATGTACATCCATGAGGTACACACCCTTAATCTCAAAATCTGAAAATACTTTGCATATTTTTGGTATTTGAGTGTTGCTTGTGTTCTTGTGAATTTTGTGGCTTAATCTTGCTTGAATCTGCTATATACATCTGTTATTGTGTTAATTTGGGCTTGGGTGGTCTTAAATCTCACTTTTGATTTGAAAATTTTGATTTTGAAAAGTTAAAGGGGTGTTTGGGATTACCTGTTTGAGATTAAAACTTGTTATTGTGTTGTGGAAAGTTTGTGTTTGTGCTTTATATATGTTATATGTTTGGTTGAGAGTATTTTGCTGCAAGTTTCTGAGTTTGAAACCTTAAATCAAACATTGTGCTATAACTTGTTGATTTTAATTGTTTTTGACCTAAGATTTTGGTTAAATCTAGAATTTGTGCATGCTTAGGGTTAAAAGTTGTTTAAACATCATTATTATAACATATGTGATAGATTTGGAGGTTTGAATCTGGCTTGTTGGTCAATTGCATCGGCAAAAGTATAAACTGCATGTGTTAGTGTTCATCAGTAACTTAAGGTGCTTGAATCTTGCTTAAAACTTTGAATCATTGCATGAAACCTATTTAGACTTGCTTATTTAAGTTTAATATTGCTTGTGTATGCATTTGGTTAAGTTTGGCTAGTTGGATTGTGCTCTAAGTGCTTATTGAACCTAAACTGCTTATTTGTTCATGTCTGTGAGTGATCTGGTGATGTTTTGAATTAACTATACAAATTGGCTGTTGCTTGTTGTGATTTCTTTGTTGTGATTGACTCCTTATGATCCACTGATCATTTGGGTGCCTTGTTGAAACTTGAATCTCCAAAGAAGTCACTAAAGACAAAAAAGTCTACAAGTCAAGCAGTGGGAAAAGTTCCCACTGCTCAATACCCAAAACTAGCCCCTGCTAGTACAAATTTTCAGTTTGCTTATCAATAAGCTATAATTGCTTATCCAGACTTGCAACAACTTATTTTTTGTGATAGATCTTCATTATTTGACCCATTTGATTAGACTAGAGCTTATTGGACTTTGACTTTGACTTTTTGCTAGAAACCAACTTAATTGACTTTTTCATAAGTGCTTATTTGCTTTTTCTAGCTTATTGAGTCAGCATATTTGAAAACTTTTTGTTGATTTAGCTTATTTAATTCATTTAAAATCTTTTGCAATTTGAATCAGCTCTTGGGGTGGCCTAGAACTCAAAAACGACTATTTTGTCGTTTTCTATAGATTGTTTTTTTCAGTTTCAGGCTTATTCCTTTGGCTTATTTCAAATTTCTTTTTACAGAAGTCTTATTTAGGTCAAAAGAAGCTTGTGTGTCTAATTTGAGCTTATGGCATTAGCTTATAGCTTAATAGGCCAAAAAGCCCATTAAGAATAAGCTGTTTGGTATAAGCTTGCTTATTTCACATTTTCAGCTTTTGGGCCTTTGGACAAAGTTGTTTAAAATCAAATTTTGAGTCAAGTAGTGCTTTTTGGGCTTATTTGGGCCACTTTTTTATTTTGGGCTGAGTTTGGCCCATTAAGGAGTCTGTTTTGGGTTTAGCCCATTTTCTTGGCCCATTAAGGGTATTTAGGTAATTTCAAGTTCATTTCTGAGTTATTTAGGTTAAATTAAGCTAGTTTGCAACTTTTTAGAATTTTTTAGGATTTTTGGATTTTTATTAATATTTTAATATTATTTTATTATTAAAAATTAAAAGTCTGATTTTCTAAGTTTTTACATTTTTCCTAGGTTCTAGATACTTAATTAGGAATTTTACAACTTTCTAAATATTTTTAGGGGTTTTCAATTATTTTCTATAATTATTTTAACTTTTTATAGCTTTTAATAGTTTTTAATTGTTTGAAAATAGTTTTTAGTGGTTTTAAAATTTTGAAAAATACTTTTTAGATTAATTAGGTTGTTTTAAAGGTTTACACATGTGGAAACCTTGGTTTCCGGATCTTTTAAGCTACTAGGAATGATCATTGTTCATATGATTATACAATCAAAGCGGAATTAGAACAACAACCATTAACAAGGTGTTTAGGCACGAATAACATGAATTAAAACAATTGGGATGTTCATTATATTAATAACAAACATCCACTAGACGTGTATACATTGAATCACACGTCTAGTCGACACACACTTTAGGTTTACATTGTGAATGAATTGAATGAATAAAACCTATGACGCTTGGTTCCTTTTATAGTGTAAGGATTAGGGTTTACAAGAGATAAGAATGAATAAACAAGTAAATCTTCTATTTAAATAAACTTATGCAGAATATCTTTTGCATGTTTATCTAAATAGAAGCTTCCATAAGCTTCTTTGTCTATGTTTTGTCAATGCTTGAATTGCATGTGACAATGCTTGGATTGCACACGACAATGCTTGAGCCATCAACGCCTAATTAACTCTTGTCAACGCCCAAATTAGTCTTGACAACGCTTAGACAATAACTTCACGTTTTCTTCATTTTTGAGTTTCTGCCACATCAACTTTTTGACCCAACAATCTTCCCCTAGTTGATAGTGGCAAAACTTCTATGTGTATCTCTTGTAAGTTGTACATGATCTTCAAATTGCTTCCCCTCAAGTGTAGCATGTATTTCTTCCCTTTTTTGTCACATCAACAAGGAAGTAAACAATGTATGCAATGTTGAAGATTCTCCATATGTAGGCTCTGTGTAATGATCTTGAAGAACAATTAATATAATATTTTTGATGTAGAAGTAGAATAACCCAACCTTGTGTTCCATGTCTTGTACTATCCATGTGATGAAAAACTTATACAAATGACTAAATATAAGTAGACCTCGATCCCTTGTCAATATTCTCATCCTTTGTGAGACACTGAGCACGATAATGTAACTCCTTCAAGTGTTATGACAAGTCTTCATCACCAACCATGTAAAGCACGAACAAGTTACCTTTAAAGTCAGTGAATGGTACGCCACGACTTTAAGATATGATAGAACACAAACTTGCGAAAATCTTCTTCAATCATCAAACTTACCATAAGAATTCTTCCCCTTAAGATAACACCTCTTCATGATGATTTTAATGGAATCACATCTTCATACCATATGTAAAAGTTTGTTGAAGATAACTCTTTTACAAGGCTATCCCGATTACATAGTTTAAAATATCCATCAAATTCCCACAAATAGTTGTTAACTCGCTTTAAAACCATTAATCCCTTTCAAATTATCCGAGCCATAAATATCAACACGATATTCTAAATTATAACAGAGATTCCATGTACCTTTGTGTGTATAATCTACCTTTTTGTGTGCTAAAAACGTCCAATTTTCTTAAACAGCAGCAAACCTTGTGTTGTCCAATATCCCCTTCTGTCCAATATCTTGGTCAGATGTATTGTCCGATATCAGACAATACCTATCAGCGTTGAAGTTCATATATCGGACGACACTGTCAATGCTATCAGCGTTGACTTATTCTGTCAGCGTCAAAATCCTTCCTGTCAGCGTCTACTCCTCTCTTGTCAGCGCCTAATAATTTTTTTTGTGGCTAAAAATATAATATAACAGTAACTTCAAAGTATTTGTTATCCTTGTACACCTTAAGCTCATATACCTCAGCCCTATGTCCATGCAATATATATCCGACTGTTTTAATACAGTAATATCCCATAGAGAATCGGATATAATCTCAAAATAATATCCTGCTGTCAATCTCTTTTACTTCCTTCGACAATAAACACGGAGATATTCTAGGATCAATATACAATCCCTAAAAATCTGCTATAAATTTGGTAACCAATTTTCTCCATGTCTCAACTCGTCTTGAATTTTCTTTAAACATGTCATGGTCACAATCGTGACATCCAATCAAAAACCTTTCACCATGTGAACACAAGTATAGATCTCACGTCATGTTTGTATTCCTTGATCGTGTGAATGCTAGTATACCATAACCATGTGAACACAAATTGATTAATAGTGTGAACACACATGATTCCACCAATAAAAACGTTTGCATCATGTGAACACAAAAGCTTTTCATGTGAATACTCTTCGTTTGAACCAATCACGTCCAAGAATAGCTTACTTTTGTGTGAAAACCCACGTGAAATCATATACCATGAGACTGAAACCTTGTACTTTTCTTGTGCCAGAATAAACAATTTTCTTTGTTTATTGTCATCACATCCTCATTACTCTTCGTGTGAACTACTGTATCATATGATAACAATGAAAAGAATTGGGTAAGTCACGAAAAATCAGCCATATAAACTCCTTAGTTAACTGATTTCCTGAAAATCAGCGTATAACAAATATTCGTTCCATATCTGTGAATTCATACGTAACTGCTTTATTTCTTGCAATCCAATATCTTGCTGAGATCTCATCATTCTATCACATATAGAACAAGCAGCAACATACGATTTCCAAATAAGCACTTGTTTCTATGTTTTCTGCCTGGGACCACTAAGCTGATACTCGTCTTCTCCAATCCCACATGTTGTATTAACTTTATGAGACATTGGGATCACAAAACATCACGTCACTATTACTGCTAATCCTTTAGTCAAATCGAATCCATCATGTGTGATCAGTCAACATATGTGATCTCCTGTAGTTTAAGTAAGATAGATCTAGGGTTTAAAAAGTTAAGCATCGAAACCCTAATTAGGGTTTGTAAAACAAACCTTAGCTTGAATCATGATCATTATGCATTCTAACAGCCACGATCTACACTTCTTCCTGCTTTTAAGTAGATCTAGGGTTTGAGGAACCCTAGTTCATGATTTTATGTAAAAACAGGAAACTGGAAATCACTCATCAGCCAACTTCGACGCTTAATAACTTTTGCCTGGGGATAAAACTCGACAATCCCTCCAGTGGATGTTTAGATCTATGTATGTAGAACACACATATAAAATTTCGTGACGATCCAACGGTTCAATCAAAAGTTATGACCTTCTGAATACTGCTGCGCACACAAAAACGTCCAGAAAAACCTATACGGATTTTTCTTTTCTTCTCCAAACACGAACACCTTGTTGGTCCTAGCATCACGAGCCACGAGGCTCTGATACCAATTGTGGAAACCTTGGTTTCCGGATCTTTTAAGCTACTAGGAATGATCATTGTTCATATGATTATACAATCAAAGCGGAATTAGAACAACAACCATTAACAAGGTGTTTAGGCACGAATAACATAAATTAAAACAATTGGGATGTTCGTTATATTAATAACAAACATCCACTAGACGTGTATACATTGAATCCCACGTCTAGTCGACACACACTTTAGGTTTACATTGTGAATGAATTGAATGAATAAAACCTATGACCCTTGGTTCCTTTTATAGTGTAAGGATTAGGGTTTACAAGAGATAAGAATGAATAAACAAGTAAATCTTCTATTTAAATAAACTTATGCAGAATATCTTTTGCATGTTTATCTAAATAGAAGCTTCCATAAGCTTCTTTGTCTACGTTTTGTCAATGCTTGAATTGCATGTGACAATGCTTGGATTGCACACGACAATGCTTGAGCCATCAACGCCTAATTAACTCTTGTCAACACCCAAATTAGTCTTGACAACGCTTAGACAATAACTTCACGTTTTCTTCATTTTTGAGTTTCTGCCACATCAACTTTTTGACCCAACAACACACTTTAAGATCTTGATTTGGACTTTTTATTAGTTAATATTGATTTTTAGGGCTTTAATTAGCATTAAAAAATTAATATTTAATTAATTAAAAGGTTTTAGCAAGTTTGGATTTTTTGTAAACCCTTAGTATATTTTTGTGAATTTTTAGTGATTTTTAGGAATTTTTAGGAATTTTTAGGGTAAAATTTTAATTTTGGTGCTTTTTACGGTTTTACGTGTACGACTCTTTCGTCTTAGTGTAAATCATCATCGTAACCGTCATTCTCTTCTTATCCCATTTCTATTTTCTTTCTCATAACAATATAATCACAAAGTTCATCATTTCATTACACACACACCAAGCCTCCTTGAGAACGATCCCCACGTTGGGTCATTTGTATACGATTTTCCTAAATCGTCGTGCTTACCCTAATTAGCCATCTTTTCCTAAAGAGTGGTAAGAACCCCAACTATCAGAGTCTTTCTCAAGCGCGAGAGAATGATGCAGAGGAAGAAAAGTTTTGAGTTAAGCATAAATCTTTAGATCTATCTTGAAACATGAAAGTTCATTGTTTGTTCTGATATCTTTTGTTTCAAGTTTGTTATGCACAAATTTTACATTCTTGGGGGTGAAAGTTTAGCTTTCTTTCCAAGCTATTTACCTATTTAAATACCCGTTTTGCCTAGGTTTAGTATGTTGTTATGAGTTTATAAAATAAGATTGTTTCTCTTAGAGTCCCGGTTGGGCACTTTTCTTGAGCTTTAACCAAATACTTTGTTTTTTATTATTTGTGTGGTTTCTTACTTTCACAACGATAGTTCACCATCCCACACTTTTTATTTATAATGCACTTCGTTGAAATCAAGTAGTGTTTTTTTGCAACTTTTTAAATTGGTTGATCATAATTTTGTTCGTTGCGTGTTTAGCTTTGGTTGAGCTCAAAGGTTTTTAATTCTGTTATAACTCTCTCTGGCAGTTTTAGTAGATTGTTATCTTGTTTAAGGTGTGTTTGGTGCACGGTTTGTTAAGGCTTATTGATAGTAGTATGAATACGTCTTTTAGGAAAAAGAGCGTAAAAGCGGTAAGTATTAAGTGCACGTTTAGGAAAACGTAAACACTTATGACCCTTTGTGTGGGATCGTTCTCAAGGAGGCTTGGTGTGTGTATTAAGACTTGATTAAAGTTTGTGATTAATATTAATGAGAGAATGAGAAACAAAATTGATGACAGATACGAATAAATTTAAACTAAGACGAATGTCGTAAACGTAAAACCGTAAAACGTGATGAAATTTAAAAATTACGCTAAAAATTCCTAGAAAATCACAATAAATTCCTAAAAATGCAATAAGAGTTTACCCAAAATCAAAATTTACTCAAACCTTTTATTTAATTAAATAATAATTTTTTAATGCTAATTAAAGCCCTAAAAATCAATTTAATTAATAAAAAGCCCAAAATAAGATTTTTCAATTTGTAAACTTCTAAAATAACTTAATTAAACTAAAAAGTATTTTTGAAAAATTTAAAACTAACTAAAACTATTTAAAATGATTAAAAATTAAAATAAAATATTAAAATAATATTAAAAATTCAAAATTTATAAAAAATTCTAAAAACTTGAAAACTACTTTAATTTAACTTAATAAAACCAGAAATGAAAGTGAAATGACGTAAATACCCCTAATGGGCCTCCAAATGGGCCAAAAGTCAAAACAGTCCAAGTCAAATAGGCTTTTTGGCCCAATAAGCAAAAAGTCAACCAAATAAGCTGAAAAGTTCCATTCTAGAATTTTAAACACAAAACTCTAAAGGCCCAAAAGCTGAATCAGTGCTTATCACAACTTAATGAACAAACAACTTATTTTTATGGGCTTTTTGGCCATTAAGCCATAAGATAATGCTATAAGCTGAAATTTGACACACATCCTTCTTATGAGATTATAAAGCTGTTTGTAAAAAGAATTTTTGAAAAAGCTCAAGAAATAAGCCTGAAATAAGCCAAAGCTCTCTACACAAAGCGACAAAATAGTCGTTTTCGAGTTCTAGACCACTTCAAGAGCTGATTCAAGTTGCAAAAGGTTTTAAATGACAAAACTAAGCTTAATCAACAAAAATTTTTCAGATAAGCACACTCAATAAGCTGGAAAAAGCAATAAGCTGTTTTTGAAAAAGACAAAATAGTCGTTTTCTAGTCAAAAGCTAAAACCAAAAGCTGTAAACTTCAACATTGGCTTATAAGCTTAAAATATTATGTTCTATCACAAAAATAAGTTGTTGCACAATAGAATAAGCTAGAATAGCTTATAGATAAGCTGTTGACCAAATAACACTAGGAGTGGCTTGCAGCAGTGGGAAAGGGTTCCCACTGCTTTGACTTTTTTACTTGCTTTTATAGAGAGAATTACTTGGTATTTTTGGACAATAAGGGCACCCCTTCAACCAGTGAGTTGTAGGGAGTAACAATCAATCAGAAAAACACAAATCCAACAAGCCAATTAGTACAGTTTAATCAAACAGTCACCAGACATGATACAAACATGGTATAAGCAGATCTGATGAATAAAAGCCAAGTTTAAGCAAGAATAAGCTAACCAGAGTCCACCAAATGCATACAAAAGCCCAATTAGACTTAGTTACACACAAATCAACTGGTTTCATGCAATCGTTACAAGATTTGAACTAGAGTCAAGCTTATGTTACTTAACAGACTTTACTGATGAACACAAAAATCCCTTTACTGATATACTTGTGAGAACTCGTATTTTCCCAGAATTATTTTATTCTTTTATTCGTGCTTCTTGAATTTTCCAACGTATTACGTTTTCTTGTATTCTTATATGTAAATCCTGAGATCATGATAATTTTAATAAATTATACCTTTCAAGTATTTTCTGATCATTGATAAATACTTTATCGGGAATTATAAAATTCTTATTTTAGTTTTCCATATTTATTTAAATCAAAGTTTTTGATTTAAAATCACCCGCGTGCGTTTTACAACGAGTTTATTCAAAATGAACGTATAACGAGAATTTCTAGTGATCGCGATACCGACGGATGCCCAAAACATTACATTTTATTATCGATTGTTTCGATAATTAAAATTTTCGACGATTTCGTTTTAATTACGTATTAAGTCGTGTCGGGAAACCATAATATCATATTTATGATGCATTGTAACTTTTGAAAAGTATTTTTATGAAACCCGAGCCCCGGAAATATTTTCAAGATTGACTAATAGCCATTTTCTACCCTTTAAACTATTAAATTTATTTTTAGACCACAAGTTTCATACTTGACAACTTTAAGCCTTATACTTAACTAGCCATATATAAATCAAATGTACTTCCACCATCACACACACATACACTTTTATAAAAAAAATCACAACTCTCTCCCACCCCTACCCGCTTGCCGTCACCTTCACCATAAAAACACCCCTAAATCATCTATGTTTACCATATTTTAACAAAATCTAAACTAAAGACCCATCTCTAAAATCTTGTGGTGATTCTAATGATACCAAAATCACGCACATGCATCAAGATTTCAAAAACTTTATGATTTTATGGTTGGTGATGTTTTGATCATCTTGCATGTGTTGATTATGTAAGGATCATCGTGTTTTTATGTTAAAAAGTTGTATTTTTGATCTTGGGTTTTTGTTAAATGTTACATACAAGTGTTTTTAGGAATGTTTGGTTGATGGGTATGATAGTAGAGTGATACTATAGGTATAGGAATGAGTGATTTTAGTTGGAAAATTGATTTGACATGATTTCTAAAAGTGTATTTTAGGACAGCAGGTCTAGAACAGATTTTTCGTGGGATTAAGATTTAATATTGGCTGAGATCACTTGTATTTATTGTAGAGTTTTCCGAGACGCTCGTTTTGGTATAAGATAGAGCTTCTAACTCTTTACGAGTCAAAAGTTATGCTAGTTTTAGTATTCGTGTACCGGGAGACGCAAGTCGGCACAATCCGAAATTGTGGCTGATTTTTGGGTCGACTCTCGGGGACTTTAGGCTTGGTTAGATAAATTCTACTACTGGTTTTCAAAGTTTACAAACATCATTTGATGAGTCTAGTAGTGGTTTTAATAGGCGGATTGTCAACTTAGTACTTTTAAAGCGGTATGAACGATTTTATATAACAAGTGCATATTATGTCCCAAATTTTAGGGTCGAGTAAAGTGTCGAGCTGATGGGTTTTAAAGTATGAACTTTGGCTCAAATTTTGGCAGGGTCTTATATAGGTTATAATTGGCTTTGACACCAAATTTCGCCCAAAACGGACATGTCTAGATAGGGTAGATCGGTGTGTAAATTCGGGGTGTACTTGCTGATTTTATTTTGGACACATAGTTCAATGCTTGTGTTGCGTGAGTTTGAGTATTCACCATCGGACATGGTGACTTATTCAAGTGCTTAGTTATTATATAAATGACTTGGCTACTGGTCCGAATAAGGTTAAGGGATAGTTTGCCTTGCGTTGACTTGGCGTCTTATGACGGGTCAATTTCAAGTGTACAAGTGTTTAAACATGTAGTGTTGGATAAATGGGTCAGTATGAATTCATTTGGTTCGTGTCAATGGTTTTGAAACATGAATACTTTGAAAACATTTGAGTTATATTATATTTGGTATATATCGATATTGAGTTCGAGTCTTAGCGCACGCGTTATTGTGATAGGTTGCGGTTTTCGTGTTTCCCGGGCATCCATATCATCGGTGATCGTCTCACTACCATTGTTTCTACTCAGTTGTTGAGTACCGTTATTGACTTACCTCGTGGCCAAGGTGAGTTCATATCCCCTTTTACTTGTACATGGTTTCTAAATGCGGGGTGAGATTTTACATGGTGAAACACAACCATTTAAAAACTATGTGCTATCCTCAACTTGTATGCTATCCAGAATTTGTATGCTATCCAGAAATTGTATGTTTTCTAGAACTTGAGGATTTCCAATATATTTTCATTGATATTATTTCTTTTAGTCTTTAGCCTTAAGTTGCCTCTCATTGATCATGAACCGTTAATTAATCCTGCTACCAAGCGCGAATGTTGTGGGTGGATCCATCGGGATTGACAATCCCCATCCCGATTACCTTGATGCACGTACATTTTTTATTACTTGAGTATTTAGGCTGACTACTCACTAGAGGAACTTACACTGAGTTAAACTTCGGTTCATGAACTAAACAACAATAATAACGTTTCGGACTATGGTTATCGTACGTAACCATTTAACCCTATTTCTTGTTTACAAATGAATATTTGTGTTCCACATCCTTATTGCTAAACCTATAAATATCACTCAACTTTGCGTTGACGATTTTACATGTTTAATCTCAGGTATTATTACTTAGCTTTGCTTGAATGGGAGCCCGCAGGATATTATTGCAGCTTGGAGATTTCTGTGATGCTTTTAAAAGACTGTTTTTAGTAAAAACTGTCAGGAGCTTATTCTATGTTTTGGGCAACTTTATGTTATAAATAGAGACGAAATAATATAATTTTCCGCTTCTGAAACTCTGGGACCTATGTTTAAAAACTCTGAACTTTTATGATGTAATGTACATGTTTTTATTTCGTCAGCTTTGTATGAACTGTAATTCATTGTTTCTTGTACTATGACGTGTTACCCCCTCGTTGCATAGTTGTTCCATGTCAGATTCTGGGGGTCTAGCAGATTGGTATCAGAGCGATGGTAACAGGGAACTGAGTCGTTTTCAAAACTTAGTCTATAACCGTAAGTTCAAAAATTTCAGGTTTTAAGTGTAAACCACATAATCTGCCATTGTTGTTTGATATCTGCGAGGGTAACTCTCTAATCTTTATTATTACTTTTAAGTATCGTTGTAGTATTTCATCTCTTGATTTCATGTTGAAATATTACATCACCTTAATGACTATAATTACTATGTCTTTTCAAAGCCTTTGTGATTCATGAACTATCCTTGGATATTACTTGATTACATCTGCTCTTACTGTATTTCTGGAATTCTTGTTCTTGTGAACCGACCTGGTTACGAGGATATTATAATGTTATGATGTTACATACTTGTATCCGGAGCGCGTAGGCTGCTAACTTTTCCTACTCATTTTTCTGAGTACTATTGCTATCTTATTTATGCGTGGTACGACTGACCTCATATACTCGTTCTTTTCGAACCGTTTATTTTTCTCAGCTCACTGTTACATGCCGTGTATACTCTCGTGATACCATTGTCCGGGATTGAATAAATGGTGTTTTTGATGAAACTTTTGATTTTCATTTTACTACCGTGCGTGTTGCTTTCATTTTTAAATCTCTTTAAAATATCTATTTAGATATCTAAATTGCTTCCGATCATTTGTGATTGCATGTCTTGAAAAATAGTCTATCGACCATTGTGTAGCTCAATGTGTCTCCCAGAAAGACTAAAGGACACCTTGTGAGTCAAACATCTCGAAGTATTCCTTGAATCAGTGCTGAATAATATCATGGGTTTTTATAATCTTGATTGACCTTTGAGTCACCGTTTTATACGACAATTGTACATGGATGACATTTTATTTCATTGACCATACTACGTTTCGATTTCGAATTACAACGTCCGTTGTACCTTGAAAACATCATCGTCATCGTGTGATCCATCCTCTATTATGTGACGATTGTTTGAAACGTGATTGTACTTCTATAAACTTGTATCCTCCCTTTTCAATGTACCTCCTCGCTCCAGGAGTGGCACTTGTTAATGTCCTGTTTCTTTCCCGATATGTCTTGTGATTTTGGAAATCATGCCACCAAGAGACCTTTCTGCATTGCATCTTGCAACCGAAGATACGGATGACATGCGTCGTTTTTTATCTCTCAGATTATCGTTGGCATTCTTGAACCATTTCTATACTATGTTTTCTTTACATGATTAATTATACAGTTTATTCTCTTTCGTCTTTATGGAATCCACAAGTCTTGTGTGTACATTAATTCTGAGTTATTATGAAGTTTAGACTTAATTTCAAGCCGTGTCAGAAAATATACTTTGTACAAAAACTTTACAGGAAATTTAACAGTGTCGAGAAAATAATTTTATAACTTAGAAATAAAAATATATATTTCTACCTGTTGAGATGTTCGTGTAGGACATAATATTTTACCAGTAAACTTTAAAATCGAGCAAGTTATGCTCATTTGAGATTGTAAAATCTAAGGAGTTATTTTCTAAATAATCCTAAAATATCATTTTGTTGACAGATTTAATGCAAGGGCATTTTCGTCCATTTTTTATCCGTTTCAAGTCTCGAGTAGAACTAGAAAGTTGTTCAAAACATCGTTTTACATTGAATTACTCTAGAATTAGAGTCTAAAATGTCATTTAGTGAATCAATTGGTTAAGTCAAACCCGAAAGTCAAAGTTGACTAAAAGGTCAAAAGTGATAGAAGTTTAAAATATGGTTTGAAGCATTTTAAGTTCATGTGAGCTCGTAAAATTTTAACTAATGATATTTTACAACCATGAAACATTGATTGCGTTTGAAAACGTTTACAAATAGTAACTTGAGCTCGGTCATACATAACTCTTGAACTTTTAGGAATTAAGTGATTTGATAAACTGATACTTTACTTTCTTAAAAGTGTATTTTTGTCAAATAAATTTCGATGTACACACATATGGATTCCTCTATCTTTCTTTTATATATGAATTATTTGTCATTCTATTTTATCTTTCTTCTACTTCTATCGTACCACTGTTTCGGGCCGAGGTTTGAAGATCTTGCTTTCATATCGTTCGTTATCATCTTGACACGTGTCTTTTGACGATTCCTGCTAAACCTCTTAAAACTTTATCACCTTGTGACCACTTCATCATTGTCTGATGAACTACTATTCATTACCCTCCTGTAACTCACTCACCATTTTATAAGTTACCATATAAGCTCAAACTGGTATTGTTTGCGAAACATTTTATAAAAATGTTCCACTTGGGCATTATTAAATACTTGAAGGTAATCATATAAAATTAATTTATATTAATTTTACAATGTATTTCCACAAATTGTTCTACTATGGTCTTATAAAGAACCCTTGTAACAATACAAACTGTTGATTTAAACAGTTAGCCAGTAACTTATTGGCGAAAAGTTTCATAAATTATTTGGTTCCTGCTTTTACAAAATGGCATTATATACATATTTTAAATAATATGACTTGTAACACTGGGTTGACGAAGCTGAGAATCACATTGCTAGTCCTAAATTATGCATGACCTGATCACCTATGCTTATTTTAGAAGGAGCCATGCGAGGCCAAATAGTAGTCACCTTAAATATTTGACCAAAAATCAACTTTTTAATTATTTTCCTTAAAAAGTTTGACAAAATAAAGTTTAGAAAACTTTTACTTCTTATGCGAGTATCAACAGTTCGCGACATACACTTATGAACCCTTATATTTTCTTGAACAAAGTACATGCCTCAAGCACAGATTTCCTTACTCAACGAACTTTGTTTTACCTGTAACCTCATCTTCCTTCGTGATATAATTCTCGCTACCACTTGTCTAATTTCTTACAGTTGATACCATACTTGAAAGTTTCAACACTGTTATGCCTCTACATCGATCAACCTACTTTATCTATTTTGGTAGACCTTCGAAATGCCTCTGGACGCGAATAGTGATTTATGACTGGAAGTGACCAATTATTACGTGTATTTGCCATGATGTGTATTAGACTTTATCGTCTTGAAATTCATTCGTGTGAATCATGCGTTGATTTCGCCTTTCATTATTAATGTTGTTCATTTTACTGGAATTACTCTCAAGTGACTTCTTAAGAATTTCCTTTGATTCGAAAATTCGTTGTGTGGCTTTTCTCCTTCGATCATGTACCGACCACCGAGAACTTATTAAGCCGTTGTTGGTGACACCAACTGCACTCAAGAAGTAATGACTTGCTATAATCCTTTGTCTCTTAGTATTTTTATCATCGACGCGTCTATTCTATTATGTTTGTTAAGAATTGATACGAACTTACGTCTTACTCCCTTGTGTTATTGCTCGCATATAAATTATTGACATTTATATGTCACATGTTTACCATTTGATACCTTAATCACCTTCTGGGATTTCTAAAAAAATTATTATTAATTTTTTTAGAACGTTTTATACATTTTATCAAATGTTTAAATTACCAAAATAACTGTTTCAAGTTAAGTACCGGATCTATACATCCTCTTTGGTAAATTTATAACTAGTGTTTAAAAAGGATATCAAGCTGTATCTTTTAAAGTATTTGATTATATCGTACTTTACTGTCAACCTAATGAAATTATTAAATTTAATTATAATTTCTAAACAATGTTTCTAAATAACTTGGAAAAATCTGAATTTTCTCTAATAGTAACGATAAACCTGAGTTTTAACGATAATTTCATGTAGTCACCCAAAAGTTCTTAAGCCGATCAGGATAACTATTTTGAACTGTTCTACTTTTATTTTGAAAATCCTGGTCAAGAAAAAGATATAGCAACATCATGCTCACTAAATACAGATAGTTTGATTTTAAATCACTACACCTTGTAAAATTTATTGTTAATCAAGAAAATATTTAAACTGAGTTTTAAAGAAATACCAAAATCCTAGACAACTGATTGTGACAACTTGTATTTTAAATGATCATATGTAATTCATTATTCCCTTCTATTTCGCTTGTGACTAGATTCTTCCATTTTAAGATTGTCACATTTTACAGCTGCACGATTTGCGACCCCTTGTTGATTTACAATCTTGGTTCATCTTAACGCACTTTGTCCGTTTAAGCGATTCTTGTGTTCATTCTATCTTTTGAATATTTCTCTGTACTAAGAGGACATTATTCTAATCCAAGTTTGATTATTTATTTGAAAAGGAACTAAGAAAATGAAGCATAGCGAATTCTAATTGTGAAGGTACGCCGTGATGCAAAATTACCTGAGAAGCAACGAATTTGTTCTACACTTTGTACCTCCCCTTTTTAGCATCTTCTACTATTTTCAGGAGAACTCTGTGGGACCAGAGTTCCTTTAGGGGGGAAGACTGTGAGAACCCATATTTTCTCAGCATTATTTTATTCTTTTATTCGTGCTTCTTGAATTTTCCAACGTATTACGTTTTCTTGTATTCTTATATGTAAATCCTGAGATTGTGATAATTAAGGTAAATTATACTTTTCAAGTATTTTCTGATCATTGATAATTACTTAATCGAGAATTATAAAATTCTTATTTTATTTTTCCATATTTATTTAAATAAAAATTTTTGATTTAAAATCACCCGCGTGCGTTTTGCAACGAGTTTATTCAAAATCAATGTATAACGAGAATTCCTAGTGATCGCGATACCGACGGATGCCCAAAACTTTACATTTTATTATCGATTGTTTCGATAATTAATATTTTCGACGATTTCGTTTTAATTACGTATTAAGTCGTGTCGGGAAACCATAATATCATATTTATGATGCATTGTAACTTTTGAAAAGTATTTTTACGAAACCCAAGCCCCGTAAATATTTTCAAGATTGACTAATAGTCATTTTCTACCCTTTAAACTATTAAATTTATTTTTAGTCCACAAGTTTCATACTTGACAACTTTAAGCCTTATACTTAACTAGCCATATATAAATCAAATTTACTTCCACCATCACACACACATACACTTTTATAAAAAAAAATCACAACTCTCTCCCACCCCTACCCCTTTGCCGTCACCTTCACCACAAAAACACCCCTAAATCATCTATGTTTACCATATTTTAATAAAATCTAAACTAAAGACCTATCTCTAAAATCTTGTGGTGATTCTAATGATACCAAAATCACCCACATGCATCAAAATTTCAAAAACATTATGATTTTATGGTTGGTGATGTTTTGATCATCTTGCATGTGTTGATTATGTAAGGATCATCATGTTTTTATGTTAAAAAGTTGTATTTTTAATCTTGGGTTTTTGTTAAATTTTACATACAAGTGTTTTAGGAGTGTTTGGTTGATGGGTATGATAGTAGAGTGCTAATAGATATAGGAATGAGTGATTTTGGTTGGAAAATTGATTTGACATGATTTCTAAAAGTGTATTTTGGGACAGCAGGTCTAGAACAGATTTTTCGTGGGTTTAAGAATTGATATAGGCTGAGATCACTTGAATTTGTTGTAAAGTTTTCCAAGACGCTCGTTTTGGTATAAGATAGAGCTTCTAATTCTTTATGAGTCAAAAGTTATGCTAGTTTTAGTATTCGTGTACCGGGAGACGCAAGTCGGCACAATCCGAAATTGTGGCTGATTTTTGGGTCGACTCTCGGGGACTTTAGGCTTGGTTAGATAAATGCTACTAATGGTTTTCAAAGTTTACAAACTTAATTTGATGAGTCTAGTAGTGGTTTTAAAAGGCGGATTGTCAAGTTAGAACTTTTAAAGCGGTATGAACTATTTTATAAAACAAGTGCATATTCTGTCCCAAATTTTAGGGTCGAGTAAAGTGTCGATCTGATGGGTTTTAAAGTATGAACTTTGGCTCAAATTTTGGCAGGGTCTTATATAGGTTATAAGTGGCTTTGACACCAAATTTCGCCCAAAACGGACATGTCTAGATAGGGTAGATCGGTGTATACATCCGGGATGTACTTGCTGATTTTATTTTGGACACATAGTTCAATGCTTGTGTTGCGTGAGTTTGAGTATTCACCATCGGACATGGTGACTTATTCAAGTGCTTAGTCATTATATGAATGACTTGGCTACTGGTCCGAATAAGGTTAAGGGATTGTTTGACTTGCGTTGACTTGGCGTCTTATGACGGGTCAATTTCAAGTGTACAAGTGTTTAAACATGTAGTGTTGGATAAATGGGTTAGTATGAATTCATTTGGTTCGTGTCAATGGTTTTGAAACATGAATACTTTGAAAACATTTGAGTCGTATTATATTTGGTATATATCGATATTGAGTTCGAGTCTTAATGCGCGCCTTATTGTGATATGTTGCGGTTTTTGTGTTTCCCGGGCATCCATATCGTTGGTGATCGTCTCACTACCATTGTTTCTACTCAGTTGCTGAGTACCGTGATTGAGTTACCTCGTGGCTAAGGTGAGTTCATAGCCCCTTTTACTTGTACATGGTTTCTAAACGCGGGGTGAGATTTTACATGGTGGAACACAACCATTAAAAACTATGTGCTATCCTCAACTTGTATGCTATCCAGAATTTGTATGCTATCCAGAAATTGTATGCTTTCCAGAACTTGAGGATTTCCAACAGATTTTCATTGATATTTAATGTATGAGATTTTACTAGTTGAAAAAGTTCGTTTTCTCGGTATCTTCTCGAATTGATTTCTGGTTCAAAGTGCGACTCAGTTGTTCTTGGTGGAAATGAAAATGGTTTGGTTATCTATTACTAAGTAAAATGAAAATGTAAATTGCGATAAGTAAAAGGAATGCTGAAAGGAATGCTAAAAGGAATGCTGATAGGAATGCTGATTGGAATGCTAATAGGAATGCTAATTGGAATGTTGGTTGGAATGCTGATTGGAATGTTGATTGGAATGCTGATTGGAATGTTGATTGGAATGCTGATTGGAAAGTTGATTGGAATGCTGATTGGAATGCTGATTGGAATGCTGATTGGAATGCTGATTGGAATGTTGATTGGAATGCTAATAGGAATGTTGATTAGAATGCTGATTGGAATATTGATTGGAATGCTGATTGGAATGTAAAACCCTTTTCCAATCAAGGTGATTGGAATACGTGATTGGAAAGGGGTTTACCCTTTCCGATCTAACTTTTTGATCCGAAAATTAAGCAAAAGCAATAAGCTATGGTTAATAAGCTCAAACTAAAACTTGCACGAATCTAAATCGAAATTGACTTAATAAGCATGAATAACAACTTATCAAACTAAAAATAAGCAAACTTTCAAATCAAACTTTTAAAAAGATGAACTTTTTAAGAAACCTTTAAATCAAATAAGCATTAAGATGAAAATAAGATCAAAGATGAACATGAATCAAAGATAAGCAAGATAAGAAAGGTAGAAGAAGATGATTAAAAATAAGAACTTGATTAAAAGAAAAGATTCAAAAATTAAAAGACTTACTTGAATTAAAAGTGCATAACATGAAATTAAAAAGCAAGAAAGTAATTAACAAGAAATAAAAATGGTGGAAGTGGTGGTTTGTCAAACCACCCAACAACATGAAAATGAACTAGGCCTAATCTATTTATAGGGGTGATTAGGGAGGAGCTTAGGAAGCTTCCTCCCTCTTTCCTCTTTGCCTTAATTGCACACTTAAGTCCTTTTCTTCTTTATCTTTTGTTAATCTTGGACTTTGTCTTGGGATTTCATTAACTCGTCTTGATTTTTCTTTATAAATAAGACTCGAGTTCTTCGGCTTTTAGTAAACTTCCGTCTTTTGACTTTTTCTTCGATAAATCTTCAGAATTGGTCTTGGACTTCCGTTCTTTTTCCACTCTTGATCTTTCGACTTCATCTTTCGTCTTTTTCTTCGATAAAAGCCCTTGAATGCCGTGTTTTCTCCACTTTTCACTTTTTCGTCCTAAATCACAACAAAAACACAAACCACGCGTAATTCTGACATAAATGACATAAAATACACGTTTTGGCTTGGTTATTATTGTAATTAAGTGGTAAAAAGGATGGGTGTTTTCACACCTATCAATATTATTGCTTTTAATCTTTAGCCTTAAGTTGCCTCTCATTGATCATGAACTGTTAATTAATCCTGCTACCAAGCGCGAATGTTGTGGGTGGATCCATCGGGATTGACAATCCCCGTCCCGATTACCTTGATGCACGTACATTTGTTTATTACTTGAGTATTTAGGCTGAATACTCACTAGAAGAACTTACACTGAGTTAAGCTTCGGTTCATGAACTAAACAACAATAATAATGTTTCGGACTATGGTTATCGTACGTAACCATTTTTCCCTATTTCTTGTTTACAAATGAATGTTTGTGTTCCACATCCTTATTGCTAAACCTATGAATATCACTCAACTTTGTGTTGATGATTTTACATGTTTAATCTCAGGTATTATTACTTAGCTTTGCTTGGACGGGAGCCCGCAGGATATTATTGCAGCTTGGAGATTTCTGTGATACTTTTAAAAGACTGTTTTTAGTAAAAACGGTCAGGAGCTTATTTTATCTTTTGGGAAACTTTATGTTATAAATAGAGACGAAATAATATAATTTTCCGCTTCTAAAACTCTGGGACCTATGTTTAAAAACTCTGACCTTTTATGATGTAATGTACATGTTTTTATTTCGTCAGCTTTATATGAACTGTAATTCATTGTTTCTTGTACTGTGACGTGTTACCCCTTTGTTGCCTAGTTGTTCCATGTCAGATTCTGGGGGTCTCACAATACTTGACCACAAATCCAATTTCAAACCCTCAAATCTACTTAACAGGTTGCAATAACTTTGTTTTAGCACTTGCTATCCCTAGAATAACATGCAAACTAGGTTTTCACAAAGTTTCAGTAAAAAATGACCTAAAACAGACTAGATAGACCAAGATTCAGATTTGATGTTTGAAAGCATAAAATATGCAGATATCAGCACACAACCACTTGATTATCAAACACAAACAAAAACAATACCTTAACACCTACTCAAACTCATGCAGACTAGAACCAAATAGCAATCCCAAACACCCTTTTAACTTTTTAAATCAACATTTAACAAAGTAAAAGTATTCTCAAGACTGAATCAAGCTCAAACATACATCATAACAACATCCTCAAACACTTAGAACAAGATTTAAGCCACAAGAACACACCAAACAACAGCAGAATCTCAAAATCACTTATCACTAAGATTTTAACATATTTTTAGGAGAAAATGTTCAAACCTCATGAATGTACATCCACACTCACGTATGTGGTAGCTTAACAACCACAAGCTTCCAATAAGCTGCTAAGATCAACATGGTTAGTAACAAACAGATTATATAAAAAATGGAAAATGAAGCGAATGTGTTCCAAGCTTGTTCCCCGCCCCTTGAATGTTCCCAAGCCACAAGTCTCACCTCACCTTGATAATCTCCTTATCAGGGTGATATGATCAGCTTATGACCCAAAATCTTCAAGTGTTTGAACTAAGAACTTAGGAAAAAAAATCAGATTTTGAAAAACTTGAGAGCAAACTTTTATAAACTTTAAAACAAACTTTGGAACTTCAAAACCAAACTCATAACATTAAACAATAACAAGAAAGTAAAGATGGCACTTGGATTTCGTCAACAGTTTCAAACTTTTTTCATTCCATTCAAACAAAGCTTTATAGAAAAGTGACCAAGGAAAAACCAAGAACAAGTCTAAATGCTAAGTGCTAAACCCTTTATATAAAGGGTGTACATGCTACTAGAAAGCTGAAAACTTAAAAACCCTAACTGACGAACTTCCAACTTTTCCCTTGTCGAATTTTGAATATTGTTGACTGAATTGGACTTTGGATTTGATACATGTGACAATTCTTGTTGTTATGTGATCTTGGACGTCCAATATGTGCTTAGGATGTAAGCTGAGATGTGGGGCGTTGATCTTCTAGCAATTCTTGTCATCTTCCCAAAAGTGTAGTAGGGGAGTATACATGTGACCTTTTGGGTGAGTTGGCAAGGTGTTTATGAGTTGGGTTATGTTTGTAAGACCCTTAATCTTAAATCTGGACAAGATTAGGGCTTAATTCCACATGATTAGTAAATACCATATTCGTGTTCTTCATGGAATAGTAGTTGTTTTGATCTAGTTTAGCTTTTGAAAATGTGTTAGGCGCCCAATTATTTAACTAACTAGACGAGTACCCGCGCATAGCGGCGGAAATTGTCTAGCAACAGATAATTAACACGATGCGATATTGTGGTAAGTGTTTCGGTGAAGTTCAAAATATAACGTCAAAAGATTAAACTTTTATTTCAAAGCGTTGTAACATGTTATAATTCAAAATATCTTATAAGTATGTTTCAATTGGATGAAAGGGTGCCATTTGTTTAATTAACGAAAGTTTATATCTTTTTTAATGAATAAGATTTGCATGTAGTAGTTTTTAATGGGACCCACATTTTTCAAGCATTCAACATTTTCAACTTTCAACCAAAGGGATACACCATTTATAATGTAATATAAATATACATTAGTGGGACCCACATTTTTCCAGCATTCAACATTTTCAACTTTCAACCAAAGGATACACCCTTTATAATGTAGTATAAATATAGATTAGTGGGACCCACATTTTTCAACCATTCAACATTTTCAACTTTCAACCAAAGGGATACACCCTTTATAATGTAGTATAGATATAGATTAGTGGGACCCATATTTTTCAACCATTCAACATTTTCAACTTTCAACCAAAGGGATACACCCTTTATAATGCAGTATAGATATAGATTAGTGGGACCCATATTTTTCAACCATTCAACATTTTCAACTTTCAACCAAAGGGATACACCCTTTATAATGTAGTATAGATATAGATTAGTAGGACCCACATTTTTCAACCATTCAACATTTTCAACTTTCAACCAAAGGGATACACCCTTTATAATGTAGTATAGATATAGATTAGTGGGACCCATATTTTTCAACTATTCAACATTTTTAACTTTCAACCAAAGGGATACACCCTTTATAATGTAGTATAGATATAGATTAGTGGGACCTACATTTTTCAACCATTCAATATTTTCAACTTTCAACCAAAGTGATACACCCTTTATAATGTAGTATAGATATAGATTAGTGGGAGCCACATTTTTCAACCATTCAACATTTTCAACTTTCAACCAAAGGGATACACCCTTTATAATGTAGTATAGATATAGATTAGTGGGACCCATATTTTTCAACTATTCAACATTTTCAACTTTCAACCAAAGGGATACACCCTTTATAATGTAGTATAGATATAGATTAGTGGGACCCACATTTTTCAACCATTCAACATTTTTAACTTTCAACCAAAGGGATACACCCTTTAAAATGTAGTATAGATATATATTAGTGGGACCCACATTTTTCAACCATTCAACATTTTCAACTTTCAACCAAAGGGATACACCTTTTATAATGTAGTATAGAAGTATAGATATAGAATAGTGGGACCCACATTTTTCAACCATTCAACATTTTTAACTTTCAACTAAAGGGATACACCCTTTAAAATGTAGTATAGATATATATTAGTGGGACCCACATTTTTCAACCATTCAATATTTTCAACTTTCAACCAAAGGGATACACCTTTTATAATGTAGTATAGATATAGATTAGTGGGACCCATATTTTTCAACCATTCAACATTTTCAACTTTCAACAAAAGGGATACACCCTTTATAATGTAGTATAGATATAGATTAGTGGGACCCACATTTTTCAACCATTCAACATTTTCAACTTTCAACCAAAGGGATACACCCTTTATAATGTAGTATAGATATAGATTAGTGGGACCCATATTTTTCAACTATTTAACATTTTCAACTTTCAACCAAAGGGATACACCCTTTATAATGTAGTATAGATATAGATTAGTGGGACCCACATTTTTCAACCATTCAACATTTTCAACTTTCAACCAAAGGGATACACCTTTTATAATATAGTATAGATATAGATTAGTGGGACCCATATTTTTCAACCATTCAACATTTTCAACTTTCAACCAAAGGGATACACCCTTTATAATGTAGTATAGATATAGATTAGTGGGACCCACATTTTTCAACCATTCAACATTTTCAACTTTCAACCAAAGGGATACACCCTTTATAATGTAGTATAGATATAGATTAGTGGGACCCATATTTTTCAACTATTCAACATTTTCAACTTTCAACCAAAGGGATACACCCTTTATAATGTAGTATAGATATAGATTAGTGGGACCCACATTTTTCAACCATTCAACATTTTCAACTTTCAACCAAAGGGATACACCCTTTATAATGTAGTATAGATATAAATTAGTGGGGACCCATATTTTTTAACCATTCAACATTTTCAACTTTCAACCAAAGGGATACACCTTTTATAATGTAGTATAGATATAGATTAGTGGGACCCATATTTTTCAACCATTCAACATTTTCAACTTTCAACCAAAGGGATACACCCTTTATAATGTAGTATAAATATAGATTAGTGGGACCCACATTTTTCAACCATTCAACATTTTCAACTTTCAACCAAAGGGATACACCCTTTATAATGTAGTATAGATATAGATTAGTGGGACCCATATTTTTCAACTATTCAAAATTTTCAATTTTCAACCAAAGGGATACACCCTTTATAATATAGTATAGATATAGATTAGTGGGACCCACATTTTTCAACCATTCAACATTTTTAAGTTTCAACCAAAGGGATACACCCTTTATAATGTAGTATAGATATAGATTAGTAGGACCCACATTTTTCAACCATTCAACATTTTCAACTTTCAACCAAAGTGATACACCCTTTATAATGTAGTATAGATATAGATTAGTGGGACCCACATTTTTCAACCATTCAATATTTTCAACTTTCAACCAAAGTGATACACCCTTTATAATGTAGTATAGATAATTAATAATTAGTTAATAACAAGTGTGAGTGGGATGGTGAGTTGGCAGGATAGTGGGCTGTGATTGGTGGGTGGGATTTAGTGGGTGAGGTGTCAAGCAGGGATAGGTCGAGGTAAGTATTAATGTTAGCCACATTTAACCCCTCATTTCTTCTTTTGTTGTCTTTTGAAGTTTATCAGCCTCAAACCCTATTTCCTTTGTTAATAAAGTTTTGGTTTTTAGACTTTGGCCACAAAAACTTTTGCAAAGTATTTCAAAGGGTATTTATTGTAATTTCATGATTCTTCAAGGGCTCTTTTTGACATATCTTCATTCTTCAAGGTCTTTACTTGTATTCTTGTCTTCATGGAGGACTAAAAGTGATAAGTTTTCAAATTTGAGGGACCATTCTTGCCAATTCTTCAAAGTTGAGGGTCCTTTTTGTAAATTTGACAAACTTTAGGGACCAAACTTGTAATTATGAATAAACAAGGGTATAAAATGTCAATTCTTCAATGATGAAGGACTCTTCTTATACAATCTTCAATTCTTCAAGGACTTTTCTTAGAAAATCAACTCTAGGGTCCGGTTCTTTGTGCGGCTTCTTTTCCCGTGTTCGTTTTTTCTTTGTTTCTTGTGATCTTTTGTCATTTTCTCCATATCCGTACCTAAAATACACATTGAGCAAACACAAGAATATATTTGGCACTTTTTATGATATTTTAACCATTTTAAGCCCGTTTTGGACGAAGAGACTATGTATAAAAGCAGTCTCATCACTCCCCAATACTAAACCATTGCCGTGCCCTCACGCAATGCTAGAATAAAGTATCTTAGCATCTCCAAAATTCATTTTCATTGACTTTTATTGGAAAGTAAACTTAATACACTACTACTACTTGCTACTACTTGTGTTTTAGACATAATGTATGCTTTTTATCGCAAAATGGGACGTTTAGGTTCATAGAACAAGAACACGTGATTGCTTCGTTAGAAATAATTTCGTCGTCCTCGATTTTAACCCAATTCAATGCTAAGCGTGTAACGAGATCATTGTCATTATAAGTTAGTAATGCTAACACTGCTCATATGCCCTAATCACGTACTTATACTCCCTTAATCCTATTTGGCATCTCTTATATTTTATTTTTGTCTTGATTGTTCACGAGGATACATTTTTGACTTATGCGATGATAGAGATTAAGGTCCAAAAATAGAGTCATAACGGTGTAACCAAGACCATCGAATTAATAACCCTCCCTAATAGACAACGATTTCAAAAAATTAGTTCAACAAGAAGGATTGATAAACACGGTTTTATAACGGTTTTGAACATTAGAATTATTACCAATACTTTTATACGCCCCCTAACGGATGGGCCTTATTATCATAGGTTTACCTCCATCTTTTATTCAACTCCGTCATGGAGATTTTATTATGACTTCGGTCTTGCCTTGCCTTTTATTTAACCTCGCCATGAGGTGTTTATTATGGCCAAAGACGTATATCCTCATGCTAAAGCGAATTTTAGATCTTTATATCTTCAAAGATTAAGGCTTAATAACTTTCAGTTTTGCATAGATTTTTTGGCCTTGTGAGCTTTGAATTTTTGCTTGATTTAGGTGAGCACTTGAAATCTTATTATTGGGTGAAGCTTTTGATTATTCGGGTTGCCAATACTTCAAAATCGTGACGCTGGCGATACCTTAATGTTTTCCCAATTGAATTACATGGAAGCTACTTGAAAAGACTAGAAACCAACAATCAAGACTAAACCGCTAAGTCAATACTTATTAGTAAAATATATATACAAGCGAAGGGAGAATAAGCAAACAATTAGAACACATGAGTTTTTGAAAGAATACTAGTACTCTATGTGTAGCATAGTAACTTATAATTAACTCTATCATTTCTCGTCCTCATTTAAGAGACTTAGCCTAATATAAAGTTAAGGAATCTAAGTTAAGTGCTCAACACGCACGGTCGAGTCAAAAAATACTCTTATTCTCGCCATCAGAAAATCTACATTCGTGTCTTCAAACACTGATGAAACATGAGAAATGTTTTAAAATTTGGCCATTTTTAGCCTTATTTTGCTACAAAAAGATAAATTTTTGGAAAGCGTGAAAGTTTGGCGAGGCAAGTATCTATTCACCCCCATGCTAAAGTTAAACATTGTCCTCAACGTTTCAAGTCTAAGGGTAGGATACCCCCATACTAGAGACGTAGTCGAATGCTTAATCTAGCATGGAAAGGGTGGAACCATTAAATCAATAGCCTTTTATGACGTGTGCTAAAAACCTAAGGTTAGAACATCAAAGGATATATCATATGGATATCGAGAAATTCTTCAAAGCAAACGATCGAGTGCTCACGTAAAAAGAACACGAGAGGCTCCAATCGTGAAGATAATGATCATCTAAAAACCACAATGCACAAACAACCACGGGACAAAGGTTGGAAGGGCACAAATCCCCTCACATTAGCTACATTAGAAAGCGATAATATGTACATGGATAAGCATGGGACTCCCCCACGAGGCACCTCGTTTTTGATTACCGAGTCATGAGCTCGACTCGATCCCCTCAATACTAATTATCATTGGGGAAGGTGACTTGGTCGAGGTAGTTCAAAGAAGGAACTTCCCCACCAAAGCAGTGCTTCAACCTATGGCCATTCACCTTAAAGTTAGGACCATCATTTTGAGCTAGCTCGATGGTCCCATAAGGAAAAACTTGGGTAATGGTGAATGGACCCGACCAACGGGATTTCAACTTGCCGGAAAATATTTTTAATCTTGAGTTAAAAAGCAACACTTGATCTCCAATGTTAAAAACCCGGTTTTTAATTTTAGAATCGTGAAAATTTTTGGTTTTCTCTTTATAAATCAATGAATTCATAAGCAATATCCCTTAATTCATCCAATTCATTCAATTACATTTTCCGGTGGTTCCCCGCGGTCTTAGTGTCATCATTACAATGCTTTAGGGCCCAATAAGCTTTGTGTTCGAGTTCAATTGGCAAGTGGCAATTCTTCCCATACAAAAGCTTGTAAGGAGTGCACCCAGTGGGCGTCTTATGAGCGGTACGAAAGGCCCATAAAGCATCGTCTAACTTATCCGACCACGATTGTCGGTTTTCCCCTATCGATCTCTCCAAGATCCTCTTCAACGCTCGGTTTGAAACCTCGAATTTCCCACTCGTTTGCGGGTGATAAACCATAGAAAGCCTATGTCTAACCCCATATTTCTTTAGAACCCTTTCAAATTGGTCATTACAAAAATAGGTTCCACGATCTCTTATGATTTCATGAGGGGTTCCAAACCGAGAGAACCATTGTTTCAAAAACTTGACTACCATACGAGCATCGTTCGTGGGCAAAGCCTTAGCTTCCACCCACTCAGATAGGCATTCAACGGCGACAAGGATGTACTTATTACCACGAGATGATGGGAACGGCCCCATAAAATCAATTCCCCAAACGTCAAAGATCTCACACACTTGGATGATATTTTGTGGCATTTCATCGTTTTGTGAGGCTTTGCCTTGACGTTGGCATGAGTCACATGACTTGACAAGTGCATGCGCATCTCGGTAAATAGTAGGCCAAAAGAAACCGGCATCATAGACCTTCTTCGCCATGAGATTAGCACCATGGTGACCACCCGGGTCCCTCGTGACAAGATCTAAGGATATTAGAAGCTTCGGTGCCAAAAACACAACGTCGAATAATTTGATCCGCACAAGTACGAAATAGATAAGGGTCGTTCCAAAAGTAGAACTTGACGTCACGAAAGAATTTTCGTTTTTGTTGAGTCGGCATACCCTTAATGATGAAGTTGCCCGCATGGTAATTTGCGATGTCCGTAAACCATGGGGTGGATGAGTCTTTCTTAGAATTCACTACACCAAGTGTCTCGAGAGGAAATGCTTCGGTGATTTCCTTGTTCTCGTTCACACTTTGGTGAGGATCTTCCAAGCGAGAAATATGATCGGCCGCTAGATTCTCGGCTCCTTTTTTGTCAAGTATTGTGACATCAAATTCTTATAGGAGGATAATCCAACGAAGCAACCTCGGCTTTGCATCTTGTTTAGCCAATAGGTACTTGATTGCCGAATGATCCGTATATACTATGCTTTTGGTCAAGGCGAGATAAGGTCGGAATTTCTCAAACGTATACACTACGGCAAGGAATTCCTTTTCCGTTGTGGTATACTTAAGTTGATCCTCGGTCATCGTCTTGCTAGCATAGTGAATAGGCAAGAAGTGTTTTTCATGACGTTGCCCCAAAACGGCCCCAATAGTGTAATCACTTGCATCACACATAAGCTCAAAGGGGAGGTTCCAATTGGGAGCAACAAGAATGGGAGCTTCGGTAAGTTTCCTCTTAAGGATTTCAAAGGCTCGTACACAATCTTCGTTAAAGACAAAAGGAGAATCTTTTTCGAGGAGGTGTGTAATGGGTCGAGATATCTGTGAAAAATCCTTGATGAATCGACGATAAAAGCCCGCGTGGCCTAGGAAACTCCTAACTCCCTTGGCGGTTTTGGTATGAGGTAATTTGGCGATGACGTCTATCTTAGCTTTTTCTACCTCAATCCCCGCTTTAGATACCTGGTTCCCTAAGACGATTCCTTCTTTAACCATAAGATGACATTTTTCCCAATTGAGCATAAGGTTGGTTTCCTAACAACGTTTCAACATATATTCCAAATTTCCTAAACACGAAGTGAACGAACTACCAAACATGGAAAAATCATCCATAAAGACTTCCATCGTCTTCTCGATCATGTCATGAAAGATAGCCATCATGCACCTTTGAAAGGTTCCTGGTGCATTGCAAAGTCCGAATGGCATTCTACGATAGGCAAATGTTCCATATGGACACATAAACGTAGTTTTTTCTTGATCACGAGGATCGATGGGGATATGGAAGTAATCGAAAAAACCATCTAGAAAGCAATAGAAATCGTTTCCCGCAAGACGCTCCAACATTTGGTCCATGAAGGGCAAGGGAAAATGGTCTTTACGAGTGGTGTCATTCAACTTACGATTGTCGATGCACACCCTCCAACCGATCACAAGTCGAGTTGGATTTAACTCGTTGTCATCGTTTGGCCCAACGGTCATTCCTCCCTTTTTAGGGACACAATGAATGGGACTCACCCAAGGGCTATCAGAAATAGGGTAAATCATTCCCGCGTCAAGTAGTTTTACAACTTCCTTTTTGATGACATCGTGAATTTTGGGGTTCAACCTCCTTTGACATTAGATTGCGGCCTTGTAGTCTTCCTCCATTAATATTTTGTGGGTACAAAATTTAGGATCCATTCCCTTAATGTCGGATAATTTCCACGCAATTGCCCCTTTGTGGTCCTTCAAGACATCGATAAGTGCGGTTTTTTCATCATCCGAAAGATCTTTCACAATAGTAACCGACAACTTATCGTCTCCTTCCCAGAATAGGTATTCAAGATGAGGAGGAAGATCTTTCAACTCGAGGATTGGTGGTTCCTTGATTGAAGATTTAGGTTCGATTCTCATAACCTCCATCGACGGAGGAAATGGAAAATCGTTGAGAAAATCCTTGATAATCGAGAAGTCCTCATCGTTGTCGAGGTCTTTGTTACAAGTTCGAGGAACGTCAAATTCTTCCAACATGAAACCACCTCCTTCAAATGGAGTGAAGGATGGTGTCGAGTTATCAAGAATAGGATCGAGCATAGTGGGATTGCCACTATTTTCTTCATCACCAAAACCTAAAAATTCTTGTGAAAATTCCTCGCAAACGACATCGATCATATCAACATGGTTTATAGTCGCGGCAGAATAAACATGAGAAAGTTGAGAGTTTTGAGTTGCGTTTATAACAAGTTCCTCTCGTTGAAACGTAAGGTGATCTTCCTAGCATGCACATCAATCAACGCCATTGACGTATCCAAAAACGAATGACCTAAAATAAGAGGAACTTGAGGATCCGTGGGAATATCTACTACGATAAAGTCTACCGGATAATAGAACTTTCCCACTTTCACAAAAACGTCTTCGGCCAATCCACATGCGGGAATCGTATAATGATCGGCCATTTCGATAAACATTCTTGAAGGAGTAAGATTAGGAAGATTGAGCGACTTGAAGATTGCAAGAGGCATCAAATTAATACTAGCACCAAGATCGGCCAAGGCATAGCATTCTTCCATATCTTGAATAGCACATGGAATCAAAAATTTACCGGGATCACCGACTTTTTAAGGTATGCGGTTAAGATAAACCGATGAACAACTAGACAATTATTTCAATTTCTCCTTGTTGTTTAATATACTCTTAAAGTTGGCGGCAAATCAAGGCATCATGATTAAAGAGTCGGCAAAGCTTATGTTAAAATGCATATCACGAAACATCTTAATAAAAAGCTCAAATTGGTAGTTGTCACGCTCTTGCAATTTCTCCTTACAAAGTCTCGATGGGTAAGGTAAGGGTGGTGTTGGGTGGGGCATAGGCATAGCCTTTTGAATCTCGGGTTCCAATGTTGGTAAAGGGTCAACCGTAGGTGTGGTTTGAGCGATACTTCGTGGGATTGGGATATGCTCCTTTTCGACCACCACCTCGGGTTCTTCCTCAATTTCCTCCACCGTAGGAGTAATTGGTTGAGGAGTTGGTTCCTTAAAGTTCTTACCACTACGTGCGGTAATCTCTTTCATCTCTCCCTTCGGGTTTGACACGGTGTTACTAGGAAGACCACCCGAAGTGGAGGCTCTACTCATCATGATCGCATCTAAAAGTCTATTTTCTGTCTTTTTACGTTCTTCCCTATCTTGCTCTTTCTCGTCTTTTGCATTTTGCTCCAACCTAAGTAAGGTTTGTTCAATCTTATGTTGACCTTGTTCCAATTTTTGTTGGTTTTGTTGGAGCCTAACCACATTCCCTTCCAATTTGTTACTTTGAGTTTCAAACTTAGTCCTTAGGTTACTAACATCATTTGCCATGTTCGTGTACCTATAATCATTAGCCTTGAAATAGTTCAAAATCTCCGTTGGAATGTCTTTTGAAAATGCATTTGAAAGCCCTTGATTAACATTCTGGAAATCACGATTTTGATTTTGATTTTGCACTTGATTACTAGTCCCTTGATTCCCAAATTTTTTGTTGTTACCCTTATAGTTGTTCTTTTGATTTTCTTGGTAACCAACTTGATTGTTTCGATAATTGTTAGCATTTTGATTTGGTGCAAAACCCGGTGGAGTCAATTGATTAGAGCGGGTAACTTGACCGTTTTGGTTATAAGTTCCCGTGGCCGCGTAGGCACTCGAAGTGTTACCACCGTTGGTAATGCACTCGGAGAAATCATGACCTCCACCACAATACATACAAGAAACCTCAACCGCTTTAGCCGTAGCAGGAGCGGGTTGTTCACCAACTTTAAACTCAATCAAAAGTCCCTTAAGCTTATCAAATATCTTGTTCTCCAAATTAGCCTCGACAAGCATCGATGGTATGTGACAATGAGGGCGAAGACGAAGCCTTGCTGACACTCGATGTGCTACGAGGACTATAGACCTTAGACTTATTCTCAATGATCAACAATGCTTCCTCGACCGTTTTACACAAATGTTGGAAATACATTTTTCCAAGGAAAGTCTCGGTCACATCATTGTTAGCATAGATCACGAGCTATATACTATTTAGGACATTGTAACTTGGAGTGACCTCCCTTTGGGGGAGATTTACGTTTTTACGTATTTAGAAAGGATCGGTCACTCCAATGATATTGGGCTCGTGATCCAATATAGCCCATATAGCCCACATGTAGGGTGGGCTATATACCCCCTCCTAGCATGTTAGGAGGGGTTGGTCACTTTGTATTTACACACATTTCACCTAATCAACCATTCCTCTCTTTCTCTCTCTTCTTTCTCTCTCTAGTTCTTCTATTCTCCATCCATCTCAAATAGATAAACCATAACATGCTTAATCCTTAGAAACCATAGACCTAAATTTGGTATCAAGAGCCTTGGTTGATTCTTTGGATTTGAGCGTTTTTTATCTATTGATTTGGTGGTAAATTTTTCTTCTTTTCACAATTTTTGTTTCTCTCTTCTATTTTTTTTTCTTTTTTCTCTTTCTTTAAGCTTAAGTTTTCATTTATCCATTTTTTCTTATAATTTGTCTATTTGGTGGTATAATTTTTTTTATCAATTTGGTGGTGTAATCATCGTCTATTTTTTATAAGTTTTCATTTATCCATTTTTTTATCTATTTGGTGGTATAATCATCGTCTATTTAACTTTTGTTGGTTATTTGATAAAAAGTTTCTGTATTTGTTTTCTTTATCCAAGTTTTGTATCGGAAAAAGTTTACTCATTCAGATGGTTATTCAGATGGATTACTTTTTTGTCATATTCTGATAGTTGGTCGCATTATTCCGATAACTGTGTATTCCGATCGCAATAACCAAGGGTTCTACTTTGCGATCACTGGTATTCAGATTCCTTATTCCGACGTGGGTTGCGATTGCACTTTGCGATCGTGGATTGCGACGGGTTTAAGTTAAATTGAGACAAAACTCTGCCGAAATTTTTATCGAGACATTCCGATGGTTTATTGACATTGCGATGGTGAGTTTTTGAATATTGCGATGGTGAGTTTTTGATATTCCGATGGAGTAAGTATAAGATATTGAGATGGAGTTTAGGTATTGCGATGGGAAACGATATATATTGCGATGGATGTATGTTGGTGTTGCGATGGGATGTGAACTCAATATTTAAAACTTGACTCTCGATTTATTTTTTTTCTGTCAACCACACCATAGGACTCGACTCAAATTTTTTCGACACACGACTCGACTCAACCAAACAAGACTCTCAAAACCACCTTTAAACAAACACACCCCTCACAACCCTCGACACCCACCCTCGACTCAAAACCAACTTCGACTTTGACTCAAGACTTAACTCAATAAAAAACGACTTTGACCAAGTTTTGTCTCGTCATAAACCTAGACTCAAACTCAAACACCCCCATTCTTGACAACACAACACCCTCACCCACAACCTCGATGAAACCAAAAAAGGAGACTCGAAAACATTTTCTTATTCAACTCACTCTCCAAAATATTTTGGTATTCAGTTTCACCCAAACAAAAACACGAACCCACTCGACACATTTTGTAAAACCCTTTCGACTCCTAGACTTTCGACCCAGACTCACTCACTCAACTCACACTCGAACAAACCCATCAGACTCTCAATTTTTAAACCGACTCTCGACCCATGACTCAAAACCAAACACACCCAAACTGACAACTCTTGGCAATTAAAACATATTTGACTCATACTCACCCATCAACAGACTCGACCACACTCAAGACTCGACAACACTCTCATTAACAAAACTTCGACCAAAACCCACAAATCATCACACCAATCGACACAGACTCGCAAAACAGAAAACACTCCAGATCTCAGAAAAACCCTCATCGATCATACAGAAAATAAAAATAAGACTTAAATAAAAACCTACCCGAGATCAATCGAGTGATCTTGAAGCTTCGCCTTTAGATCGTTTCAGTTTAGACAACTCATCATACCGGTTCGTCTGATATAACATAACTCGTAGGATTAGCAGTGCTTTAATTGATTAATTGTTTCGTGATGGTTTTGTTTTGATCATATTATTGGTGTTTATAAATCTTCGATGGATTTAAGAAATTGAAGATGGCAGATTGGTCTGCTTTTGGATATTTATGAGATTAGGTTGTGAGTTTTCTGTTGAGTATTTGGTGGGAGAGAGAAAAGACAAAGTGACGGAGGAAACAAAGTGTTTGATTTGCTTTGAGTTGTGAACTGTTATAT
Source organism: Glebionis coronaria (assembly GCA_025667525.1). Taxonomy (NCBI): domain Eukaryota; kingdom Viridiplantae; phylum Streptophyta; class Magnoliopsida; order Asterales; family Asteraceae; genus Glebionis; species Glebionis coronaria. The sequence goes on from CM046874.1 coordinate 493,778,847, forward strand.
TATACATTAGTGGGATCAGGTTTTTAAACTACCTGCCACGTGTATGGTGACTTTGGATATAAGATTTCTTATAGATTGAGCCTTAATAAATTAAGTTGGGATATGTGTGTGGGACGGAGGTTTCAAGGTGTTCATTTTTTTTGTGATACACGTGTTCACATGTGAGATTCATTCAACAGATTTTTATTTCTTGTGTCGTTGGGTTTTTGAAAACTCAAGTTTGAAACTAAGTTATTGAATAGGCCGAGTATGTTTATTGATGGGCCGAGTATGTTTATGATATGTATTTGAAGTGATTTGGTCAATTTTATAGTGGATTAGATTGGACGGGTTTAAGAGAGTGACTTGTCAACTTTGTTCTTCTCATTTTGTCTACATGTTTTTGACTATACGTTTAATAAACACTTCTTTTTCACTTCAAAAGTGTAACATTGCTTTTGGTAATTCTCCGGTTTAATTTATCCATGTTTGAGCCGACAATAATTTTTAAGCTGAGAAAAGATTTATATCATCAATCGAGGATTTTTTAAGAGTTATTTACGGATCTTTCGTTGGTTTTGTCATATTCCGTGAATTTCGGTTTCTAAGTTCCTTCACGAATTGTTAAATTTCGAAAACAACAACGACCACAATTATTTGTCATCATACATTCAATGGAATCGTCGAATTTGACAGTTCAAGAGGAAGAACTGCAACACATGGAACTCAAAGAGATCAAATTGAGTCAAAAAAACATTGGAAATCTTTCACGAGCTCAAGACACATCTTGCACTTCTTTATCCGCACACCATGCCTGAACTTCCATCCACGATTCAAATATTCTTTGGCAAAGTCGATAATTTTAAAGAGAAGATTTTCAATAATTTGGATGAGTTACGGTTACAACTTGAATGGGAAAATCTTCAAGAGGTTAAAGCAAAGATATGTCTAGAAATCCTTCACACACAATTTAAGGATTTATTTGCCTCAACAATGGAACCTCCTTTTGATTATTCGACTCCAATCCTTCACCAGATTTTCAACTTGCATACGAGTTGCCAGACTGAAACCTTTAGAAATGGTTTACTCAATCACATCAATATACTTGAGAAGTGTATTGAGGCCAGGTTAGTTAATTACAACGAGATACGGTTGAAAAAGGGTTAGATTCAAAGAATCAAGGAGCCGTCTAAGTCATTGAATGCAGCAATACCTCATGAACATAAGAGAGAGACATGCTTCAAGTTGTCGTCAAAAGATGATTACCTCTGCCTCGTGCAAGAAATAGGTGCCAGTTTGGTCGTCAAGGTAAGCAATGGAAAGGAACTAGGAGGAACGCATGAAACGAGCAGCAAGTCACAATCACCAACTGTTCAGGTGCCAAGATTCAACAATATACAACATGTTGAGCACTCTGAACCTAATTATGCCAAACATGGGATGGATAAGAGTGATAGTGATACCACTTCTGATTCATCCGATGTGAGTCATAATGGGGGAGAAAGTGTTCAAAATGCTAAACATCATGATAAATGTCTTATGACTGCTTCTTTAAATAATTCTGATTCTAGGATTAAAGAGCTTGAAACGATTTTAGAGCAATCCAAAGAGCTTGAGGATGCCAAAATTGAATTCTCAAAGAAAACTGAGAAATTTGAAACATATTTTGAAAAACATGAAAAGTCAAACATTGTTCTGGAACGAAAATTGGATCAAACTGTTCTAGATTCTAAAGCTGAAAAGGATAATCTTTTGAAACAAATTAAGTTGCTTGAATCTAAATTGGCATCCCAAGATAACTTGCTCAAAGAGAATGAGACTTTAAAGGCTCAAGTACAGGAAAAGGTCTTTGCTATAGCTGCGTTGAAAAACGAATTGAGGAAAACCAAAGGAACTAGTGTGGACACTAAGCTTTAAAAACCATCAATCTTGGGGAAACCGCCTACAAATCAGTTCGTTAGACAACTGACTACATTTAGATCTGAGCAACCACAATCCCCGAGACCGCGGTTTGCCTCCCAAGTTGATTTGGTTCATCTTTCTAGACCAGTCACTCCTGCAACTAGGCCCAATGTGACCAAAACAGCTTTAGCAAGACCTAATCACATGATTGCCTCTAGTTTCTCTAAAAATACCAAGACCACGTCTAGAACTAGTTCAAATGACGTTCACCATAAATCAGCTCTTAGGGAAGTTAAGCAAAAGACACAAGTAAGAGATAGGAATTTCAAACCTAGACAGATGCCTTCTAGATTACCCAACACTGCTAACCGTAGCATGTCAAATCCTAGGAGCATCAATCAATCATCCAGGAATTCTAGATCTTACTCGGACATTAAATATGATACTTGTAAAATATGTAGAAAATGTGTCTTTACGGCAAATCATGATTCTTGTATCAAGAAACTACTTAATGAGGTGAACTCCCGTGCTAGACTTAAATCCCAGTGGGTTGCCAAAATCAAACCCATTGGTAAAACGTGGCGCCCCACTGGTATAACTTTCACCCTTGTAGGAAACGAGTGCCCTTTAACTAGGGTAATCTCTGATTCTACTAAGTCTGCTAGGGAGGAAATTGAAAAGGATGATACATCACTTAAGCCTGAACTTAAGGTTTTCTATAAACGGAAACGTTTGCCAACTAAGACAAGTGATTCATCCACTCAGGTCTCCTCTGGCAGAAGAAAAGAAAATTGTGAACCCCCACTTGCTTCTAAGATAGATATCGCTAACCCATATCAAAGCATGCAAATTCCTAATGAGAATGTAGGTACCAAAGTTGATGTTCCAAAAGAACGAAGCGGTCCAATCATTGTATACCGTTCAACTAAGGATACTCTTAGAGTTTGGTTGCTGAAGAAGCAGATATCGGAGAAACAAGTGTCTCAGGGGATTCATGGTTAAGCTTACCAAAATGACTTACAGTCACATAACATACTATAACTCGCTCTCAAAAGACAGGAAAGTTCATCCCGATGATGACTTATCCTCAAAACGAGAAATTAAATTTTCTCGGACACAAGCTTCCGTTAAAACTATTCAAAGATTTTAAGCTCGTGTATAAGGACTTATAGTCACATCACAGACTATAACTCGTTCATCAAAGAAAGGAAAGTTTATCGCCGATGATAAACTTACCCTCAAAACGAGAAATTAAATTTTTCTCGGACACGAGCTTACATTAAAACTATTCAACAGTTTTAAGCTCGTGTATATGGCTCCTCGTTAAATGTCAGACAATGACTTGCTCTTCAAATAAAGGAAAGATTATCGCCGATGATAAACTTATCCTTACAACGAGAAATTAATTTTTCTCGGGCATGAGCTAATATTAAAAACATTCGAAGTTTTTAAGCTCATGCACAACGACTTACAGTTAAATATCAGACTATAACTCGGACTTCATATTTAGGAAAGCTTATCTTTAAAGATAGCTTATCCTCGTAACGGGAATATAAATTTTCTCGATCATGAGCTTGTATTAAAACATTCCAAGTTTTAAGCTCAGAAAGAAAAGTGTATCTTTTAATTAAGAGAACTTTTTCTCATAACGAGAAATTCATCTTTCTCGGTCATGAGCTTTACGCTAAAACATTCAAACTTTTTCAAGCTCATAAAAACGACTTCTAAGTAAATGTCAACTTAGAACTCGTTCTTCAAATAAAAGGAAAGTTTATCGCCGATGATAAACTTATCCTTACAACGAGAAATTAATTTTTCCCGGGCATGAGCTAATAATAAAAACATTCGAAGTTTTTAAGCTCATGCACAATGACTTACAGTTAAATATCAGACTGTAACTCGGACTTCAATTTTAGGAAAGCTTATCTTTAAAGATAACTTATCCTCGTAACGGGAAATTACATTTTCTCGGTCATGAGCTTGTATTAAGACATTCCAAGTTTTAAGCTCAGAAAGGAAAGTGTATCTTTTAAATAAGAGAACTTTTCCTCATAACGAGAAATTCATCTTTCTCGGTCATGAGCTTTACAAAAAAAACATTCAAAGTTTTTTCAAGCTCATGCAAACGACTTCTAAGTAAATGTCAACTTAGAACTCGTTCTTCAATTAAAAGGAAAGTTTATCGCCGATGATAAACTTATCCTTACAACGAGAAATTAATTTTTCTAGGGCATGAGCTAATAATAAAAACATTCGAAGTTTTTAAGCTCATGCACAATGACTTACAGTTAAATATCAGACTGTAACTCGGACTTCAACTTTAGGAAAGCTTATCTTTAAAGATAGCTTATCCTCGTAACGGGAAATTAAATTTTCTCAGTCATGAGCTTGTATTAAGACATTCCAAGTTTCAAGCTCAGAAAGGAAAGTGTATCTTTTAAATAAGAGAACTTTTCCTCATAACGAGAAATTCATCTTTCTCGGTCATGAGCTTTACGTTAAAAAAATTCAAAGTTTTTTCAAGCTCATGAAAACGACTTCTAAGTAAATGTCAACTTAGGACTCGCTCTTCAGTTAAAAGGAAAATTTATCGCCGATGATAAACTTATCCTCACAACGGGAAGTTTACAACTTCTCGGTCTTGTGCTGGTTTTGTAAGATATTCAACATCTTAAGCTCAAGTAATTGTTTTTCAAAACATTGAACAAAATTTTTCGAGAATTTCTCAAAAGGTTTTTCTAAATCTTTCAAAATTGTGTGTTCAAAAATGTTTTTGATAACAAGAGCATGTCTTCTGAAATCGATAATATTTACGATACTAGAAATGTCATTCAATAATGACACGGGTTTGTAAATAAAGTTCGAGCAGAAGTTCAAATGTTTTAAAACATGCTCAAAATGGCTTGTAGTTATTTCAGACTGCAACCCGCTTTTCGCATTAAAGTCACGTATTTCTTTTGAAAACGTTGGCTCACAACAGGAATTAATTTTCTCGGGCAAGGTTTACTTAAAATCCTTGTAAGGGATCAAGTTTACTTCATAACTTGGTCTAACACAAATTAGTGTACGTTTCAGTTCACTTATTTTGTTAAAATAAGAGAAATCTTATTACCCCCAGAATCGTTTCAGAAAATCATTAAACAGAAAAGGTCTTCATAGATATTTGTCTCTTTAAATGCAATGACTACAACTTTTTAAATAGAAAACGGGTCAGCATTTGAGGGGGAGCAAATATCAAATCATCTTGAACATGATTTGGTCTTCACATAATTTTGTTTGTCGTCTTACCTTATGTGCATTATGTGCAATGTGTGCCTTGTATGGATTTTTTTGATTTGGCCTTAGGTTTTATTGGCGTGTTTGTGTTTGCAACTCATAAGAAATTGGGAAAATGTGTTGTTAACTAGTTTTATTACTAGCTTTCTTACATGTTTCAAAACTAGGGGACCAATTTGCAATATTGGCAAATTTGGTTAGAAAGATTGACCTTAGTCAAACCCCTCCCCCCTTTGTTTATTTTCATTCCCGACTGATACACACACACATCCCTCATAACCAAACTACCGCCATTATCAAACTTGTGCTCTTTTATCTCGTCTTCTGTGATTATCTACTGTGTTTACTGATCTAGGTATTACTTATAACTTGCCTAATATCGTTTAACTGTGCCCATTCATGGATCTCGTTCTATCATGATCATCTCCTCTAATTAGGGACTTAGGTGGATTTGTGCTCGAATGATGTAATAGCGTAAGGGATTTTTAGTTATTTGATCTAGAATTACTTAGCTTTTGCATGGATAAGCTTAAGATTCTGTTTCGTGCCAAAAAATCGAATCCCCAGGTTTACATTGGTTTCTCGCCCAGTTTGCGATGATCATTACGATGGGGTATTGCGATGCTACATTGAGACGGTCATTACGATGACTATTGCGATGGAATGTTGCGACATCCTATTGCGATTGATATTGCGATGCTTTATTGCGATAGATATTGCGATGCTCTTTTGCGATGGGTATTGCGATGTTCTATTGCGATGGTCATTCCGATGACTATTGCGATGGAATATTGCGATGTCCTGTTGCGATAGACATTGCGATGCTCTTTTGCGATGGGTATTGCGATGCTCGATTGCAACGGTCATTACGATGATTGTTTAAACATTGCGATGGAACCTCTAGTTGGCTTTTATGGTGGCACTCAATAGTAGACATTGCGATGGCACCTCTAGTTGGATATTACGATGGCACTCTATAGTAGACATTGCGATGGAACCTCTAGTTGGATATTAAGATGGCTATCAATAGTGAACATTGCGATGGATAGATGTATGTTACTTATGCCTTATAGTTTTCACACACAACCTTCTCTCTCAACTTCATCCATGGCTTCCAACACCTTTCACCACCCACCTAGACCACCGGATTACTAACAAGCAAATCCATTGGCATCAGAGCGTCGGTTCAATCCTTGGATCGTGTTTTTGTTTTTGATTTGGTGGTCTAAAATTTTTTTTTTGTCCGATTTGTTAATTTTTTGTCACGTTGCTCATCATTTTTGTCATAATCTGATATCTTTGTTTCACAGTCCATCATGTTTACCAATATCTGCTTTCATCATATCTTGTCTGGCATCTGTCCCTAAACATAACATTTTTTCTGGTTTGATTTTGTTATCACTGTCATTGTTCTTTTTAATAGTCAAAGGCATTTTTTTAGGGTTTCTTAGTTTTTTTCTTGAAGATGCTAAAAACCCAGAAAAACCAGATCCAAAAACTAGATTCAGAAAATGAAGATCCTGAAAATTAGGAAAAAGGTACTATGGATAGGTTTTCAGATAGATGCATTCCGATGCTATCATTCCGATGGCCACTTTCGATCGCATGGATTGCGATGGGTTTTTTTTTGACACATTCTGATGGGTTCGACCGTACCCATTGCGATGGGACTCATTCAGATGGGTCTCATTACTATGGGTGGTTTGACCTATCGCAATGGTATATTAAGACAACATGCTGCTGATTTTTTTTCTAACATTCCGATGGAACAGAAATGAATGCGATGACTTTATTATTTAATATTGCGATGCAGTGTAAACATTGTGATGATTTTTTTTCTCTTTAAAGAAATCAATGTGACAAGTTTAACAAGTACAACATGACTTGTTTAAAATGGCCCGTGACCAATAACTGTTACGACATTTGACCACGACTGAACCATATCATAACCTTATTACTCCACAATAAAACCAACACCATATCTATTCCTATTTCCCATCGTCTTCTATCTGCAATCTAGACTCAAACTAAGAACAACTTAAGAATTAATCATGATCTCAGACTATTCGTTTTGCATGTGTAGATCATTTAAGATCAAACACGAAAACGAACTTATCATCATAGATCTATTTTGATTTAATGAAATCAATCTCTTTAATTTTCGAAACAAAAAATTGGAGCATAAGCTAGATAGCTTTGTCCTATGCTTTTCTGTTTCGATAAGACATATCCAACTCAAATCGAATTAAATCTAACACATGCAATCAAACAAACCTACCCGAGACCCAATACAAGATCTTGGATCCATATCTTCATTCGAAGGAGAAAAACAATATCAAAAAACAAAGGGGTCCCATGGTTTTGTGTGAACTGTTGGTGGGGTTCGATTTAAATTAGTGTGATGAGAATATTGACTGCGATTTGGTTTTTGGGATATCTAGTTAAGATGGGAGGCTTGCTTCATATGAGTTTGATATTAGATGAGATGGGAGGTTTTGATACATGATGATAAATGTTGAAGACGGAGGTTTTGAGGTATGGATGAGTAGGGACAGAGTAAACAAAGTAGAGATTGATGTATTTTGGTGGCTGTGAAAAGAATAGAGGCAGAGGTATTAAGGATGTAGGGTTAGGGTAATTGTGTGTAAGAGTTGTTAGGGTTGTTGTCTTTTATACCTAATTTTTAGGTATAGTAAAATATGGATCGGGTTTACTGCCGTTTGAAGTGGACTGGGCATTCTAGCCTAACTCATTTGAAGTTTATAATTAAACATGGGCTAGCAATTAACTTCGGGTATAGTGGTTTTGGAATGGGCCGTGTGATTAAATATTCTCTATACACGAATTTTTTTATCTCAAAATTATTAATTTTGAATAAAATTTGTGTATTAAGATATATTTTGTTTATAATCGGGACGTGACAAGGTAACAAAGTGACGTGAAAATATGACAAAAGTTATTTGACGAGACCAAGAAAGTGGTTATATTTTTAGTGGCTACAGATTTTTGATCGGGTATTAATTATGTGAAGTTGAAGACGGATTTTTTCGAAGGCGTGTACTTATTTTATCTTTGAAGATAACTTGCTCGTGCTTAATCTTAGAATGAAGACTTGTTTATCTAGTTTCCGGGTTCGGGGTGGTTGGTTGATGACTCGGATAACTATCACTTAAAGGGGCTACATTGTTGTACTCAGTGTCACGCGCTTAGTCGACGTGGATAATTTCAAGAGGTGTTGTGCTTATATACTTCTTCAGTGATGTATTGGGCACTTAGAGATTTCTCCACCGTTCCTCATTCAACAATTGTGCAAGCTTAAATCACAAGATCGAGGGATTCTTATTCAGTTTCACGTTTGATGTATCTGGTTCATTCTATCAGTGGTCACTTCAAATTTCCTACAAGGGGTTTGGTAAAGATGGCCATGGAAAGTTTATGAGTAGAGAATTTCGATCAGCAGCTGATTCTCACAAAATATATAATTCATCTTATTTATTATTCTCACGAGATTTCAGGTATATGTGCGTACGATTTATTGCTGGTTCTGAATTTCGAAACCATCAAGGGGGAAGAAGACGACACATTAAACACACAACGGGTACACGTGATGAACTTCATACCTTCTTTTGATTTGAAGACAATCCAGGAAGACAATTGTCATAACCACAGAGAAAATCAGTGTTTTAACTCGTTGCGTTATCAATCTCTAAACGGTACACTACTGATTCGATGTTTAATTGTTTTGTTGTTGCAATTATTCATCATCATTATCCTATATGGAGAGATATGCACTTCCGGGACTTAATTGACTCTGGTGCATCTCCGGAAGAAGATATGTGCATTTCCGGGACTTAATTGACTCTGGTGTTACGATGTCAACTTCATGAATGGGATAAAGTGTCCACTTCAGTATTTGAGCTTCATAATTGGGATTGGTTTACTTTCTTTAACTATGTGGGGGAAGAAATGTCTTGATTCTTTCTAGTATGCATAACTTGAACTCTCAGGGGGAAGAAAAATTCAAATTAATTATTCAAGCGTGAGAAGAGAAGTTGTTGATCTACTTGGTGTGCTCCAAACTTTCAATCCCTCATAGCAACATTATCATGTTATATGATGGGGTTTGCTTTTTAAATTCCTCTGTGCGCTTAATCATTCTAAGCTTTATTGAAAGCTTTGAAGTTGCTTACGAGGATTGTCGGTTTGGGGGGAAGCTATTTAAAAGCTTCTACATCAAGTTTATGTGGCATGAATTAGGGGGAACTTAATTCAGAAGCTTCTCCTTAACCAGAAGTAATGGATTACTTAGCTCGTGCCGTTACAGTATTTCTACTACAAATACTTTAAAGATGAGTCGTTTTGAAGTGAAGACTTGAAGTCAAAGGCCTCAGAAGACATCATCAGCATTGGACGCTTCATGAAAGCTTTTGTTCTTAATCATTATGTACTTGTTAGGAAAAATATTGTAAGGAATTCTACACGTCGTCCCATGGGGGAAGATTGTTGGAAATTCACTTTATGTGATGACATTTAAGAATTCCCATTAGTTATTATAGTCACACACGCTTAGACTAGACTAGGAAATAATGTATAGTTTAGGTGCGATGTGTGACTATATATACCCCTCCATGGCTTCCAAGGAGGGGTGTTGCTTGTGTTTCATTTGTGTTTTCATTTCATTTAATACACCTTTTCTTATTTTAAAAAAAAAAGAAGAGAAAAATGTAAAAGTGATATTAATCAAATGAAACAACCAACACCTCTTTCCATGGTGGAAAGAGGTTTATATACCCAAATCCTTAAGGACTTGGGCCTCCGGCCCATGAACATGCTCATGGGTCGGGCTTAACATAAATGTAACTTAAACATTACTACGAGCCTATAACTATATTGTTGGAGTGACCGAGACTTTCTTTATACGTAAAAACGTATTTCCAACAACAAAAAATTACCACCAGCGGCGGCATTAAGATAATCTCGCTCATGATCGTTCAAGCCATTGTAAAACGTGTCAATTTTATGCAAGTCAGAAAAACCGTGATGAGGACATTCATGCAACATTTCCTTAAACCGATTCCAAGCCGTTGAAAAACTCTCATTATATTATTGTGAAAACTTTGAAATCTCGTTTTTCAAGTGCCTAGTCTTAGAGGCGGGAAAAATTGGTTCACGAACTTCGAAACGAGATCCTTCCACGTCAATATAGAATTGGGTGGCTCTTTCTCTAACCAAATTTTAGCGGGCCCCACTAAGGAATACGGAAAAAGCATCATCTTAATCGAGTCGTTCGAGACGTCCTTAAACTTGCAAGTGGCGGTAAGACGACTGAATTGACGAACGTGGCTATGAGGGTTGTCCTTTTCGTCCCCACCAAACTTGTTGTTTTGAATCATGGAATAACAAACCCGTCTTAACCTCAAAATTCTCCGCAAGGATAGCGAGAATCACAATAGCCTCTCCATAACCCTCGGTGGGTGCTTGAAGTAACTCCATCATAGTACGATTAGCCATGGTTGCTTCTTGTTCTAAGATGGGTTCGTCAATAGGAGATTCTTCACTAGAAAGTGTTCCTTATTTTCGGTTTCTACGTTTACGTGCACGTCTTTCTTGGTTACGAGTTTGCATAAACGTCACGTACAACGTGGGGATGAGCAAAGAAGATTCTTTTGGGTGTTTTTACCTTTTCAATTTTTTGTGCTTTTGATTGTTTTTTACTTTTCTTTGGATTTTTGTGATGTATTACGTAGACCCAAATCTACAAATCTCTCCTCTAATCAAATCTATCGATTAAAGGAGCCTCAAGGAATGAATACGATCATGTGAAGTGAACGCCTTTGATGACTTTAGAACGTTGGTGGAACACCAAAACGTTCAAGAGGTTTTAATCTGAAACCAAGAAAATATATATGATACATAGATAATACTTTGGGTGGCAAACCCTCTATTAGCCCTTTATCAAAACACGCACAAGCAAGCCGAGGAAACGAGGCGGCGCGAAGCACTTAAGAGCCTTTATCCTTTAGGTCGTGAAATACAACCGCCTTATACCCACCTTATAGTTTGTGTTTATCAAAGTCAAGCTTCACGAAAGTATTTATCTATTTTGCCTTTTTTTCTTTGTTTGAGATTCGAATACAATGATTGAGTGATGAAATCCCAATCAAGGTTGTGTTTTCACACTTTTGGAGTACTTGTGAATTTATTGTGATACGTATACATTATAGTATATTCACACAAAAAACGAAAACCGATAATACGTGTGCTTAGAGTTCTAAAACACACAAATACTATTATGGATAATATCAAAACAAAATTTGTTCAAATCTAAACACAACACGCCTCTCCGACAGCGGTGCCAAAAATGATAGTAGTATGAATACGTCTTTTAGGAAAAAGAGCGTAAAAGCGGTAAGTATTAAGTGCACGTTTAGGAAAACGTAAACACTTATGACCCTTTGTGTGTGATCATTCTCAAGGAGGATTGGTGTGTGTGTTAAGACTTGATTAATGTTTGTGATTAATAATAATCACAGAATGAGAAAGAAAATTGATGACTGTTACGAATAAAATTAAACTAAGACGAATGTCGTAAACATAAAACCGTAAAACGTGACGAAATTTAAAAATTACCCTAAAAATTCCTATAAAATCACAATAAATCCCTAATAATGCAATAAGAGTTTACCAAAAATCAAAATTTACTCAAACCTTTTATTTAGTTAAATAATAATTTTTTAATGCTAATTAAAGCCCTAAAAATCAATTTAATTAATAAAAAGCCCAAAATAAGATTTTTCAATTTGTAAACTTCTAAAATAACTTAATTAAACTAAAAAGTATTTTTGAAAAATTTAAAAATAATTAAAACTATTTAAAATGATTAAAAATTAAAATAAAATATTAAAATAATATTAAAAATTCAAAATTTATAAAAAATTCTAAAAACTTGCAAACTACTTTATTTTAACATAATATAACCAGAAATGAAATTGAAATGACCTAAATACCCCTAATGGGCCTTCAAATGGGCCAAAAGTCAAAACAGTCCAAGTCAAATGGGCTTTTTGGCCCAATAAGCAAAAAGTCAACCAAATAAGCTGAAAAGTTCTAGTCTAGCTTAAAATTCAATTTTAAACACAAACCTCTAAAGGCCCAAAAGCTGAATCAATGCTTATCACAGCTTAATGAACAAACAGCTTATTCTTAATGAGCTTTTTGGCCCATTAAGCCATAAGCTAATGCCATAAGCTGAAATTTGACACACATCCTTCTTATGAGATTATAAAGCTGTTTGTAAAAAGAATTTTTGAAAAATCTCAAGAAATAAGCCTGAAATAAGCCAAAGCTCTCTACACAAAACGACAAAATAATCGTTTTCGAGTTCTAGACCACTTCAAGAGCTGATTCAAGTTGCAAAAGGTTTTAAATGACAAAACTAAGCTTAATCAACAAAAAATTTTCAGATAAGCACACTCAATAAGATGGAAAAAGCAATAAGCTGTTTTTGAAAAAGACAAAATAGTCGTTTTCTAGTCAAAAGCTAAAACCAAAAGCTGTAAACTTCAAAACTGATTTATAAGCTTAAAATATTAAGTTCTATCACAAAAAATAAGTTGTCGCACAATAGAACAAGATAGAATAGCTTATAGATAAGCTGTTGACCAAATAACACTAGAAGTGGCTAGCAGCAGTGGGAAAGGGTTCCCACTGCTTTGACTTTTTGACTTGATTTTATAGAGAGAATCACTTGGTATTTTTGGACAAAAAGGGCACCCCTACAACCAATGAGTTATAGGGAGTCACAATCAAGCAGAAAAACACAAATCCAATAAGCCAATTAGTACAGTTTAATCAAACAGTCACCAGACATGATATAGACATGGTATAAGCAGATCTGATGAATAAAAGCCAAGTTTAAGCAAGAATAAGCTAACCAGAGTCACCAAATGCATAAAAAAGCTCAATTAAACTTAGTTACACACAAATCAACTGGTTTCATGCAATGGTTACAAGATTTGAACTAGATTCAAGTTTATGTTACTTAACAAACTTTACTGATGAACACAAAAATCCCTTTACTGATACACTTGACCCCAAATCCAATTTCAAACCCTCAAATCTACTTAACATGTTGCAATAACTTTGTTTTAGCACTTGTTATCCCTAGATTAACATGCAAACTAGACTTTCACAAAGTTTCAGTAAAAAATGACCTAAAACAGGCTAGATAGACCAAGATTCAGATTTGATGTTTGAAAGCACAAATGCAGATATCAGCACACAACCACTTGAGTATCAGACACAAACAAAAACAATACCCTAACACCTACTCAAACTCATGCAGATTAGAACCAAATAGCAATCGCAAATACCCTTTTGACTTTTTAAATCAACATTTAACAAAGTAAAAGTATTCTCAAGACTGAATCAAGCTCAAACATACATCATAACAACATCCTTAAACACTTAGAACAAGATTTAAGGCACAAGAACACACCAAACAACAGTAGAATCTCAAAATCACTTATCACCAAGATTTTAACAGATTTTTGGGAGAAAAAGTTCAAACCTCATGAATGTACATCCACACTCACGTATGTTTGAGCTTATGTGGTAGCTTAACAACCACAAGCTTCCAATAAGATGCTAAGATCAACAGGGTTAGTAACAAACAGATTATATAAAAAAATGAAAAATGAAGCAGATTTGTTCCAAGCTTGTTCCCCACCCCTTGAATGTTCCCAAGCCACAAGTCTCACATCACCTTGATAATCTCCTTATCAGGATGATATGATCAGCTTATGACCTAAAAGCTTCAAGTGTTTGAACTAAAAACTTAGGAAAAAATCAGATTTGGAAAAAAAACAAACTTTGAAACTTCATACCAAACTCATAACATTAAACAATAACAAGAAAGTAAAGATGGCATTTGGATTTCGTCAACAGTTTCAAACTTTTTTCATTCCATTGAAACAAAGCTTTACAGAAAAGTGACCAAGGAAAAACCAAGAACAAGTCTAAATGCTAAGTGCTAAACCCTTTATATAGGGGGTGTACATACTACTAGAATGCTGAAAACTTAAAAACCCTAAGTGATGAACTTCCAACTTTGCCCTTGTCGAATTTTGAATATTGTTAACTGAATTGGACTTTGGAGCTGATACATGTGACAATTCTTGTTGTTATGTGATCTTGGACGTTCAATATGTGCTTAGGATGTAAGCTGAGATATGGGGCGTTGATCTTCTAGCAATTCTTGTCATCTTCCAAAAAGTGTAGCAGGGGAGTATATATGTGACCTTTTGGGTGAGGTGGCAAGGTGTTTATGAGTTGGGTTATGTTTATAACACCTTAATCTTAAATTCTTGACAAGATTAGGGCTTAATTCTACATGATTTGTAAATACCCAATTCGTGTTCTTCATGGAAGAGTAGCTGTTTTGATCCAGTTTAGCTTTTGAAAATGTGTTAGGCGCCCAATCAGTTAAGTAATTAATAATTAGTTAATAATAGGTGTGAGTGGGATTGTGAGTTGGCAGGATAGTAGGCTGTGATTGGTGGGTGAGATTTAGTGGGTGAGGTGTCAAGCAGGGATAGGTCTAGGTAAGTATTAGTGTCGGCCACATTTAACCCCTCATTTCTTCTTTTGTTGTCTTTTGAAGTTTATCAGCCTCAAACCCTATTTCCTTTGTTAATAAAGTTTTTGTTTTTAGACTTTGGCCACAAAAACTTTTGCAAAGTATTTCAAAGGGTATTTCTTGTAATTTCATAATTCATCAAGGGCTCTTTTTGACATATCTTCATTCTTCAAGGTCTTTACTTGTATTCTTGTCTTCATAGAGGACTAAAAGTGATAATTCTTCAAATTTGAGGGATCATTCTTGCCAATTCTTCAAAGTTGAGGGTCCTTTTTGTAAATTTGACAAACTTTTGGGACCAAACTTGTAACTATGAATAAACAAGGGCATAAAGTGTCAATTCTTCAATGATGAAGGACCTTTCTTATACAATCAATGACTTTTCTTGGAAAATCAACTCCAGGGTCCGGTTCTTTGTGCGGCTTCTTTTCACGTGTTCGTTTTTTCTTTGTTTCTTGTAATCTTTTGTCATTTCTCGATATCCGTACCTAAAATACACATTGAGCAAACACAAGCATATATTTTGCACTTTTTATGATATTTTAACCATTTTAAGCCTGTTTTGGACGATGAGACTATGTATAAAAGCAGTCTCATCACTTATTGGAGCTTGATCTTTTAAAATAAGTTGATTTATACGCGAGTTTATGAAAGGGTTAATAAGTCATAAGTCTCGGATCTATAAAAAGACTAAAAACTTTATCATGGGAGCTTATGAATTATAAACTACTTATATACTCATAAAAGTATCTAAAATATACCAAACATATTTAATTATATTATTTTTAATAATTTTGCAACAATTCTTAGCTCTGACCCATTTTCTAAACAAGTTTAAAAAATACAAATTTTAATTTTGCCTTATATTATAAGCTCTAATCCAGCTCCAGCCCAAATATAAACCTCATGTCACACTCCCAAAATATCAGAGTATAATGGCGACAAGGGAGTGGTGACGTCATGATTATCATACGCACATAGTCACAAAGAACGACCTCTAAATGAGACGTTCGGAAAATAGATCACTTGTAATTAATAAAATAAATAGTTTTAACAAAGTGCGTAAGCATAAACTGAATACGGTTACAAAACATAGTTTTCTCAAATGGTACAAATGATCGTTGTTTCAAAGAAATGGCGGCAATGCATGAGACCTCATTTAGCATCTTCCTTCTTAATACCTGAGAAAAACATTGCTAAAGTGTCAACATAAAGTTGGTGAGTTCATAGGTTTAGTTAGTTTGAAATGTTTAATGAACCACAAGATTTTCCCAAAAGTGATGACAATATAACAGATACAAAGTCATCCCAAATGTATTTATTACAGTCTAAGCTCGTGACACCGAAGCGTTAACAACACCGGCAGTATAATCATATAAATGTAGCCCAAACTAGATGCCTAAACCCACGACATCCTATCTCTGACTCAAATGAAACTGTGCCCGCTTGTCCCCTTGTTGGACAAGACAGACAGGGACGTCAATCCCGATAGATCTATCCATAACATTCGCGCTTACACAAAGTAATTAACGGTTCACGATTCACGGGCCAAAGCAACTGGGTTTTTAGTGGGACTTAGACTAATATATAAATCAGTAAATGCACTTGTGTTCACACGTTAAAATCAAGCAATGTCTCACCCCAAAAAGCAGTGAAAATAGTAAAGTATGGGGCTATAAACTCACCTCGTAATTCAGCAAAGAGAACGAAGATAAAATAGCTCGAGAGTACGGTTACGCTAGCCGCGACCTAATTAATTATGAGAATCGAGTTACGATACGAAAAATTATATTAATAAAGACACGACACCCTAGTTGTGCTTGACGAAACCTTACGTTTACGAAAAAAGTACGACAAATAAAAGTCGGTTATTAAACGGTCGGGTTTTACGGGTCAAATTATATCCTAAATTTACAAAATTCGTTTCATGGGCTTTAACCAAACTTAATAAATATACTTGGCCCAAAATGGGTCCAATACCCTTACTCACAACCGGCCCAAGGGTCACATGACCCGGCCCGGCCCATAGGCGGAATAAACAAGGAACGGGGAGTAAATAAACGTGTGTTTACACACACAACTCTCAATAACAGAGAGTTTCACTCTCCCTCTTCCCTCGAAAATAACTCCACCGCCCCAATCTCTTCTCTCTCTTAAATCTAGATCGGTTCATCCCCTCCATGTCTAAATATCTTATCAGTTTGAATGCATCAATCAAATATGGGTGGTCTGAGGTGTTTAGATCGCGTGAGATGTGGGGTTTCATCCCCACATCAAACCGATTTGGGTTTCTGATGTGTTCATCCTTGTGGTTACGTCAATCAATAGCCAAAAATCAAAGATAAGTTTGTTTTTCCTTCATTTCTTTTACAAAAGTTAATTGATTTTCGATTTAATAAAGATCAGTGGGTTTGATTGATTTGTATAAACTTGTTGAGAATCATATGACTCTCGGATTTGAAATAAACGAATTAGGGTTTTGAAATATTTGGGGGTTTTCATCAATCTCGGGTTTAAATGTAATTAATTGGTGTTTTCTTGTATAAAATCAAACATATAATCGGTTTATAAAAATTAGGGTTTCGGTAAATTGGGGGTTTTTGCATAACTCGTTTTCAATTAAATTAACTATTGGATTCGGGTTTAGATTAGGTTTAATTAATGTTTTAATTAATAAAAAGTCAATTTAGGGTTTTTATAAAATTGGGGGTTTTTACATTCGGCTGTTACTCATGATTATGTGGTGTTTTTGGAATGTGGAAAGTGTTAATTTAATGTTTAAAAGGTTTTTAAATTTCTAGGGTTTCGATTTGAAATGGGGGTTTTTATACCCGCGGCATGATTGAGGGTTTTAGGGTGTTTCTGTAAAATAAAAATGGGTAATACATTTAGATTAGTTGGTATTGATTGTTGATAGTTTTGGCAGAAAGTAAGAAACTTGGTTGGCTTGGTTTGGTTCTCGGTTTGGCCTTTAATTGGGTCTCGGTTTGGTTTGACTTGGGTCTCGGTTTGGTTCTTGATTGTGGTCTTGATTGTGGTCTTGATTGTGGTCTTGGTTTGGTCTAAGTCGGGGTCATCGGCTTGGTCTAAGTCGGGTCTCGGTTTGGTTGACAGAAAAGTAAAGTCATAGACATGTTTGTATTAGTTATTAAGGTTAAACCTTTTCAGTTTTTAGTTAAAAATAAGACCGTTATAAAGACTAACACATTGGTTTGTTTATTCGCAGGTTTGTACAAAACGAGCACAACTAGGACTTCATAAAGGAAAAACGAAGAGACGAACAGACTCACAATGGGATGCTATGTTTCGGTTTGCAGGTTCGGACGGGATGGAAAGCTTGACTCTTTCGGTTTTGCAGGTTGGACGCGACGTGTGGGTCGGCTGGACCTAATCTTCACTCTACCCAGGAGTTGTATTTGAATGACTTGTACAGAAATTTTGTTTGTAATTTGGACTGTGATAAACTTTGTATTTGGACATTGGGTAACTTTGGACTTGTATTTAATCATGTATTGATAGTCTAGGGTTAGTGTCAAGCTGAAAATGGTAACTTGTGATATACCCAAATGGGGTAAACTAGGCATGTGTGCCGTCTTGTAGTGGTTAGTGGGTAAATAAACTATGGGGTTTATTTGTAGCTAGACATGTGACTGAATTTGGGACTCTTGTAAGGCAAGTTTTGCAATAAACATGAATGAACGTTTATACTCAATATATGTACATGCTGTGACAGTTTATACAATTCGACTCGGGTTCACGATGTTTAAGTTTAGACACGAACTGAATAAACACGACACTATAACCGTTTGACACACGATCCCAAAACAAAGCAATTGTGCGAGACTTCACGTAATCTAGTAAGTATACCAAATAAACATACGGCAAATATAAAACGCCCACAAACTTCGTGTATTGCATTCAACTTAATAATCGCGAAAACTCGAGATGTTACATACGCTCTCCCTAAAAAGGGCTTTGTCCGCAAAGCAAAATAATTAACACGTTCATGTCGACAACTCGTCGGTAAACAGTTAAAGTACTCGTACTACGTGAATAAATTAAGATGGAAATTTGACGGATGTCACAGTATTCCCATGTTTTAGAGATTTCGTCAAGAAATCAAGACGTTGTTGTAGTAGGGTGGTTAGCGAAAAGATGAGGATACTTGCTCTTGAATTGATCTTCACGTTCCCACGTGTATTCTGGACCTCTACGCGCGTTCCATCGGATCTTCACAATAGGTATACGGCTTTGCTTGAGTTGTTTGACTTGACGGTCCATAACTTCTACTGGTTCTTCTACAAAGTTGAGTTTTTCGTCGAGTTGAATCTCCTCCAAAGGGATAACGAGTGTCTCGTCGGCTAAGCATTTCTTCAGATTGCAAATGTGGAACACATTATGCACTCGGCTAAGTTCTTGGGGTAATTCCAAACGATAGGCTACGGGACCAATCCTCTCTATAATCTCGAAGGGTCCAATGTAACGAGGGTTTAACTTTCCACGCTTTCCAAAGCGAATCACACCTTTCCAAGGTGAGACCTTCAACATGACTTTATCACCAACTTCAAACTCAAGGGGTTTGCGTCTCATATCAGCATAACTCTTCTGTCGATCTCTTGCGGCTTGCATACGGCTCTTAATCTTAAAGATCTTCTCAGTAGTCTCGTGTATGATCTCGGGTCCAGTGAGTTGTGCTTCACCGACCTCTGCCCAACACACGGGTGAACGACACTTCCTACCATACAGTGCTTCGAACGGCGCTGCCTTAATGCTAGTGTGATAACTATTGTTGTATGAGAACTCCACCAGAGGCAGGTGTCTATCCCATCTATTTCCAAAGTCAATCACACAAGCTCTCAGCATATCTTATAAGGTTTGAATGGTCCGTTCACTTTGACCGTCAGTTTGGGGATGGTACGCAGTGCTCATATCCAACTGCGTTCCCAATGCCTTCTGCAGTGACTTCCAAAACTGCGAAGTAAATCGGCTGTCTCGGTCGGAGATTATAGACACAGGCACACCGTGCTTCGTGACTACTTCCTCCAAGTATGTCCTTGCTAACTTATCCATTCCATCAGTCTCCTTGATGGGTAGGAAATGAGCCGATTTGGTGAGTCGGTCGACGATTACCCAAATCGTGTCGAATCCGGCTGCGGTCTTTGGTAGCTTGGTAATGAAATCCATAGTGATCCTTTCCCACTTCCATTCTGGCAGTTCGGGTTGGACCAATAATCCTGATGGTTTCATATGTTCGGCTTTGACTTTGGCACAAGTCAAACACTTGCTAACGTATGTAGCAATATCCGCCTTCATGTTCGGCCACCAATACAACATCTTCAGATCATGATACATTTTGTCAGATCTCGGATGTATGGAGTACTTTGACTTATGCGACTCATGCATAATCAAGGATCGTAGGTCACCATGGCATGGTAACCAACTCCTATTATCAAGGCATAACGTTCCATCCGAACGTGCTTCCAACTTCTTTATCATTCCTCCAACATCTTCAGTCTTGAGAATTTCTTCCTCGACTGCTTCTTTCTGAGCCTTGAGAATTAAGGATGGAAGGTCTAAGTCAATGGTCATCATTAAAGCCTTCACCCTAAGAACTCTCTCCTTTCGACTCAAAGCGTCGGCCACGACATTTGCCTTGCCCAGGTGATAACGGATCTCGCAATCGTAATCACTGAGCAACTCTAGCCAACGTCGTTGTCTCATGTTGAGTTCCTTTTGATTCAAAATATGTTGTAGACTCTTATGATCAGTGAATACAACACACTTAGTACCATAAAGGTAATGTCTCCAAATCTTCAAGGCAAACACCACTGCTCCCAACTCTAGGTCATGAGTTGTGTAGTTCTTCTCGTGCACTTTTAGTTGTCTTGATGCGTAAGCTATGACCTTAGTCCTTTGCATTAGTACTGCACCTAACCCTTTTATGGATGCATCACAATACACCACAAAGTCTTCATTACCCTCAGGTAGGGCTAGTATAGGTGCTTCACACAACATCTGCTTCAATGTCTGGAATGCCAAATCTTGATCCTCCTTCCACTCAAACTTCTTATCCTTTTGAGTCAATTCCGTCATTGGTTTAGCTATCTTGGAGAAACCTTCAATGAATCTCCTATAGTAACCAGCAAAACCTAAAAATTGACGGATCTCCGTGGGTGTTGTTGGAGTCGCCCAATCCTTTACGGCCTCGATCTTAGCAGGATCAACGTGAATACCACTGCTGTCGATCACATGCCCAAGGAATTGCACTGTGTTTATCCAAAACTCACATTTGGAAAACTTTGCATATAACTCCTCCTTCCTCAGCAGCTCTAATTTTATCTTCAAATGTTCCTTGTGCTCTTCTTCATTACGAGAATAGATGAGAATGTCATCGATAAATACAATCACAAACTTGTCCAAGTATGGTTTGCAAACTCGGTTCATGAGATCCATGAATACCGCAGGCGCGTTTGTCAAACCGAAAGGCATAACTTAGAACTCGTAGTGTCCGTACCGGGTTCTAAAAGCCGTCTTATGAACGTCTTCCTCTCTAACCCTTAGTTGATGGTATCCTGACCTTAAATCGATCTTCGAGTATATGCTAGATCCTTGCAATTGGTCGAAAAGATCGTCAATCCTCGGCAATGGGTAGCGGTTCTTTATCGTCAGCTTATTCAATTCTCGGTAATCGATACACATTCTAAAGGATCCATCTTTCTTTTTGACAAATAAGACCGGCGCTCCCCAAGGTGAGGAACTTGGTCTAATGAAACCTTTGTCAGAAAGTTCCTTTATCTGTTCAGCTAACTCTGTCATCTCGGCCGGTGCTAGACGGTATGGGGCTCTAGCAACAGGCGCGGCTCCTGGTGTAAGCTCGATGTGAAACTCCACTTGCCGTGGTGGTGGTAGTCCGGGTAAGTCCTCTGGGAATACGTCCGGAAAGTCTCTAACGATCGGTACATCTTCCACCTTCTTCTCGTGATCTTCTTCTCCTTCCTTTTGTGTTACTTGAACCAAGAATACCGGACATCCCTTCTCAATGTATCTTTGGGTCCTGATACATGAGATGACTTCCAATCTTGATCCATTCTTCACTCCACTTCTTTCGCCTTGTATGATGAGTACGTCGTTTCCATAAGGAACACGAACACACTTCTCATGACATACAATCTCCGCGTGATGCTTCGACATCCAATCCATTCCAATGATGACGTCAAAACTTCCCAATTCTATAGGGAGTAGGTCGATACTAAACGAACGACCTTGTAGCCTTACACTACATCCTTTCAGAATAACGTCGGTGGTTACTGACTTCCCATCGGCTAATTCTACATTATACTTAACGTCTAACGCAGTAGGGGTAACATTCAGGCGTTCACTAAATATAGACGACACAAAACTCCTATCCGCACCATAATCAAATAGTACTGAAGCATAGTTGTTATTGACTAGAAACGTACCAGTCACAACATTGTTGTCTTGCACTGCAGCTTCAGCACAGAGATGATACACTTTGCTAGGTGCCGTGAATCCTCCAGGAGTACTAATTGTGGCTCGGTTATTCCCTCCTCGGTTCCCTTGATTCTGCTTCTGGTTCCCTTGGTTGGGATTTTGATTCCCTCGAATCTGGTTACTACGACCTTGATTCCCACTGCTTGGACATTTGTTCTTGTAGTGACCTTTCTCTCCACATCCAAAGCAAGTGACATTTGCTCCTTGGCCGCCTTGCGTTCCAGGTCCTCTTTGATTAGTAGAACGAGGTGGTGCTCGACATTCCTTTGCCTTATGTCCCGCCTTCCCACAATTGTAGCACGTAGGGGGACATGCTCCTTCGTGGTGTCGGCCACATTTTCCGCAGAAAGAAAGTCTTCCAGCGTAGTTTCCAGTATTTCCTTGTCCAGCAGTAAATACTCTTGCTACTTCTTGTCGCTTGTTCTGGTTGTAGTTGTTTGGGTTGTTGCTGTTGCTGGTATTGTTGGTATTGTTGTTGTAGTGGTTGCCAGACCACTTCCTTTTATCCCCAGTATTTTCTCCCAACTCCTGTACCACTTGGTACATCAGACTCTGAGCCATGTCGATTGCCTCGTGCAAATCAGTTGGCTTGGATGAAGTCACATTCCCTTTGATGCTCAAGGGTAGTCCTTCAATGTATCGCTCCAACAATCGGTCGTCGTTGGGCACCATTTCAGGACATAACAAGATCAGCTCTTGAAAGCGCTGATTGTAAGCAGTAAGAGCAGTACCCTTGACCTTCAGGTTCCACAGCTCAACTTCCATCTGCTTGACTTCATTTCGTGGGCAGTATTTACTCACAAACATAGCTTTAAATTCACTCCAGGGCGTCGCTTGGGCAACGTCAATGGTCACTGCGCGAGCATAGACGTTCCACCAAGTCAGAGCACCATCCACTAACGTGCTTGACGCGAACTTCACCTTGTCGGCTTCAGCGACGTTGCTAATCCCAAATTGGGATTCTAGCTTCTCAAACCATCTGGTTAATCCTACTGCTCCTTCAGTACCGCGGAAACTTACTTGCGTAACTGCACGAAATTCCTTGTAGGTACAAGTCCGTGCAATAGCATTAGTAGCTCCTTGGTTGGTCTCCTCCTGTGTGCTAGCTGTACGATTTGCTTCAGCGGTCGCGAGTGCCTCGGCCACTCGTTCGGCTATCATTTGGCTTAGCATGACGGTGTCAATTCCACCGGTAGCGGCTGGTGGATTCTGCGTTTCGGATCTTCTAACTGGCGCCATAATCAAACAAGGTAATAGGATAATGAGTTTTTGCCAGACATAACATGCATGGCACACACAATACAATTATGAAATGCTCCAGGGTACAATACACAATATATAATGATCTCACAATTTTTGTAACCCATAATATCATTCATAGAATCGTTTGATAGTACATCATAGTTTGTCATAACATAATAAAAGAAAATAAAATACCAACTAGCTAAGATAAACTTCAAAGCTTAGTGGTCATACAAGGATAGGTCGATGGTACAAGATAAATCTAACTAGTGCCCTCACGGCGCTGATGAAGCTCTCTCTCCAACTCTGCTAACCTCCTCTCAACCACGAGCTCACGAGCCTGGGAATCTCTCAGTCTAACATCGGTGTCATGACAAGCGGCTCTAAACCTCTTATCCAAGTCTGCAACAGGGTCCTCCACTGGTGCCTCTAGTCCGCCTGTCTCCACCAATGGCTCTACTCCCCAACGGGTCATCAGGCTCCCAATCTCCTCTAGACGAGCGTTCGGCATGGATTCCATCTGATCAAGAACAGTAAGAAGCTGTCCTCGTAGACGGGTCACACATACTGTCAACACTGTCTCATCCTTAACTGGACTCTTCTTCGCCAGTGCCTCCAACTTATCCTGCACTTCATTATACTCTTCACCTAAAGCCTCTACAGCATCCTCCAACCTGTTCAATCGTGTCGTCACACATCCATCTGCCGCCCCAAGCATCACCACCGTCGATGTAGCTCTCCTAGGAAGAGGAGTCGTAGCTCTCGGCCCTGTAGAGATACCAGCATCAGCAAGCATCTCTTGGTACACAGCAGGTACAGTCTCTGGTGGTGGTAGTAGTAGTGGTGTCTCTGGGACAGGACTGGCAGGTGTGCGGGCTGCATGCCTGTCAGTGGCAGTGAAAGGTATGAGGGGTCGGTAAGGTGAAAGTGGTGGTCGGGCAGCTCTCCCCCGAAGACGTCGTCTCACATAGTAGAAAGGTAGAGTACTAGGTGCTGGAGCAGGAATAGCAGTCCTTTCTCCTTCGTCTTCAGGTGAAGATGAGGAGATGTGTGCTAGGGAAACCTCAGGAGTAGCAGCATATGCAGTAGGAGGGTCCTCAGTGTCTGTGGCCTCCATAGGCTCTCCTTCCCCATCTGTGAACTCCATCTCATCATCCTCTGTCTCTTCTACAGTCTCATCTCCAGTCACTGATGTCTGACCTGGTGACTGCACCACGTCAGTGTCTAAGTCATCCTCTCCTCCGCCTTCTAGGCTAAGTACATCGTCAGCTGATGCATCAGGAATACGGATCGGTGAATGACGAACCTCCTCAGTTTCTCTCTCTGTATCGTCATCTGAAACCATCCGGTACCACGGATATCCTGATGGCGATCCTCTAGGTAGTCCTACTGATGAACTGATAGTCGACTGTGAACTACGGTTGTAGTACGCTCCTGTAGACGTGGAATCATCGGATGAAGACATCGCTGTAATCATAAACAAAATAAATGTGTGTAAATATCTTATAAAATTAGTCCGAAAAAGGACATTAACATAATATAGCAATCATTGTTGAATCCACATGTATCCCATATAACATAATTCAGATTTCGTTGTTCCACATGTAACCCATGTAAATATACCTCGTAATTGTTAAATCACATGTATCCCATTTATTACTTATGTATCTACATATACTTAATACTTACAATCCGTATGATAATCGATTAAACATAGAGCAGTTATAGTCTAGAGTTACTAAATGCAACCTAGTTCTCTATAACCTGGCTCTGATACCAATCTGTCACACTCCCAAAATATCAGAGTATAATAGCGACAAGGGAGTGGTGACGTCATGATTATCATACGCACATAGTCACAAAGAACGACCTCTAAATGAGACGTTCGGAAAATAGATCACTTGTAATTAATAAAATAAATAGTTTTAACAAAGTGCGGAAGCATAAACTGAATACGGTTACAAAACATAGTTTTCTCAAATGGTACAAATGATCGTTGTTTCAAAGAAATGGTGGCAATGCATGAGACCTCATTTAGCATCTTCCTTCTTAATACCTGAGAAAAACATTGCTAAAGTGTCAACATAAAGTTGGTGAGTTCATAGGTTTAGTTAGTTTGAAATGTTTAATGAACCACAAGATTTTCCCAAAAGTGATGACAATATAACAGATACAAAGTCATCCCAAATGTATTTATTACAGTCTAAGCTCGTGACACCGAAGCTTTAACAACACCGACAGTATAATCATATAAATGTAGCCCAAACTAGATGCCTAAACCCACGACATCCTATCTCTGACTCAAATGAAACTGTGCCCGCTTGTCCCTTTGTTGGACAAGACAGACAGGGACGTCAATCCCGATAGATCTATCCATAACATTCGCGCTTACACAAAGTAATTAACGGTTCACGATTCACGGGCCAAAGCAACTGGGTTTTTAGTGGGACTTAGACTAATATATAAATCAGTAAATGCACTTGTGTTCACACGTTAAAATCAAGCAATGTCTCACCCCAAAAAGCAGTGAAAATAGTAAAGTATGGGGCTATAAACTCACCTCGTAATTCAGCAAAGAGAACGAAGATAAAATAGCTCGAGAGTACGGTTACGCTAGCCGCGACCTAATTAATTATGAGAATCGAGTTACGATACGAAAAATTATATTAATAAAGACACGACACCCTAGTTGTGCTTGACGAAACCTTACGTTTACGAAAAAAGTACGACAAATAAAAGTCGGTTATTAAACGGTCGGGTTTTACGGGTCAAATTATATCCTAAATTTACAAAATTCGTTTCATGGGCTTTAACCAAACTTAATAAATATACTTGGCCCAAAATGGGTCCAATACCCTTACTCACAACCGGCCCAAGGGTCACATGACCCGGCCCGGCCCATAGGCGGAATAAACAAGGAACGGGGAGTAAATAAACGTGTGTTTACACACACAACTCTCAATAACAGAGAGTTTCACTCTCTCTCTTCCCTCGAAAATAACTCCACCGCCCCAATCTCTTCTCTCTCTTAAATCTAGATCGGTTCATCCCCTCCATGGCTAAATATCTTATCAGTTTGAATGCATCAATCAAATATGGGTGGTCTGAGGTGTTTAGATCGCGTGAGATGTGGGGTTTCATCCCCACATCAAACCGATTTGGGTTTCTGATGTGTTCATCCTTGTGGTTACGTCAATCAATAGCCAAAAATCAAAGATATGTTTGTTTTTCCTTCATTTCTTTTACAAAAGTTAATTGATTTTCGATTTAATAAAGATCAGTGGGTTTGATTGATTTGTATAAACTTGTTGAGAATCATATGACTCTCGGATTTGAAATAAACGAATTAGGGTTTTGAAATATTTGGGGGTTTTCATCAATCTCGGGTTTAAATGTAATTAATTGGTGTTTTCTTGTATAAAATCAAACATATAATCGGTTTATAAAAATTAGGGTTTCGGTAAATTGGGGGTTTTTGCATAACTCGTTTTCAATTAAATTAACTATTGGATTCGGGTTTAGATTAGGTTTAATTAATGTTTTAATTAATAAAAAGTCAATTTAGGGTTTTTATAAAATTGGGGGTTTTTACATTCGGCTGTTACTCATGATTATGTGGTGTTTTTGGAATGTGGAAAGTGTTAATTTAATGTTTAAAAGGTTTTTAAATTTCTAGGGTTTCGATTTGAAATGGGGGTTTTTATACCCGCGGCATGATTGAGGGTTTTAGGGTGTTTCTGTAAAATAAAAATGGGTAAGACATTTAGATTAGTTGGTATTGATTGTTGATAGTTTTGGCAGAAAGTAAGAAACTTGGTTGGCTTGGTTTGGTTCTCGGTTTGGCCTTTAATTGGGTCTCGGTTTGGTTTGACTTGGGTCTCGGTTTGGTTCTTGATTGTGGTCTTGATTGTGGTCTTGGTTTGGTCTAAGTCGGGGTCATCGGCTTGGTCTAAGTCGGGTCTCGGTTTGGTTGACAGAAAAGTAAAGTCATAGACATGTTTGTATTAGTTATTAAGGTTAAACCTTTTTAGTTTTTAGTTAAAAATAAGACCGTTATAAAGACTAACACATTGGTTTGTTTATTCGCAGGTTTGTACAAAACGAGCACAACTAGGACTTCATAAAGGAAAAACGAAGAGACGAACAGACTCACAATGGGATGCTATGTTTCGGTTTGCAGGTTCGGACGGGATGGAAAGCTTGACTCTTTCGGTTTTGCAGGTTGGACGCGACATGTGGGTCGGCTGGACCTAATCTTCACTCTACCCAGGAGTTGTATTTGAATGACTTGTACAGAAATTTTGTTTGTAATTTGGACTGTGATAAACTTTGTATTTGGACATTGGGTAACTTTGGACTTGTATTTAATCATGTATTGATAGTCTAGGGTTAGTGTCAAGCTGAAAATGGTAACTTGTGATATACCCAAATGGGGTAAACTAGGCATGTGTGCTGTCTTGTAGTGGTTAGTGGGTAAATAAACTAGGGGGTTTATTTGTAGCTAGACATGTGACTGAATTTGGGACTCTTGTAAGGCAAGTTTTGCAATAAACATGAATGAAAGTTTATACTCAATATATGTACATGCTGTGACAGTTTATACAATTCGACTCGGGTTCACGATGTTTAAGTTTAGACACGAACTGAATAAACACGACACTATAACCGTTTGACACACGATCCCAAAACAAAGCAATTGTGCGAGACTTCACGTAATCTAGTAAGTATACCAAATAAACATACGGCAAATATAAAACGCCCACAAACTTCGTGTATTGCATTCAACTTAATAATCGCGAAAACTCGAGATGTTACATACGCTCTCCCTAAAAAGGGCTTTGTCCGCAAAGCAAAATAATTAACACGTTCATGTCGACAACTCGTCGGTAAACAGTTAAAGTACTCGTACTACGTGAATAAATTAAGATGGAAATTTGACGGATGTCACACCTCAGCCCTAGCCTAACTCGTTACGCCAAACAAATCCTAAGTCATATATCTATCTCGAGATTCTTCCTATTTTTCATTCAGTTTAATGAAATATGTGACCATTTCAAATTAATATTTTAGCCTTTGTGTACATAATGATTTTTTTAGAACGGCTACATGGCCCGTAACTCAGAAGGCGTAGCGAGCTCACACAACCAGGTTGGGTCTATTCGAAAAGGCAATGACACCCTTCCCTTTACACACGTAACGATTTGATTGTTTGATTTGAAAAAATAATTTGTGAGAATTTTAAAAAGAAAATGCATACTATAATTATACAAGTTATTTTATGCTTTAGGAAAATGCATAATATAATTGTAAAAGTTATTTGTGAGAAGTTTAAAAACATGATATGTGAGAATTTTAATACCTTTCTTTTGTGTTTTAGATTAAAATAGCACTACCTTTCACGTAAATCAGAAAGTGCTGCTAATCCAAGGCATCTTAACTAATTATAAAGGGCGGATGGTATTTGTTGAATATTGAAAATTTCTTTTGTTCCTTCTTTTGTAAGCTTCACGTGCTTTGACTTTAAGCAATTGACTTTACGCATGCATGATTACTTTCCAAAATTATTATTTGGAAAGCTTGACTTTACGCATCCCAAATCACTGCAACACCTGTATTTGAATTTGCAAAATGATAATTTGGAAAGTATTTAACTTTACGCATGCATGAATATGCATGAAAACATAATATGCAATTAAACTGGTAACTATACGCATTATATACCCATGCATGAATATGGTAACTATTCATATTCTATACATGGAAATGATATTGTAACGCCATCCCTATGACTATATAAGAAAGGCACACTCCTATGTCTCATTCATATCACCAGCTTCGTATATCACTTGTATCCTAAACAATGTCAAGTATTCCTGACGGTAACCATCACGATAACAATCACGATGTCACTCAGGTTAGTGTTCTTCATTTCGTTTTGTTGGTAACAACTTTTATTCTAATCTTCGTTTTGTTTTGTTTTTTTTTAGGTTGTTCCCCTTCCTCCTGCTAACCGTGCTCCATACCCCAGTCCATTCTTCAACCCAAACTTACTAAATTGGAATTGGGATGACGTTATTTTCATCTCGAGTGATGACGAGGCTGATGAAAAAACAGAAGAAATAACAATGCAAACACCTGAGCCTCAAGTCATTAATCGGAAAAGGTATCATTCTTTTGGTTGATGAAAGTGACGAGGAACCATAAGCTGACCGCTACGAGAACTTTGTCGCTTTTTTAAAAAAATTACTTCGTAATGTGTTTGTCTTTCTGATATCTGACTTACGAGTCATTGTAATGTGTTTCACTTATTGGTTAAACCACCTTGTTTAACTATAAGTGTTTATCGTACTACGTTGAATAAATGGAATTGATTGTTGTGTTATAATTAACATATTTGGTTATTTGGTTATTTTCTTTACATGTCTTCATTTTTAACCACTGCAACACTAAGTTTGATTATCAACATCCCAAATCGCTTTTTATGAGCGGCACACTTAAAGTTTTGCTAACAAAAAACAATTAGGCCATTCTTGATCATACTTTAGTTGCCCAACATGCACTTACTTTCTCGATTACCATTAACACTGTCACTTATAGTTTCGCATTCACACGGTCACTTATTTTCTTGATCACACTTGATATAGTTTCGCATTCGCATTCACACTCACACTTACGTATAGTTTCGCATTCGCATTCATAGGCCATTGTTGATCACACTTAAAGTTGTGCATTCACACTGTCACTTATTTTCTTGATTACCTTTAACACTATCAATGCATTTAAAGTTTTTCTAACCGTGGAGAATCATGTTATTCTTTAACACCACTTGAGACTTGCCCAACATAAGCTTCTAAAAGACAATGTATTATTTCTTTTTTAGGTATTTGTTAACTCGCTTACATTGAAATGCA
This sequence comes from Glebionis coronaria, assembly GCA_025667525.1. Classification (NCBI taxonomy): domain Eukaryota; kingdom Viridiplantae; phylum Streptophyta; class Magnoliopsida; order Asterales; family Asteraceae; genus Glebionis; species Glebionis coronaria. The sequence goes on from CM046874.1 coordinate 493,809,306, forward strand.
TTCACATTGTCAACTTGGTGAAATGCATGCATGCATAGACAAATGTACTAATATCAATATCAAAATGTCAATGTCTTGCTAAAAGTCTAATATATCTATACTAAAAATACCAACATTAATTGTGGATTTGTCAAACATATCTTTAACATAAGAGCAAGTCTTAAGTCAAACATATATATACTAAAAATACCAACATTAATTGTGGATTTGTCAAATATATCTTTGCAAAAAGACATCAAACATAAAAAAAACACGTAATTCCTTTCTAAACCAAATAACTTATTTTCCTACAAAGATATTATCTACTTTTTATATTTTGAGAATTATAGTATACCATTTCTCTAACCAAAGCCACAAATTCAATGGAGGAGGCTGCAATGGATTATGAACCATAAAAACCAACTCACAACTTGTTGAATCAACCATTATCAATACTGTTTCTCAAGATGTAATAACTTGTTTATAGAAATATGATAATCTATGATCCTATCAAGAGGGTTGTTGTTTCTAGAGAGAGAAACTAGAGAGAGAAAGATGAGAGAAATATGTGTTTATTAAGAACATGAAATGAATAACCAAAACCGTCTCCATCAAAGGAGAGGGCTTATATACCCAAGTCCTTAGTGGACTTGGGCCTTCCAACCCATGGACAAGCCCATGGGCTAGGATAATAATGTAAATATAGTAACATTCTAACTATGAGTTTAATAATATTGTTGGAGTGACCGATACGTCTATTATACGTTAAAAACGTATTTCCAAGAATCTCCCCTTAAGGGAGGTCACTCCAAATTACAAAGTTCTAAACCTAGCATACTATACTAAGTCTTCGTTCTTGAGCTCGTAGTTGTTTCTCTTTTCTTCTTTTTCTTTTTCGGCTTGTGAATATGTTGTAATAATATTTGAGCTTTGGCTTGCAACATGTTCTTTTGGCTTTGACTTGTCTTGTAACTTGAGATCATCTTCACGTGCAGTCTTTGCCTTCTTGTGATGTTTGCCTCTTTGTGACTTCATGTCCCACATACCTATCCTTTGTTGAATTCTTGAAAGTCTCAGAGTTGATAAAACGAAAGACTTTTAGGTCAGACTTTCTTGAATTTTGCTGAAATATTTGATGTAGAAAGATTAAGTATGTGAGGACGACTTCATCTGGTACCCCGCAACTCCACCGACTTCAAATGAAGCAACATAATAAGACGCGAATATAATGGCTTTGACATTCTATTCTGATTCGGTAGCATTTTACCCCTGGTCGGTGAAGACCGTTGGACGATAATAAATATCGTACGTGTGACAGGTAGATCTAATTAAAGATCTCCTTGACAAGATTTCGCGGGTAAACCGGTTCTCTTTATTCGACCGTCCAAAGATGACTGCAAACGTAAAGAGTGAATCACTTGGATAGAAGATATCCTTATGATTTAAGTCGTCAATTCATGAACCTGGAACAAGTGAATTTCAATTAAGATTTTCACCATCGTTGCTTTCCAGTTGTCACGAGCTTGATTCTAATAGAATCTCGCTTGTCGCCTATCGAAGTGTTGTTTGATGTTGACACTGGAAGGATTTCCACTCTTCACTGTGAACACTAAAGAGTGCCACTCTGAGTGTTCTGGCAAGATCACTTGGATTTTACGTAGAGGCCCTGGAACAAGTTTAATCTCAATTAAGAGTCAAACCATCGTTTCTTTCCGGTTATCACAAGATTAGTTCTTAAAGAACCACACGTGTCACCTACCATGAGCTTGTCTGATGTTGGCTCAAGCAAGATTTCCATCTTTATTGTAATACTTTCGTATTACTCAGATGTTCTGGCAATATTACAAGAATATTGTGTAGGACTCATAAAAAATCTTTCTTGTTTTTAAAATTGTATCCTAATGAGACTTTTGATGATCTCGTGGCTCTAGACTTAATAGTGCATTTTGTTTTGGTGAGCGGAGGCTGGAGAGGATTGCCACCTTTTCAATATCAGTTTATTCAGAGTAAATAAATAGATATATAACGTGTTGAGCTCCGTGTCATTAAAACAAATATCTTTTGAGAGATATTTGAGTTGGCTGAGAGGGGTTGTGCATCGCATCACTGGGTCCATGATACTTTGTCTTTAAGATGAGTTGACCTGGTTTCTGCCTAAGTTGTAAGGAGGGCTTCTTTCTTTACACCCTTTATCTTTACATTTATTTTTCATTCTTCAACCCCTTCAATGCTTACCAATACATCATCACTAGCACCTTGTTGTGATTGTTCCAGTGCTAGCATAAGTACTTGGTCGGCATTCAGCTACGTTCACAATCCATTCCCCATCTTTCCTAAGGACTTCTATTTTCTAACTATGGAATTGTCCTTGGGAAGATTCCTCTGGTTCTGGAAGAATTATTGGACTAGAACCTAATCCTACCACCCTTTTGTCACCACATCTGTCATGAATTAAGTATGTTTTGGCTACGTGTTCGTCTTCATGAAAAATTCCTTAAAATCATTAAGGTACTTGTGATATAAATATCAATACTTTTTGTACCTTCAGAAATTTTGACAACAAAATGCTCCCCCTTAACATATGCATAGTACATATCAAGTTGGATTTTCCATTAATCCCTTTTCATTTTTAGCCACATATGTTTACAAGTATCCTTAATCCCATCTTCTCCCCTTGTCCAAAATGTTAACCATCAATATTTTGGATATTAATGGATTAACCGATCTTTGGGTAACAAAATGAAATCAGATGTTGGCCATAGAACATATCAATGCTCCCCTTCAAAATAATGAGGGATAGTTGTAGTGCTTGAGTATGATATATTTTGAAAGATTTAGAATCTCGTGAGAAGTTCTTGAAAAATTATCATACTTTCACACTACAGCAAGCCACAAAAGCATAATATACACAGTAATTACATATTCACAAGTAAAATATGGAGTTGACCTGAGATAGTACGACCCATTTTAAATGGATCGTTCCATTAGCTTGTGGTGCGCTCCATATGGTCTTCCACCGACGAATCGTTCTAGACTTCTCATAAGACGTCTTTCCCATAGCTTTTCATCAATTTTCTTGATCACGTAGTTGGAACTCTGCCAAAAACCCGGGTGCCAATCTACAATAACCTCTGGGAGAGTCTTTTTATCGTTGAGATGCACCAACTTTTCCCGGATATGTTTCAGAGTCCCATCACTGAATTTGTTGATCTCTGGAAATCTCATGAACTTCATCAGGCCACGGCCATTCAAGTAGAAAATGCCGTGAATCGGGTTAGTGGTGCTGGTGTATGGAGATTTGCCCGTATGCCTCGACAACACTTGAGTACGTGGTTATGAAAGATTTAGCTTCCTTTGATAGCTTTCTACGCCAAGTTGCAGATCTTCAACTCTTTTCTTGATGACAATTTGACGTGTGTACATTCTAAGAGCTGAATTCAAGGCAATGATTTCTTCAGAGTTCAAATGTCTTAGCGTGTTATGAGCTATCAGAAGCAGCATGTCTTCAATATCTTCAAGACGAAGAAGTGGAAAATCTCCTTCCTGGATAGTGTAGATTTTATCATCATCTCTTTTGATTCTGATCTCTGTCAAGTGGTGATAGCCAATTTTGGGTTCAATCCTAACCCTTGGATGCTTCTGATTCGGAAGAGAGAAAAGACTTGAGGACCTGAGTTGTGCAGACATGCATAATTGTAGGCGCGTCGCACACGCTCGTCCCAATGTGAAGCACCAAATTCGGCATAGCGATCATATTCAAAATATACTTGCGGTACCCAGAGACGATTGACTTTTTCTTCTATCCAAGGTATCGAATCCCAATTTGCAGCTTTTAGCAATGTTAATGAGGTCGCATACTTGTTTGCTCCCTTGACCAAGTATTCGATATCATTGTTGGCGAAGAATTCGAGTGCGATTTGATCATCATCTGCAGCTGTCGAGAGAGGAGGTTTTTCAGGTGCATGAAGACCTTCTCTTTGAGTAGTTCTCATCGCTTTCAGAAGCTCATTAGCGTTGTACTCGTATTCCATTCTACTGATCTTGGATTTAGCAAGAAGAGTGGGATCTTTGAGTCCTCGCACAACCATTGCTTGGGTTATGTTAGACCCATAGGTATACTCCAAGTATCTTAAAAAATATATAGGATTGCTGAGGAATTGGGAGAATTCAGCTTCATCATCCTTTGTCATTGGACGAAGTGCATCAACGTTTGTAACCCAAGTTTGTTCCTGTGCATTTTCATCTTCCTCGAGTGTATCAACCCATGCTGGTTCACTTGACTCTGGAACATCAAGAACTTGATTAGATACAGGAACATCTGGTACATGAACATCCAGTACAGGTTGATCGGGTTCTGGCAGTGGTTATTGCACTGAGGGTGTGGTAACTGAAGCAATGGTAGCTGGGGAAGATATGGCAGATATGGCAAATATGACTGGGACAGATGTAGTTGTAGGAATGGTTGTGGCTGGAGTAGATGATGAAGCTGTGTTAGCATCTACATCATGAAACTTCTTAGTGCGTTTTCCTTGTCAGGGTGGAGGTGTCTTGGCTGTTGGAGTTGATTTATCTTTGGTAACATCATCCTTGTGAGATTTGTCACATTTGGCAACATCATCCTCCATAGAATCATCATTATCGGACTTGTCTTTATCAGACTTGTCTTCCTCATCTCCATCCTTTTCTCTTATATCACCGTCCCATTCTCCTTCATCATCACCATCACCGCCTTCACCATCACCATTATCATCACCATCACTGTTTTTATCACTACCGCCTTCGTCATCACTACCTCCTTCATCATCACTACCTCTTTCATCATCACTACCATCTTCGTCATCACTACCTTCTTCATCATCACCATCATCATCATCATCATCATTCTTGTCGGGTTCGTCTTCCTCCTTCTCTTCATTTAATATGTTGTAAGAAACTACAGTGTCGTGTTTCTTGAATATCACAGTATCTTCATCCATAGCCTTTTTAAGAGCCTTGTGAAGGTTCTTTTGAGCATTGGTTTGGTTGTAGGACCCGACTTGAATCATCCGAGCATGTAAGAGCTTCTTCAACTCGTAATCCTTGAGCCTTTGAGCAATTAGAAAATCTGACTGATGAGTGTCGGAAGACTTGATCATTAAATTGCTTGCAACAATTTGTTTCATCTCGTCTCGCAGAGCAGGAAGGGCTGTGCCGATAGATTCTTGAACCTTTTCAACAAGAATCTCTTTCTCATCTCGGTACCTCTTTTTTAGTTCTCGAAGACGAGTGAACGTTGCTTCATTTTTGGCGACTTTAGCTGATTTGACGTGAGCTAGTTCTTCTGCATGTGCTTTTCGGGATAATTCTAACTCTTCTTTGAATTTAGCAATTGCGTCTTCTTGAGCTTTTCTTGTAGATTCTTCACTTTGCTGTCGATGAGCTAACTCCTCTTTGACTCAAACCATCTCTTCTTGTTGAGTTTTTATGTGTTGTTCCACTTGTAGCATGAACAATGCCGGTAAAGATGGAATCAAAGATACTGGTGCTATCGGTGTTTGTTGTGTAGTGTTCATTGCAGTACTTGACACTGAAGCTGAGAGGGGTTGATTTGGTAGAGTTAAGGGAGGTTGAGTTGAGGCAGGTGGAGTCACTGTAATAACTGGTGGAGTCACTATAGTACTTGTGGCTTTGGCAGGATCAACATTTGTAACGAGATGTTTAGTGTTTACAAATGTTGTCGTCTCAGCAGACCCGACCATGTCCATACTCTTCAAACCGTCATGAGCTTGTTGTTCGTCATAATAGTCAACATCTTCATCAACATGGGAAGATTTCTCAAGAATACGTATGTATTCATCAGGCTTCCCAAATTCATCAATATCAGTAGTTAGTATGGTTTCCTTTGCCTTCACACCAGAACCACTACCCCCCGTGTCTTTCTTACTTTGCATAATAGCTTTCTTTATATTGCGTCTTTCATTTATATCTTCATCTTCATCCTCAAGCATCAACTGCTTCCCACTAGACTTAGCAACACTTTTCTTCCTTTTGGGCTTAGGTGAACCTGTTTCTTCTGATGGTTCACTTTTTTTATGTTTGCCTTTGGGTTTTGGTGAAGAAAACTCTCCAGACTCAACTCTGTTCTTTTGGTTTTCCATTTCTTCCAACAATTGCTTGTATGCATCACTTGCCTTGATTGCATCATTCAACATGTGATCAGGAACTTGAGCTAGGATACCTGTATAGATACCTTGTTGTCCGTCTTGTCTTATATCGATGGTATCATCGTCATCTGGTGTGTGGTGAGAGCTCCCTTGACACTTATCAATTGAGTTATCTTCTAGCATGAAGTAATGAATGATGAGCTTGATGAATCGTGGGAATTGAAAGTACCTAGCCTTCTTCCTTGTTGTGTTATGGAATAGTTGATAGTGAAACATCCCATAGTAAATGCGCATAATTCACATTCTTACCTTTGTAGATTCCCCAAAAGATGCAGGCTTGTGGAAATCGCAGAGAATCATATCCACTGGTTTTAGCGGTAAGACATCGAATGAGTGTACCGAAGATTGCTTTCCAGGGTTGTCCTAACCTAGTGTTGTTGAATTGAGACACAATCGGTAAGTCAGGATCATCATATCCAAGAGAACGATACATCTGAATGAGTGCGTTCTTGTCAGGGTTGTCTGCAAACTTTTGACCTTGAGGTGGAGTCGACAATCCAAATATCCTACGAAAGTGAGGAATAGTGAGAGTCTTTTCCTTTTTGTTAATTGTGAATGCAATCTTGTTGTATGATATCCTTTTCTTCGATGCCCAAAATTCATACATGTAGATAGTTGTAACCGAAGCTGTAGCCCTTAATGCCTTCCTGATTGGTGTACGATCAAGAATTTCTGTAGCTACTTTGTATGCATATTGAGATGAAGTTGTTTCTTCCTTTAGCCTAAAATTGTTTGGTATAAACTTGAGAGGCTTGTCATCGGTGACAGTTGTCTGATCAACTTGAACTTGTTGTGACATGTTTACTGCTTAAAATAGAAGATACACAGTTGATACACACAAAACTATATATATTATAAAGCATAGACCTCTAAGCATAGCAAACATATCATATAATATCATACGCTTCTGATGAGACAATCACTTTCTGATAAGACAATCACTTTCTGATAAACTTTTAGTTTCGTATGAAAACCTATTTCTGGATAAAAGACCACTTTCGGATGAAAATTAACTTTTGGAGGAAAAATTAACTTTTGGAGGAAAAATTGACTTTCGGAGTAAACCATCTTTCGCAGAACAATCAACTTTCGCAGAAAGTAACTTTCGTAGAAAACTTTTGTAGAAAACTTTTGTAGAAAAACTTTCGTAGAAAAACTTTCGTAGATAAACCTTCGTAGTAAAACTTTCGTAGAAAAACTTTCGTAGAAAACTTTCATAGAAAACTTTCTTAGAAAAACTTTCGTAGAAATCAACTTTCATGGAAATCAACTTTCGCAGAATCAATCAACTTTCGCAGAACAAGCAACTTTCGCAGAACAAGTTTCGAAGAAAATAAGTTTCGTAGAAAATAACTTTCGTATTATTGTGATATTCAGATAACACACTTGAGTTTCAGATAATCACTTGAGTTTCAGAGAAACAAAAGTTTCAGAGAAACACAAGTTTCGGATAAAGATCAAGTTGTATACACTGTTTAACATTCAAACGCAACTAGGGATAATCTTAAGGCTAATGCATTATGTTTTAAGGTGATCTAGGCATACCCATATGATTCTAATGATTTTCGAATCAAAACCCACTAATCAATTCATTATTAAGCAATCTTAAACCCTAATTTTCATTGATCGAGACCTAGGGCACGTATGTAATAATTAACTCACATAAGTTAATGAAAGAATACCAAAATTATAACTAACTCTATCATTTCTCGTTCTCCACAATTTAAAATCTTAAGTAATGAGACTCGTGGATACTTAGCCTAATAAACCAATTAAAGTCTACATGGTTAAGGATACTAGCTAGAGTAAACTTGGATAAGTAAACTCGGGTTGAGTCAAACTATTCATGACAGCCTAATATATCAAAGATATCTAAACTCGCTAAAACCTTTTTATTTTAATAAGAGAAAATAACAAAAAATAAAGGAAACTACAACTAGGCCAAAATAGATTAAAATTTTTGAAAAATGTCGAAATATATAATTTCCGGTTAAAATGAGGTCAAATTCATGGAAAAGGCCACTTAACTTCGATAGAAGTCCCCCTACACTTGATATAAACATTGTCCTCAATGTTTAAGCATGTGGGAGTAAACTCCCCTACACTTAGGACATTGTGCACGTTATTTAAATCTTGCTAAGGAAAAGACAACTAACGAGATTCCTATTTTAATATTGGAAAATATAAAATAGTGAATCGAAAAGAGTTTAGGATAGAACCGGGAATACGAGAACACGGAATCACGGGTCGTCAAAAGTCATCAAGAATGGATCTTTGAAAGCTCGAATCCCTGAGTATGAGAAAAGAGAAAATAGCAAACACCAACGGGTCTCCCCTACACTTAGGATAAAAGATAGATACTTGGGTTGCCTCCCAAGAAGCGCTTGTTTTTTATCAACGAGTCGTGAGCCTGACTCGACCTTGATTAGCATAGTAAGAACTTTGAAGAGTATCCACCGGGATCAAACACATGGTTTTTGTCCATCAAGTAACACAAGCTTAAGGCGAACAAGGCAAGCCAAAGAAGAGTAGGCAAGGTTCCCTTAAGCAAAGATAAAGCACGGTGGTGGGAGGTATGGTGAAGTGATAGCATGGCTACAGCTGTTCCAAAAGTCTTTCCTTTTATTGCATCAGATGGATACTGAGATGGCTGAAAAATTTCGATACCTGGGTCGAACACCTTTTCCTTTAGGGGAAAATAGCACTCAGGCGCAGCAGAATTTGAAGAAGATCCGCTAAGAAAATGCACAACCTCTTTCTCAGAAGGTGGATAGAGAGGTGTTAAAACATACGTGCTGCGGATGTTGGTGTCTTCCGGCGTCTTCTCCTTTGAAAGAAGTTTCTTCAAATCCGTAGAAGGATAAAGATCATAATCATCAAAGTCCAAAGGAGGGGCATCACTCTCATGAGGGAAGTATGTATTGAGAAAAGTAGCAAACTCTTCCTCAAATGAGTAGTCATCCATAATAGGATCAAGCATGGATAGCGGAGGATCTTCATCATGTGAAGAATCACTCGAGAGAGTATCAGCCTCATCAAAATCATCATAAGTGGGCATGTCAGGATAATCGAAAGTAAAATCATCATAATCATCTCCATTGGAACTAGAATCGTCATCATAAGCATCAAAGATCGGTGGAGAATCATAAATTGGTGGAGGATCAGAATTGGAGAGAGAATCATCCGCATCATCTTGGAACAGTGGATTATCATAGCAAGAATCGAATAGAGGATTGTTATAGACAACAAAATCATCAAGCACATTAATCATATTCGCGAATTCTCTTCCATTTGATTTGGTTGTGATCTTCCCCATTTTAAACACTTGTGCATCATTCCTGACCCTTAAGATTAACTCACCTTCGGCAACATCGACTAGAGCTTTTCCGGTTCTCAAGAATGGTCGACCAAGTATTAAAGGAATACGAGGGTCCATTTCATAATCAGCAACAACAAAGTCGACCGGAAAAGTGAAGGTGCCCACTTTAATAAACACATCTTCGGCAATACCAAGAGGGTAAGCGAGAGTGCGATTTGCAAGCTCAAGAGTCATCTTTGTCGGTGTAAGGTCGGGTAATGATAACTGTTTCCAAACACTTAAAGGCATAAGATTTATACTTACCCCGAGATCAGCTAAGGTAGTAAATTCTTCGGTTTGGTGAAAAGTACATGGTAACACAAAACGACCGGGATCTCCAAGTTTCTCTGGAAGTCCTTTAAGAAGGACGGCAGAACAATTTTCATTTAATCGAGTATTAACAAACTCGACCATCTTCTCCTTCTTGCTAAGCAATTCCTTAAACATCTTAACAAATTTAGGCATTTGTGCTAGAGCTTCAACAAGGCTAAAAGTGATGGTCATTTCAGAAACTTTTTTCAAATAGTTTGAAACTTGAATGTCATCCTTGGTTTGCAGTTTGGCCTTGTCTAAGCGAGATGGATAAGGAATATTGGGTTTATAAGTGGAAGGTGTAGGTGTAGCAGGTAAAGGTTGAGATGTTGAGGGTTTAGAGGTGGTGGGTGGGGTTGGTGGAAGATTCTTCTTGGGTACTTCTTCATGACGAGGCGGAGACGGTAATGGTGAACTAATACTAGGTGTGGGAGTAGTAGGGATAAATGGTGGTGGAGGAGGTGTAGATGGTGTAACTGGGGGCGGGATAGATGGTCCTACTAAAGTTGCTCCACTGCGTGTAGTAATAGCACTTACATTCGCTCTCCGGTTGGTAACAGTATTTGAAGGAAGTGAGCCCGAAGTAGATGGTTGATTACCTTGAAAGAAACTAGCCATCATGTTCTTCAAATCATTCGTCTGAGTGCTGATAGAAGTTTGCATATCTTGACGAAGCTTGGTTCTAATATCATTTCCTTGTTTAGTGATGTCACTTTTCAAGGTTATGATTTGGCTTTGAAGATTGTTAACTAGCTCTCGTTGGGTTTTCATGAAAGTTTCAACATCGTGATTGCTGGGTAGAGGTTGGGGGTGGGTGGGTGATATGGAGTAGAAGCTCGAGGTGGGTTTTTAGTGCTTCTATTATAGTTGTTGGGGTTGTGGTTTTGAGGAGAAAAACCGGGTGAAAGATAGTTGTTCGACCTGTAACTTAGCAAATTTCGATCCCCTTGAGGTCGGGCTTGGTAATTTTCCGGTGAATAGTTACCATAAGCCGCATACACGTTTTCCGGATTGCCTTGAGTAGAAGGACAATCGGTGTATGAATGAGGACCGCCGCAAGTCTCGCAAGAAATTGCTACAGCTTTAACTTGTTGTTGTTGGTTTGTAGCGATGAGCAAGATATTTTTGTTCATTTCGGCCATCATGCGGGTGAATTTGGTCATATCGGGGTTTGCTGAAGTAGAAGAAACATTGACTCTCTGGTTATTCCTTAAAGATGCGGAGGAATCCCAATTTTTGTGATGAGTAGTCATGTTCTCAATAAGCTCTCTACACTCCTCGGGTCTTCTTTTCATAAATGTGCCACCGACGGCTGCATTAATAGTATCACGGTCACGAAAAGTTAAACCATTGTATAAAGTATCAATTAACGTAACGGGGAGCATGTTGTGGTTTGGACATCGATAGATTAAAACATTATATCTTTCCCAAGCATCAAAGAGAGATTCATCGGGTTCTTGCATGAAACCGCTGATTTGATTTCGAAGGCTCGTGACCATGGATGGTGGAAAGTAGCGCGACAAAAATTGTTGACTCATGTCATCCCAAGTATGAATGGAATTCTTCGGGAGACGATGAAACCATTTTTTGGCGTGGTGGGATAAAGTATGTGGAAAGAGCTGTAGGCGAAGGACATCCATAGTAACCGAGCAACTTCATGCTTTGAGTAATAGTAATGAATTTGTCGAGGTGCTTGTTGGCATCATCATCAGGCAATCCGCGAAATGGATTAGTTTGCACTTGTTGGATCATGTGATGCTTCAACAAAAACTCCGGAGCCGTGATTTGCATCGGCGCAATCGGTCCTCCTCGTCCATACATTGTGGGTTTACAAAGCTCCTCCATTGTTCTAAGGTCGGGTGGGGGAACATTGTTGTTGTTATTGTTGAGGTGCGGTGGGTTATTGTTGTTGTTCACACCTGCCATAGCTAGTTCTTCACGAGTCTTGGGCTCTGGATAAGTTGAAGATCTAGTACGCATACACCTGCAAAAGCAAAAGAAAAAGATACCAAAGCAATAGACAATATATATACACTATAAAAATAAAAATAAAATCTTTTTGGATTTTTGAAAATTTTTAATTTTTATGGATTTTTGAAAATTTTTGAGCAAGAAAAATAACGCTCACGAATGAACGGATCCCAAAAAGCAACGTGTCTCTCACAGAAAACCGTTAATCTTCACGAAAAGAGCCGGCAGCGGCGCCATTTAATACAAGGTTTTTGCCTAGTATAAAAAGTTATCGTCCGATCTTTTCGAATTGATTACTGGTTTAAAGTGCGACTCAGTCGTGTTTTGGTGAGAACAAAAATAATGGTCGTTGTAGTAAAGTAAATGTGCAAGACTTTAAAGTAAATGACGGGTAATTAAAGCTAAAACTAATTAAAAAGTAAATGGCGAAAAATTAAGACTTTAAAAGTAAGTTAATTAAATGACGAGAAATTAAAAATTGACGAAAAGTAAATGACGTAAAATAAAAATTTGACAAAACGTAAATTTAAAAACTTTAAAATAAAATACTTTTAAAAATAAAACTAGGAAGAACAAGTAAAAATAATCTTAAGTAAAAATGGCGGGAAAAATAAATTTGAATTAAAACTAATTAATTTCGCAATGTATAAAAAAACTGAAATAAATTCACAATAAAAAGAAATAAATTCGCAATCATAATTTAGCAAAGATTTCGCAATTGAAGATGGAGCAAGAATCCGCAATAACCAAAGAAGCAAAGATTTCGCAACTAGATGTTCAAATTCGCAATTAAAAGAAATCAAGGAATTCCAATGTAACACTAGGGACAAATCCGTAATCTTTCAAGGACAAGAATTCGCAATGCTAAATGAAACAAGAATCCACAATAACCAACGGGTCACAAGATTTCGCAATCCTTGGATTGCAATATTCCGCAATGGGGAATGAAGAACAAATTCGCAATACAAAAGAAGTTCAAATCCGCAATAATGCAGAAGAATCCGCAATCATGCTTGGGTAACAATTCCGCAATAATTGCGGAATTGATGATTCCGCAATGTTTTGAAGATTGATTTCGCAATACTGGACAAGGCACAATTTCGCAATATAGGGAAAAGTTGCGAATTTTAAACAGAATCTCCTAAAAACTAGGGACACGAAAAGGTACGAAAATAAGCTCTAAAATCTTAACTTTTTAAGCACAATAAGAAAAATGAAACACCAATAAGCTAACTAAAAAGCCTAGATTAATGATAAAACTTATAAAAACATTAAGAACAAGCCACGAAAATTAAAAAGATTCAAACTTTATGTAAAAAAATAGATGAAAAAGATTTAGATTGAAAACATAAAATCAACACAAACAAAGATTATGAAAAAGATTAAGAATAAGCAAGAAGAAAAGTAGAATGAGATGATTAAAAAGCTTAAAGATAAAAGATTAAACAACACAAAATTAAAAGGCTTACTTGGAATTAAAGGAATTAAAGTGCAAGACAAGTATTTAAAACAATTAAAATGACATGAAAATAAGGTGAAAAGACTAATGTGTCAAATTAGCTAACAACTATGAAATGAAGTGGTATGCTTCTATTTATAGGGAAGGAGGGGAGGTGTGGAAGCTTCCTTTCTCTTTCTTTCTTTCTTTTTAGTCCTTAGTCTTTAGTCTTCTAAATTCTTCGACTTTTTAGACTTTGTCTCGGGATTAATTAAACTCGTCTTGTAATTTTTTCATAAATTAGACTTTAGTTCCTTAGCTTTATTAAACTTCCGTCTTTGGACTTGTTCTTCGATAAATCTTCAGAATAGGCATTGGACTTCCGTTCATTTTGCATTCTTGATCTCTTGACTTCGTCTTTTGTCTTTTTCTTCGATAAAAGCCCGTGAAAGCCCGTGTTTTCCTCCTTTTTCACATTTTAGTCCTAAATCACAACAAAAACACAAACCACACATAATTCTGACATTTACGACATAAAATACACGTTTTAGCTTGGTTATTCTTATAATTAATTGGTAAAAGGATAAGTGTTTTCACACTTATTAGTTTACCACCACTATTCTGTAGATTCTTCTGCCAACTCATTAAGTGTTGCCGGTGAGAATGATTTCATACCCAACTTTTCGATCAAAAACTCGATACGTCCTCGATCTAAGGCCTTTGTGAATATATCCGCCAGCTGATACTCAATGTTGAGAAATTATAGCTCGATCACTCCATTTTCCACTTGCTCTTTGATGAAATGGTAGCGAATGTCAATGTGCTTTGCCCGGGAGTGTTGAACGTAGTTGCAGCAAAGGGTAATGGCGCTTTTGTTGTCACAATACATCAGAATTTTTTTGAATCCAAGACCGTAGTCTGTTAATTGTGATCACATCCAAAGAACTTAATCACAACAACCGGACATAGCAATGTATTCAGCCTCTGTACTTGATATCGCAGCGCTTTTCTGCCTTTTGGATGCCCAACTAATCAGTCTATCTCCAAGAAGTTGCACACTGCCAGAAGTGCTACGTCTAGTATCTTGACACCCAGCATAATCCGCATCTGCATATGATATTAGTGCAATAGAGGAATCCTTCGGATACCACAGACCACGATGAAGTGTTCCTTTAAGATAGCGAAAGATCCTTTTCACAACATGTAAGTGCTTTTCGGTTGGCCGAGCCTGATACCGGGCACACATGCATATAGCAAATTGCAAATCAGGCCTGCTAGCAGTCAGATAGAGAAGGGTGCCGATCATTCCACGGTAAAGTTTAGGATCGACAGCAATCCCATCCCTATCCTCATCTAACTTGGATCTCTCCACCATTGGAGTATCCGCGGGGTCACAGTTTTCAAAATGATACATTTTCAAAGATTCAAGAGCATATTTGGATTGATTAATAAAGATGCCTATGGGATTTTGAGAAATTTGCAACCCTAAGAAAAATGAAAATTTTCCCATCATCGACATCTTAAAGCGTGTGGACATGATTTTCTCAAAAAGGTCAGACAGTCTTTGATTAGTGGCAGCAAAAATTATATCATCAACATAAATTTTTACCAGTATCATGTCGTTGTCCTCCTTGAGAATATACAATGTAGGGTCCACTTTGCCTTAAGAGAAGCCTTCCGAGATGAGATAAGACGATAGGAGATCATACCACGCGCGTGGAGCTTGATTCAACCCATAAAGAGCCTTCTTGAGCTTGTACACATGATTAGGATACTCTGAATTGACGAATTCATTCGGCTGGCTTACGTAGACATCTTCCCTTAAATAACCATTAAGAAATGTCGTCTTAACATCCATTTGGTAGACGATCATCTTCATGTGAGCAACATAAGCAAGGAATAGTCTAATCGCCTCCAATCGTGCAACAGGAGCAAAGGATTCTTCAAAGTCAATACCCAAAGCTTGTTTGTAACCTCGAGCAACCAATCTAGCTTTGTTCTTTAACACTCCACCTAACTCATCGAGTTTAACCTTATATACCCACAACAATGTAAGGATGTCAACGTTGTCGGGTAGAGGAACTAATTCCCATACTTCAAGGCGTTGAAATTCATTAAGTTCCTCTTGCATGGCTTCAATCCAAGATGATTGTGTCATGGCTTGTTACCAAGATGTAGCTTCCTTCTCGTAGAAAAACACATCAAAGAAGCATTATAATGCGTGCTCTTGTAGTTGATGACATGTCAAGACTGGTCGATCAATGTCACCAATAATATTGCGGATTGTGTGATCCTTTGTCCATTTGGTGTTGTGAGTTTCAATCCGTGGTGGTCTGGAGTAAACGATTGCAGGAGTTTCTGATTGTAGGATTTTAACACACTTTAGGAAAAAGGCGTAAAAGCGGCAAGTATTAAGTGTCAGTTTAGGAAAACCAAGCACTAATGACCCTTTGGTGAAAAAGTTCGTTTCCCAAGGAGGCTTGTGTGTTGTGTAAAGAGATGATTAATGTTTGTGATTATGATTATGAGAAAAGAAAATAGAAAAGGATGACGGTTACGATTATAAATTAAACTAAGACGAAAAATCCTGCACGTAAAACCGTAAAAAATGATGAAATTTAAACATTAACCTAAAAATTCCTAGAAAATATCAATAAATCCTAAAAAATGTAATTAGAGTTTACAAAAAACGAAATTCACTCAAACCTTTTATTTAATTAAATATTAATTTTTTAATGCTAATTAAAGCCCACAAAATCAATTTAATTAACAAAAAGTCCAAAATGAGATTTTTCACTTTGTAAACCTCCAAAATGACATAACTAAATTAAAAACTATTTTTGAAAAATTTAAATTTAATTAAAATTATTTAAAAATGATTAAAAACTAAAAAAACCTTGAAATAATTCTAAAATTTAAATGAATGACAATAAAATTAATCTAAAAGTTTTAAAAATCCTAAATTAATGTATTTAAGCTATGAAAAATGAAAAACTTGCAAAAATCTGAAATACTAATTTTAATAACAAAATAATATTAAAAATCAAAAATTTATAAAAAATTTTAAAAAGTTGCAAACTAGTTTATTTTAACCTAATTAACACATAAATGAACTTGAAATACCAAAAATACCCCTAATGGGCCTCCAAATGGGCTGAAATGAAAAACAGTCCACCTAATTGGGCTTTTTGGCCCAATAAGCAAAAAGTTCACCAAATAAGCCTAAAATCACATATCTGACTCAAAATTTGATTTTAAGAACATAAGTTTAAAGGCCCTGATAGGTGTGAAAACACCCATCCTTTTTACCACTTAATGACAATAATAACCGAACCAAAACGTGTATTTTATGTCATTTATGTAAGAATTATGCGTGGTTTGTGTTTTTGTTGTGATTTAGGACGAAAAGGTGAAAAGTGGAGAAAACACGGAATTTCACGGGCTTTTATCGAAGAAAAAGACGAAAGACGAAGTCAAGAAGTCAAGAGTGCAAAAAGAACGGAAGTCCAAGACCAAGTCTGAAGATTAATCGAAGAAAAAGTCAAAAGAAGGAAGTTTACTAAAAGCCGAAGAACTCAAGTCTAATTTACTAAAGAATTACAAGACGAGTTCAAAGAAATCCTGAGGCAAAGTCATTTAAGTCCAAGTATTAAGAAGATTAACAAAGGATTAAGAAGATCAAGGACCTAAGCTTGCAATTAAGGAAAAGAAGAAAGAGGGAGGAAGCTTCCTAAGCTCCTCCTTAATCTCCCTATATATAGTTTTAGTTTCTCTCCATTTGATAGTTGGTGGGTGGCTTGACAAACCACCACTTCCACCATTTTCATACCTTGTTATTTAATTTCTTCTTGTATTTGCACCTTTAATTTCTTACCTTGAATTCAAGTAAGTGTTCTTAATTTTGTTGTTTTAATCTTTTTTACCTTTGATCAAGCATTCTATCTTTCATCTCTTTCTACCTTTCTTTATTTTTAGTCGATTTTGGTGCGAATTTCATTTGATCCGTGTTGTTCTTAATGTTTTCGTGCTTAAAAAGTTCATCTTTTTATAGTTTGATTTAAAAGTTTGCTTATTTTAAGTTTGATAAGTTGTTATTCATGCTTATTGAGTCCATTTTACTTTAGATTCGTTCAAGTTTTGGGTGTTAGCTTATCAAAATAGCTTATTGCCTTTGCTTAATTCTCGAATCCCATATAAATCAGAAAGGGTAAACCCCTTTCCGATCAAGCATTCCGACCAGCACCCTCTTTCCGATCACCAAATTGAAAAAGGGTTTTTAATATTCCGATTTTGCATGTTTTGGCTCATTTCGATTATATGATTTTTTGCTATATTCCGATTGGATTCGTATCATGACATTCCAATTTGACTAGTTCCTTTAGTGTATTCCGATTGTGAGTTTGTTGATATTCCGACGGTGGGAGTTGTTTACATTCCGATCAACAGATCGGAATATATTCCGATCTGGACCCTTTTGGACATTCCGATTAGTATTTCTTTATGCATTCCGATCAAGCTTTCCTTTTACTCATTCCGATTGGACATTCCGATCAGGGATTCCAATCAAGCTTGTTTTGTTTTATTTTAATATTTTGTTTTAGTAAAAGTGACAATTTTTCTCGTTTTGTTTTTAGTCTATTTTAATTTCGTTTCGCATTTTTATTTGATTGTCAATTTACTTCTCGTTATGTTTTAATTTTATGTCATTTAATTTCTCGTCATTTACTTTTAAAGTTTTAAATATTGCATCGTTTATGTTTCAACTAGTTTTAGTTTTAATTAATCGTCATTTATTTTTAAGTCTTGCACATTTATTTTACCACAACCAAAAATATTATTTTTACCGAAAACAACTGAGTCACACTTTAAACCGGAAATCAATTCGAGAAGATACCGAGAAACGAACTTTTAACTAGCAAAATCTCTTTATTAAAATGGCGCCGTTGCCGGCTCTTTTCGTGAGGATTAACGGTTTTTTGTGAGAGACGCGTTGGCTTTTGGGATCCGTTCACTCGTGAACGTTATTTTTCGAGTCCAAAAATTTTCTAAAATCCAAAAACATTTGAAAAATCATAAAAAGCATTTCTTTTTCAAAGTTTTGCACCAAAAATATTCTTCTTGCTTATCTATTTTTCTTTATGGATTCTTATGTCCATTGCGTCGGGTGTGGGAGACGATTGTACGGGAACGACTCTTGTCAATGGTGTACATGTGAGCGGTGCGGAAACGATATCAACAATACACAATTCATATTCGGATTTTGTCCTTTGTGCAACTCGACTAATTCGTCCTTCTTGAACCCACCTCCTCCTGTTCCCCCGTGCATCTATTGTGGAAGCGATTCTCATTGGCATGTTTCGTGCCCGGTTCAATACCCGTATGGCCACGAGCAAGAACCGGGGTACAATTATGACAATGATAACAACTATCCACAAGACGTACCCAGTCTTTCTCCTTACCCGTTTTGCAACAACTGTGGGGGTCCTCACGATACCTATTATTGTCAACCAATGAATTATTATGAGCAAAATCCGTGTCCTCAGTTTTCTTCACCAATGGATTATTATGAACCCAACCCGGTTTCTAATTCTTCTCAACCGATGAACTACTATGAGCCACAACCATGCTATAATTCAAGTTTTCAACATTTTGCGCCCCCACAACACTCCATCGATCATCAACCCTATTGTGCATTTCCTCCTGAGCAAATGGCCCCATTTTTTGACCGTTTTCAAAAATTTCAAGAAGCTTGCAACAAGATCATCGAAAAATATCAAGAGGATCAACGGCCTGAGCAAATATCGAATATCGAGACTTATACTCCTCCTCCGGTGTATCCATACTACTATGATGATGATGACGATGAGCCTACTATTTCTTGGAATGATCTTACTGCTCAATGTCCTAGTGCAATTGTCATCCCTTCTCTCACTATCCCAAAGGAATCTAAGGATTTTGATACATTGAGTGAGCTTAGTGAGTTTGGTCTTGATAAATTGTTTGATGATGAGGTTTGTGACATACCGACTGCTATGGAGCTTGAGGACGACGTTGCTCTTACGGAAGAGGTCGATCCTAATGATGACGATTTTTCTCCAAGCTATGAGAATTTCACTTTTGAAATATCTCAATCTCCTCCGAGAAATGCGGGCGATGACGATTTATTCTCTCCGGCTTACGAGAAGTTCACCGATGAACATGATCTTGTGGATGAGGTGGAAGACGTGCTTCTTCGCGATAGATTACGGAAAGTGCACCTTCTTATTGCTCAAATCGAAGCGTTGACTTCTCCTCCTCTTTAAGAGTCTTTGCCTCCATCTATCCCTCCCGTTGAAGATAATGACCCATTTCTGGAAGAAATCGACATTCACTCCATGACTCCAGGTATTGATGATTATGATATGGAGGGGGATATTATTCTTGATAATTTGCTGCAAGAAGGTATTGTCCCAAGTCCCCCTCCCGAGCACCTTTCATCCACTCCGTTAGAGACCATCACGGAGGATGAGTGCTTTGACCCGGGAGGTGACATTGATTATGCTATTATTGATAACAATACGGCTTTGCCGCTTGCTCAGCATCCATTGTCTTTGGGGGAGGACAATGTGCTTACTTTACCCACCCCACCTCCCGTGGACCTTGATTTCACATACTTTTCGTATGTTGAAAGGACCTTTCTCCCTTTCAAGACTTATCCCCCCGCCTTTCCTTTGTTGATGTCCTCCGGGACCGAGGACAAGGTCTTTGATCCCGGTATTACATTCGAGGCTTCCCCATGGACTATTTAATTCGGGGACGAGTCAGGCTCGTGACTCGGTTAACAAAAACAAGCGCTTTTTGGGAGGCAACCCAATTATCTATCTATTTTCACCATAAGTGTAGGGGGTGCCCCGGTGGTGTTTCTTGTTTTCTTTCTTATCATGTGCAGGGATTACAGCTTCAAAGACACACTCTTGATGACTTTGACGAACCGTGATTCCGTGTTCCCTTCTTCCCGGTTCTATCCTAAACTCTTTTCGATTCACTATTTTATATTTTCCAATACTAAAATAGGAATCTCTTTAGTTGTCTTTTCCTTAGCGAGATTTAAACAAAGTGCACAATGTCCTAAGTGTAGGGGAGTTTACTCCCACATGCTTAAACATTGAGGACAATGTTTATATCACGTGTAGGGGGACTTCTATCGAAGTTAAGTGGCCTTTTCCTTGTATTTGTCCTCATTTTAATCGGAAAATTTGATTTTTCGACATTTTTCAAAATTTTTAACCTATTTTGGCCTAGTTGTATAGTTGTTTTTACCTTTGTATAGTTATTTTCTTTCCTTATTAGAATAAACCTTTAATAACGTGGTTTTAAATTTTCAAACATTGTGAATCTTTTGACTCAACCCGAGTTTACTTGTCTAAGTTTACTCTAGCTAGTATCCTTAACGTGTTTAAGTCAAGTTTTGCTAGGCTTTTATATAGGGAGCTATAAAACGCGAAAGTCTTAACTCTCACGGGTTAAGAACAAGAACTTTTCACAAGTTCCTATAATTGATCCTAGAGAGTCGTTTATCAAGGGAACTTTAAAATGCGATTTCTAAACTTGAAAAAGTCTAAGAGTTTGCAAGATCCTATAGATGACTCGAAAACCCAAAACTTTGATTTGATAGGCTAAGCATCCACGAGTCTCATTCCTTGAGATTTTAAACTGTGGAGAACGAGAGATGATAGAGTCAATTATAAGTTTGGTATCCTTTCGTGAATTTATGTGAGTTAATTATAAGCCTATTCTCCCATCGCTTGCTAATAAATTTATCTGCAATAAATAAGGTTGAACGATTTGAAAAGTTACTTAGCTTCTAGCCCAAGATCGTTTAAAAGTTGCTCGGTATGGATTAGAGTTCATAGCCAAGGCATAACTTATTGAAGCGGGATGCGAAGATTGGCGAGTCCGAAAAGGCCCTAACAAGGCATGAGGGCTACATTTTGTTGCTAAAGATCCCAAGTGATGTGAAGAATCATTTATCGAAAATCAATATGAAGGATCGAGACACACGACGAAAAGAAAATACTCCCCAAAAGTCATGGAGAAGTCTATCCGAAAAGACCCTAGCAAGGTATGAGGATAAATAGATCCAAGTCCAAAAAGGAGGCGGATCGTTGTATATCAAAGTCCAAAATAAAGATTGGAGAAAAATGAAGAAGTCGTGGTCCATTTATGAAGAATCTCTCAAAACTTCAAGTGAAGAAAATCCTAGTATGAAGAGAAGACCATTATTTCATGACCGTCTCTTAAGGTTTAAAGTATGAAGTCGCTGCCAAATATCCCGAGAAAGGTCTCAAATCGCGAAGCGAGTTATGCCAAGATATGAACTTTATGAGGTCCCGAGAAGCAGTTTTAAAAGATTTTGTCCTTTAGCTAACTATTGATTAAATCGTTCACTTTATTTTTGGCCTAATAAACTATCGAAATAAGTCAACAATGCATCCTCGTGATCATTCAAGACAATAATAAAATATAAGAGATACACTTAGGAATAAGGGAGTCTAAGTGAATAATTGGCCCACATGAGTTCGTGTTAGTTTGCTAACTTATAATAACAATGATCTCGTTTTTAAGCTTGGTTTGGAGAAAGTGAAAACTTGAGGATGATGATCATTCACAACATTTCCAAAACCCGAAGGTATGTTTTTGATTTCTTTACTTTATTTGTTATTTTCTGTCTCTTTAATAAAGGCCAATATGGATTGATTATGATGGAAAATGTAAACGTGCTTTGTAACTAATGCATTGCATGAGGACATTGCAATGGTTAAGTGTAGGGGATTTGATAGGTGTGAAAACACCCATCCTTTTTACCACTTAATTACAATAATAACCGAACCAAAATGTGTATTTTATGTCATTTATGTCGGAATTATGCGTGGTTTGTGTTTTTGTTGTGATTTAGGACGAAAAGGTGAAAAGTGGAGAAAACACGGAATTTCACGGGCTTTTATCGAAGAAAAAGACGAAAGACGAAGTCAAGAAGTCAAGAGTGCAAAAAGAACGGAAGTCCAAGACCAATTCTGAAGATTTATCGAAGAAAAAGTGAAAAGACAGAAGTTTACTAAAAGCCGAAGAACTCAAGTCTAATTTACTAAAGAATTACAAGACGAGTTCAAAGAAATCCTGAGGCAAAGTCATTTAAGTCCAAGTATTAAGAAGATTAAAAAAGGATTAAGAAGATCAAGGACCTAAGCTTGCAATTAAGGAAAAGAAGAAAGAGGGACGAAGCTTCCTAAGCTCCTCCCTAATCTCCCTATATATAGTTTTAGTTTCTCTCCATTTGATAGTTGTTGGGTGGCTTGACAAACCACCACTTCCACCATTTTCATACCTTGTTATTTAATTTCTTCTTGTATTTGCACCATTAATTTCTTACCTTTAATTCAAGTAAGTGTTCTTAATTTTGTTGTTTTAATCTTTTTTACCTTTGATCAAGCTTTCTATCTTTCATCTCTTTCTACCTTTCTTTATTTTTAGTCGATTTTGGTGCGAATTACATTTGATCCGTGTTGTTCTTAATGTTTTCGTGCTTAAAAAGTTCATCTTTTTATAGTTTGATTTAAAAGTTTGCTTATTTTAAGTTTGATAAGTTGTTATTCATGCTTATTGAGTCCATTTTACTTTATATTCGTTCAAGTTTTGGGTGTTAGCTTATCAAAATAGCTAATTGCCTTTGCTTAATTCTCGAATCCCATATAAATCGGAAAGGGTAAACCCCTTTCCGATTAAGCATTCCGACCAGCCCCCTCTTTCCGATCACCAAATTGAAAAAGGGTTTTTAATATTCCGATTTGGCATGTTTTGGCTCATTCCGATTATATGATTTTTTGCTATATTCTGATTGGATTCGTTTCATGACATTCTGATTTGACTAGTTCCTTTAGTGTATTCCGATTGTGAGTTTGTTGATATTCCGACGGTGGGAGTTGTTTACATTCCGATCAACAGATCGGAATATATTCCGACCTGGACCCTTTTGGACATTCCGATTAGTATTTCTTTATGCATTCCGATCAAGCTTTCCTTTTACTCATTCCGATTGGACATTCCGATCAGGGATTCCAATCAAGCTTGTGTTGTTTTGTTTTAATATTTTATTTTAGTTAAAGTGACAATTTTACTCGTTTGGTTTTTAGTTTATTTTGATTTCGTTTTGCATTTTTATTTGATTGTCAATTTACTTTTCGTTAAGTTTTAATTTTACGTCATTTAATTTCTCGTCATTTACTTTTAAAGTTTTAAATATTGCACCATTTACGTTTCAACTAGTTTTAGTTTTAATTACCCGTCCTTTAAAGTCTTGCTCACTTATTTTACCACAACCAAAAATATTATTCTTTACCAAAAACGACTGAGTCACACATTTAGCCGGAAATCAATTCGAGAAGATACCGAGAAAACGAACACTTTCAACTAGTAAAATCTAAACATTAGGCCCAAAATCTGAAAGTGAGCTTATCACAGCTTAATAGTCAACAGCTTATTGTTAATGGGCTTTTTGGCCCATTAAGCCATAAGCTAATGCCATAAGCTCTAATTTGACACACAAGCTTCTTTTGGGATATTAAAGAGATCTGTAAAAAGAAATTTTAAAAAAGCCCAAGAAATAAGCCTGAAATAAGCAAAAGTTCTCTACAAAAAACGACAAAATAGTCGTTTTTTAGTTCTAGACCAATTCAAGGGCTGATTCTTGTTGCAAAAGCTTTCAAATGACAAAACTAAGCTTAATAATTAAAAATATATCCAAAAAGCACAATGAATAAACTGGAATAAGCAATAAGCACTTTATGTAAAAGTCAACTTAGTTGGTTTTCTTCTCAAACCTAAAAGTCAAACCCTAAAAAGCTCCAGATTAGTTCAATGCCACTGCTTGACTATCTTGACTTTTTGTCTTTTGTGGATTTTTGTTGGATTCAAGGCATAAAAAGGCACCCTTATAACCAGTGGGTTATAAGGAGTCAATCACAATCAATTAAAAACAAATTCTAACAGCCAGTTGATACAGTTAATTCAATTAAGCACCAGACATGATACATACATGAACATAAGAAGTTATGAACAAGATAAGCAGATTTAGAAAGATTAAGCCAACCAAATTTCACCAAATGCATACACAAACTATAAATAATTCAAATGAACACAAATAAACTTGTTTCTTACACTGGATTAAAGATTAGACAAAGATTCAAGCAAATCAAAGTTACTGATGAACAAATGAAGAACACAAATGAGGTTGCTGATGTATTTGACCACAGTTCCAATTTCAAACACTCAAATATCTAAAACAGGTTATACAAACTCTATTTAACCAATTGTTAATCCTAAACATGCATACACCCTATGTGTTACCAAGATTTTAGGTCAAAATTTGCAAAATCAAACAAGTTATAGCACTTAATCAGATTTGGTGTTTTAAAGAGAAAAAGTTGCAAATATCAGAACACAAGCACTTGTATATCAGATACAAACACAAACAAACGACTAGCACTTACTCAAAATCAAACTAGAAACTTAAAACAGTAGACCCAAACACCCCTTTCACCTTTTTAACCCAAAATTTTCAAAGAAAAAGTGTGATTCAGGTTAGCAAATGCATACACAAGCATCATAACAACATTTTCATGTAAGATTAACAAGATCTAAGCACCAAGAACATACAAACACTAGCAGAATCACAAATCACTTAAAACCAAGGATTTTTAGGAAAAGAGGGTCAAACCTCATAGATGTACTTCCACACCCACGATTTTTAGAGCTGATGTGTCTAGCCCAACAAGACACAAGCTTCCAACACAACCCTTCTAAGATTCAGCAAGGTTAGAGCACAAGTTATAATAGAAAGATGAAAAATAACAAAGAAAAGCTTGATTAATGCAACCTTGTTCCTACTCCTTGATTATCCCCAAACCACAAGTTCACTACACCTTGATAATCTTCTTATCAGGGTGTTATGATTACTTGAAATCTAAAAATTCCAAGGGCTTGAACCAAGAACTTAGCAAAATATCAAGTTGTAGGAAAACTAGCAATTTCTTGCACAGTCTTTGAAAAAAGGTTTTGAGCTTTCAAAATCACAAACATATATCACTAACAACAGAATAAAAAGATTGGCACTTGGGTTTCATCAACAATATCAAACACCATTTCATTAGTTGAACATAGGATTTACAGATTTGTGAACAAAGAAAAAACCAAGAGTAAGCATAAATGAAGGACCCTATACCCTTTATATAGAGGGTGTACATGGTCTGCATAAGCTAAAAACTAGAAACCCTAAGTTGTAGAAGTCCCAAAATACGCTTGCTGAATTTTGAATATTGAGCTCATGTGAAGATGGTTTGGCGTTTTGTTGAGGTGTAAAGTTGTTACCAATTGATCCTAGGGTGCATAACAAGCTTAGGATTAAAGCATGTTTGTGAGTGGTTGATTCTCTGTATGGTTTTGGCATTATCCCCAAAAACGTGTGCATGGGGTTCATCATGTGACTTCTTGGTTGGTGATGTGGCAAGTTTAAGGTTTGGGATATGATTAGTAACACCCTAATCATAATTCCAGACAAGATGGTGGATTAATTTTTGCTTAAACATAAATACCCAATTTGTGTTCTTGCCATGAACAGTGGAGTTTATCTTGTTTGGTTTTTGAATAAGTGTTAACCGCGTTTATTAATTAACTAATTAAGTTAGTTAAAAACGGGTATGAGTGGGATGGTGATGTGGCTGAATGGTGTGGTGTGATTGGTTGGATGGAGTTAGTGGGGCACGTGGCATGCCCTCACTGGTTAGGGTAAGAATCTTGTCTTGGCAGCTTACACCCTTCTTCTTCCATAATTCTTTCATTTCTTGTTTTAAATGGCAAATTCAGATTTCCTTTGTTAAATAACTTTTGTTTTTCACACTTTTGCCACAAAAAGTTTTACAAAGGGATTTCAAGGACTAGTTTTGCCATTTGCTGATATTTAAAGGACTAATCTTGTAATTTCTTCAATATTCAAGGTCTTGACTTGTATTGTTGACTTCTTGGAGGACTAAAAGTGACAAGTCTTCATAAATGAGGGACCATTCTTGCCAATTCTTCAAAGTGGATGGTCCTTTTTGCAATTTCGACAAACTTTAAGGACCAATCTTGTAATTATGAATAAACAAGGGTTTAAAGTGTCAATTCTTCAATATTAGATGACCCTTCTTATACAATCTTAAATTCTTCAAGGGTTATTCTTGGAAAATCAACTCTAGGGCTCGGTTCGTTGTGCGACTTCGTTTCCCGTGTTCGTTTAAGCTTGTTTCTTGTGATCTTTTGCCATTTCCTCAATATTCGTACCTAAAATACACATGGAACAAACACAAGCATATATTTGGCATATTTCATGATATTTAATGTATTTTAAGCCTATTTTGGACGATAAGACTATGTATAAAAGCAGTCTCATCACTCCCCCATACTAAACCATTCCCGTGCCCTCACGCAATGCTAGAATAAAGTATCTTAGCATCTGCAAAATTCATTTTTATGCACATTTATTGAATGGTAAACTTTCTACACTACTACTACTTGCTACTATTTATGTTTTAGACATAATGTATGATTTTCATCGCAAAATGGGACGTTTAGGTTCATAGAACAAGAACACGCGAATGCTTCGTTAGAAATAATTTCGTCGTCCTCGATTTTCACCCTAATTCCATGCCAAGCGTGCAACGAGATCATTGTCATTATAAGTTAGTAATGCTAACACTAATCATATGCCCTATTCACTTACTTAAACTCCCATTTTCCTAAGTGGTATCTCTTATATTTCATTTTTGTCTTGAATGTTTCACGAGGATACATTGTTTGACTTATGCGATGATAGAGATTTAGGTCTAAAAATAAAGTCATACCGGTGTAACCAAGACTATCGAATTAATAACCCCCCCCCTTAATAGACAACGATGTCAAAAAATTAAGTCAACAAGAAGGATCAATAAACACGGTTTTATAACGGTTTTGAACATGAGACTTATTACCAAGACTTTTATACGCCCCCTAATGGATGGGCCTTATTATCATAGGTTTACCTCCATCTTTTATTCAACTCCGCCATGGAGCTTTTATTATGACTTCTGTCTTGCCTTGTCTTTTATTTAACCTCGCCATGAGGTGTTTATTATGGCCAAAGACGTATATCCTCACGCTAAAAGCGAATTTTGGATCTTTAAAGCTTCAAAGATTAAGGCATAATTCACTTTCAATTTCGCATAGATTTTTCGGCCTTGTGAGCTTTAAATTGTTTGCTTGATTTAGGTGAGCACTTGAAATCTTATTATTAGATGAAGCTTTCGATTATTCGGGTTACCAATACTTTAAAACTGTGACGTTGGCGATACCTTAATGTCTTCTCAATTTAATTACATGGAAGCTACTAGAAAAGACTAGAAACCAACAATCAAGACTAAACCGCTAAGCCAATACTTATTAAGCAAAATATATTTACAAGCGAAGGGAGAATAAGCAAACAACGAGAACACATGAGTTTTTGAAAGAATACGAGTACTGTACGTTTAGCATAGTAACTTATAATTAACTCTATCATTTCTCGTCCTCATTTAAGAGACTTAGCCTAATATAAAGTTAAGGAATCAAAGCTAAGTTCTCAACACGCACGGTCGAGTAGAAAATTACTCTTATTCTCGCCATCATAATATCTACATTCGTGTCTTCAAACACTTATAAAACATGAGAAAATTTTTAAAAATTTGGACATTTTTAGCCTTATTTTGCAAAAAAAACGATAAACAAAAAGATAAACTTTGGAAAACATGAAGGTTTGGCAAGGCAAGTATCTATTAACCCCCATACTAAAGTTAAACATTGTCCTCAATGTTTCAAGTCTAAGGGTAGGATACCCCCATACTAGAGACGAAGTCGAATGCTTAATCTAGCATGGAAAGGGTGGAACCATTAAATTTAAAGCTGTTTAGGAAGTGTGCTATAAACCTAAGGTTAGAACATAAAAGGATATATCATGTGTGGATATCAAGAAATTCTTCAAAGCAAAAGATCGAGTGCTCCCATAAAATGAACACGAGAGGCTCCAATCGTGAAGATCATGATCATCTAAAAACCACATATCACAAACAACCACGAAACAAAGGTTGGAAGGGCACAAATCCCCTCACTTTACTACATTAGAAAGCGATAATATATACATGGATAAGCATGGGACTCTCCACGAGGCACCTCGTTTTTGATTATTGAGTCATGAGCTCGACTCGATCCCCTCAATACTAATTATCATTGGGGAAGGTGACTTGGTCGAGGTAGTTCAAAGAGGGAACTTCCCCGCCAAAGTAGTGCTTCAATCTATGTCCATTCAACTTGAAATTGGGGCCATCATTTTAAGCTAGCTCGATGGTCCCATAAGGAAATACTTGGGTAACGGTGAATGGACCGGACCAATGGGACTTTAACTTGCCGGAAAATATTTTCAAACGTGAGGTAACAAGCAACACTTGATCTCCAATGTTAAAAACCCGGTTTTAATATTAGAATCATGAAACTTTTTAGTTTTTTCTTTGTAAATCAATGAATTTTCATAAGCAATGTCTCTCAGTTCATCCAATTCATTTAATTGATTTTTCTGGTGTTTTCCTGCGGTCTCAATGTCATCATTACAATGCTTTAGGGCCTAATAAGCTTTGTGTTCGAGTTCAATTGGCAAGTGACAATTCTTCCCGTACACGAGCTTGTAAGGAGTACACCCGATGGGCGTCTTATGAGCGGTACGAAAGGCCCATAAAGCATCGTCTAACTTATCCGACCACGATTTTCGGTTCTCTCCAATCGAACTCTCCAAGATCCTCTTCAACGCTCGGCTTGAAACCTCGACTTGCCCACTCGTTTGTGGGTGATAAGCCGTAGAAAGCCGATGTGTAACCCCATATTTCTTTAGGTCCCTTTCGAATTGGTCATTACAAAAATGGGTTCCATGCTTATGATCGCACGAGGGGTTCCAAACCAAGAAAACAAGCTTTTCAAAAACTTTACTACCACACGAGCATCGTTCATGGGAAAATCCTTAGCTTCCACCCACCTAGATACGTAGTCAACGGTGACAAGGATGTACTTATTACCACGAGATGATGGGAACGGCCCGATAAATTCAATTCCCCAAACGTCAAAGATCTCACACACTTGGATGATGTCTTGTGGCATTTCATCGTTTTGTGAGGCTTTGCCTTGACGTTGGCATGAGTCACATGACTTCAGAAGTGCATGTGCATCTTGGTAAATAGTAGGCCAAAAGAAACCGGCATCAAAGACCTTCTTCGCCGTGAGATTAGCACCATGGTGACCACCCGTTGGTCCCTCGTGAAAAGTGATACGAGTGATTTTACTCATATCATTTGTATCTAAAAACAAACAATAAATGCATAAAAAGTATAAAAATGGCCATGTATATGTTTATTTTTGTTGTTTCATGTGTGTAGGTACCAAGTTCACGAAAATCAGCGAAAATCGGCACGAGTTTGAAGAAAAGATCAATGAAGCCAAATACGAGTCCGTTTTTAGTGGATTTAATATTTAATTAGTTATTTGAGCTTGTGGGACCCAAATTGGGACTAATGGGCTAAAAACCCATTATTAATACAAGTTACCTATTTTGTAACCAAAAACCCATTAAAAGCCCAATATGGATAGATTTTTGAGACGGATGGAGTTTTACATGGGCTACAAGCCCATGATTAAGTAATTTACAAGTGAAAAGTTGTGGGATGAAAAGTTATTGGGCTTTAAGGCTGTTAGGTTAGATAATGAATTTGGCCAGTTATTAAACGAATAAGAAAGTTATATTTCCTCACAAATGGTCAAACTTAAACCGTATCTACATTCACATACCTCACACACACGTTTATCCTTTCGATATAACCTAAGTTCTATCCTCTCATCTCTCTTCCCCAAAACCAAATAACCAGACACACCCAATTCATTTTTCATCCAAACCCTAAATAAAACAAATTGGGGATTTCCAAAGAGCGTGTAATCCACACACTTGGGAATTAATTCCCAAGTTTTTCGGATTAAGAAGATGGGAGGAATAATGGGTGACGTTGCAGTTTTATCTACTGTGATTGGCCAAGACACCTCA
Organism: Glebionis coronaria; assembly: GCA_025667525.1. Lineage (NCBI taxonomy): Eukaryota > Viridiplantae > Streptophyta > Magnoliopsida > Asterales > Asteraceae > Glebionis > Glebionis coronaria. Next base: position 493,839,728 of record CM046874.1, read on the forward strand.
TAACAGCCATATGGACCAATAATCATCCTCCACATCAGCACACAACAAGCACATGAAGCACAAATTCGTCCACGGTGGCAATCCGTGTGAGGATGAGTGATGTCCATCCTTGGATCGTAACTGAAAAGAAAGAGAAAGATTGAAGAAAGAATCAACGGCTGTAGATCAATCTTCATCAACAAACCACCCCTTTGGGTTCTCCTATAAATACCCCTGGTTTTACTTGTATTCAGGATCCCTTTCTTTTACTTTAAAGTTATAATGGTAGTTTTTAGATAGATTTGTAATCTTTTTTTTAAATTATTGTAATGTTTGAATTTTATTAAATAAAAGTTTGATTTACAGTTTCATTCTCTCTTTAATTTACCTCTTGTTTTATTGTTAAAAGTTTGCAAAATTGAATCTAAAATCTGTTATAGTTGTGTAATGTTTATGTAAGCTGAAAATCATAGCTTATATAAACATTTGAGTAAGATTAGGGATATAACATATTTATCCCTACTGGATAAAGAATAAAACAATCTGCTGGTTCGAAGAATATGATTGAGGTTCGTGATATTTATGATTCGTGGATCGTGATATTTATTATGGCGGTTTGATCGAGTTAGGGTCGTGTTAAGACAAGGTAGCTCAGCGCTAACCTTCATCGTCAAAGTTTTTTTTCAAAAGCTGGTTACACTCATTTTATTTTTTATGAATTTTTAGTATAAATTGGTATTTGGTTTATGATATTTGTGTCTCTACTTGATTTGTTTAATCTGCTTTGATAATAGATCTTCTTCTGTTTAAGTGTATAGATCTGCTTAGTTAGCTTAGTCTTCTGAGATCTTTGAGATTACTGGTTTTGTTCATTTTGATTTCGTTGAATTGCTATCGTCTGACTAAGTATATAAAGATGTTGTGTTGATGTGTAACTGTGGCTTTTGTCTTGATAATATAGTATGCTTAGAGGTTGTGAACAAAATGCATTCGTCATTGTAGGGATTACTTTTCGTTAATGCCTTAAATAATTATTCAAAGTTCATTAAATTTATGGATCTTGGCTATAGTTAACTGAACCTGCTGCTGCACTTAATTGGGCATTAGATTTTTAATTTGTTGCGTGTTCATATTATTTACTACTTGACTTGATTTAATCTTGGAGTCTGTTTGGTATTTCTGTAATAGAGCACTATGTGTAACTTGCTGATGTTGATATTGATGCAGTCGAATCGTAGCTTAATTTAATATGTGTTGTCATATTGTCATTTGTTACTAGACTGAGTTTGATGCTTTGATAGTATCTGCTAGCCTTTGTTCTGCTGATCTGAATTAGTCACGTGTGATTTTTATTGGGTTTTCGATCTGTTTGAATTGAGCACCTTACATTTCTGAGCTCTCTTGTCTTTGTTGAATGTTATTTGAGCTGTAACATGATTGTTATGATGGATCTATGTATTAGGGATTTTATTGACTAATTTGTCTTGCCTGCATTTTACTCTATGTTAGATCTGATATGGCTATATCTCATTTAGATTTGCTGTTATAACTGTTAGCTTTGTTTTTACTTATATTATTTGCACTGACAATAGTCTTTGAGAGTATTAATCTGCTGCTTTATTTGTTTCTTTGTTTGCCTGTATCTTTGGATATTTGTTATTGTGTGAATCTTTTGAGTGTTTTGAACCAACAAATACTTTTAGTTTGTATGGTTATTACTGATTTATCAGCCCAAATAACTGTCAGAAAGAAGTCACTCCTGTGACTGTGAATTCAGTTTACTTTGTCCAAAAATAAATCATCCAAAAAGTTGAATCTAGTGGGACTCGAACTCATGACCTCCTGGTCATGAGCCAAACGCTTTTACCATTTGTTCTAGAAATTTGTTTGTGAATTACATTAGCTTTATTAATTAATAAAGATTAGTTAGTTGGGTTGTCAGATTTTAATGAGATTTAAATACTAAGTTTTCATTTATATTAATTTTAATTAGTTAGTTTTATTAAATTATGAAAATGGACTCATTTTCATTCTCTTCGAAGGACCAAATTGATTATCCTAAGGCACAATCTTCATTTGAAGAGCCTTTGATTCCTAACTTCACACCGAGTGAGGTTAGTGACTATTCGTTAGATAAGTTCGTCGATGAACTTGTTGATCCACTTCCACGGGGAAGTGAAGACGTTTCCGATCTCGAGATCAAGCGTGTTCCTCATGTTTTACCTACCATTTTCGAGGAGTTCTCCGATGATTTTCCTTCTTATGAGAATGATTATCTTGTATCCGAGTGTGACACACTTGATACTTTGTTAGATATTTCTTGTGATGACAAGATTGATGACACTTTAGTGACTTACTCAAATCATCTCTTTGAAGCTTCAATGAACAATAATCAATTGTTTCAAGAGAATTTTGAGAGCATCATATCTCCTTCATATCGCCACCTTTGTGATGATGAGCTTTTCATTAAGGAGTTTGATAAGTTACTTTTCATAGACATTCCTTCGGAATTTGAGGAAGAGTCTAATGACGGTGATGAAAATCTTTGGTTTGATCACCCGATTTATGATGATGATAATGTTGACCGGAGGGAGAAATTACCTTTAATCAAATTATCCTTCCCACTCGCTTTGATCTTAATGTGCGGGTTTTTCATGCGACTCATTTTGAGTACCATGACCCATTTGTTCACATTCATAAAAGTGATAAGGTCAACAAAGTCATGCAAGTTGATACCACTAGTGTTGAGACTTTTATCCCACCATTACCATGTGCTTTATATGATCTTGGATTAGCATGGGGGGACGACACCGTGTTGTCTATTCCTTTCTCTCCCGAGGACGAGGTATTCGACCCCGGTATCGTTGATTTAGGGAAATCTCGGCCTTTCACCGATGCAATAATTGAAAGATTTTTCGATCATCTTGGTGCGAGTTTATCTCGGGGAGCATGCTATATTCATTCCATAATGTGTGACTACTATCTTTTTTTGGAGATTTGTGTTGGAGTTTTATCCTTTCGTTTGTCATCCGACAACGAGGATGCAATATTTGACCCCAACATCGTGCTGGAATTTATTCCATTATGTCGGTTTTCACCATTTTCCCTAAGGACCAATGAATGCGGGGATCGAGTCGAGCTCATGAATTGGTTAACAAAAACGAGGTGCCTTGTGGCGGAGTCCCATACATTCTATCTTCTTTCTATTTTCTAATACTAATAAGGCTTGATCTTTCAAGCTGGTGCTCGTGTTTTGTTGTGTTGTGAATCTTAGGTATGACCCTAATCATTGAAGACTCTCATGTTCGGTTTTTTTCCGGTCCACTTGATCTTCCATACTTTGATTGTCAAAAGGGGCACACTCTCTATCCTTTGATTTTTATCGACTAACGTTTTATCTTGAGGCATAATTAATAAACGGCTTATAGATTTGCGTGCTCTTTCCATGTTAGGACTTTTGCATTAGACTCTTCGTGTTTTAGCAAAGGGGTGTTACTCTTGAGCTAAGAAACATTGAGAACAATGTTTGGTTTTAGCATGGGGGAGTCAATCGATATAATCGCTTGCAATTGCTTTTGTCGTGTATAAAAGTAAGTTTTTCTCGTTTTTCATAAAATTTTTAAATTTTTAGTGTTATTTTAAGTTTTAATAAAGAAAATAATTGATTTTGACACAAAGGTAGGCTTTCCGTTGGGGAAAATAAAAATAGTTTTTGACTCGACTCGGTTTTTACCTTAGCTTTTTACTTAACGTGTTTAAATCAAGTTTTGCTAGGCTTTTTTATAGGGGACTTTAAAACGCGAAAGTCTTAACTCATACGGGTTTAAGAACGAGAACTTTTCGCAAGTTCCTATAATTGATCCTAGAAAGTCGTTTATCAAGGGAACTTTAAAACGCAAATTCTAAAACTTGAAAAAGTCTAAGAAGACGCAAGATCCTATAGATGACTTGAAAGCCCAAAACTTTGATTTAATAGGCTAAGTATCCATTGATTTCACATTTTTGAAATTTTACAATATGGAGAACAAGAGATGATATAGTTTATTCATAAGTTTTTAAGGTTAATTCTTCCTTGTATAAGTATTTATTTGTTTGATTTAATCTTCTCGTATTTAATTTTCCACACTTGAATAATAATTGATTAATAAATGAAGTTTTTAGCGGTTTAGGCTTGATATCTTAACTCATAACTCCTTCTTTTTCTTCCCTTGTAAATAAAGTGAGAACACATTCAGGGTGTCAGCATCATGGACTTTTGATCATGGGATTACGGAAATTTGGCTTACTATACATATCATATTAATAAGAATATTAAATAAAAACATGTTCTCTATGAGCCTTTGGGTGGGAGTCATGTAGCACTAACCTTGTCATTAGAGCCTTAGGGTGTATGGCATGGGGACGTGTTTAATAAAAATTGCTTCATCATCATGAGCCATAAGGTGGGATGGTGAATGTCAATTCCCTTATTTTTGTCCAAGGAGCCTTCGGGTGTGGATTATAAATAAGGAGCACAATTGCATCTTAAAGAGCCACAAGGTGATATGATGTAATTGTTGTTAACTCTATTAATAAGGTCATAATTAACTTTGGAGGATTTATTGTTTCTTTTAAGTAGTCCTATTAGCCAAATTTCGGGTCGGGGGATTTATCCCTCAAATCGTGTTAAGTTATCCTTGATGTGGGCTTTCTTTAGTGACAACGGTTTTTGAAGTAGAGGTTAGGTTTTGAGTGTTGAGTTTATACCGTTCTTGCCTTCATTTTTGGATTAATAAATATCAAATAAGTCAAATGAGCCTTTGGGTGAATGACATTTAAAATCTAGAGATACAATTAGGAATAAAAGGAGATTGAGTTTAACGCAAATTACTTGTATGAGTTGTTTTAATTTTGGGGCTTATGATTGACAATGATCTTGTTTTTAAACTTGGCATGGAATAGTTAAAAGTCGAGGACGATGAATCTATTTGAGTTTTATGATCCTAAAAGTTATTTTTTAAAATAATGAAAGTTTTACATTATGCATTTGCAAAATAAAGTGTCAAAAGTTGAATAAAAGTGTAGTTAGTAGTTTTATTTTATCATTGCGTAAGAACATGGCAATTGCTTAGCAAGGGGGAGTTTGATATGAGTGATTTTACTCATATCAGTTATATCTAAAAACAAACAATAAATGCATAAAAAGTATAAAAATGGCCATTTATATGTTTTTTTGTTGTTTCATGTGTGTAGGTACCAAGTTCATGAAAACCGGCGAAAATCGGCACGAGTTTGAAGAAAAAATCAACGAAGCCAAATACCAGTCCGTTTTTAGTGGATTTAGTATTTAATTTGTTATTTGAGCTTGTGGGACCCACATTGGGACTAATGGGCTAAAAAGCCCATTAGTAATACAAGTTACCTATTTTGTAACCAAAAACCCATTAAAGGCCCAATATGGATAGATTTTTGAGACGGATGGAGTTTTACATGGGCTACAAGCCCATGATTAAATAATTTACAAGTGAAAAGTTGTGGGACGAAAATTTATTGGGATTTAAGGTTGTTAGGTTAGATAATGAATTTGGCCAGTTATTAAACGAATAAGAAAGTTATATTTCCTCACAAATGGTCAAACTTAAACCGTATCTACATTCACACAACTCACACACACATTTATCCTTTCGATATAACCTAAGTTCTATCCTCTCATCTCTCTTCCCCAAAACCAAATAACCAGACACACCCAATTCATTATTTCATCCAACCCCTAAATAAAACAAATTGGGGATTTCCAAAGAGCGTGTAATCCACACACTTGGGAATTAATTCCCAAGTTTTTTGGATTAAGAAGATGGGAGGAATAATGGGTGACGTGGCAGTTTTATCTACTATGATTTGCCAAGACACCTCATAACAGCCATATGGACCAATAATCATCCTCCACATCAGCCCACAACAAGCACAAGAAGCACAAATTCGTCCATGGTGGTAATCCGTGTGAGGATGAGTGATGTCCATCCTTGGATCGTAACTGAAAAGAAAGAGAAAGATTGAAGAAGGAATCAACGGCTCTAGATCAATCTTCATCAACAACCCACCCCCTTGGGTTCTCCTATAAATACCCCTGGTTTTACTTGTATTCAGGATCCATTTCATTTACTTTAAAGTTATAATGGTAGTTTTTAGATAGATTTTTAATATTTTTCTTTTAAAGTATTGTAATGTTTGAATTTTATTAAATAAAAGTTTGATTCACAGTTTCATTCTCTCTTTAATTTACCTCTTGTTTTTGTGTTAAAAGTTTGAAAAAATGATTCTAAAATCTGTTATAGCTGTGTCATGTTTATGTAAGATGAAGATAATAGCTTATATAAACATTTGAATAAGATTAGGGCTATAACATATTTATCCCTACTGGATAAAGAATAAAACAATCTGCTGGTTCGAAGAATATGATTGTGGTTCGTGATATTTATGATTCGTGGATCGTGATATTTATTATGGAGGTTTGATCGAGTTAGGGTCGTGTTAAGACAAGGTAGCTCAGCGCTAACCTTCATCGTCAAAGGTTTTCTTCAAAAGCTGGTTACGCTCGTTTTATTTTTTATGAATTTTTAGTATAAATTGGTATTTGGTTTATGATATTTGTGTCTCTACTTGATTTGTTTAATCTGCTTTGATAATAGATCTTCTTCTATTTAAGTGTATGGATCTGCTTAGTTAGCTTGGTCTTCTGAGATCTTTGAGATTACTGGTTTTGTTCATTTTGATTTCGTTGAATTGCTATTGTCTGACTAAGTATATAAAGATGATGCGTTGATGTGTAACTGTGGCTTTTGTCTTGATAATATAGTATGCTTAGAGGTCGTGAACAAAATGCATTCATCATTGTAGGGATTACTTTTCGTTACTGCCTTAAATAATTATTCAAAGTTCATTAAATTTATGGATCTTGGCTATAGTTAACTGAACCTGCTGCTGCACTTAATTGGGCATTAGATTTTTAATTTGTTGCGTGTTCATATTATTTACTACTTGACTTGATTTAATCTTGGAGTCTATTTGGTATTTCTGTAATAGAGCACTATGTGTAACTTACTTATGTTGATATTGATGCAGTCGAAGCGTAGCTTAATTTAATATGTGTTGTCATATTGTCATTTGTTACTAGATTGAGTTTGATGCTTTGATAGTATCTACTAGCCTTCGTTCTGCTGATCTGAATTAGTCACGTGTGATTTTTATTGGGTTTTCGGCCTGCTTGAATAGAGCACCTTACGTTTCTGAGCTCTCATGCCTTTGCTGAATGTTATTTGAGCTGTAACATGATTGTTATGACGGATCTATGTATTAGGGATTTTATTGACTGATTTGTCTTGCCTGCATTTTACTCTATGTTAGATTTGATATGGCTATATCTCATTTAGATTTGCTGTTATAACTGTTAGCTTTGTTTAAACTGATATTATTTGCACTGATAATATTCTTTGAACGTATTAATCTGCTGCTTTATTTTGTTCTATGTTTGCCTGCATCTTTGGATATTCGTTATTTGTGTGAATCTATTGATTGTTTTGAACCAACAAATTCTTTTAGTTTGTATGGTTATTATTGATTTATCAGACCAAATAACTGTAAAAAAGAAGTCACTCCTGTGACTGTGAATTCAGTTTACTTTGTCCAAAAATAAATCATCCAAAAAAATGCATCTAGTGGGACTCGAACCCATGACCTCCTGGTCATGGGCCAAACGCTTTTACCATTTGTTCTAGCAACTTGTTTGTGAATTACATTAGCTTTATTAACTAATAAAGATTAGTTAGTTGGGCTGTCAGATTTTAATGAGATTTAAATACTAAATTTTCATTTATATAAATTTTAATTAATAGTTTTATTAAATTTTACTTTTATAAAGTTTAAAAAAAAATAAGTAAAAATAAAATAAAAGTTATTTTATTAATTTGTAGAAATTTTAATTGTTATTAAAAATGAGGTTTTTATAGTTATTAGATTTCAATTAAATTAGTTTTAAATAAAATATTTAATTTTAAATAGATTTAAAAAGTAAAAGTAAAATAGATTTAAATAGTTAAATTAGTTTTAAAAATAGATTTTGTTTAGTTAATAAAAAGTAAAAGTTAATTTTTTAAATAGTGTAAAAGTCATTTTAGATAAGTTTTTAATAGATTTTTAATTAGATTAAAATTTAAATAGTTTGATATTTAAATAATTGTTTTTCGATAAAAAAATTGGGGAACGATTCATGCACATTAGGATTTAATTAAATAAATTGGTAGGAGTAATTTTAGATTAAAAGTCGATAACCAATTCAAATTGATTGTCCAAATTGAAACAAAACGTCTCAAATTCACTTGATCTTCGTGTACAACGAACTTGGATCATCAACGTGTTTAATTAAGTCCTTCTTCGACTTATTTATGGATTATTACCTTTTCCTAAGGGTAATTTCCTAAATTTGTCCTATATCGTATCTAATTAAAATACATCGACGTTTCCACGACACATCAACAAGCTCTAAGGATATTAGAAGCTTCGGTGCCAAATACACAACGTCAAATAATTTGATCCGAACAAGTCCGAAAGAGGTAAGGGTCGTTCCAAAAGTAGAACTTGACGTCACGAAAGAATTTTCGTTTTTGTTGAGTCGTCATACCCTTAATGATGAAGTTGCCCGCATGGTAATTTGCGATGTCCGCAAACCATGGGGTAGATGAATCAAGCTTATAATTCACTACACCAAGTGTCTCGAGAGGAAATGTTTCGGTGATTTCCTTATTCTCGTATACACTTTGGTGAGGATCTTCCAAACGAGAAAGATGATCGGCCGCTAGATTCTCGACTCCTTTTTTGTCAAGGATTTCGACATCAAATTCTTGTAGGAGGAGAATCCAACGAAGCAATCTCGGCTTTGCATCTTGTTTAGCCATGAGATACTTGATTGCCGAGTGATCCGTATACACTATGCATTGGGTCAAGACGAGGTAAGGTCAGAATTTCTCAAATGCATACACCACGGCAAGGAACTCCTTTTCCGTTGTAGTGTATTTTAGTCGAGCCCCAGTCATCGTCTTGCTAGCATAGTGAATAGGCAAGAAGTGTTTTTCATGACGTTGCGCCAATACGGCCCCAATAGCGTAGTCACTAGCATCACACATGAGATCAAAGGGGAGGTCCAATTGGGAGCAACAAGAATGGGAGCTTCGGTAAGTTTACTCTTTTGGATTTCAAAGGCTCGTACACAATCTTCATTAAAGAAAAAAGGAGCATCTTTTTCGAGGAGATGTGTAATGGGTCGAGAAATCTTTGAAAAATCCTTAATGAATCGATGATAAAAGCCCGCGTGGCCTAGGAAACTCCTAGCTCCCTTAACGATTTTGGGGTGAGGTAATTTGGCGATGACGTCTACATTAGCTTTGTCTACCTCAATCCACCGCTTTCGAGACCTTTTGCCCTAAGACGATTCCTTCCTTAACCATGAAATGACATTTTTCCCAATTGAGCACAAGGTTGGTTTCCTCATAATGTTTTATCATTCTCTCAAGATTCGACAAACACGAAGTGAATGAACAACCGAACACAGAAAAATCATCTATAAAGACTTCCATCGTCTTCTCGATCATGTTGTAAAAAATAGCCATCATACACCGTTGAAAGGTTCCCGGTGCATTGCAAAGTCCGAATGGCATTCTACGATAGGCAAACGTTCCATATGGACACGTAAACGTAGTTTTTTCTTGATCACGAGGATCAATGGGGATTTGGAAGTAACCGGAAAAACCATCTAAAAAGTAATAGAAATCGTTTCCCGCAAGACGCTCCAACATTTGGTCCATGAAGGGCAAGGGAAAATGGTCTTTACGAGTGGCGTCATTCAACTTACGATAGTCGATACACACCCTCCAACCGGTCACGAGTCGAGTTGGAATTAACTTGTTGGCATCGTTTGGCACAACGGTAATTCCTCCTTTTTAGGGACACAATGAATAGGACTCACCCAAGGGCTATCGGAAATAGGGTAAATCATTCCCGCGTCAAGGAGTTTAAGGAATTCCTTTTTTATGACGTCGTGAATTTTAGGGTTCACCCTTCTTTGGCATTGGATTGTAGGTTTGTAGTCCTCCTCCATTAATATTTTGTGGGTACAAAATTTGGGATCGATCCCCTTAATGTCGGATAATTTCCACGCAATTGCCCCTTTGTGGTCCTTTAGAACATCGATAAGTGCGGTTTTTTCATCATTCAAAAGATCTTTCAAAATAATCACCGGCAACTTATCGTCTCCTTCCAAGAATACGTATTCAAGATGAGGAGGTAAATCTTTCAACTCGAGAATTGGTGGTTCCTCCAACGAAGATTTGGGCTCGATACTCATAACCTCCTCGGGTAGAGGAAATGGGAAATCGTTAAGTAAATCTTTGATAATCGAGAAGTCCTCATCGTTGTCGAGCTCTTCGTTACAAGTACGTGGAACATCAAATTCTTCCAACATAAAACTACCACCTTCAAATGGAGTGAAGGATGGTGTCGAATTATCAAGAATGGGATCAAGCATAGTGGGATTGCCACTATTTTCATCGTCACCAAAACCTAAAACTTCTTGTGAAAATTCCTCGCAAACAACGTCGATTATATCAACGAGGTTTATGGTCGCGACGGAACAAACATGAGAAATTGGAGAGTTTTGTGTTGCGTTTATAACAAGTTCCTCGTCGTTGAAACGTAAGGTGATTTTCTAGCATGCACATCAATCAACGTTATTGACGTATCCAAAAAACGAACGACCTAATATAAGAGGAACTTGAGGATCCGTGGGAATATCGACAACGATAAAGTCTACCAGATAATAGAACTTTCCCACTTTCACAAAAACGTCTTCGGCCAATCCACATGCGGGAATAGTGGAATGATCAGCCAATTCGATAGACATTAGTGAAGAAGTAAGATTAGGAAGATTGAGCGACTTGAATATTGCAAGTGGCATCAAGTTAATGCTAGCACCAAGATCGGCCAAGGCATAGCATTCTTCCATATCTTTAATTTCACATGGAATCAAGAATTTACCTGGATCACCGACTTTTTGAGGTATGCGGTTCAGATAAACCGATGAACAACTAGACAATTGTTGCAATTTCTCCTTGTTGTTTAACTTACTCTTAAAGTTAGCGGCAAATCGAGGCATCATGACCAAAGCGTCGACAAAACTTATATTAAAATGCACATCACGAAACATTTTCATAAAAAGCTCAAACTGGTAGCTCTCTCGTTCTTTCCATTACTCCTTACGAAGTCTCGATGGGTAGGGCAAAGGTGGTGTGGTTGAGGCATAGGCATAGCCTTTGGAATCTCAGGTTCCAATTGTGGTAATGGGTCAACCATAGGTGTGGTTTGAGCGATACTTCGTGGGATTGGGATATGCTTCTTTTCGACCACCACCTTGGATTCTTCCTCAATTTCCTCCACCGTTGGAGTAATTGGTTGAGGAGTCGGTTCCGTAAGTGTCTTACCACTTCGTGTGGTAATCACTTTCATCTCTCCCTTAGGGTTTGATATGGTGTTGCTTGGAAGACTACTCGAAGACGGTTTACACATTATAGCCTCAAACATGGATGAAATTTTATCCTCAAACATAGATTGCCTCTTATCGGCCTTAATCATCTCTTGTTTTATCTCATGTTGTCCTTATTCCATATTTTGTTGGTTTTGTTGTAACCTAGTCACATTACCCTCCATTTTGTTGGTATAGATCTTAAGCTCATTTGCTAACTCGTCTTTCAAATCCTTTTTTAAGTCATTCTTAAACTCGGATCTTAGGCTAGTGATCTCCCTTTTTATATTATCAAACCTAGCATCATTCCTATTAGCGTATCAACAAATTCATTTGGAAGATCTTTCAAGTTTTTCAAACTCTTGTTGTTATTTTGAAAATCATTGTTTTGATTTTCATTTGAAACTTGGTTGTTATTAGCCCCTTGATGCCCATAGTTGTTACCCTTGTAATTGTTTTTGTAACCAACTTGATTGTTTCGATTGTTGTTAGCATTTTGATTGGGAGCATGTTAGCCTCAAAATATTGAGTCAAACAAGAATGTTCGGTCATAGAATTATATTGTAATATTTATTAGAACGTTGTAATAGTTAGTTAAAATAGTCGTAATATTACGGGCTTGATGGCTAGCTTAAAAGGCCTCTTTCAAGGTACTAAGCATTTATTCAAGCCCGGCCCAAAACAATATAGTCCATTAGAGAGCCCGCATGTGGGTAGACTATATAAGCACCCTCCTAGCATGTTAGGAGGGTGGATGATCTCATTTTTCTTAATCTAATTTCACAAGTTAATCATCTCTCTCTCTACTTTCTCTCACTACTTTCTCTCTCTAAAATTCATATCTTTTCTATCTCATTTCCTTAATCTATCATCATATTATTAGGGACAACAATTGGTATCAATCGCCATGAGGTAGATTTATGTTTAGTTTGTGGTTATCATTTTTGATTTCGTGTGATTTTCATCTTAAAATCATCTCGTATCAAAAAATTTTATGTTCTTGAGCTTAAAATCTTCATATAAATTACCTACAAAGTTGTGGTAGGAATTTGTGTTCCTTATTTTGGTGATTTCCACGAAAACATTGGAAGCTTTGGCTTGATTTTTGGGTAAAAATTCGTCATTTTTAGTTTTTGGTTACACTGTTCGGAATTTGAAGTTTTATAACTCGAGAAACAAGGGTTTAGAAATATTCCGAATTAGGTGAGAAAGGGGTATTCCGAACTAGGTCAGTGATCACGTTTTCCGAACTAGGTGAGAAATCTGGATTCCGAACTAGGTGTGAAGCGTGTATTCCGAATTAGTACCAGATTTGGTTTCAGGATTCAGTGTGTTTCTCCATATTCCGAATTAGGTCAGAACACTATCGATTCCGAACTAGCTCAGAATTCCATCATTTCCGAATTAGGTCAGAACACTATCGATTCCGAACTAGCTCAGAATTCCATCATTTCCGAATTAGATCAGAATTTCACTGATTCCGAATTAGATCAGGCTCATAGATTCCGAATTAGGTCATGGTTTAACAGATTCCGAATTAGGTCTGATATTCACAGATTCCGAACTAGGTCTGAGACTCACAGATTCCAAATTAAGTCATGGTTTAACAGATTCCGAACTATGTCCTTGATTCATATTTTGAACTAGATCATTGTCACACAGATTCCGAACTAGGTCTTTGATTCACATTCTGAATTACATCAAGTATTCCGAATTAGTTCAAGATCAGTCATTCCGAATTATATATAAGTTCATTGGATTCCGAATTGCTTTTTGAAGATTTATTCCGAATTAGGTTGAGTTCGTATGATTTTTCGCTTAAGAATTTTTGGTTTCATACGAAGACATTGTTTAGGGTTTCACATCATTTTTTTAAGTTTCAACCACAATCTACTCACAACAACATCTACTTAAGATCCTATTCACTTCACTTCACTTCACTTCATTCATGAGATGGATTCTACTGCTGAATATCGTGCTACTAATAACAACATCATGGTGGCGGGTAACAAAGAGAGACCACCAATGCTTGTGACTGGTAGATATGCACAATGGCAATCACGATTCCTTAGATATCTTGACACCAAACCCAATGGTGATGTTCTTCGACGTTGCATCAAAGAAGGACCTTATACTCCCACTACAATCACCATTCCTGCAATTCCAGCAACCGACTCGACAACTGGTTCCGATGAGCAAACAATTGAGGAAACATATGAGAACACTTCGAAAGAGAAACGTGCTGGATTGATGCAGAAAAAGAGGCAATCTATTTGATTTTAAGTGGGATTAGGGATGATATTTACTCAACGGTTGATGCATGCTCTACTGCTAAAGAGATGTGGTTTGCCATTAAACGCTTGCAACAAGGTGAATCACTTAACAAGCAAGATGTCAAAACTAACTTGTTCTGGAACTTTGGTAAATTTACTTCATTGGATGGGGAATCAATTGATTCATATTACTCAAGGTTCTACAAGATGATGAATGAAATGACAAGAAACAATTTGCAAGTCTCCACCATGCAAGTCAATGTGCAATTTCTACAACAACTTCAACCTGAGTGGACACGATTTGTAACTTTGGTGAACAACAAAGTAAGTTAGACGAGGTCAACTATCACACGCTCTTTGACATTTTGAAACAATTTCAGAATGAGGCAAATGAACTTCGAGCTGAAAGGATAGCAAAGATTGCTAATCCACTTGCTTTGGTGTCTACCACTCAACACACTCAAGATCACCGCTCTCGTGCTCCAAAGTCATACTCCACAACATCATCCTCACCAAGGTACTCCACTACATCCTCCTCACCAAGATACTCCACTTCATCTAAGTATTCTGCTCCCACACAATCACGAGAAAAAGAACCAAGAGCACCATCACCATCACCTGAGACATCATCTGAAGAGAACAGTGATGAAGAACTAGCTCAGAAGGATAGTGAGATGAAGCAACAAATTGCTTTCATTATGAAGACCTACAAGAAAATCTTCAAACCCACCAACAACAATCTTCGAACATCATCAAATACAAGGAACCAATATGTTGAGAGTCCTCGAAGGTATGACACACGTCAACGTGATGAAAGTCCTCCAAGGTATGATCGACGTAATCCAAGGTTCTACACGGTATGATCGACAAACTACTAAGTATGATGCTTAGAGGATTGCTACTGCTGCTGGGAATAGGGAGACTGTTGGTACTCAAGTGGTTCAGCAAAGTGGGATTCACTACTTTAATTGTCAAGGCTATGGGCATATGGCAAAGGAATGTAGGAAGCCGAAACGGGTTAGAGACTCTGGCTATCATAAGGAAAAGATGCTACTTTGCAAGAAGATGGAAGCTGGGGTTAAATTGTCGGGTTAGGAAGGAGCAATGCTTGATGATACTGATGATGAAGCCTCTGATCAAGAACTTGAAGCACATTACTCGTACATGGCCAACGCTGAAGAAGTTCTCAATGTCACTAAAAATGACCATGGTCCTATTTTTGACACTAAGCCAATCGATAAGGTAAACACTGAAGAGGAATATAATGTGTTTGGTAATATTCATGAGAATTCTGAGCTACCCAAAGCCATTATTGACACATGTATGATGGAAACGGTTGATAGCAATACCACACCCGATTCATCAAACATGTGCAATAATGAGTCTGAGGATGATCAACATGCAAATGCGTATGATGATGACGAGGAGCGTATTTCGCTTGCTAACTTAATTGCTTCTTTACAAAAAGATGTCAAAGAAACTAGAAAGAGTCAAAAGCAATTAAAGAAGGTAAACGCTACGCTCACTAAAAATTTTGAAGACTGTAAAGCTGCTCTAATTAAATCTAGTGAGACCATTGATAGTTATAGAGCTCAGCTTCTTCAAAAGACCAATGAGGTTGAGGGATACAAAGGGTGTTTAATTAATGTTAAAAAGGACGATTTTCAAGAGAAATATAACGAAACTCTTAAGCTTCTTGAACAAGAGAAACGTAATTATAACACCTCTTTGAGTACTGAACGTTACAAAACGTATCTTGCTACCACTAAAGTCAATGAGCTAACTCAAGTAAATGGTTTTCTTCAAGAGGATAAAACTAAACTTATGAATGAAAAGAAAGCAGTGGTTGAAAAGATGGAAAAGGATTTCAAATCTAAACAAGCGAAGGACATCGACAAAATGGTGGAAATTGAAACTCAACTTGATTTTTACAAGAAAATTGCTTACAAAACTAATCAATCAATTTAAACCATGAGAATGTTGGCACCTCGTTCGTTTTTCAAGGATAGACCTAGTTTTGCAAATCCTAAGTACCTTGAGCATGCTCAATCTGAGAATCAACACTTATATCTTGATGAGTCCCAATGGACCGATATTGATTGTCTTGTTATTAGGCCCGATAGTGAAGAGACACACGATTTGGAAGAAGAGAGTAGACCAAAAGTTAATAAAGAATTTGTTAAACCATATAATTATGCTTATGAAAACAGTCTTTATGGTATTTTCACACCGCAAACACAGAAAACTTGTGAGCAAATATTTTTCGAATGTGAACAATTAAGAATTAAATAGAGACAAGATTTTGCCACTAAGAAAACTAATGTTTCAAAATTTATTGACTATTTGCCTATTAAAGCTTCTGTAGGCAAGAGTAAACAAGCACTTAGTATTCTCAAGAGTAACATTAAAAATTTCAAAAAGGTTGTTGATGATGACTAGAAAAAACGTGAACTTTCGAAGGAGACAAAGAAATTCCTCACGATATAACTGTGCTTGTGAAAAGTATTTTGATTCCGCTTGCGGAAAGAACGCAAAAACATATTGGAATTTGAAACACTAATCAAGCAAGACATGTTTGATGATTTGAAATAAGTGGAATCTCTTGAACAAGAAGTTAACGACCATCAACCTGAAAGAGACGAGTTTTCTACAGCATATGATCTACTCTTACATGAATGTCTCTCAAAAGATATGATGTGTGCTTATGTTACATCCTGTGCTGATATTGATGAATATTCTGATGTTACATGCAACTATCTTGATCAAGTTAAAGAATGTGAACGTCTTGAAACTGAGCTTTCGAATAAAGTTGACCAAAAAGAGTTTTCGTTACTTCAACATAGATATGATTATCTTCAAAAAAATTGTCACTCACTTGAACTTGCTTTGCAAAAGAAAGTTGGCATCTTTTCAAATGATACATCTTTAGAAGTAAAATTATCTGAGTCATGTCGATTATTAAACGAAAAAAGTCTTGATATTTCGGATTTGAAAGCTCAGTTACAAGAAAAAGACATAGCAATAGCAGAGTTGAAGAAACTCGTTGCTAAGATGGGTAGGAAAGTTATGGAACCTAGCGTTAAGCAACCTGTTGTTAGACAACCCAATGCCTCTAGAGTGAATAGATCCTCTATCTTGGGAAAACCATCTGCTTTCTCAAATTATTCGTTTGCAAAACCTGTGTTTGCCCCAAAGATGGATGAAAAGGAAAGGTTACCACATACTCAACCCATAAGGAATGCTATATCACCAAGCGTTAAGCACAATAATGGGATTAAACCAGGGATGTATAGAATGACCACTAAACCCACAAACAAAGTTAGTCACTCACCTCAGACTTCTAGAAACACTAATATTCGTGTGTGTTCTACTACAGGAGTAGTCTCTACTGCTAGTGTTAGCCGGCCTCAGCTTAAGAGCACTCAAGTGAATGATAAGGTCTGGAAACACAAGAGTCAAGGGAAGATGAAGGAAGTAGAAGAACACCCTAGGAATTTGAATGTTTTTAAGAATAAAAAGTCTGTAATCGCATGTAATGATGATTTAAATGATTGGAATGCTATGAATGTGAATTTTATTTGTGTCAAATGTGGAAAGTGTGCTAATGCTAATCATTCTATGTGTGCTATCAATAATGTCAAAGGCGTAGAAACTAGAACTAAGAAGAAAGTTGCGATGCCTATTAGTGCTAGTAAACCCAAACACAAAGTGAACCATTCTGGTGCAACCCCCACTAAGAAAAGTAATGCATCAGACTCCACCACTAAGAACCCTAGAAGCAGAATTAAGGAATTATATGAGTCTGCTAGCAAGTATTGTAAATGGTGGTTTGCTAAATAATGTCCTCCAGGATATAAATGGATGCCTAAAGTTAGGATAGAAAATGTGACAACGAGTGTTAGT
This sequence comes from Glebionis coronaria, assembly GCA_025667525.1. Classification (NCBI taxonomy): domain Eukaryota; kingdom Viridiplantae; phylum Streptophyta; class Magnoliopsida; order Asterales; family Asteraceae; genus Glebionis; species Glebionis coronaria. The sequence continues at coordinate 493,857,431 of CM046874.1, forward strand.
ATGCCTTTAAATGTTGCTAAGGACACTAATGATTCTACAATCACAACTACTGTGGTATCCAATTTAGAAATTGCTCCATCGTGTTCTAACTCTTCTGCAGGTGATACAAATAATTCTATTCATACTGGACTCCGGATGCACGAAGCACATGACGGGGAATCTCAAGCTTCTAATTAACTTCGTGGAGAAGTTCTTGGGTACGGTCCGATTCGGAAATGATCAATTTGCACCGATCCTAGGATATGGAGATTTGGTTCAGGGGAATATAACGATCAAAAGGGTATACTACGTCGAAGGGCTCAATCACAATCTTTTCTCGGTTGGTCAATTCTGTGATGCGGATTTGGAGGTTGCTTTCAGAAAGAAGACATGTTTTGTTCGTGATTATGATGGGAATGACTTACTTACCGGTACACGGGGTACTGATCTTTACACAATTTCACTTCAAGACACAACTTCATCAACTCCAATTTGCTTCATGGCTAAAGCTTCAACGACTCAGGCATGGTTATGGCATCAACGTTTATCTCATCTTAATTTTGATACCATCAACTTGCTTTCCAAGAAAGATATTGTGAGAGGCCTTCCAAGTTTGAAATTCATCAAGGATCATCTTTGTTCTTCTTGTGAGCTTTGTAAAGCTAAACGAAGTAGCTTCAAAATAAAGACTACACCAAGCTCTAAAGGACGGTTAGATCTTCTCCATATGGATCTGTGTGGTCCCATGCGTGTTCATAGTATCAATGGGAAGAAATATATTCTGCTAATTGTCGATGATTACTCAAGGTACACATGGACTCACTTCTTGAGGTCCAAGGATTAAACACCTGAAGTTCTCATCAGCTTTCTTAAACTGATACAACGTGGTCTTCAAGCTCAAGTTAAAGTGGTTCGTACTGACAGAGGTACATAATTTTTGAATTCAAATCTGAGAAACTATTTTGAAGCCGAAGGAATTGAACATGAAACATCTATTGCTCGAACACCCGAACAAAACGGCGTTGTTGAAAGACGAAACCGTACTTTAGTTGAGGCTGCTCGAACATTATTATCCGCTTCAAAACTACCACTATACTTTTGGGCCGAAGCCGTGTCAACCGCATGCTACACACAAAACCGCTCCTTAATTATCCCAAGACACGAAAAGACACCATATCACATAATTCATGATCGAAAACCTTCACTCAAACACCTTCATGTTTTGGATGTACTTGTTACATAATACGAGATGGTGAAAATTTGGATAAGATGAAAGAGAAAGGTGATGCATGTATTCTTGTGGGATATGCAACTCAGTCTAAGGGATATAGAGTAAACAACAAGAGAAAAAAAATCGATAGTCGAGACTATTCACATCCGATTTGATGAATTACAAGAAATGGCACTTGAACAAAACAGTTTAAGTCCCGAACCACAACGTCAAACGACTTCCGTTCACAACCGCACGGAACTCGGAACTCAAGACCACAACAATGAACCGTCAAGTTCAAAGCTGGTTCAAGAAAATGTTCCAAGAGCAGATATGACAGTAAACACGATAATTGAAGAGTTCGAAATGTTATATGGACCAATGTATGATGAATATTTCACGGGGGAGAAACATGTGGTATCAAAGTCTTCCGCTGTCACTCATGATAAGAATGATGATACCGATCATCGTCAACAAAAGGATACAACTTCATCTACTTCAACACGGGTTGCTGCAAATTTACCTCCTCAGAATATCACATCAACAACCGCTCCTACAACATCCACAACTACTGTCATTGCTCCAGAGAACACAACTCAAGCAGGCAATGCATTATCTGACGAAGACGAATTTATCAACCCATTCGGTACACAGGTAAACAAAACTAGAGAGTATTCTACTCGTCATGTTGATCCGTCAAATATGCATACTTTCTATCAACGACATCCTTCAACACATCAGTGGACCCGAGATCATCCTTCGGTTCACGTAATTGGAAACCCTTCACAGCCTGTTCGCACAAGACGACAGCTTAACACCGATGACGATGTTTGTATGTTCGCACTCGCCGTGAGTTCAGCTGAACCGAAAAACATCAAAGAAGCCATGGCTAATCATGCTTGGATTGAATCGATGACGGATGAACTTCAACAATTTGAAAGACTTAAAGTCTGGGAACTTGTTGACAGACCATATGATGTAATACCATTAAATCTTCGATGGATATGGAAAAACAAGATGGATGAAGAGAACACGATCATCAAGAATAAATCTAGGCTAGTGGCTAAAGGGTACAGACAGAAAGAGGGTATTGATTTTGAAGAATCATTTGCACCAGTAGCTCGAATGGAAGCGGTCAGGATTTTCCTTGATTATGCTGCACATAAGGGATTCATTGTCTATCAAATGGACGTAAAGACAGCGTTTCTTAACGGTCCTTTGAAGGAAGAAGTCTACGTCACACAGCCGGAAGGATTCGTCAATCCTCATTATCCTGACAAGGTGTATCGTCTCCACAAATCACTTTATGGACTCAAGCAATCTCCAAGGGCGTGGAATGACGAGCTCTCGAAATTTCTGGTCTCCAAAGGTTTCTCAAAAGGTTCCATTGATCTGACTTTGTTCACTTATAAATATGGGGATGACATTTCGCTTGTGCAGATTTATGTTGATGACATTATTTTTGGGTCTACAAACCCAAAACTTTCATAATGGTTTGAAAAAGTAATGCACAACAAATTTGAAATGTCTATGATGGGCGAACTAAAATTCTTTCTAGGAATTCAAGTTCACCAATCCCCAAGTGGTATCTTTATCAACCAAGCTAAGTATTGTCAAGAGATAATAAAAAAGCATGGTATGACCTCATGTGACCCAGTTGGGACACCATTATCAACCACATCCCTAGATGCTGATTTGGAGGGAGATGCCATAGATCAAACAAGATATCGTTCCATGATCGGCTCCTCATGTACTTAACAGCAAGCCGACCAGATATATCACATGCTACGTGTTATTGTGCACGATATCAAGCACGACCCACTGAAAAGCAACTCAAGGAGGTTAAACGGATCTTTCGGTACCTTAAGAATACCATTCACATGGGACTCTGGTATCCGAGGGAAACCTGTTTCTTTCTAACGGCCTATTCAGATTCTGATCATGCAGGGTGTCTTGATACACGAAAAAGTACTTCTGGTGGTGGACAATTTCTAGGTCAAGATAAGCTTATGGGATGGTCTTCCAAGAAGTAGGATTTCACATAATTGTCATCAGCCGAAGCAGAGTATGTGTCTCTATCTGCGTGTTGTGCTTAAGTTCTTTGGATGAGAACACAACTCACGGATTATGGCTTCCACTTTGATAAAGTACCTATGTAACGTGACTCAAAGTCTGCCATAGCCATCTCCTGCAATCCGGTACAACATTCCCACACGAAGCGCATTGATGTCAGATATCACTTCATTAAGGAACAAGTTGAAAAGGGTATTGTTGAATTATACTTTGTTGGAACTGATTACCAATTAGTTGACTTGTTTACTAAAGCTCTTTCGAAAGAGAGGTTTGCGTATCTAGTTAGGCAAATTGGTATGAGATGTTTGACTCCAGCAGAACTGGAGATTCTGGCAAAGAAGCCTGCTTGATTCATCTATCAAACATCTACTTCAAAATATTAATGAAAAATCAAAAAAACAAAATTAAAAAATCTTTGATAATCCAAAAATATTCTTCTCGACATGTCTTTCAGTATCGATAATATGAACGTACCTAGAAATGTCGGTCAATAACGACACGGGTGTGTACATAAAGCTCGAATGAAAGTTGTAAATATTTTTCAAAACATGTCATTTCTATCTTTTATAAAGGAAATTGTCTCTTTTGGTCAATATTTCTAACAACGGGTAGAGCAATCTATCTCGGGTTGAGCTTGTCATAAAACATTCAACGTTTTGAGCTCAACACAATGGCTTGTAATCACTTTCAGATTGCAACCCGTATCTAAATTCACGGGGGAGTGTACGCTTTCGTGCCCTTACCCTTAGAAAAAGAAGTTAAATCTTCTTACACTTGAGTGGATTCGTCAAGACATTCAAAGTCTATGTACTCAAGTTTATGCTTTAGAAAAACCTTTTCGTAAAAAAGAATTGATTTTTCAAAAAGCGTTGAACATAATATTTTCAAGAATTTCTCAATGATATTCAAAATCTTTCAAAAATTGTGTGTTCAACAACTCCTATCCTCAAAAGATTAATGTGGATCATATCCTCGTAATGACAATTCCATTTGATCAATTTTTGAGGGGGAGCGTTCTAAATTCATGCTAAGTTTGACACATTTTTCTCCCGAATGTTTTTCAAGACTCTTCTACACAATATATATTTTAATCAAATTTGGTATCTCTAATATCAAACGATTTTATATATTAGAGATAGGGGAAAAAATGTGATTAAAATGTGATCTAAAGACTCAAGCACTCATGGTTACGATCAAATACCCACAACATCTTTAATTCACGACGTTACTGGTGTCAAAAGGGTGGTTAGGTTTAAGTCTTATGATCCAACCAGAACCGGAGGGATCTCCCCAGGGACAATCCAATAGATTATTAGAAGTCCTTAGGAAAGATGGAGTAGAATGTGAACAAAGCTGAATGCCGACTAAGTACTGATGATAGCACTGGAACAATCACAACAAGGTGCTATTAATGATGTCTTGGTAAGCATTTAAGGGGTTGAAGAATGAAAAAGAAATGTAAGGATAAAGGGTGTAAAGAAATTAGCCCTCCATACAACTTAGGCAGAAATCGGGTCAACACATAATGAAGAAAACGCATCATGGACCTAGTGATGTAATGCACAACCCCTCCCCAGCTAACTCAGGCTTCTCTTAAAAGAAGTTTGTTTTATTTTCACGGAGATCAACACGATTTCTATTGACTTTCTCAATTTGAGATAGTTGATATTGAATAGGTGGCATCTGCTCCATCCTCCGACTACTAAAAGTGCACAAATCGAGTCTAGAGCCAAGAGATCAATCAAATCTCGTTAGGACACACGGATGAAGATAAAGAGAGTCCTACGCTATATCCTTGCGATATTGCTAGAATACTCAGAGTGATAGTACCTAGTATTCACAATGATGAGTGGAAATCCTTCCAGTGTTAACATCAAACAGCACTGTGGTAGGTCATGTGTAAGATTCTTTATGAATTGAACATATGTAAAACTGAAAAGCAACAGTGGTTTATTTCTCTATCGATTCAAACTTGTTTCAGGTTTCTACGCAATATCTTTATGGTCTTGCCAAAACATTTAGAGTGATATTTATTAATACTCACAGTGACGAATGGAAATCCTTCTAGCGTCAACATCAAACAGCGCTACGGTAGGTAACTTGCGAGATTCTTATGAATCAAGCTTGTGTCAACTGGAAAGAAACAATGGTAAGATTCTTAATGAATCAAACTTGTTCCAGGATCTTGAATTGACGACTTTAATCAAGCGGATATTTATCCAATTGATTCACTCTTTACGTTCGCAGTCTTTCTTTGAGACGGTCGAGTAAAGAGAACGGCTAGTACAGCCGCGGAACCCTGTCAAGGAGATTCTTAATTGAATTTACCTAATCACACGTACGATATTTAATATCGTGCAACGGTCTTCACCGACCGGAGGTAAAACAGTACTGATTTAGGACGAATGTCAAAGCCATTCAGTCCGTGTCTATGTTTTGTCTCAAAAAGGTGACGTTACGGTGTACTCAGCAAAGTCGAAGATTCAAAACCACATTCTCATACCCAAAGACATTCAACAATCAAGAAAGCTAAAGACTTCCACAACTATGATGATCAAAATCTTCCTTATAAATTCATGTAGAGGAATGACTTCTCTTAGAAAGAGATTGTTAGCAAGCTTTCAAGATTATGCGAAGTATGAGCATGTGGATAAAGACACAAGATCGCAAGATGGCAAAGACAAGTCAAGAATAATTTGAAGATCTCAAGATAAAAGACAAAGTCGAAAGACAACGACAAAGGCTCAAAGATCACAACATGAAGGAACAACACTACTATTACACGTTCAAGACTCATTTATGACGAAATTCATAAATCTCCATTGGACTCCAAATATAGAAGAGGAATGACCTCACATTGGGGGAGATTGTTAGCCTCAAAATATTCATTCAAACAAGAATTTTCGGTCATAGGCTTATATTGTAATATCTATTAGAACGTTGTAATAGTTAGTTAAAATAGTCGTGATATTACGGGCTTGATGGTTAGCTTAAAAGGCCTCTTTCAAGGTACTAAGCATTTTATTCAAACCCGGCCCAAAACAATATAGTCCATTAGAGAGCCCGCATGTGGGTGGACTATATAAGCACCCTCCTAGCATTTTAGGAGGGTGGATGATCTTATTTTTCTTAATCTAATTTCACAAGTTAATAATCTCTCTCTCTACTTTCTCTCAGTACTTTCTCTCTCTAAAATTCATATCTTTTCCATCTCATTTCTTTAATCAATCATCATATTATAAGGGACAACAGAGCAAAACCCGGTGGAGTCATTTGATAAGAGCGGGTAACTTGACCGTTTTGGTTATAAGTTCTCGTGGCCGCGTAGGCACTCGAAGTGTTACCACCGTTGGTAATTCACTCGGAGAAATCATGACCTCCACCACAATACATGCAAGAAACCTCAACCGCTTTAGCCGTAGCGGGAGTACTTTGTTCACAACCTTAAATTCAATCAAAAGTCCCTTAAGCTTATCAAAGATTTTGTTCTCCAAAGTTGCCTCAATTTGGCAAGCATCGATGGTATGAGACAATGAAGGTGAAGCCAAAGACGAAGCCTTACGAACACTCGATGTGTTACGAGGACCATAGACCTTAGACCTATTCTCAATCATCAACAACGCTTCCTCGACGGTTTTACACAAAAAATTACCACCCGCGGCGGCATTTAGATAATCCCTTTCATGATCATTAATTCCATTGTAAAACGTGTCAATTTGATGCAAGTCGGAAAAACCATGATGAGGACACTCGTGCAACATTTCCTTAAACCGATTCCAAGACGTAGAAAAACTCTCATTAAACTCTTGTGAAAACTTTGAAATCTCGTTTTTCAAATGCGTAGTCTTAGAGGGCGGGAAAAATTGGTTCACAAACTTTGAAACGAGATCCTTCCACGTCAATATAGAGTTGGGTGGCTCTTTCTCTAACCAAAATTTAACGGGCCCCACTTAGGAATACGGAAAAAGCATCATCTTAATCGAGTCGTTAGCAACGTCCTTAAACTTGCATGTGGCGGTAAGACGATTGAATTGGCGGATATGGTTGTGCGGGTTGTCCTTTTTATCACCACGGAATTTGTTGTTTTGGATCATCGAAAACAAACCCGTCTTAACTTCAAAATTCTCCGCAAAGATGGCGGGAATCACAATAGCCTCTCCATAACCCTCGGTGCGTGCTTGAAGTAACTCCATCATAGTTCTATTGGCCATGGTTTCTTCTTGTTCTACGATAGGTTCGTCAATAGGAGACTCCTCACTTGAAAGGTTAGGTGTGGTTTCCTTTCGATTTCTTCGTTTACGTGCACGTCTAGCTTGGTTGCGAGTTTGCATAAACGTCACTGATGAGACTGCTTTTATACATGGTCTCATCGTCCAAATCGGGCTTAAAATGCATAAAATATCATCAAATATACCAAATATATGCTCGTGTTTGTTACTTGTGTATTTTTAGGTACGGATATTGAGGAAATGGCAAAAGATCACAAGAATCATTCAAAAACAAACACGGGAAACGAAGCCGCACAATGAACCGGGCCCAAGTTTGGAATTTTGCAAAAAGACCCTTGAAGAATTGAAGATTGGCAACTTTAGTACCTCATCTTTGAAGAACTTGTCACAATTGACCCTCCAAATGTCAATTGTACAAGTATGGTCCTTAATGTTTGAAGATTGTACAAGACCAGTCCCTGAAATTTGAAGAATATACATTTAAAACCCTTGGATAAAGTTTTAAAAAGTTTTTGTGCCACTTTTGACAACTTGCCAAAAGTTGTCAAAGGCAAAATAGGCGTTGACAACTTTTAAAACAAAGTGGAAGAAGTATGAATGCTTGGGGACCTATCCTGCCAACCAACCAAACATATCCACCCAGTCACCTTTTGACACGTCACAAACCCCACCCAATAACCCACAAACCCGACCCTACCCAATCCATTAACCTTTTACCTGGTTTATTAAATAAACCCAAGTCAAACCACCCCCCAGTCAAACCCCTTTCCCTCTTAAACACCTTTTTAAATTCATTTTTACCCAAAAAGGATTAAACCCCCCTCCCTAATTACCATAAACCCTAAATTACCCCAGACTCAATCGACCCCAAATCAAAGGGTTTTTACCCAATCCCTTCCAGATTGTTAATTAACCTTCATGTCACTTGATCCCACCTCACACAACAAGCTCACATGGCCTGTGGACCCCACCCCAGACCTCCCCTGCTCAAGTCGTTTTCACCCAAAACCCTAAACCCGACCAAATAAACGACTCAGATGGCCCCCTTGTCCTCCAAGCTCAAATGGACGTCCAAGATCAAGATTCCAACAGCTGGCTACAACAACAAGATCACATGGGCACGATTTTGACCATTTTTCAGTCAAAACAACAAGGGCTTTTTAGGAATTCCATTAGCTAGGGTTTTTAGCACTAGAAGGTTCTCTAGAGTAGTATAAAAGGAGAATGCAGGTTGTGCATATCCCTCATGTTCCAGTTTTTAGCAATTCACATTTGTAATTCCTTTTTTATAAATATTAAAGTTGGTGTTTGTTTAAAATACATGTGTAATTCCTTTTACTGTTTTTAAAAAGTTGGTGTGTGTTTGAATTGCTAAGCTGAGTTCCAATATCATTGTGTAAACACTTTTGTGTTTGGGTTTTCAAAAGTAAGTTTCAAAGGTTTCTGAAAATTGGAGATTTTTGGTTAAAGTGTTTCAAGGTTTGTTGTTTCTGGATTAGTCAGTGTTGTCTAAGTGTTTTAGACAAGGGAAAACATTTTAGAAATTTTAGAAAGGTTTCTTAAAAGGCTTTAAGTAAAATCAGAAAATCATTTTGTGATAGTGTTCTTGAGTTTGTTCATCTTAGCAGGTTTGATTATTGATTGTTGTTGATCAAGGTGTACTGCATAGGCCCGGGCCTATAAGGAGGTGGCCAGCAGCCACTGTTGGACCTGGAAGTAGGTCCAACAAGGTAAAATCTTGTTCTCTTTTTTTAGTTTTTAGAAATTGTGTGATTTGCATGTGTTATGTGAAATCTGCATGCATGACTGTTTATGTTATTTGTTTTGAGTTTACTTGGTGTGATATGAATGTTAGATCAGTTTTTAATCAGTTTGGTATGATTTAATAACCATTTGCTTTGTAAAAGTTCTTTTAATATTTTTAAGGGAGTGTTTAGATCAGCATATTAGCTAAGAGATTTGTATGACTTTTGGTTTAAAAACGTGTTAGAGACTTCATAGGGTTGTGTTAAGTTGTTTGCTAGGTTGGTTTTCAGTTTTAGAAATGTTTAAAACAGGTTTGTATGAAAAAGGATTGAAAAATATAGCAAAGTCATTTTTCTGCATATTTTCCTGAAATTTTGAGCTTGATAATTGGAAGGTTGTTAGATTATAGGTAGTTATAGGATTGGTGTTGGTTTGTTTGCTAGCTGGTGTAATCGTATGCAAAATTTGGGGGTTTGAAATTCATTATTGAGCAAGTAGGAAGCATAAGAACACCACCAGACCTTAAAAAGCACATCAGCAACCTTAATTTGATCTTTTTGTGCAATCTGTGTATTTTTGTGCTTAGTGCTTGGTGTTTTCTGCTTATTTGTGACTCCCTATACTCCAAAGAGTATAGGGGTGCCATTGTATCCAACAAATACACCACAATCAGCACAATCCAAGCTCCTCTTGGATTTTTGCACAAGTGAAGATACTTTGGCTTGTGTTCATAACAAAAGAAAGAGAACTGGACACGTTTTTTTGATTCATTTAGCTTAATCTTTGTCATTTTAGGTTTGTGTTTGTGTTTTTGTACTTAACATGTGTTACTGTTGAGTTTTTTTTTTAAAAAAAAAAAGAAATTTTTTGTAAAAAGCATACCCCGCCTGGACTCGAACACGGGACCCCTCGTTGGGGGAGTGTGCGTGTTTACCAGTGATCTAGATAGCTTTTTATGTTTAAGTTCCATTTCAATAATTACTTAAACAGGTTTTGGTTTTGGCTTATTTAAATAAGCCGTAGCTTATTTGGTTCTTTTCAGCTTATTTAAGTAGCCTAATTGTGATAGCTTATTTTTACTAGGATAGTATTAGGTTTTAGGATTTTTCTGTTTAAAAATATTATTTTTCTCTTTATTTAATTATTTATTAGGATTATTTTTAAATTTAATTTTAGAAAGTAAATTAAAAATGGTAAACAGTAATTAAAAAATCCAAAAAAATAGTTTTTAGGTTTTAGTTTATATTTTTGAGGTTTACAAATCAAAAAGTTTTCAAAAAGTCTTATTTTTAATTTTATTTGATTTTAGGGTTTTTAGACAACTTTAAAAATTAATATAAAATTAATAAAAAGGTTTTAGGAACTTTAATTTGCATTTTCTTCTTAGTTAGAATATTTAGGATTTTTGAGAATTTTTTAGAATTTATTTAAGAACTTTTTATTTTTTGGATTATTTTAATATTATTTTATTAAGAAAAATTCAAAGTTTTATTTTTAACTTTTTTTCATTTTTCCTAGGTTTTAGACATTAAAATAGGAACTTTGTCACTTTCCAATTAATTTTTAGGCTTTTCATTTATTTTCTAGAATTAATTTAAGATTTAATAGATTTTAATAGTTTTTAAGTGTTTAAAAATAGTTTAATTTGGTTTTAAAATTTTTAAAAATAGTTTTTAGCTTAATTAGGTCTATTTTGAGGTTTACAAACTATAAAATCTTGTTTTGGGCTTTTTAATAATTAAAAATGATTTTTAGGGCTTTAATTAGCATTAAAAAGTCATTATTGAATTAATTAAAAGGTTTTAGCAAGTTTGGATTTTTTGTAAACTCTTAGAATTTTATTGTGGATTTTTAGTAATTTTTAGGAATTTTGAGGTTAAAATTTTAATTTTTGTGTTTTTTTTGCGTCTCTACGTCTTAACTTTCTAGTAGTGTTTTTGTTAATTTTTATTTTTTCGTCTTCGTCATTTTCCCTTCTCTTTTCTTGTTAATAATCAAAAACATTAATCAATCATTCATTACACAACGCACTAGCCTCCTCGAGAACGAACTCACTTTTAGGGTCATTCACACACGGTTTTCCTAAACCGTCGTGCACGCTTACCCTATTTACGTTCTTTTTCCTAAAAGACGTATTTCTACAACTATCATTTTGGCGCCGCTGCCGGGGAGGCGTGTTGTGTTTTGATTGAACCATTGTTGTTTTTTATATTTAGCCATAAAAGTATTTGTATTAATAGCACTCTATTAATACGTATTATCGTTTTTCGGTTTTTGTGTGAATATTATTACTATATTGTATACGTAGAACAATAAATACACAAGTACTCCAAATATGTGAGCAATCACAACCTTGATTCGGGATTTCATCACTCGATCATTGTATTCGAATCTCAAACCAAAGAAAAAAAAGGCAAAAATAGATAAATACTTTCGTGAAGCTTAATCTTGATAATACAAACTATAAGGTGGGTATAAGGCGGTTGTATTTCACGACCTAAAGAAAAAAGGCTCTTAAGTGCTTCGCGCCGCCTCGTTTCCTCCGCTTGCTTGTGCGTATTTGATTTTGAGAGTGAATCGAGGGTTTTGCCGCCCAAAGTATTATTACATATCATATATATTTTCTTGGTTTCATTTGATTAAACCCTCTTGAACGATTTGGTGTTCCACCATCGTTCTAAAGTCATCGAAGGCGTTCACTCCACGTGATCGTTTTCATTCCTTGAGGCCTTTTTAATCAAGAGATTTGATTAAGGAGGAGATTTGTGGACTTTTTGTCTACTTAATACATTTCACCAATTTCCAAAAAGTTAATACAATCAAAAACCACAAAAAAATTGAAGAAACACAAAATACCAAAAAGAATCTTCTTTGCTCGTCTCCACGTTGTACGTGACGTTTATGCTCACTCGTAATCAAGCAAAACGTGCACGTAGACGAAAGAACAAAACTCCCACTCCAACTCATTCTAGTGAGGAGTCTCCTATTGACGAACCCATTGTACGAGAAGAACCAACCATGGCGAATCGAACTATGATGGAGTTACTTCAAGCACCCACCGAGGGTTATGGAGAAGCTATTGTGATTCCCGCTATCCTTGCGGAGAATTTTGAGGTGAAAACGGGTTTGTTGTCGATGATCCAAAACAACAAATTCCGTGGTGACGAGAAGGACAATCCCCACAACCATATCCGCCAATTTAATCGTCTTACCGCCACGTGCAAATTTAAGGATGTCTCGAATGACTCGATTAAGATGATGCTTTTTCCGTATTCCTTAGCGGGGCCCGCTAAAATTTGGTTAGAGAAAGAGCCACCCAATTCTATATTGACGTGGAAGGATCTCGTTTCAAAGTTCGTGAACCAATTTTTTCCGCCCTCTAAGACTACGCATTTGAAAAATGAGATTTCTAAATTTTCACAAGAATCAAATGAGAGTTTTTCTACGGCTTGGAATAGGTTTAAGGAGATGTTACATGAATGTCCTCATCACGGTTTTTCCGATTTGCACCAAATCGACACGTTTTACAATGGACTCAACGATCATGAAAGAGATTATTTAAATGCCTCCGCGGGTGGTAATTTTTTATGTAAAACGGTTGAAGAAGCTTTTGTCATAATTGAGAATAGGTCTAAGGTTTATAGCCCTCGTCACACACCGAGTGTTGCCAAAATGGGCTCATCATCGTCTCGTAGTATCAATGCTTTGCAAGATGAGGCTAATGAGGAAAATCTGTTTTTCGATAGGTTTTCGACTCTAATGTCCCATTGGAAGGCTCAAGAAGCTTCCAATTCCGCTTCGGTTAAAGCGGTTTCTAAAAGTTGTTTGTCGTGTGGGGGAGCTCATGATCTTTCCGAGTGCATTACCGCGGATGGTAACACTTCGAACGCTTTTGTAGCCACGGGAACTTATAACCAAATCGGTCAAGGTTCTCGTTCAAATCAAGCTCCACCAAATCAAAATGCTAATAATTATCGCAACAACAACCAAGGTGGAAATTACCAAGGAAATCAAAGAAACTATAACAAGGGTAATTACCAAAGTGGAAATGGGCAAATTTCTAATCAAAACCAAAACCATGATTTTCAAACACCGACTCAAGGTTTTCAAAACGATCACACCAAAAATCTTCAAGGAGAATTTTTGAATTATGCAAAGGCTAATGATGCTAAGTTTGACAATATGCAACGTGAAATGGTTAGCTTAAGGTCCGAGTTGAAAAACGAGCTTAAAAATGAACTTGCTAATGAACTTAAAACTCATGCTAATAAAATGGAAGGAAATGTCACACGACTCCAACAAAATCAACAAAAAATGGAGCAAGGACAACATGAGATTAAGCAAGAGTTGTTAAAAGCGGATGCTAGGCAATCTAAGTTTGAAGACCGAATGGCTAAAATGTTTGAAGCTATCATGTGTAAGCCCTCTTCTTCGGGTGGTCTTCCTAGTGATACCATCGTAAACCCGAAAGGAGAATTGAAGGTTATCACTACTCGTAGTGGTAAAACTTTCAAAGAACCTATTTCTCGTCCAAGTACTTCTATGGAGAAGGAAAAAGAGAAAGAACCCGAGGTTGTGGTTGAAAAGGAGCAAATTCAAAGCCCACGAAGTACCGCTCAAACCACGCCTACGGTTGAACCTACACCAATCATGGAACCCGAGATTCCAAGGCCGTTGCCTATGCCTACTTTGCCCCAACCCACACCACCTTTACCCTACCCTTCAAGACGAGACAAGGAAAAGGCACAAGAACGAAATAATTATCAATTTGAACTCTTTATGAAAATGTTTCGTGACTTGCATTTTAATATAAGTTTTGCCGACGCCTTAGTCATGATGCCTCGATTTGCCGCAAACTTCAAAAGTATGTTGAATAACAAAGAGAAATTGCAAAAATCGTCTAGTTGTTCATCGGTTTTTCTAAGCCGCATACCTCAAAAAGTCGGTGATCCTGGAAAGTTTTTAATCCCATGTGCTATCCAAGACATGGAAGAATGCTACGCCTTGGCCGATCTTGGTGCTAGTATTAATTTGATGCCTCTCGAGATTTTTAAATCGCTCAATCTTCAAAATCTCACTCCTTCAAGAATGTCAATCGAAATGGCCGATCATTCTACGATTCTAGCTTGTGGAGTAGCCGAGGACGTCTTTGTGAAAGTTGGAAAATTCTATTATCCCGTGGACTTCATTGTTGTTGATATTCCCATCGATCCTAAAGTTCCATTAATTTTAGGTCGATCTTTTTTGGATACCTCGAGAGCACTTATCGATGTGCATGCTAGAAAAATCACTCTTCGTTTCAATGACGAAGAACTCGTCATTAATGCAACCCAAAACTCCACTCTTTCTCATGTGTATTCCATCACATCTTTGTACAATGTCAATTCCATCAAAAGCATTTGCAAAAAGATTTCCAATAGAGTTTTAGGAGTTGTTGATAAAAATGAAGTTTCGTCCCCTCCGCCGGTGGAGGTTAAGAGTGTTAAGCCTACGATTCCAATCTCGAGTGATTCTTCGGATGATGAATACGTTGATCCTTGATAGGTGTGTAAACACCCATCCTTTTACCACTTAATTCGGGCTAAAACGAGACCAAAACACGTATTTAATATCATTTGTTTGGAATTATGCGTGGTTTTTGTGTTTATTGTGTTTTCAGAGCCAACCGGATAAATATTGAAGAAAACATGGGATTGCACGGGTTTTACTGAAGAAAAAGACTCAAGATAAAGTCTATTGTCCAAGAGATGCGAAAGATTTGAAGTCACTGGGCCTATTCGAAGATTTATCGAAGAAAAGGACCAAAGATGGAAGATTTATATAAGTCGAAGAAACTCAAGTCTATCAAAGGAAGAAATTAAAAGACGAGTTGAATTTAATCGACGACAAATCCCGAATCAGAATCGAAAACGGAAACTTTTCTGAAAAGACGAAAAGACACAAAGAACGGGAGAAAGCCCACTCACCAACCAAAGGAAACACCTATAAATAGGCCATCCCACACACATTTTTGGAGTTAGCTAGTTTTTCTTTCTTCCTCCTTTTCTTTCTCCTGGTTCGTTTAACACCATCACCACTAGGGTGATTGGTGATTTTTATTTTTAGTTCTTCAATCTTGTAATTTTAATCCTTGTTTCATCTTGTCAAAACATTAATCATCCAATTCAAAGTTCTTGTTTAATCTTTCATTTCATCTTGTTCATCTCCATTTTTATCTTCAAGTTCTTAAGTTTTATTTTTCTTGATTTGATCTTCAAAAGGTGTTTGGATTTGTGTTTTTATTAGTGGGATTTGTTGCTTATGATGTCTAAATGATTTGTGTTTAATTTGGTAAAATCTTTTTAAGTATTTGATTTGATTTTGGTTAAAATTCGTGTCCCGTGTTCTTCGCTATACAGTTTCTGTAACTGGGTTTCTGATCTTCCGAATCAAGACAAAAAGTTCCGAATGAGTCCTTCATTCGGAAACTTCCGAACCAAGCTCTAAGTTCCGAATCAACAGGAAAACTTCCGAATCAAGCTTTCATCCGGAAAGTTCCGGATCAGTCATCAAGTTCCGAACCAAGCCCTTCATTCGGAAGTTTAAAACTTCCGAACCAGTGACTTCCGGACGAAGCAAAAGTTCCGAATCAAGCTGAAGGTTCCGAATCAGAAACTTCCGATCCAGCATGTTCCGAATGAACATGTTCCGAATGAATGAATAGTTACTTCCGAATCAGATAGTTCCGAATCAAGGTCTAAATTTCCGAATCAGTTATTTTTGAGTTTAGTTACTGTTTTACTGTTTTTTTTATTTACTGTTTCTTTACTCCTTTTTCACATTTTATACTTTAATTTTAATTTGAACTTTAAATTTTAAATTTTAATTTTGATTTTGATTTTAATTTCTAGCCAAGTTTTGTTAATCTTAATTAAAGTAATTGCCTTTGATTTAAACTTTCATTTCCATTTATTATTAGAATAGAAAACCAAACCCCTTTATTTAGTAACCAAGAACAATCATTCCACTTAAGGCCTAGATCAATTCGAGAGGATATCGAGAGACTAAAATTGAACCCATTGAAAAAACAGTGTATCAAATGGCGCCGCTGCCGGCTCTTCTCGTTAAGATCAAAAGTTTTTTGTGAGAAATTGGATTTTGGGATCCGTTCCCCGTGAACGTTACTTTTTCAAGAAAATCTTCAAAAACAACTAAAAAATATAAAATTTTCAAAAATCCTAAAAAGTAAAAAACAATAAAAACCAAAAATATTTGTGCTTTGCTTTTCTTTGTTCGTTCTTTTACAGGTGTATGCGCACTCGATCCACGTCTTATCAAGAGCCCGAGCCTCTCGATAACTTAGACATGGCTGGTGTACAAAACAACAATAACATACCACCTCCGAACAACAATAATAACAACAACCACCCGCCTTTCAACAACATGAATAACAACAACAATGAGCACCTTCCGGATAATCGTCCAATGATTGAACTGCTGCAAGCTCATGTTGATGGCAACACGGATCCAATTGTCATTCCTCCAATTGCCGCCAACAATTTCGAGCTCAAGTCAGGCTTTATCCAGATGGTCTCAGCTCAACCATTCTTTGGACGAACCATTGATGACCCACACGATCACATCAAGAGATTTCTACAACTCACGAACACGGTCAAGTTCAATGGCGTTCCACAAGAAGTGATAAGGTTACAACTTTTTCCCTTTTCTTTAGAGGGACAAGCCCGGCATTGGCTTGCTAAGGAACCGCCACAGAGTATTCTCTCGTGGACGGATTTGGAAACAAAGTTTAACAACTACTTTTTTCCACCCTCTCGTACTACCGCTTTGCGGAATGAGATTATAACCTTTGAACAAAAGTACGACGAGTCATTCAGTGAATCTTGGGATCGCTTTAAAGATCTTTTAAGAAAATGCCCACAACATGGTTTTACCAAAGTTCATCAAATAAATACTTTTTACAATGGTTTAAGCATAAATGACCAAGATTCACTGAATAGTGCCTCAGGGGGTAATTTATTGGCTAAGACTTCCAATGCTGCTTGGGATATCATTGAGAACAAGTCTCGTGTGCAAACCAAGAGCGTTAGGACCAATGTTGCTAGTGCTAGCACTAATGACAGCGACAAGCGACTTGACAAAATCACCACGCTTCTTGAATCGCTTGTCACCCACACCGTCAGCAACAACAACAGCAACAACGCTAAGAACGCACAAGTCAACGCTGTCAGCCAACCTTGTGAGATATGCGGTGGTCCCCACTCTTACACAACTTGTACCGCCACCCAAGATTACCCTGCTGAGAATGTGAATGCGGCATATGGCACCTACCAACAACCTGCTTATCAAGCTAGACCTCAAGGTGACCGTAACTTGCTTAGCTACCGCAGCAACAACTATCTTTCCCCACCTGGCTTTCCTCCAACCAACCCAAACCAACAACAAAACCTTAACCGCCCTGCTCAACAACAACAACAACCTCGCCAACCATATATCCCACCTCACAAGCAGCAACAACCACCTCAACGCAACAATCAAATATACCAACAACCTGCTTACCAACCACCTGCATACAATGCTCCTTCAAACCAAACCAACACTGCACTACACCAAGAGGTCGCCACCTATATGAGGACCAATGATGTGATAGTGGGAAATCTCCAAGAGGAAGTGCGCAATTTGAAGGCAGACTTGGTCAAGCAAGGAAATGATTTGAGAGCTGATATGAGAAACACGTTGGATAGCCAGACTAATGATCTGAGGAACATGATGGCTAGTTTTTTCCAAAGTAGTCAACCCTCTTCTTCGGGTACTCTTCCGAGTAACACCGTTGCGAACCCAAGAGGGGAGATGAAAGCAATCACTACTAGAAGTGGTAAAGGTACCAAGGAACCCGAGCTTCCTATACCTCCACCGGTGGTTGTGACTAAGGAGAACGAGTCGCCTGCTCCTATTCCTCCTCCTTCCCCAATTTCTCCACCTCTTCTTTCTACCCCTCCTCCACCCGTGCTTGTGAGTGATCCTATTCCCCTAAAGCCTTCCTCTTCTTCCAATATACCTTATCCTTCTAGGTTGAGGAAAGAGAAGCAAAAGAGCAAGGATGATATTCAGGTTTCGAATTTCCTTAAAATGTTCAAGAAACTGAATTTCAATATCTCCTTCGCTGAGGCTCTCGCTCACATGCCCAAGTATGCCAAAATGTTTAAAGATCTTCTGAGCGACAAGGAAAAGCTCCTCGATCTCGCCAACACCCAACTTAATGAGAACTGCTCTGCAGTGCTCTTAAGGAAATTGCCAATCAAGCTTGGTGATCCGGGTCGTTTTCTTATCCCTTGCAATTTTCCGGGAGTAGAGAATTGCATGGCCCTAGCCGATCTAGGTGCCAGTATTAATCTCATGCCTCTAAGTGTTTGGAAGCAATTATCTCTCCCAGAGCTAGTCCCCACCAAAATGACTTTGGAATTGGCCAACCGTACGGTTGCTTATCCAGTGGGGATAGCCGAAGATGTCATTGTAGGAGTCGACAAATTCACCTTCCCTGCCGATTTTGTTGTCGTCGACTACGAGATGGACCCACGTGTGCCACTCATTGTTGGTCGTCCATTCTTGAGGACCGGTCGCACTCTCATTGATGTTGAAGCCGGTGAGCTTATCATGAGAGTGGGTGACGATAAAGTAGTCTTCAACATGGGAAAGTTATCTAAACAACCTTCTTCTTACGAGAATGTTAATTGTATTGACGTTCTTGATGAAGCTTGTGAAGAACACTTCAAGGATGCTTGTAAAAACATTCCTACCTCTCTTCCCAATGTTGAGACCGTTTCCTCTATCGACTCATCACTATCTCTATTTGGAGAGAGTGATTTCCTTTGGAAAGATTTGGAAGCCAGCCTAGGAGATGTGAAGCAAGACAATGACGATTCTACTGCCACTTGGGATGAAGACCTCAGTTTCATTGCAAACCTCCTCAAAGAAGACAACCCTTCCCCTCCATCTCCCACTATCATTGCTATCGAGACTCCGACTTCGAATACGCCTCCCGTCGACAATCCTCCGGATTTGGAACTTAAGGAGTTGCCACCCCATCTTGAGTATGCATTCCTCGAAGAAGAGAAGAAGTCGCCAGTCATCATTGCTAAGGATTTGAAGGATGAAGAGAAAGCCCGACTTGTCGCTGTGTTGAAAGATCACAAGAAGGCTATTGCTTGGAAGATTTCGGACATTCGTGGAATTGATCCTCACTTCTGCACGCACAAAATTCTCATGGAGGACGACTATAAGCCCACTATTCAAAGCCAACGAAGGGTGAATCCAAAAATCCATGAAGTCATCAAAACAGAGGTTATCAAACTTCTTGATGCGGGTATGATTTACCCTATTTCGGATTCACCGTGGGTTAGTCCAATCCATTGTGTGCCCAAGAAGGGCGGAATAACCGTTGTTCCCAATGAACACAATGAGTTGATTCCCACTCGTCTCGTTACTGGGTGGAGAGTTTGTATAGACTACCGCAAACTCAATGATGCCACGAGAAAGGATCATTTCCCTCTACCTTTCATGGACCAAATGCTTGAACGATTAGCCGGTAATGAATATTACTGCTTTTTGGATGGTTTCTCGGGTTATTTTCAAATACCCATCGATCCCCAAGATCAAGAGAAGACTACATTCACTTGTCCCTACGGCACTTTCGCTTACAAAAGAATGCCTTTTGGTTTATGTAATGCGCCCGGGACTTTCCAAAGGTGTATGTTAGCTATCGTCCATGACATGGTTGAACAAACCATGGAAGTCTTCATGGATGATTTCTCGGTCTTCGGGGATTCCTTCTCTGCTTGCCTTGCCAATTTAGAACGTATGCTAAAGCGGTGCGAAGACACTCGCCTTGTTCTAAATTAGGAAAAATGCCATTTTATGGTAAAAGAAGGCGTCGTGCTTGGACATAAGATTTCGAAAGCCGGTCTCGAAGTAGACCGTGCTAAAGTTGATGTTATAGCAAAGTTGCCTCCACCTTCCACTGTGAAGGGTGTGAGAAGTTTCTTGGGTCATGCGGGCTTTTACCGTCGATTCATCAAAGATTTTTCGCAAATCGCTCGCCCGATGACCCACCTCTTAGAGAAAGATACTCCTTTTATCTTCTCCAAAGAGTGCCTTGAAGCCTTCAACTCGCTTAAGGATAAGCTCACTAAGGCACCCGTCTTGATTACCCCTAATTGGGAGCTTCCTTTTGAGTTGATGTGCGATGCTAGTGATTTTGCTATTGGAGCGGTTCTTGGACAAAGAGTGAACAAACACTTCCAACCGATCCATTACGCTAGCAAGACAATGACTGGGGCACAATTGCATTATACGACAACCGAAAAAGAGCTTTTAGCTGTTGTCTATGCTTTTGAGAAATTCCGCCCCTATCTTGTCCTTTCTACCACCATTGTGTATACCGATCATTCCGCGTTGAAGTACTTGTTGACAAAGCAAGATTCCAAACCAAGACTTCTTCGCTGGGTTTTGCTGCTCCAGGAATTTAAAATCGAAATCCGCGATAAAAAAGGAGCAGAAAACCTAGCCGCGGACCATCTTAGCAGACTTGAGGATCCATACCAAGGGGATCATCCGACGAAAGAAATCAATGATTCTTTTCCCTTGGAGACCTTATTCTCTGTAAACTCGAAGCCGAATGAAACCCCGTGGTTTGCGGACTTTGCAAACTACTTGGCGGGTGGAATTCTCAAGGAAGGGTTGACGTCCCAGCAAAAGAAGAAATTCTTTACCGACATCAAGACTTACTTTTGGGACGACCCTTACCTATTCAAACAATGTGCTGATTTGATAATTCGCCGATGTGTTGATGGACCGGCAGCGTCGGACATCCTTGATGCTTGCCACAAAGGACCCACCGGTGGTCACTTTGGTCCCAACTACACCGCTAAGAAAGTGTTTGATTCGGGATTTTATTGGCCCTCCATATACCGTGACGCTCACGATATGGTCAAGCGATGTGATGTTTGCCAAAAGCAAGGCAAAATCACACATAAAGACGAGATGCCTCAGAATTTCATTCAAGAGTGTGAAATTTTTGATGTTTGGGGGATCGACTTTATGGGGCCATTCCCTTCGTCTAAAGGACACAAATACATCCTTGTAGCCGTTGACTACGTTTCAAAGTGGGTTGAAGCCAAAGCTTTGCCTACTAATGACGCAAGGGTGGTTTGTAACTTTTTGAAAGCTCTTTTCGCTAGATTCGGTGTGCCTCGCGCCATTATTAGTGATCGTGGGACTCATTTCTGCAATGACCAATTTGCTAGAGTCATGGCTAAGTACGGTGTCCATCATCGTCTTTCCACAGCCTACCACCCACAAACTAATGGCCAGGCTGAAATATCCAACCGAGGGCTGAAGCGAATTCTTGAAAGGACCGTGGGAGAGCATCGTGCCTCATGGGCTGATAAATTGGATGATGCTTTGTGGGCTTTCCGTACTGCTTACAAGACCCCGATCGGCTGTATGCCTTATCGTCTTGTGTACGGGAAAGCGTGCCACCTCCCCATTGAGTTGGAGCACACGGCTTATTGGGCCTTGAAGTGGGCTAATTTTGATATAAACAAAGCCGGTGACCTACGCAAGATCCAACTCAATGAGCTGAATGAACTCCGTAATGAGGCTTATGAAAATTCTTTGATCTATAAGGAAAGAACTAAGCTCATTCACGACTCTAAGATTAAAAACCGAGAGTTCCATGTTGGAGACAAAGTCTTACTTTTTAACTCTCGATTGAAAATCTTTTCGGGCAAGCTCAAATCTCGTTGGTCCGGCCCATTCACCATCGCCCAAATTTTTCCATATGGTACTCTCGAGCTTGCTCAACCTAATGGACCAAATTTTAAGGTGAATGGCCAACGAGTAAAGTTGTACTTTGGTGAGGACACCTCTAAGGAGGTGATTCCATCCCTCACTACGTTCCCCATGAACTAAATTTGGGTCGAGTCAGGCTCGTGACTCGGTTATAAAAAACAAGCGCTCCTCGGGAGGCAGCCCGAGTATCTATCCTTGTATGTTTTAATCCCCTAAGTGTAGGGGGGGACTTCTATATGTGTTTGCCTTTTTGTGGTGATGTGATTACAGGGATAAGTGCACTCTTGGAATCTTTGAAGAACCGTGCTCCCGTGTTTATCCGAAATCCGGTTCTATCTCTCAACTATCGTGATTCAATTTTCTTCATACTCACATTTGAAATTGATCACGTTAGTCGTCTCTTCCTTAACTTGAGTTAACCAACGTGCACAATGTCATAAGTGTAGGGGAGACTTCTCCCACATGCTTAAACATTGAGGACAATGTTTATCTTAAGTGTAGGGGGGACTTCTATCGAAGTTTTAAGTGGACTTTTCCATGAAAATGCCTTCAATTAACCGGAAAATCCTATTTTTCAACATTTTTCAAATTTTTTATTAACTTTGGCCATTTAGTCGTAATTTTTAATTTTTTATCGTTGCTTTCATATGTATATATCCCGCAATAAAGTCAAAAATATTAATAAAGTGGTGTAGCTAGTTTAGAAGTTTTTGACATATTAGGCCCGTTGCGTTTATTTTGACTCAACCCGAATAGACTTATCCAAGTTTATTCTAGCTAGTATCCTTAACCATGTAGACCTTAATTGGTTTATTAGGCTAAGTATCCACGAGTCTCATTACTTGAGATTTTAAATTGTGGAGGACGAGAAATGATAGAGTCAATTATAAGTCGGTATTCTTGCGCAAGCTCACTTGGTGTAATTATTTGCCTATTCTCCCATCACTTGCTAATAATTTATCTGCAATAAGTAAGGTCTTACGATTTGAAAAGTTACTTAGCTTCTAGCCCAAGATCGTTTAAAAGTTGCTCGGTAATGATAAGAGTTCATAGCCAAGGCATAACTTATGAAGCGGGGCGCGAAGATTGGCGAGTCCGAAAAGGCCCTAACAAGGCATGAGGATTCAATTTTATTGCTGAAGATCCAAAGTGATGTGAAAAGCATTATTCCTAAAGTCAATATGAAGGATCAAGACTCACGACGAAAAGCAATCAACTCCCATAAAGATCATGGAGAAGTCTATCCGAAAAGACCCTAACAAGGTATGAGGATAAATAGATCCAAGTCCGAAAAGGAGGCGGATCGTTGTATCTCAAAATCCCAATTAGAGATTGAAGAAATAATCATGAAGTCGTGGTCAACAAAGTTGGAGTACCCCTCAAAAGTCTCCAAGTGAAGAAACTCTATTATGATGAGAAGACCATTATCTCAAGAACGTCTCTCGAAGATATGAAGTATGAAGTACATGCCAAATATCGGCCCGAGAAAGGTCTCAAATCGTGAACCAAGTTATGCCAAGATATGAACTTTTTGATATCCCGAGAAGCAGTTTTAAGAGATTTTGTCCTTTAGCTAACTATTGATCAAATCATCCTACTTTGCTTTCAGCCCTAATAAACTATCGAAATAAGTCCAAAGATGCATCTTCATGATCATTCTAAGACAAAAATAAAATATAAGAGATACACCTAGGAATAAGGGAGTTTAAGCATTTAATTAAGCCATGTGTGTAAGTGTTTGAATTGCTAACTTATAATAACAATGATCTCGTTTTTAAGCTTAGTTTGGGGAACGTGAAACTTGAGGGTGATAAATCTTCGCAGCACCAAAAGCCCTAATGTAAGTCATCGATTTCTCTACAAGTTATTTCTATGTAGCTATTTTCAAAGAGAAAATGGTTTTCTATCCCTTTGTTATCTTTGAAGTTTTATTTCTTTAATTTTTGTTTAGTAGAATTGTAAATAAGGCCAAGGTTGATTAATTATGAGAAAAGTGTAAACTTGCTTTATCACTAAGCATTGCATGAGGGCATAGCAATGGTTAAGTGTAGGGGATTTGATAGGTGTGTAAACACCCATCCTTTTACCACTTAATTCGGGCTAAAACGAGACCAAAACACGTATTTAATATCATTTGTTTGGAATTATGCGTGGTTTTTGTGTTTATTGTGTTTTCAGAGCCAACCGGATAAATATTGAAGAAAACATGGGATTGCACGGGTTTTACTGAAGAAAAAGACTCAAGATAAAGTCTATTGTCCAAGAGATGCGAAAGATTTGAAGTCACTGGGCCTATTCGAAGATTTATCGAAGAAAAGGACCAAAGATGGAAGATTTATATAAGTCGAAGAAACTCAAGTCTATCAAAGGAAGAAATTAAAAGACGAGTTGAATTTAATCGACGACAAATCCCGAATCAGAATCGAAAACGGAAACTTTTCTGAAAAGACGAAAAGACACAAAGAACGGGAGAAAGCCCACTCACCAACCAAAGGAAACACCTATAAATAGGCCATCCCACACACATTTTTGGAGTTAGCTAGTTTTTCTTTCTTCCTCCTTTTCTTTCTCCTGGTTCGTTTAACACCATCACCACTAGGGTGATTGGTGATTTTTATTTTTAGTTCTTCAATCTTGTAATTTTAATCCTTGTTTCATCTTGTCAAAACATTAATCATCCAATTCAAAGTTCTTGTTTAATCTTTCATTTCATCTTGTTCATCTCCATTTTTATCTTCAAGTTCTTAAGTTTTATTTTTCTTGATTTGATCTTCAAAAGGTGTTTGGATTTGTGTTTTTATTAGTGGGATTTGTTGCTTATGATGTCTAAATGATTTGTGTTTAATTTGGTAAAATCTTTTTAAGTATTTGATTTGATTTTGGTTAAAATTCGTGTCCCGTGTTCTTCGCTATACAGTTTCTGTAACTGGGTTTCTGATCTTCCGAATCAAGACAAAAAGTTCCGAATGAGTCCTTCATTCGGAAACTTCCGAACCAAGCTCTAAGTTCCGAATCAACAGGAAAACTTCCGAATCAAGCTTTCATCCGGAAAGTTCCGGATCAGTCATCAAGTTCCGAACCAAGCCCTTCATTCGGAAGTTTAAAACTTCCGAACCAGTGACTTCCGGACGAAGCAAAAGTTCCGAATCAAGCTGAAGGTTCCGAATCAGAAACTTCCGATCCAGCATGTTCCGAATGAACATGTTCCGAATGAATGAATAGTTACTTCCGAATCAGATAGTTCCGAATCAAGGTCTAAATTTCCGAATCAGTTATTTTTGAGTTTAGTTACTGTTTTACTGTTTTTTTTATTTACTGTTTCTTTACTCCTTTTTCACATTTTATACTTTAATTTTAATTTGAACTTTAAATTTTAAATTTTAATTTTGATTTTGATTTTAATTTCTAGCCAAGTTTTGTTAATCTTAATTAAAGTAATTGCCTTTGATTTAAACTTTCATTTCCATTTATTATTAGAATAGAAAACCAAACCCCTTTATTTAGTAACCAAGAACAATCATTCCACTTAAGGCCTAGATCAATTCGAGAGGATATCGAGAGACTAAAATTGAACCCATTGAAAAAACAGTGTATCAATCCTGATGGGGAGGTTTTCTTTGTTGACAAAAGATTTGAAAACTTACCACCACCCAAACCAAAAAGATTTCAAAATGTGAGAATTTTTAGTGTGACTAACATTGCTTTAGATACACCAAATATTTTTGACATAATTAAATCGGGTTTTCACAAAGAGAGTGTTAAAGATGAAAAAGGAAAAGATTTTGAATTTAATTTAAAAGATTTTTCTACAATTCTAACTCCGTCATCACCGCGTTTATTGAGTACTACAAGCTCGTCTTCTCCTTTTGACGATGCTTTGTGTGGACTTAGTGTGGGGGAATCCCCTTATGTTCCCTCCCCTTTCTCCACCGAGGACGAGATATTTGATCCTGGAATTGCTTATATAGGGAAATCTCGGTCTTCCACCGATGCAATAAATGGAAAATCTTTTCATTTGATTGGTGCGAGTCTACCTCGAGTAGCTCAATATTTTGACTTACCCATTGTCCCACCCTTCTATTTCTTCTCTTCTATTTTCTTCTACCCCATTGGGGTTTGTGTTGGAGTGGCGTTATTTCGTCTTTCATCCGAAAACGAAGACGCTATCTTTGACCCCGGTATACGTTTATCGGGTTTTTAAAGTACTCCACGTGCTTTTGGGCCTTGTTTATCATGTAAGCCCCACCAAAAATTGACCAAACCATGATTATCCCTAAATGATCACATTTATGGGGATTCGAGTCGAGCTTTTGACTCGGTTATCAAAAACAAGGTGCCTCGTGGGGGAGACCCATGCTTATCCATGTACATATTATTGCTTTCTAATGTAGTTAATGTGAGGGGATTTGTGCCCTTCCAACCTTTGTTCCGTGATTGTTTGTGCATTGTGGTTTTTAGATCATGATCTTCACGATTGGAGCCTCTCATGTTCGTTTATGGGAGCACTCGATCGTTTGCTTTGGAGGCCTTTCCCAATATCCATATGATATATCCTTTTACGTTCTAACCTTAGGTTTATAGCACACTTCATAAACGGCTTTTAACTTAATGGTTACACCCTTTCCATGCTAGATTAGGCATTCGACAACGTCTCTAGTATGGGGGTGTTTGCACCCCTAGACTCGAAACATTGAGGACAATGTTTAACTTTAGTATGGGGGGTGAATAGATACTTGCCTTGCCAAACCTTCACGCTTTCCAAAGTTTATCTTTTTGTTTATCGTTTTGTTGCAAAATAAGGCTAAAAATGGCCAAATATTAAAACTTTTCTCATGTTTTATAAGTGTTTGAAGACACGAATGTAGATTTTTCGATGGCGAAAATAAGAGTATTTTTTTACTCGACCGTGCGTGTTGAGCACTTAGCTTTGGTTCCTTAACTACACATTAGGCTAAGTCTCTTAAATGAGGACGAGAAATGATAGAGTTAATTATAAGTTACTATGCTAAACGTAGAGTACTCGTATTCTTTCAAAAACTCATGTGTTCTCGTTGTTTGCTTATTCTCCCTTCGCTTGTAAATATATTTTTTGCTTAATAAATATTGACTTAGCGGTTTAGTTAGGATTGTTGGGTTTCTAGTCTTTTCTAGTAGCTTCCGTGTAATTAAATTGGGAAGACATTAAGGTATCGCCAGCGTCACGGTTTTGAAGTATTGGCACCCGAATAATCGAAAGCTTCACCCAATAATAAGATTTCAAGTGCTCACCTAAATCTAGCAAACAATTTGAAGCCCCACAAGGCCTAAAATCTATGCAAAATTGAAAGTGAATCAAGCCTTAATCTTCGAAGCTTTAAAGGTCCAAAATTCGCATTAGCGTGAGGATATACGTCTTTGGCTAATAAAACCACCGATGAGACGGATAATAAAAGGCAAGGCAAGACCGAAGTCATAATAAAAGCTTCATGGAGAAGTTGAATAAAAGATGGAGGTAAACCAAAGATAATAAGGTCCTTCCGTTAGGGGGCGTATAAAAGTCTTGGTAATAAGTCTCATGTTCAAAACCGTTATAAAATCGTGTTTATCGATTCTTCTTGTCAACTTAATTTTTTAACATCGTTGTCTATTAGGAGAGGTTATTGATTTGATGGTCTTAGTTACACCGTTAGGACTCTATTTTTAGACCTAAATCTCTATTATCGCATAAGTCAATGATGTATCCTCGTGATCATTAAGACATAATAAAATATAAGAGATACAACTTAGGAATAATGGGAGAATAAGTACGTGATTAGGGCATATGAGTAGTGTTAGCATTACTAACTTATAATGACAATGATCTCGTTGCACGCTTGGCATGGAATTAAGGTGAAAATCGAGGACGATGAAATTATTTCTAACGAAGCATTCACGTGTTCTTATTCTATGAACCTAAATGTCCCATTTTGCGATGAAAATCATACATTATG
The DNA here is from genome assembly GCA_025667525.1 of Glebionis coronaria. Classification (NCBI taxonomy): domain Eukaryota; kingdom Viridiplantae; phylum Streptophyta; class Magnoliopsida; order Asterales; family Asteraceae; genus Glebionis; species Glebionis coronaria. Next base: position 493,885,483 of record CM046874.1, read on the forward strand.
TCTAAAACACAAGTAGTAGCAATAGTAGTAGTGTAGCTAGTTTATCATTTCAATAAAGTGAAATAAAATGAATTTTGGAGATACTTTGATACTTTATTCTAGCATTGCGTGAGGGCACGGCAATGGTTTAGTATGGGGGAGTGATGAGACTGCTTTTATACATGGTCTCATCGTCCAAATCGGGCTTAAAATGCATAAAATATCATCAAATATACCAAATATATGCTCGTGTATGTTACTTGTGTATTTTTAGGTACGGATATTGAGGAAATGGCAAAAGATCACAAGAATCATTCAAAAACGAACACGGGAAACGAAGCCGCACAATGAACCGGGCCCAAGTTTGGAATTTTGCAAAAAGACCCTTGAAGAATTGAAGATTGGCAACTTTAGTCCCTCATCTTTGAAGAACTTGTCACAATTGACCCTCCAAATGTCAATTGTACAAGTATGGTCCTTAATGTTTGAAGATTGTACAAGACCAGTCCCTGAAATTTGAAGAATATACATTTAAAACCCTTGGATAAAGTTTTAAAAAGTTTTTGTGCCACTTTTGACAACTTGCCAAAAGTTGTCAAAGGCAAAATAGGCGTTGACAGCTTTTAAAACAAAGTGGAAGAAGTATGAATGCTTGGGGACCTATCCTGCTAACTAACCAAACATATCCACCCAGTCACCTTTTGACACGTCACAAACCCCACCCAATAACCCATAAACCCGACCCTACCCAATCCATTAACCTTTTACCTGGTTTATTAAATAAACCCAAGTCAAACCACCCCCCCCAGTCAAACCCCTTTCCCTCTTAAACACCTTTTTAAATTCATTTTTACCCAAAAAGGATTAAACCCCCCTCCCTAATTACCATAAACCCTAAATTACCCCAGACTCAATCGACCCCAAATCAAAGGGTTTTTACCCAATCCCTTCCAGATTGTTAATTAACCTTCATGTCACTTGATCCCACCTCACACAACAAGCTCACATGGCCTGTGGACCCCACCCCAGACCTCCCCTGCTCAAGTCGTTTTCACCCAAAACCCTAAACCCGACCAAATAAACGACTCAGATGGCCCCCTTGTCCTCCAAGCTCAAATGGACGTCCAAGATCAAGATTCCAACAGCTGGCTACAACAACAAGATCACATGGGCACGATTTTGACCATTTTTCAGTCAAAACAGCAAGGGCTTTTTAGGAATTCCATTAGCTAGGGTTTTTAGCACTAGAAGGTTCTCTAGAGTAGTATAAAAGGAGAATGCAGGTTGTGCATATCCCTCTTGTTCCAGTTTTTAGCAATTCACATTTGTAATTCCTTTTTTATAAATATTAAAGTTGGTGTTTGTTTAAAATACAAGTGTAATTCCTTTTACTGTTTTTAAAAAGTTGGTGTGTGTTTGAATTGCTAAGTTGAGTTCCAATATCATTGTGTAAACACTTTTGTGTTTGGGTTTTCAAAAGTAAGTTTCAAAGGCTTCTGAAAATTGGAGATTTTTGGTTAAAGTGTTTCAAGGTTTGTTGTTTCTGGATTAGTCAGTGTTGTCTAAGTGTTTTAGACAAGGGAAAACATTTTAGAAATTTTAGAAAGGTTTCTTAAAAGGCTTTAAGTAAAATCAGAAAATCATTTTGTGCTAGTGTTCTTGAGTTTGTTCATCTTAGCAGGTTTGATTATTGATTGTTGTTGATCAAGGTGTACTGCATAGGCTCGGGCCTATAAGGAGGTGGCTAGCAGCCACTGTTGGACCTGGAAGTAGGTCCAACAAGGTAAAATCTTGTTCTCTTTTTTTAGTTTTTAGAAATTGTGTGATTTGCATGTGTTATGTGAAATCTGCATGCATGACTGTTTATGTTATTTGTTTTGAGTTTACTTGGTGTGATATGAATGTTAGATCAGTTTTTAATCAGTTTTGTATGATTTAATAACCATTTGCTTTGTAAAAGTTCTTTTAATATTTTTAAGGGAGTGTTTGGATCAGCATATTAGCTAAGAGATTTGTATGACTTTTGGTTTAAAAACGTGTTAGAGACTTCATAGGGTTGTGTTAAGTTGTTTGCTAGGTTGGTTTTCAGTTTTAGAAATGTTTAAAACAGGTTTGTATGAAAAAGGATTGAAAAATATAGCAAAGTCATTTTTCTGCATGTTTTCCTGAAATTTTGAGCTTGATAATTGGAAGGTTGTTAGATTATAGGTAGTTATAGGATTGGTGTTGGTTTGTTTTCTAGCTGGTGTAATCGTATGCAAAATTTGGGGGTTTGAAATTCATTATTGAGCAAGTAGGAAGCATAAGAACACCACCAGACCTTAAAAAGGACATCAGCAACCTTAATTTGATCTTTTTGTGCAATCTGTGTATTTTTGTGCTTAGTGCTTGGTGTTTTCTGCTTATTTGTGACTCCCTATACTCCAAAGAGTATAGGGGTGCCATTGTATCCAACAAATACACCACAATCAGCACAATCCAAGCTCCTCTTGGATTTTTGCACAAGTGAAAATACTTTGGCTTGTGTTCATAACAAAAGAAAGAGAACTAGACACGTTTTTTGGTTCATTTAGCTTAATCTTTGTCATTTTAGGTTTGTGTTTGTGTTTTTGTACTTAACATGTGTTACTATTGAGTTTTTTTTATAAAAAAAAAAAAAAGAAATTTTTTGTAAAAAGCATACCCCGCCTGGACTCGAACACGGGACCCCTCGTTGGGGGAGTGTGCGTGTTTACCAGTGATCTAGATAGCTTTTTATGTTTAAGTTCCATTTCATTAATTACTTAAACAGGTTTTGGTTTTGGCTTATTTAAATAAGCCGTAGCTTATTTGGTTCTTTTCAGCTTATTTAAGTAGCCTAATTGTGATAGCTTATTTTTACTAGGATAGTATTAGGTTTTAGGATTTTTCTGTTTAAAAATATTATTTTTCTCTTTATTTAATTATTTATTAGGATTATTTTTAAATTTAATTTTAGAAAGTAAGTTAAAAATGGTAAACAGTAATTAAAAAATCTAAAAAAATAGTTTTTAGGTTTTAGTTTATATTTTTGAGGTTTACAAATCAAAAAGTTTTTAAAAAGTCTTATTTTTATTTTTATTTGATTTTAGGGTTTTTAGACAACTTTAAAAATTAATATAAAATTAATAAAAAGGTTTTAGGAACTTTAATTTGCATTTTCTTCTTAGTTAGAATATTTAGGATTTTTGAGAATTTTTTAGAATTTATTTAAGAACTTTTTATTTTTTGGATCATTTTAATATTATTTTATTAAGAAAAATTCAAAGTTTTATTTTTAACTTTTTTTCATTTTTCCTAGGTTTTAGACATTAAAATAGGAACTTTGTCACTTTCCAATTAATTTTTAGGCTTTTCATTTATTTTCTAGAATTAATTTAAGATTTAATAGATTTTAATAGTTTTTAAGTGTTTAAAAATAGTTTAATTTGTTTTTAAAACTTTTAAAAATGTTTTTAGCTTAATTAGGTCTATTTTGAGGTTTACAAACTATAAAATCTTGTTTAGGGCTTTTTAATAATTAAAAGTGATTTTTAGGGCTTTAATTAGCATTAAAAAGTCATTATTGAATTAATTAAAAGATTTTAGCAAGTTTGGATTTTTTGTAAACTCTTAGAATTTTATTGTGGATTTTTAGTAATTTTTAGGAATTTTGAGGTTAAAATTTTAATTTTTGTGTTTTTTTGCGTCTCTACGTCTTAACTTTCTAGTAGTGTTTTTGTTAATTTTTATTTTTTCGTGTTCGTCATTTTCCCTTCTCTTTTCTTGTTTATAATCAAAAACATTAATCAATCATTCATTACACAACGCACTAGCCTCCTCGAGAACGAACTCACTTTTAGGGTCATTCACACACGGTTTTCCTAAACCGTCGTGCACGCTTACCCTATTTACGTTCTTTTTCCTAAAAGACGTATTTCTACAACTATCATACGTACAACGTGGGGATGAGCAAGGAAGATTCTTTTTGGTGTTTTTGACTTTTTCAATTTTTTTTGTTTTTGATTGCTTTTACTTTTTTTGGATTTTGGTGATTTATTACGTAGACAAAATCTACAAATCTCTCCTCAAATCAAATCTCTTGATTAAAAGAGCCTCAAGAAATGAAAACGATCTCGTGAAGTGAACGTCTTCGATGAATTTAGAACGTTGGTAGAACACCAAAACATTCAAGATGGTTTAATCAATTGAAACCAAGAAAATATAGATACTACGTAGATAATACTTTGGTTGGCAAACCCTCGATTAGCCCTTTTTATCTAAACACGCACAAGCAAGCGGAGAAACGAGGCGGCGCGAAAGCACTTAAGAGCCTTTTTCTTTAGGGTATATTTTATAATACCCGCCTTATACCGACCTTATATTTTGTGTTTTTCAAAATTAAGCTTCACGAAAGTAATTATCTATTTTGCCTTTTTTCTTTGTTTGAGATTCGAATACAATGATCGAGTGATGAAATCCCGAATCAAGGTTGTGTTTTCACACTTTTGGAGTACTTGTGAATTTATTGTTTTACGTATACAATATAGTAATAATATTCACACAAAAACGAAAAACTAATAATATGTATTATTAGAGTTCTACTAATACAATTATATTTATGGATAATATAAAAACAACAATTGCTCAAATCAAAACACAACACGCGTCCCTGGCAGCGGCACCAAAATGATTGTAGGATTTTTACACACTTTAGGAAAAAGGCGTAAAAGCGGCAAGTATTAAGTGCCGGTTTAGGAAAACCAAGCACTAATGACCCTTAGGTGAAAAAGTTCGTTTCCCAAGGAGGATTGTGTGTTGTGTAAAGAGATGATTAATATTTTTGATTATGATTATGAGAAAAGAAAATAGAAAAGGATGGCCGTTACGATTCTAAATTAAACTAAGACGAAAAGTCGTGCACGTAAAACCGTAAAAAATGACGAAATTTAAAAATTAACCTAAAAATTCCTAGAAATTTGCAATAAATCCTAAAAATATAATTAGAGTTTACAGAAAATCAAAATTCACTCAAACCTTTTACTTAATTAAATATTAATTTTTTAATGCTAATTAATGCCCAAAAAATCAATTTAATTAAAAAAAAACCCAAAATGAGATTTTTCACTTTGTAAACCTCTAAAATGACTTAACTAAATTAAAAAATATTTTTTTAAAATTTTAAATTTAATTAAAACTATTTAAAAATGATTAAAAACTATAAAAACCTTGAAATAATTCTAAAAATTAATTGAATAACAATAAATGTAATCTAAAAGTTTTAAAAATCCTAACTTAATGTATTTAAGCTATGAAAAATGAAAAACTTGCAAAAATCTTAAATACTAATTTTAATAATAAAATAATATTAAAATAATATTAAAAATAAAAAATTTATAAAAAATTCTAAAAAGTTGCAAAGTAGTTTATTTTAACCTAACTAACACAGAAATGAACTTGAAATACCAAAGATACCCCTAATGGGCCTCCAAATGGGCTGAAATGAAAAACAGTCCACCTAATTGGGCTTTTTGGCCCAATAAGCAAAAAGTTCACCAAATAAGCCCAAAATCACCTATCTGACTCAAAATTTGATTTTAAGAACAAAAGTCTAAAGGCCCATAAGCTAAAAATGAGCTTATCATAGTTTAATAGTCAATAGCTTATTCTTAATGGGCTTTTTGGCCCATTAAGCCATAAGCTAATGCCATAAGCTCTAATTTGACACACAAGCTTCTTTTGGGATACTAAAGAGATCTGTAAAAAGAAATTTTGAAAAAGCCCAAGAAATAAGCCTGAAATAAGCAAAAGCTCTCTATAGAAAACGACAAAATAGTCGTTTTTGAGTTCTAGACCAAATCAAGGGTTGATTCTTGTTGCAAAAGCTTTAAAATGAAAAAACTAAGCTTAATAATCAAAAAGATTTCCAAAAAGAACAATGAATAAGCTGGAATAAGCAATAAGCACTTTATGTAAAAGTCAACTTAGTTGGTTTTCTAGTCAAACCTAAAAGTGAAACCCTAAAAGCTCCAGATTAGTTCAATGGGTCAAATAAGGAAGATTGATTACAAATCAAAGTTGTTGCAAGTCTGAATAAGCTAGAATAGCTTATGAATAAGCTGTTTGAAAATTAACACTAGTAGGGGCTAGTTTTGGGTGTCCAGCAGTGGGAAAAGTTGCCACTGCTTGACTATCTTGACTTTTTGTCTTTTGTGGATTTTTGTTGGATTAAAGGCACACAAAGGCACCCTTATAACAAGTGGGTTATAAGGAGTCAATCACAATCAATTAAACACAAATTCTAACATCCAATTGATACAGTTAATTCAATTAAGCACCAGACATGAAACATACATGAACATAAGCAGTTATGAACAAGATAAGCAGATTTAGCAAGATTAAGCCCACCAAATTTCACCAAAGGCATACAAAAGCTACAAATAATTCAAATGAACACAAACAAACTTGTTTCATACACTGGATTAAAGATTAGACAAATATTCAAGCAAATCAAAGTTACTGATGAACAAATGAAGAACGCAAATGAGGTTGCTGATGTATTTGACCACAGATCTAATTTCAAACACTCAAATCTCTAAAACAGGTTATACAAACTTGATTTAACCAATTGTCAATCCTAAACATGCATATACCCTATGTGTTACCAAGATTTTAGGTCAAAATTTGCAAAATCAAACAAGTTATAGCACTTAATCAGATTTGGTGTTTTAAAGAGCAAAGGTTTCAAATATCAGAACACAAGCACTTGTATATCAGATACAAACACAAACAAATAACTAGCACTTACTCAAAATCAAACTAGAAACTTAAAACAGTAGACCCAAACACCCCTTTCACCTTTTTAACCCAAAATTTTCAAAGAAAAAGTGTGATTCAGGTTAGCAAATACATACACAAGCATGAAAACAACATTCTCATAAAAGATTAACAAGATCTAAGCACCAAGAACACACAAACACTAGCAGAATCACAGATCACTTAAAACCAAGGATTTTTAGGAAAAGAGGGTCAAACCTCATGGATGTACTTCTACACCCACGATTTTTAGAGCTGATATGTCTAGCCCAACAAGACATAAGCTTCCAACACAACCCTGCTAAGATCCAACAAGGTTAGAGCACAAGTTATAAGAGAAAGATGAAAATAACAAAGAAAAGCTTGATTAATGCAACCTTGTTCCCATTCCTTGATTATCCCCAAACCACAAGTTCACTAAACCTTGATAATCTTCTTATCAAGGTGTTATGAACACTTGTAATCCAAAAACTCCAAGGGCTTGAACCAAGAACTTAGCAAAATATTAAGTTTTAGGAAAATTGGCAATTTCTTGCACAATCTTTGAAAACGGGTTTTGAGCTTTCAAAATCACAAACATATATCACTAACAACAGAATAAAAAGATTGGCACTTGGGTTTCATCAACAATATCAAACACTATTTCATTAATTGAACATAGGATTTACATATTTGTGAACAAAGGAAAAACCAAGAGCAAGCGTAAATGAAGGACCCTATACCCTTTATATAGAGGGTGTACATGGTCTGCATAAGCTAATACCAAGAAACCCTAAGTTGTAGAAGTCCCAAAATACCCTTGCTGAATTTTGAATATTGAGCTCATGTGAAGATGGTTTGGCCTTTTGTTGAGGTGTAAAGTTGTTACCAATTGATCCTAGGGTCCATAACAAGCTTAGGATTGAAGCAGGTTTGTGAGTGGTTGATTCTCTGCATCGTTTTGGCATTATTGTAACACCCCCAAATTACCACGTAGCGGAATACCACTTTGGGGCGCTACTCATAGCACATCACACACAATAATAGAAAACGACCTCAAAAGAGACGTTAAATATTATACAATTTTGTCTAAAAAGTTTCCCATCCCAATATATAAATCAGAGTAGCGTTTAGTCCCAAAAGTCGTTACCAACAAATCACATTCATTAAAGACTTTTAAAAGTCATTTATTCAATTCAAAGGATGGAAAACAATTATAAAGTTTAGACAAGTAAGCGCCAACTTCCTCCTTGCATGCTCCGCTGCTATCCATCTTGTTTACCTGAAATACATGTATAAAATCATCAACACAAAGGTTGAGCAAGTCTATAGGTTTTACAAATCATTTTGAACCCAAGAAAAGATTATAAGTTTGTGGCATACTTGAAGGCAACAAGCATCGTATTTTCATCAATAATAATAATTGTATATAGCATAAATTGCAATAAGCTCATGGAACCGAGCCCTTAGACACTCCCTTGTAGGTCTAATAAGACAGGAGATTTATTAATTGTCGTTACCTCCAGATTATTGGTACATTATCGTATACCTGACTTCTCAATACAATATGTTCAAACAGTGTGGAGGTCGGGCCTAAGCTTCTGTGACAAGTCCACACAAACTGAATCGGGGCGGCTTCCCCCCATAGATCTATTAATTTTACTAGCGGTTAACCCATCATAGGTTAATTAACGGTCCATAATTGAGGCTTTAATAATGGCAATCACTTAATTCAATTTAAAGGCAACCACGGGTCCATTCATAGAGGGACAAGCATACCATAAAACACTTGTGTTCTAAGTTTATGTAAAACATGTATTCCCCCTCGCGGGTTTAAAAACCATTTACAAAATAGTGTAAAAGCGAGGCTATAGACTTACCTGATACAATCGTCACAATAGTTAATAGAGAACGAACGTCAATCAAGAATAAATGTCAACCGTCGATACATGATCACACGAGACCTAAAGATAACGAGGCACGTCTTAGGCTCGAGACGATAAATGAATCGTACATATATGAAATAAGTATATTTTAATAAGTTCTTGGACATTACATAAGTTTTATGATTTTTATAAAACTTTTAAATGAAAACTTAACCATTTTAGTGTAATATCCAATTTGACATCTTTAGCCCATCCTAAGCCCAATAGTGGTCCATTACATGATTATATAACTTAGGTCCATTTTAAATTCAGTATTTCACTCTAAATTGGTTATAAACCTCAGGTCCAATAATGGCCCAATAGCCATTACAAGTGTATGTTGGGCTTTTATGGCCCAAGTCCACTTTATATAGTTTTTGGGTTATAAAACGCATCACAAACACGTACACTTAATATTTTACGTTGGTCGGGTCTCGGTTCTATAATTATCAGTATATAACTAAGTCTAAAATTCCCGACAAGTGGGTCCTACCACGTCCGTTTGCATGAAAAACATCACTTTTTACGTTAATGAGGTATAGTCCGTTTATTACAATTATCCCGACATGTCCTGCTAATTTGATCATATCTCTTGAACCCTAAATCATCTAAGTGTGTTCTTTTTACCAAAGTCATTTTTAACTCGTGTACTTTACTGGTCTAATTATCCCAAATTTATACTTTTCATAGCTGATTAACACATTTCTTAACTTAGAAGAGTTGGCTGTTTTTGGCGGCCAAACTTGTTTTCACCATTTCAGTCACCATTTCCAAACCGTAAAGAATTGGTAAACCATTCAATTGATTCTACTTGCTCATGATTTTATCTACAACCTATAGTTTTACCTTTTTCAATGATTCTGAGTTCTTATATGAGAAAACAGTCCGTCAAGACAGTATGTTCAGATCTGACTAGTTTTCACTATTTTGGCCACCATTTCCAAACCGTAAAGAATTGGTAAACGATCCAATTGATTCTAGTTCTTCATGATTTTATCTACAAATTTTAGTTTTACATATTTGTAGGTCAGTATACAAATTTTACAAGAAAACAGTCTATCAAAACAGTATGTTCAGATCTGACTAGTTTTCACTATTTTGGTCATATCTTGCTATCTAAAATTCGTCACGGGATGAGCCACCTAGGGAAATAATCACAAATTAAATATCTATCTTAATATGTAAGTTTTCAGTATCCCAACCCACTGTGTTCGACCATATAATCTGTTTTATCTAGTGTTCTAAAATCATATACATCAAGTCATTAGTAGGGCTTGTTTAGCTTTATTTTAGTGTCAAAAATTCATATACAATGTCCGATACTCATTAATAAATTTGTACATATATATATATATATATATATATATATATATATATATATATATATATATATATATATATATATATATATATATATATATATATATATATATATATATATATATATATATATATATATATATATATATATATATATATATATATATATATATATATATATATATATATATATATATATATATATATATATATATTCAGAATATATGAGATCAAGAAAAATAAAAGGAATAATAAATAAGATTGAGACGTAGATCTTACGAGGCTTATCAAAGTCGTGCTGCTAGTAAGTGATGCATGCAAGCAACCATCCAAGATCTTGTCAACACTTGATGTGACCACCATGCATGGATAGATCCGGACTAGATCTATAAGTTTCACTTGAAGTAACCATCATGCATGGATAGATCCGGACTAGATATACATGTTTCACTTGAAGTATCCATCATGCAAGGATAGATCCGGACTAGATCTACATGTTTTTAGGGTTTTTATGGTATACCCTCTTGGGATATATATGGATTCGTCACCCACACACCATCATAAGGTGGCGGTAGCACAAGGTGGCCGTGAGTGGGAGAGAGTGAGTGTGGGATTCGTGTAGATCCGGAGTTTTGGAGCATTTTTGGTCTTGGCCGGAAAAATGAAGATCACCGGAAAATATGGAGGTCGTCGGAAAAACACCACCGGAAAAGTTTTCTGATGGAAGCCATTGATGAAAGCTTGAGAGCTTTTTGAGGATGTGTGTGTGTGTTTTGTTTGAGGTGAAATGAGAGAAATGATGTTATTTTTCCTTTTATACCAAAACCATATAAAACAAAATAGCAACTAGTTATTAGTTTAGGGTATATTTTGTAATTGTTTTGTTTACTTTTGTACAATAAGCGTTGAGGCTCGTTTGGACGACTTAACGGACGATTCAAGACACGAGACTTGCGCCATCGTTTTTAAAATTATTTTTCCAATAAAAATGAGTCATTACTTCGTCGCGTTTCGAAAACATTTTCTATTATTTATTAAATGCTCGTTTAATCATTTCTAGCTATTTCGGTTAGGTTTCTCCATAAAAATAAAATGTAAAATCTATTACTCATGTTATTAGCAACGTTTTAAGATATAATGAAAAATACTATTTCTTCATATATTTTTAAAGTTTTAGTTTTGGATTGTTTCAACTATTATTTTTATTATTTTTGCTCAGTCCGTCTTTAAAACATCGAAAGATACTACAAGTAATTAAATAATAATTATTTAATTTATGAAACGTAAACATAAAAATTTTAAATTTCTCAGTTCATAAACTAAAAGAAAATATTCAAAATAAATTTAGCTAACACGATCTTCGTTAAATTATTGAAAATAAATAACAAGTTTCGTAAACGTTCGAAAAATCTTAATTTAAACGTTGGTCAAAATTTTCGGGTTGTTATATCATCCCTCCTTTAGGAAGCGACGTCCCGGCGCTTAATTCGGATATAACAGTGTTTAGTCTAAACCTGAAGATTGAAAAAACACAAGTCATCGTCTAGGTTCCAAAGAAAGTCAAAAGATATTATATGGTACACGTTCTCCATGATCGGACGTCATTGGACAATGCCGGGTCAAGTTCTCACAACTTACGATCATTCGACTAGATCACATGCCACATAAGTATCTAAAAGCAAAAGTTAAACATAAACATCAAATACAGATTTCCGTCGTCGATCATCAAGACACATTAGAAATGGTCCATCAAAACAAATCACAACTCGAGAGAAGTACAACGGGTTATTCGTACATAGATGCTAGTCGACAATCATCATAATGACGATAGCACTTAACGAATCTTATCAACAAAACAGGGTTCGCAGGAAGAAGTACGCACACGAAACATCCACAAATTGAGCGAGACATACTTGGGCCCACTCATTTATACTCCTTGTCTACATCAAAAGGCGTCCCCTTTCATGTATACAAGAGTTTATAAATTTACGGTTCGGGAAATTATAACTTTCTTGTTAAAATGAAAAGGCGTCCCAATCCATTTCAACGAGACAATTATAAGTCATCCTACTCAAGTATTACTACCTCTCAACACGATATCATATCCAAATACCATAGTAAATACAAGGTGTCAATAAACTTACATCATGATTTCCGTATTCAAATGTCCCATTCTATTTGAATAAGCAAAACACGACAATCTATGGTCTAGTGGTTTAAAATTTTCATATTCAAATGTCCTAATCCATTTATATAAGACAACCTTAAACGACTCTTAGTTGGGCGAGTTAAAATCTATATATCTAAATGTCCCATTCCATTTAGATACAAGGTATTAAGTCACTCAACCGAATGACTACTATGAGCATATCATTGTTGTACCCAAACTATATATATTTGATTAGGATATATATATCTTAAGTCCAACATTGGCATCCTCCTTTTCGCCATTAAAACGTGGTCATATAAAATCAAATCACACGCGCATTACATAGAAGATGTCGCCTCAAATAAATGATTCTTCAAAATCATAAGAAGTATCAAAAACACGAACATCGCATTTATCAATTACGTTTTGAAAGAAGATGTCCAAAAATGGAACATCACGATACGATGATAACAATCGAACTTAAACAAGTCGATATGTGATAGGTTACGAAACCATATATACATACGCAAAGTATCAAACGAGTCTCACACTCGTATTCAGATAATACATATTTATCAAGATCGGTGATAGGCGGTGAGACCAAATCCTATACAAAACCGTATTATAAGATGTACGACAATCATTCAAGGAACATTGCTTCGCGTGCAATGCCTTTAAATACCATAGTAAATACATAAATATACATATTAGCATTCCTACATACACATAGGTTCACATAATCATAATCAATCAAAAAGTAATGCAAGAATAGTCTTACCGGAGTCATGCGGAGTAGTTGCGTGCTTAAAACTTTTTAGAACACACCAAAAGTTATAGTTTAGGTTTTTCAAAATCGAACTAGTTCTCTATAACTTGTGGCTCTGATACCAATCTGTAACACCCCTAAATTACCACGCAGCGGAATACCACTTTGGGGCGCTACTCATAGCACATCACACACAATCATAGAAAACGACCTCAAAAGAGACGTTAAAATATTATACAATTTTTTCTAAAACATTTCCCATCCCAATATATAAATCAGAGTAGCGTTTAGTCCCAAAAATCGTTACCAACAAATCACATTCATTAAAGACTTTTAAAAGTCATTTATTCAATTTAAAGGATGGAAAACAATTATAAAGTTTAGACAAGTAAGCACCAACTTCCTCTTTGCATGCTCTG